>JAEIGP010000841.1:1200000-1895000 GCA_018904095.1 Zaprionus ghesquierei
CTTTCCTGATGTATGTCTAAGTATGTTAATTAAATGCTGTAAAAATTTAAGTTAAATTGGACAAATATATCGTTAAGCTGCCATATAATCTATCGGGCGATTGAGTATGTGGAGTAACTGCAAAGGTATAAAACCTTCGGCGTGCTGAAGATAGCCTTTCTTTCTTGTTTTCAAAATTATCTTATACCCTCTAAATACTCATATCGTGACTTATTTTACTGTTTTCTTCGGTCAAAAAATGCTAATTGGTGCTAAAATGGCAAAGGGTATCTGAGCTTAAAGCTGAATGTGTAACATTAAACTGTCATTTTTTGTATGAGTGTACGCGTATTTAAATATAATTTCGTTTTATGGATATTTGCCCACATGCGTGTACATATACACACACACAGAGAAGAAATACGCACACATCCGATGGTAAGATTTGCGTCAACCTTTCCCACCTGGCACGCCGCCATCGTGTGTCAACCATTGTAATCATATTTCTCTCTCCTTACAAAACAACAATAACATCGCATAATACAAAGTGAGAAAGGCAGCTGGGATTGCCAGCGGAAAGATGTTGGATTATGGGGTCCGAGAAAAGGGGCGGCAGAGAGGGCGCAAAGGAAATGGGGCAACCATGGGTTTGCGCGTCAAGGCAACTTTTAAAAATTTATAGAAATTCAATGGCAAATCGCCTGTAAATGCTTCTTTTTTCTTTTCTTCTCTTTCTATTTCTTTTATACCATTCGACCATTGAAAATGGTCAAAAATGGTATACTAAGTTTGTGCAAATGTATGTAACAGGCAAAAGGAGGCGTGGCAGACCCCACAAAATATATATATTCTTGCTCAAGATCACTAGCCGAGTCGATTGAGCCATGTCCATCTGTCTGTCCGTCACACGTCTGTGTGAAAACACAGATCTCAGCTGTTATAAAAGCTAGAGACACCAAGTTGGTATGACGGTATATAAACATTACAAGCTCCTGGAGTTTATTTTAAATTTGAGATGCCACGCCCACCGCCTCTGAAAATTGATTATAAATTTTTGAGTCAGCTTTGTGACAAAAGTATTCAAGTTTCAATGTTTTGCTTTAACACACACATATTTATATATTATATGCATATATATTCCAAATTTCCGATCGGATCATAAACACAAAAGTTATACAATTTAACGTTTTCCGTAGTTTCGCTGCTTGCGCCTTTGCAGCATGTCGTGACATCATTATCGCTTTAGCCGTAGCGTGTGTAAAACTGATTGCAATGACGTTTTAAATATAGATGGCGGTATTCAAAGATATATCTAATTTAAGCAATAGGTGGCATATTAACTTGTGCAGAGAAAATAAAAGTGTTATAATTTCTTTCGAAACTGAGCGAATGGTATTTTACTGTCGGGTGCGCTCGACTGTAGCTTTCCTTACTTGTTTTTTCTTCTTTTTTGCTCCGCCGTCAGCAGGATTTCTTTTATTTTGCTTCACACTTAAATGGGCATACTAAACGTTCTGATGTGTTGTTTATAAGGAAGTTTGCGAGTTCTTAGTTGATAAAGTATGTGGAATTTTAAGTACTTTAAGGCACTAATCTTAAAGTGACAGCTGAAAACTTTAAAGGGCTTTGCTAGAAACTAGCATAAAATGATCCTAAATGGGGTAAGTTATCTTTTATTGGTAATTAACGAAAGCAATGACAGCACATTAAAACTCTGTACGAGATTAGGCTAATTAAATTAATATTTATGCAAAAATCTATATTCATTATCTTTAGTGTATACAAAATGTGTGCGAATCATTTTTCGAGTTACGTATTTGTCTGCTCGCTGTCTTTTAGGACTTCTCAGCGATACCCAAGCGATTGTGGGTAGTTATGCGAGTCGCTTGTGAAGGAAGTTGTGAAATTGATATTATTCCATAATCGTTGGTGTCTTTTTGTTTGTTTTTTTTTATGGCTTACTTATATGATACGCAGATAAAAAAAACTCTAACTTCGACTTGTGACCCGCATCGAATGTAAATCAAAATTGAAGTTAGACAACAAACTCTATGCAGATTTTTTGCTCAAAATGAGGTGTTACTCGCCGGCGGAAAGAGATTGGCATTGGTTCGTGGTAGGGGGCGGGGTGGAAGCTGGAGGTGGCGGGGTGTGTCTGTTGGCGTTTGAATTCTGTTGACATTGTCAGCGAGTTTTCAGTTTTTTGTTTGTCCCTGTTCCTCTTATTGTTGCTGTCGTCCTTGTCTATTGGATTTAAATTTCATAGCCAGCAAAACCTAGTAAAATAGCCAAAAGGCAATCAAAATTTATACATTGTGTATTTGCAGCTGTATACTGATTGTTGACCTCGTTGCATGTTGTTTGCAGTTGTCCCATTGGTGGTGTTGTTGTTGTTACGCTGTTTATGGCATTTGATTAGTTCGTTTCGATGTTGCCTTTTTTTTCCTTTACTGCACAAAATAAATAAAGTTTAATTATATATGTAATTGTAGTCCAAGTCAAATGTGGTTTTGCATCGATTTTATTACGAGATTTATTTATTCGAGACTTCCATTATTTTGGGAAATTTTTTTTAAAGTTTATAATCTAGTCCGTGCCTCACGTTGGGCGACAGGGCGAATAAGGCAGTCCGTACAGATAGAGTTTAAGTACGATGAGAAGTGAAATTACCGAGGAAGTGAAATTACCTCGATATTTTCAAGCTAACTTTCAATGATATATCATGTTTGTTCGTTAATAGTTTAAAAACAGAATAAATAGCAACGGTCTCCCAAGACGCCGTGCATAAGAATGGGGAAAATCTCTTATAACTTATGTGCACATTGGGTGTTTCTGAAAATCTCTACATTAGCTATGTACAAATTTGTGCAATAATAATTAGGAATCTCATATCGATTGGATCTCGATTCCCACTTGCGTGTCTCACGTGCTCTGCATGCTTGACATTTGTCTTGCAGCCTCGCTCTGTGGGGAACGACACAAGCTAAAGAGAAGGCAGGAAGGTTTTTCGGCGCTCTGTTTCATCTTATGCAAGTAACCAGGAAAGACAGGCTAACACACAGTCATACCTTAGCGCATCAGCCCCTTCTCGCTGGCCTGTGCCACCAGGGGTATTAAATATGTAAGCGCCTTAAATATTTAATATTACGCATACGACATGTTGCGTCACTTTGGTGAGCGCTCGTTGCGGCTGCCGACATTTAAATGAATTTACAGTAATTCTCCTCGCCGTTCTTTTCATACGGCGTATATATCGTCTGTATTTTTCTTTTTCTGTTGGTCGGGCATAGCAGGCGATTTCGAGTTGGGCACTTAGCGCCTGCCTGACAGATAGAGGCGCAAAGCTCCAGGAGCCAGACAATGGGCCTCAATGTGTGGGAAGGGGGTGGGCGGAGGACAGGTGGGAACAGTACCAAGTCTATGGCCAAAAAATACCATTTGTGAAATCTAATAAATGGCAAACCGCATTAGATTCAAGAGCAGAAAGGGACGCAGAGAGAGCTTGAGCTTGAGGTAGAAGAAAACCCCGAAAACCAAAGGCGGCCTGACACGGCAGCTCGCACGTGTCAAATGGGACTGGGTCACAAATTTCATTATAAAGCAAGTAAGGCGAGCTAAAGCTGAGCTAATACAACGCGTTGGTACCCTGCAGCCATAAGAGAGAGAAAAGTAATACTCAGGAATCAAAAGGTTTCTTGCTATTAACGAAAGAACAATTGAACTGCTTTCACTGATTCAAGATAAACATCTATGTACTGCTAAGATTGCCACAAACTCTATATACCCCTCAACAAACTGTTGCTGGGTACAAAAAACGGAAAATATATATTAGAAAAACGTGAAGCGTCGCACATTGAAATCCTGTGCGACTGTGTGACACGTTCCTCTGTTCGTTGTAGCTGCTACTGTTGATACTTTTGTTGTTACTACTGTTGTTACCTTTGCCGGCAAAGGTCGGTTCGTCTGAACACTCGCGTTGTGTGGTTTAGGCCAAATTAACATATCACACAAGCCACAGCCACAGCCGCTGGCGTAGCCATCGTCACCATGGCCAGGCCATGCCTCTACCAGCGGCTCTGCTTGACTTGTCACTTTAAGTCGACGCCAAGGCAAGCATACACACACGCACACACATACATGTCGAGGAGGCCTAGTCTATGGGCTTTCGTCTAAAACCTGTCGCATTCACTTTGGGCCAACACAGACAACTGCCTTGCCTGCCGCAGCTTTTGTCCCTCGTCCCACTGTGACACCTACGTCACGGCTCATATCGCATTTTTGCTGCCTGTCCGGGAAATGCGTTATGAATCTGTGTGTGGCGCAGTAGTTGCTGCCTCTGCTACCGCTGTCTTTTAAGGCCGTACCATGTAAGCCACCACGAACCACTCGGGTAGAACCGGTTCTTAGGTGTGTGCTTTCAGGCAGGCTGGCGGAGTTTATTTATTGTCATATGTTGGATACAAAGCGTACGAAACGAGTAAGCTTATCGCGAGGTTAGTTTACAATGAACCGGTTCATGAACCTGAACGCAGTCCGCAAGTGGCGCTACAACGAGAACTATTTCAGCTATGGTAGTACAGTTTTACCATATCTATCTTTCCCTCTGTCTTTGAAAACTTTAGGTGTATGTAAAAACCGGTTCATGAACCGCACCACAGTCGCCAAGCATTCTTATAATTGGAGCCATTCAACTATGATAATTCATTATTACTATATATCTGTCTCTCTCCCTCTCTCTATATATCTCTCTCCCTTTCGTTTACTCTCTTACTTTTTTCTCTCGCTGTCTTAAATGAATTAAAGTTTATGTAAAAACCGGTTCATGAACCGCACCACAGTCGCCAGGCATCCGGATGCATCCTTTTTAATGGAAGCTATTTTAGCTATGGTAATACATTGCCACTATATATCTTTTTCTATCCCTCTCTTTTACTCTTTCTTTTTTCCTCGCTGTCTTGAATGGCTTAAAGCTTGCGTAAACCGGTTCATCAAGTGAACCACAGTCGGAGAGCACAAATTGTTTGCAAACAATGTGAATTATCTTTAACATGACATTACTTTACTGGATCGCCTTTCTCGGTCTCTCTTGCCTTCTCACGCTCTGTCTTGCACTTTGTGTGTGTGTGAGTGTGAATGTGCGTGACACACACTAGCACATTACATTTTGACAGTCGCCGATAAGTGCATAACTTTCAGTGCACGCAATTCCTACAATTCCCTTGCGTTCTTTTGTTCTGAGCCCCCCGCGCTTGCCTTCTCTACTCGCTTTTCTCTGCCTCCCCCTTCTTTTTTGCCTGGCGTCGTTCCATCACGCCCCACACTGGATGACACATACCAGAGCTATCAGTGTGCGGTTACATGTGGGTTGTGCTTTCTCTGTTCGTGTGTGTTTGGGGGAAGGGGCGGGGCTCGAGGATTGAGACAGCGATTAGTGTGCATGCCTTTTAACCAAGCAGATTAATGAAATTGAAATTGCATTTATCGTTGATAGCCCTCCACACACCCAAATACTGCACTCACTTCCGCTCTCTCGCTCCCCCCCCCCCCTCTCTCTCTCTCTCTTTCTCTCACTATCTCTCTCTCTTTCTCTCACTATCTCCTTTGTGATGCCAAAAGTCGAGCAATTTTGTTAGCTTTTCTTTTGTGACTCGCCTCGCCTTTGGAATGATTGAAATGATTCATTGTGTTTTTTGAATGTAGGTAATATTAGTCTCTCTCTCTCCCCTCTTCTCACTCATAATTTGCATCTCTCTCTCTCGCTCTCTTTTTTTCGTGTTCTATTGCTTTTTGTTAATTATACCCGCTACTCATAGAGTAGCAGGGTATTATAACATTGTTCAAACCGAAAATGTATGTAACAGGCAGAAGGAGACACCTCCGACCCCATAAAGTATATATATTCTGGCTCAGGATCAACAGCCGAGTCGATATAGCCATGTCCGTCTGTCTGTCCGTGTGAAAACCTAGATCTCAGCTATTACAAGAGCTAGGACTACCAAATTTGGTGACAATATATGTCAATATTGCACGCTGGTCAAGTTTATTTTGGATTTCGGCCACGCCCCCTTCCGCCCCCGTAAATCGAAAAAAATTGATTACAAGCGCAATTTTGATGCCATATTGTTCATATTGTTTATATGAGAACTATAGCTAGCCAGATGATCTCTGAAAATTTGGTAGCAATCGGATAATAAACACAGAAGTTATTCAGCCTAACGTTTTTCATAGATGTAAGCAGGGCTGCCGGCAGCGCTGCTTGCAGCATTGTGCCGAATCGTGTGTGCGTGTACGGTGGTGAAATGGGTTAAGGTGTGGACTGCAAAACGAACAGTACTATTATTCATTAACGGGTTCGAGTCCCGCCCGCATCAAATATTAAATGAGTGCAAAAAATTTTTTTTAGACCATGGATTTTAAAAAAATACATGGTCTATTGTGTTTGTCGAAATGTGCGTAACAGGCAGAAGATCAGGATCACTAGCCGAGTCGATTAGGCCATGTCTGTCTGTCCGTCTGTTCGTCTGTATGAACGCCTATATCTCAGAAACTAAAAAAGCTAGAGCCACCAAATTATATCATACGCTGTAAAATTTTTATAAAAATTTTGGGCCACGCCTACTTCCGCTCCTGCAAATCGATAAACCGTAAGCGCAATAATAAAGCTAGAGTATTCAGTTTTGGTGTGAATGATATCACCACCTAAACGATCGCTGAAAATTTGGTTCCGATCGGATAATGAACATAAAAGTTATTCAACGTTTCATATAGATTTGCACTGCGCCCACTGCAAGCAAGCAATCAGTGTTTTTTCCAAGCAGTGTTTTTTTCCAACTGCTTGGACTGCTTTGCGTCTAACTGAAAGTTATATGTGTTGTTTATTATTTTTCTTTGAAAAACACGTTTACCAATAACAGTTTTCTAAATCTGATTTTTTCATAACCTTGAAAAATCCATGGTCTTATACAGTCAAAACTTGACTGTAGCCGTTCTTAGTTGTTTATTTTAGATTTTGACTTTGCATAAATATTGTAAATCCATGGCCTTTTACGGTCAAAAAATGATTGTAGCCGTTCTTTATTGTTCCGCAAATAATTTTGATGTACGAGCAGCTGGGTAGCGGGTATATTACAGTCGAGCACACTCGAATGTAGCTTTCTTACTTGTTTTCATTTGGTTACAGTTTTTCGTGCCTATTTCTTATATACCATGTGAGAAGTTTAGCGACTTTGGTAGTGAAAATATATAATTACAGGGTATAGATTTTTCCCATTGCCAAAATTCGTTAGGAAATCATATGGATTGATATATAGCTGGCAGATACCCTAGATAAAGTAATTTTTCGTGCTTTGGGTTTCGAACATTTTTTAAATGGTTGCTCAGATGCTTTAAGACTAAGACATACCGTGTAATATATTTTACAATTTGCAAAGAGTTTTTTTTTTATTTTTTCCCAGCGCAGGGTATCTGCTAGCCAAGCTGTCCAAAACTAATAGCTATTATTATTATCATTACAGTTTTTTTTCCGTTGTTGTTGTTGTTGTTGCTGTTGCTGGCTTTGTGCGTGTTGTGGACAGACAATAAAAAGCATTTTATTTGAATAATGTGAAAACATTTTGTTAGATAACGTTGCCGTTGCCCTTAGCCACATTTTTAATTTGCTCAACTGACGCGCTGACTGAATGCTAGGTAGCTCCTGCTCCCGCCCATCTCTCTCTCTCTCTTTTTCCCTCTCTCTCTTTTTGTCTGTCTCTGTCTGTTGCCGTAAGTACATATAGCTCTCTTTGTCACACTATCTGTTGCTTTGCCTCACATCTGCACTGATTGCCCATTGATAGCGGACAGACAGGCAGACAGACAGGCAGACAAACAGGCGGACAGACAGACAGGCGGACAACAGAGAGAGGCGTAACAGATAGACAGGCAGGCTAGGCGGACAGATAGACTGGCAGGCAGGCAGACAGATGGATACGATGACTTGGTCATTGTACCATTAGTCCAACAGCCTTTGAGCTAGCTAAATTACAGTGCCTGTTGATGAAATTGGAACAGCCCCGCCCCGGAAGGAATTCTGCCATGGTATAAACGTAGTTAATGTAGTAGCAAGTTGGAAATGAATTCATTACTTTTCAATTTTCTAATAAATACGCTAAAAATGTTGGCATAAATGTTTGGGCATTCGAAAGTCGTAGTAAGAAAATTTACCGTTTCGCGTGCCTGAAAGTATGTCACAAATTTTCGTCTATTATATACTTGTTCAATTACACTGCGTTTATCAATTGGAAGCATACATGAATAGTTTGTGCTGCCTAGAGGACGCGTTGTCGTTTGGGCGTCACTGTTTATGGGGTCCGAAAACTGTCGCGCGCAACTGTGTTAAGCCAAAAAATAAATAATTACTTTATTGTGACGCGGGTTTGTGGGCCAACCGATTGTCGCATAATCGATTAGCTTGGTAAATGATCGATAAACGGTACCATATACTACTTAGTTTACGCGATGCTAATTACGTTATGTTGCCACATAAGCCAAGACACGTGCCGCTTTAACATAATGCATTAAATCAGAGGTCGACTTATTAACGAAACGTGCTTGCGCTTATTTCAAGAAACACAAGGTCGACGCCCCACTGCGTCTATCGATTAATTTAGAGTGCAAATCAAATTTGTGGTGGAACGAAAAGTGATTTAATTGTAATGAAATTTAAAGAAATTTGTCAATTTTATCGATTTAGCACTTAAATGTTTATAAAAACATTTCACTATCGATTTTGTCGACGCTTACGGGAAAGCAAATCGGTCTCGATAATCGATTTTTAGACCATGGATTTAAAAAAAATTCATGGGCTATTGTGTTTGTCAAACTGTGCGTAACAGGCAGAAGGATGCATCTGCGACCCCATAAAGTATATATATTATTGCTCGGGATCACTAACTGAGTCGATTAAGCCATGTCTGTCTGTCCGTCTGACCGTCTGTCCGTCTGTATGAACGCCTATATCTCAGAAACTAAAAAAGCTAGAGCCACCAAATTTGTTGACAAAACTTATGTGAATCATACGCTGTAAAATTTTTATAAACATTTTGGGCCACGCCTACTTCCGCCCCCGCAAATCGATAAACCGTATAGCAAGCGCAATAATAAAGCTAGAGTATTCAGTTTTGGTGTGAATGATACCTATCACCACCTAAACGATCGCTGAAAATTTGGTTCCGATCGGATAATGGACATAAAAGTTATTCAACGTTTCATATAGATTTGCACTGCGCCCACTGCAAGCAAGCAAGCAGTGTTTTTTCCAAGCAGTGTTTTTTTCAATTGCTTGGACTGCTTGGCGTCTAACTGAAAATAATATGTGTTGTTTATTATTTTTCTTTGAAAAACGCGTTTAATAACAGTTTTCTCAATCTGAATTTTTTTTTATGATATTTAGAAATCCATGGTCTTATACAGTCAACACTTGACTGTAGCCATTCTTACTTGTTTTTATAAGTGATAAATTGTTTGTGATACGTACTAACACTTCACTTGATTGTAATCGATATTGGCCAGTTTTAAAATCGCTTAAGTGCAAAGTTTGTATCGATAACAACGTAACTCGTATATACAAGTCTGCACAATTATTGCTTAAGAAAATGTAAAACACACTCGCATACACACACTTATCTACAAGGAAAAACAAAGTAAAACACGACCTTGGGGCGAAATTGAAAAAAAAGGTTATTTAAGATAACTGTACATTAAAGCTTATTAACAAAATTTTAATTCCGCATTGCACGCCAAATCGCACTATAAGTAGCACTCGCAGCGAACTATTACCTCTAGTCCAGGGACAACATTGAAGGATGCGTTTTACACTTTTGTTTCTCTTCATCGCCTGCAGCATGCTGCTTTCATTCTGCATAGCTGATGTTGATGAGAAAGTTGCTAAGCAACAGATCGAAGATAAGCTGAAAGAATATAAACTAACAAAAGGACTGTTAGCAAAGAATGTCGTCGAAAAGCTCGTGAATGACAATAAGCAATTGCTTCGCCTAGATGACGCAGTCAATGGTGCAGCCCTCGGTTAAAAGATGTGGGTTAGGCTTAAGAAGCAATTGCAACGCATTACGCAAATAAATGCGATGGCCAAAATGGCTATTAAAAATTATTCGAGTTGAATTCTCTCTAGCTCTTTCTTCTTGACTCCTAACAGCGATTGTTGCTTGCTTGTTTGTTAACTTGTTATTAACAAGTTCCTTCTTAGATAGTTTCTTATTTTATAACAGGTGTCGATTGAACGAGCATTCTCCACTCTGAGGCTGGTGCTTACCGACTACCGCAATCGATTAAGCCAGGATGTTCTTGAGAACATATTGCTAGTTAAATTAAATCCCACCTTTTTGGACATGGCCATTGATACTTTGCCACTTTTTGAAAACGAAGAACTTACTCTTAGTGGTTTATAAAATAAGTAAAATAATAGTTAAAACAGAAAACAATAAAAATTTATTTATGTATCATTCATCAAAATTCATATACTATTATGTTTTTATTTTTGATTACTTTTATTATTTTATAAGCATTATACAAAAAGAAAGTCAAAAAAATAAAAACAAAACAAGAAGTACGCTATAAGTAATTTTCAAAAAATTTAGTCATTCGTAATTAAATACAAGTCGCGGCTACTGAATGAATTTGTCGCCTCATGCGTCTGTCGCCTTATGCTGCTCGGCAGCAAAAATCAGAAGTAGCAAAAAGTCGAAAGCACCGACTTACGCTGCTGCGACTGTTGATCAGTAGCAATAGCAACGAAAATCAAAAGAAGCAAACAGTCGAAGGCGCCGATTTATGCTGCTGCGACTGATGACGACTTCCGAAAGTCGTCGGTAGCTGCAGCAGCGACTTACGTCTACGATCGAAAGCAACAGCAAAGCAGAAAGCGAAAAACCGAAAAACGGCGACTGCTGCTTATTTTTGATATTCGTCGCTGCGTGATTTTTACTTATGCTTTGAGTGCGACTTCTGATTTTTTAGAAGCAAAAGCAGAAGCAAAATCATGTGCAATTAAACTTACGGTAGTTTTCTAAACGCTGCTTGTTATTGTAATGTTTTGATCGATTTCTGCAAGATGTTAAATCGATAAATATTTATTAATAGATTTATCGGCTCAGACACTGGCTCCAAAAACTGACATTAAAGTGTGGCCAAGTCCTAAAAGTTCTTTCGGTTGTTATCGATATCACACTTGCCTGAGATCGATGTTTCCTGCCTTTGGTCGATATATCGTCAACACATTTCTCTATTGCAGTTATCGCTAATAATGTCATAATGGTATTTTGCGTTTTACTGCTATCGATATCAAATTTTTATTAATAAAAATGCATTGAACATGTTTAAAAACTTACAAACAACCGATGTTTTGTAGTTTTTAATGATGACTTATACTTCTTTAAACTGTTATCGATATCATGCTCTCCTGTAATCGATAGAGTATGAAACGGATGTACTGCTTTTGGTCGATAATCAACACATTTCTTTATGGTAGTTAGTCATAATGGTAATTTGCGTTTGATTGTTATCGATACCACAAGTATGAACGGCAGCACAATCAAAATGTGTATCGATAAAAATGTTTTTATTTTAACATATTCTTTAACGCAATAAAACCAATGTTTTGCAGCTTTTGGTAATTACTGGTTCTGGGATACTTACACATACATAAATATGTACCTACAACGTAAGACAAAGCACGACTTGACCTTGAGGCGTAATTGAAAAAAGTTCATTAAAATAAATGCACGTACAAATTAAAGGTTTTCTTCGATATTTACTGTTCCGGATTACATAACAAAGGGGACGATATAAGTAGCGCACTTAGCTACAGAATTGAATCAGTCGAAAAAATAACTTTGAACAATGCGTTTTTCATTTGTACTTCTCCTAATCGCCAGTAATGCGGTGCTGCAAATTGCCTGTGATCCTCCGACTAGTCCTGGCAAAGAAGACATTGATAAATATATTGAAGCCGCACTGAAAAATCATGGACTCGACTTGCCTTACTTGGCCGAGACATTGGTAGATGAGCTCGAGAGTGAACCCAACTTGCTAGTGCGTCTGGATGATGCTATGCATGGCGCAGCACTTGGCTAAAGTTAGGCTTAAGAATTAATGTAATGCAATACGCAAATAAATGCTGCTTGCCGTAGAGTTTATCGTTATGAAAATCGGGCTTGTTTTGTTAGTAATCGGCGAGGTTGAACGAGTCAACGGTCACTATCGATTATCGATTGTTGCATTGCATTTCGATAATGGATACACATAATTTTCCTGTAGATTGTTTTTTACTGCACCTTGTATATTTATCGAAATGCTATCGATAAATTCAGCAGTTTAGCGTAGCTAAAAGAGTTACAGAAATATCGCTGGAGTTATCGTTCGTTTGCTGCTTATTGAAATTTTTTAAATGCTATCCCCGTTTCCTTGCAACACAGCAATCCATTTGGAGCCAAAAAAAAACTTATTTCAAAAAATTGTCATACAAAAAATAACAGACTATTAATTGATATGGCCGGTAATACCGAATTGGGCGAGCAGCGTGAACGTATCGATAATGCTCTAATCAATGCCGTCGACGACATCGATCGCGAGCATCTGCGCAAATTGCAGCTGGTCATGCACGGCTGTGCGAAACGCTGCTGCGCCGACAGCGATGCCAGCGCCGAGGCCGTGCAACATTGTGTGGATCGCTGTCAGGCGCCGCTGACACGAGCTCGCTGCTATGTGCAACAGGAATTGGCCGAGTTCGAGTCGCAACTGGAGCGCTGCATGCGTGAGTGTCAGGTAAATAGTGACTCGAATGTGGCATGTGGCGGACATTTCGAACGTTGCTCATTGGACTGTGTGGACAAGTATGTGGCGCTGCTGCCGGAGCTGCTTAACACAATGCGGATGGCGCTCGAAAAGGGACTGTAACACAGAGCCGTATACTCCACACACACACAAACTGTACTTGAATTCGTATTGCAATGCAGAAAGTTAATTAAAATAGCTGCACATAAATCAAAGCTTATCTCCGATTTTGTTTTATGTTCCCGTCGTTGCGCAACAAAACGGAGTATATATAGCACACGTAGTGGGTGACTTGAATCAGTCAATAGATAACTTTGAACGATGCGTCTTACACCCATTTTGCTGCTGATCCCTGGTTGCCTTTTGCTGGCATCACCTACGAATGGCCTAGAGCCAGACGTTATTAATAAACAGATTGAAACAGAGCTAAAATCGAAGGGACTGGACGACCCGCAGCTGCTCGAGACGGTAATGAAAGCGCTGGTGCAGAAGAAAGATCAGCTAAGGCGTCTGGATGAAGCGATGAATGGCGCAGCACTTGGCAAGGGCTAACGCCAAGGATGGTAGCCTCAAATAGAAGTGTAGAATTTTCGAATTCCCAAGGCGCAATATGCGCAAATAAATGCAAGCTAGGGAGAGGATGAAGAAAAAGTCATGCTTGCTCCTGTTATGGGGCAACAACAAGTAGCTGCTGCTGCTCGTAATGTACCAACTGTTGAGTTTCCTTCCGCTTCCGCTGGGCAGCGCCAGCAACAGTGGCAGCAGCGGCAGCAGCAAAGGCAGCGGTAGCAGCAGCGGCAGTGGCAATGCTGTGCTTGCTCTCGCTCTCGTTCTCACTCACACATTGGCAGTGGGCAATACAGACATAGGCGCTGCCTTTCTCTCTCTCTCGCTCTCTCCATCTCGTTACTGCTCTTGCTCTGTCTTCGCTCTCTCTCTCTCTCTCTCTCTCGCTCTCTCTCTCTCTCTCTCTTAGCGTCTTTTGCTCTCGCACTCTCTGGCCGGCTCTGTCGCGCGCGCAAACAAAACATTACACTATGCCGGCATCGGCAGCACCGACGACGCAGCTGACGATTGCGGAATATGCCGCAGTCGCAGTCGCAATCGCAATCGCAGTAGCAGCGGGGCCCGAGCTCAATTGCCTCGCTGCTTACAGGTGTTTGTCTTCGCTTCGTGTGCACTCGGCTTCGGTTCCTCCATACGGTTACGCTGGCTCACTCGCACGCGCGCCTCCGCTCGGCTCGCCTCTGCTCTGTTCGTTGACGTCTCTTGCGCTCTTTGTCTTCTGTTTGTGTTTTCATGGCGCTCTCGCCTTCCTGCCTGCCTGCTTAGCTGCCTGGCTGTGCTTTATATTCCTGCGGCATCCGCGCTATCGCATCAGTTTCATTCGAACGCTCGACAGGGAAAGTTGTGCAGCAGCAGCAGCAGCAGCAGCCGCCGCAACAGCAGCAACAGTGGAGCAGAGACAGCGATTGCCGCAAAGCCTGAGGCCAGAGCCAGAATCAGAGCAAAAAGAGAAGCCAAAAAACCGCTCGACATTCTCAACTCCCTCTTCAATCAGTCAACTTCAACATCGAATTCTCAACCACTTTATGTTGCGTTCGAACATCGAGCATCGATAATTCTGAGAAACTCACTATCGATTCTTTTTTTTACTGTTACACTGTGCAAGTGCAAGTTAGTGCTAAAGATCTGAACACAACTTTAAGAATTCAAATAAAAAAAAAAAAAGTTTCAAAAAAGAAAAAGAAAGAAAATAGTTTTTCAAAAACCAATAAAAAAAAAGATTTAAAATAAAACCCTTTGAAAAAAAAAAAAAAATGGAAGAGAATAAGCAATAACAATTGTAAACCCAAAAATCTATTCAAGTAAAACTATGCTATATTTTGAATCTTGTGCCTAAAGAAGTAAAGCTTTTTTTGCCTTTCGAATCTATTTCTTACGGTGTTACAATTTTTTGATTGTTTACGCACAAAATGTGCACAAAATTCTCGTTGGACTCGAACGACTGAAAAGTGCGTCGTTCTTAGGACACTTTTTTGCTTAGGTAAGTGCTTAACTCCTTATTCGATTTCAATTGATTGTGAAGTGATAGTTTTTCGATATTTTGGGGGAAAAAATATTTATGGCCAAAACTTTGCAAATGTGTTGAGTCGTGTGTGTGAATTTTTATAAAGTAATTAAAATGCATTTTTAGTTATTTTTAAAGATTTACAAATTAATCATAAGCCCTTAGTTTTGAAATTCCTAAAAATATATAACATTTTTTTTTGAAAAGCTGCAGTTGATTTGTATTGAAAATAAATTTCTTTGTTTTTTTTTTTATAAATTTTTGGTTTTTAATTTTTGTAATTTGAACAACAGAAATAAAAATCTATTTTAAATAGTTTTGGTATTAGATATTCCGAAAGTTATGCATTGAAATGGCTTTGTTTGGTTCGGGCTGATTTTGGTGCCATCAAGAAACTGCTCAGCGATTTTCCTTTGCGATTTTTTCTTCGTCTCCAGTCGCACATCACGTAAGCGCTGCATAAGTCTATTTAATTTAATAGTTCTAGAGGTTCTTCACATTGGCAAACTGAATGAGAATTGTAGGGAAATGGCAACAACAGCAGCAACAACAACATCAATGCGAGTAAAACAATACGCAATAATACCACCGAGGGCAGCTCAAAAACTTCTGCATTAAAGGTAACAATATTGCTTATTTTTTTTTAAATTAAAAAAAAATTGTTTTTTAAGTTATAAAAAAACCTGCAAAACATATACATAATTTCAAGATTGTGCAAGTATTCTTTATCTGTTTAAACCTGTTTGCAAAATATCTAAAAACAACGCATAAATTGTATTGTCAACTATTCAACTATTTCCATTATTCACTTTGCATATGTAAAATACGAAAACTTATGCAGCACTTCTCGTTGACAAGCTGAGCCAGTGGCTTGTCTGGCATCTTCTCAGGTTTGCGACTGGGTTTGTCTCGTTAACCAAAGTTCGCGTGTCTCTGCGTGCTCAGTTACTAGTGCATTATGCACTCGGTACGTGTGTGTGTGTGTGTTTGTGGGTGCGTGCATCCTGTACGTGTCCTTTTGCTAATCGCTGCGTTCAAAGTGCTGCATGGGGAAAAAGTGCAGCGTCGCTTGCCGGCGCGTGACTGCCGAAACTTGCACCACCTGCAACCAGGCTAAAATCCAGCGGTCTAGACAGGGTGGCCAACATTGCGGCGGCAAGCGAGTAGTGGTGAGGCGCCAATTGAGAGTAAGAACGTGTGATCTTTGACTTGGCACTGGCATGCGGAAATACGTGGAAATACGTATACGTAATATTTGCAGCTATTCGTCTTTTGTGTGTTTGCCACCTGTAGTTAGCTGCGAAAACAAGTTTTTGTTGTCGGTTAACTGCGCTTTTCTCTTTTGCCCTGCAAGTCATTTACCACCCGTAGATATCCTGTGTGCCCTCCATTTCGTTTAAGGGCATTCTTGATGCTATTTTCTCAGGGTGAAAACTGGTTAAGTAGCATAATTTAAGACTTTGGGAAACTCACATACACCCAGAGTGCATTCAACAATGATTTTCATTTCATTCGTATGCGAAACATCAAAACCGCATAATGCGGTGTAACATACACACACACACACACACAAACACATGCTATACGCTGCGCGTAATTAGTCTCGATTCATTGTTCTTACCTTCAAATGTTTTGATTGAAGACTGGAGATAAGAGTAGAAGGAAGAGGTTCCTTAGTTTCTGTTTAGAACTTTGAGTTGGTGCGTTACACTAACACTAAGTCCTGTTGGGGTAGTGAAGCTCAGCTCCATTTCATGTAACTCAGAAACTAAAGTTCATACAAACATGTTTCAATTACTGTTGTACTAGTCTCTCTTGCGAAACCTAATTAGCAAACTCACTTATGCTTATCGCAAATTGAGAGTTTTAGAAAACGTATAAAATTTAATTAGTTCGTGAATAGACTCGTTTTTCAGTGTACGAGATAATGGGGGCATAACGTTGTTGTTGCTTGGCAAATATTTAAAGGGAATTTAGCTACGGTCTCTTTATTTTTTTGTACAATTTTGTTACTTTTGTTTTTATTTAAATTCTTAAGTCATTGCTACTGCCTATTTTGGACCCGTTTGGCCAGTTCCCTTCTATTAATGTGTTACAAATGACCTCAATAGGGGGCGGTCAGTTATGGCGTCTTAAAAATTATCAATATTATCAACATGTGTGCTTAATGTTTGCAACGCGTGCCACAAAATGCTGAAACTTGCTACAGCTGCCTTAAAATGCTTTTCGCAAAGGTATGAGATGTAAACGGTATGAGATGTTCGGTAAACGGGCAGCAGATGCTACTAACACATATTCGGTTTTACCAGCTCCAGACCTCTGCAGAGGGCTTACCACAGCTTGACCCTTTTGTCTGGCGTATGCCTTGAAGCAGAGTTCTTTCCTCCTTCCACCTATTTGCCTTTCTTCCATGTTATTTACTACTTGTTACTTTTAACTTACGTCTTGCCCTCGGCTGAACTGCTTCCGCTGCTGCACTTGAAGTTAACGTGCGCTCCTTCAATGCCTGCTTAACTCTGGTAGCCATAACCGACCCTTAACTATTGAATTGCACTTTTGACTGCTCCTTTGTGTGCTCTAATTACCCAGCGGAAGGAGGGCCAGCATCGCTGGTTATTGAGGTAACGAGAGAAGGAGATGTAAAGGGAGATCGAAATAGTTTCTCCAAAGGGATTCGTTCGATTTCTAACATTGTCCTTATCATTTTTCTACAGTTCTTCAGCTTTATAGATAAATTTATTTTTATACCCTTATGCAACGCACCTTAGGAGATATCACCGACCCTATAAAGTATATATATTCGTAATCTGCGTCGATTAGGGCGTCGAGCGCGCAATATCTATCTGTCCGTCCGTCTGTCTGTTGCAACACAAACTAGTCTCTTAGTTTAAGAGGTATCTTAATGAAACTTCTTATTGCTTCACGCTGTAAATAAGTCGGAACGCGCCGGATCGAAGCGATATATTTTTTGATTTTTGTCATTTGTCAAGACATCGCCATGAAACTTTCCTGACATATGGCTTGGTATTTATATTAAATGCTGTCAAACCTATCGGTCAAGTTTTGATGGTATTTATATTAAATGCTGTCAAACCTATCGGTCAAGTTTTGATATTTCTTAGGATATCGTTATAAATATGAATCTTCAGTGAGCCTTTCTTTCTACTTTAATGTTATGTTTGCTTATTGCCTTGAGCTGCGTTTTACGAGTCGTCCATACCCTGCCGGAGATGTCGCTTAACTCTTGACTCGTGCTTCAAGTTTAATGTGGCTGATGGCAATTTTACAGCATCCGATGAGAAAGACGCAAGCAAAATACCCATATATACTTATAAACATATCTGTATATAAGTATATGTATATCTGCTGTACTATATATCCGCATGCATTCTTTTCTTTTCGTTTCGTATCGTTTCATTTTTTTATTTTCGAGTTGCGTTGAGTTTGCAAAAATGCACATAAAATTTTCAATTTCCATTTTTTATGTATGCGCTCTAAAAAAACAAGAGGAAAGTCAAATAAAAATACGAACACACGCGCGCGCTCGCACACACACACATACACACACACACAATCATAGAAATTGAGAGAATATTCAAAACAAAACACAAATTTTCGCTTGTTGCGTCCTGTGGGCGCTTGCTCGGGGCGTGACTTGTGAGGCGGGGGAGTGGAGAGTCGGACGTAGAAGGTCTATGCTGTTTGAAATCAGGAAAGAGGGGAGGCGTTGTAGATAGGGAGAAGAGGAAGTTGGATGTGGTGTGGTGTGGTGTTTGGCATACGCTGAGGTGCGTGGCGAGGCGTAAAAGAACATGCAGCGCATTTGATTGCAGATTGTGTTTCGAATATGAAATGGGAGTGTGTGTGTGTGTGCAAGTGTGGGGGTGCGCGTGTGTGTGTGCATTATTGCAGCTTGCAGTAGAAATTATGTTACAAATTATCAAAAATGCGAAAACAAAAACAAACCTGCAAACTAACTAAGAAATGTGAAAGTTTTACGATGGATAATGATGCTGAAAAAACAATAACAATATGATTAATCAAATCGGCAAGCCATGTTTATGACATTTCTTTATAAATACCTATATAAGCATATATTAACAAATAGATAATCCGCTGTAGAGCTTAAGTGGCAAACAATGTTTTTGGCTTCTTCGCACTTAGCTCTTACCGTCAAATCAATCAAATCGACGAGGCCCACGATTGAACTAACTAACGAACTCCATATCACATTTTTAGGGTCTTTTTTTAGACCAGGGATTTTAAGTATCACTAGCCGAGTCGATTAAACCATGTCTGCATGTACTGCAACGCAAATTAGTCTCTTAGTTTTAGAGCTATCTTGTTGCTGCACCCTGTAAGTCGGAACGGGCCGGATCGGACCGATATATCGAATAGCTGCCATATAACCTATCGGCGGATTTGTGTCATTTTTTTAAAATATCGTTGTGAAACTTTCCAGATATATGTCTAAGTATGTCTTTAAAGGGCTGTTAAAATTGTATCGAAATTGGACAGATCTATCGTTAAGTTCCATTGAACCTATCGGCCCATTAAATATTTGTAGTAAGTGCAGGGGATTAGCCCTTCAGCGTGCCGAAGGTAGCTTTTCTTTCTTGTTTAAAACTTTTTCAATGGTCGAGGGGTATAAGAAACGAATAAGATAACAAGCTGTATAGGCTATGATATGAGGAGAGGACTCATAATTCTACAATATATAGAAATATTTTATGTGCAACCCATTTGAAATTGTGCTAGTTAAAATATCTTAAATTGCTTTACTTTAAATTGTATTTAATGGTTTACTAAGTTTTAATGTGAACTTAAATCCCCTTGGGCGTTTGGGAATATTTCTACGCTTTTGTAAGCCTTTGCTAAGTTTTCGTCCATATGTTCTTGCCTGTCTAAACGAATCTTAACGAACTTTAATATCAACTTGTTGCAAGAGTGGGTAACAAGCTTGCCGACAAACTGACAAATTTTCATTAAGTTTTGCTTGAGTCTGTCTTAATTAAGTGCGCAGTTATCTAGGGACAGTCTCTCTTCTTCTCTCTCTCTACTTCTCTCTCTCTTTCTCTTTCTCTGTCTTGCTGATTCATTCATCATTATCTTAATCTTTGACAAGAGTTTTGCAGCTTACTTCGCTCAAATAGTCGCAAAGTCGTATGATGTCTTGCGAAGTTTATTTACCAAAACTTCTGTGGATACAAATTGAATTTGTCGTCTCTCTGCCAAGGCTAGCGAGGCAAGGCAAGTGGCAAATACTATTAACCTGTGCTGTACAAATATAACTCCATTTTTCATTCATTTCAATCAGTTAAGCCCCTGCTCGAGTGGAGGTCCTGCTCAGCTTGCTCCTTTGTTTGTTTGTCTCTCTGTCCTTCGCTCTCAAAGTTTTGTGCCAATATTTCGAATACTTGACACAACTGTCGAGTTGCTGTTTTGTTTTTCTTTCTTTTTTTTCTGCGGTTTTTCTCGATTTTAAGAGGCAGCCTGAAATGAAGTGATTGTTATCGTTCTGATCGTTCGTTCGGCTAGTTCGGCTGTCAGGTGACTCTCAATGGCCAATGCGAGCTGGCTGTCGCTTTGTTTATGCTTCGCCCTCGACTTGGCTATTTATGAACCTATGCCGTGTCACACATGGCGTATGCTTTATTTGCTTGACAACATGAAAGCAACAACAAGAAATGGGAACGGGAACGGTAACAGTAACGGGAACAACAACAACAGCTACGATAGACATCCCGTTATTAGTCTTTAACAGGCCATAGCAACCAGGCATGTAAGCAAGTCCGCTGGCGTCTCTAACGTAGTTTGCCTAAGCAATTTGGCACCCTCTCTCTCTCTTTCTCTCTCTGGCTCTCTTCCTCTTCCTCTTGTGCACTTTATGCGAATGCTTTACAGTCCTACAGCCGCTGCTTGACAGCAGCAACGTACAGTGGGATCAGTTGGATTTGGATACATCAATGGAATGTTAAGTCGTCGTTGCAATTATAGAACTTGCACAAGTAACGAGTGCACAGTGAAACCAGACTGATTAAGTTAGGCTATTAGACTCCTTAATTATCAATATTTTGAAGAGTCGCAATACATGCTATGCTATACATGCTATCGCATTTATCTTCTTTATAATAATAGGCTTAAAGTTCAGCTAAATATTATTCGACTTAAGGCTTGTAACTCTTTTCTTTCTTCACATTTTATATGCAAAAATCTTCGATTTGTTTCACTGTGCAGCACACTAAAATGACAGCAGATATCACACTGCGAGTCGCAGGCAGCCTGGCAGGATGTGCCATATGTGGCACATGTGCTTAACTGCAACTGTCGTCAGGCACGCGGCAAAGGCAAAGGCAAAGTGTGGAGTGGAGGAGGAAGAAGAGGAAGTGGAGTGGGGTGGGGAAGCGTAGGGCTTCTGCCGTGGCAAAGAAGAAGCACTGAATTAGCGTGTAGATCTATTTACATGCGAGAGTGTTGGTAACAGTCGGCCAATGATAAATGCAAATAGGCGGAGAAGGAGATTGCTGCGAAGGGAGAGATAGATAGCATAGCGTTATATTATGTATACGACATGCGTGACAACATCGAAGATGATACAGTGTGTGGCCTTGACATTGGTCAACATGCTCACTGATTGACTAACTGGCAGAAGCGTTAACAGGCAGACAGACGGCCAGGCAAAGGGATCGACCGATTGCTTGTCTAAGTGAACAATGGGCACGCAAAGTAATAGCTAATCGTTAATCGAATGCCCGAAAATGTTTTTTCCCCTCATTGTTTTTGCCTTCTTCTTGTTTTCTGTTCTTTTTTTGTTTTCACGGTTTGCCTTTGTCAAATAGACGAACGCATTTATTTAATAAACATAAAGCAAAAGCCGATGACGAATAAAAAGCGTCACCGAGTGAACGATAGCGAATGTGCAGACAAATGTTGTGCTAGTTTCGTTTTCTTTTTGTGAATGTGTGTGCGAGTGTGCGGGTGCGTGTGTTGGTAAGAACAAACGAAACAAAACGAGTCTCTGGGGAATTTATCGCGTGGCCTTTTCATTGTTATAGCTGTGATCAGCAGCAGCAGCGACAGTCGACAGTCGAGACAGACATTTTTGTTTTTTCTTTTTTGTTTCTGAATTTTTTCTTTTTTCGGTTTTTTCGTTTTTTTTTTGGGGGGCATAGTGCAGCTGTGGCGAGACCTGCTACTGCTGCTGCTGTTCTTATTATTATTATTATTATTATTATTATTATTATTATTATTATTATTATTATTATTATTATTATTATTATTATTATTATTATTATTATTATTATTATTATTATTATTATTATTATTATTATTATTATTATTATTATTATTATTATTATTATTATTATTATTATTATTATTATTATTATTATTATTATTATTATTATTATTATTATTATTATTATTATTATTATTATTATTATTATTATTATTATTATTATTATTATTATTATTATTATTATTATTATTATTATTATTATTATTATTATTATTATTATTATTATTATTATTATTATTATTATTATTATTATTATTATTATTATTATTATTATTATTATTATTATTATTATTATTATTATTATTATTATTATTATTATTATTATTATTATTATTATTATTATTATTATTATTATTATTATTATTATTATTATTATTATTATTATTATTATTATTATTATTATTATTATTATTATTATTATTATTATTATTATTATTATTATTATTATTATTATTATTATTATTATTATTATTATTATTATTATTATTATTATTATTATTATTATTATTATTATTATTTTTATTATTATTATTATTATTTTTATTATTTGTATTGCTAAGTTTCATGCCGTCAGTTCATTGACATGCATGGCTTATGTTATTGCGCCCTCTCTTTCAGTCTCTCTTTCACTATACCCCTCTCTGCCTCTGTCTATGTCTCTGTCTCTATCTATCTGTATATCTCCCTCTCTCTGCCCGTCTGAACTTGACCTAAGACACTGACGAGTTTCTTGCCCGATTTTCTCATTTTCTTCGAGCAAAGTTTCGGACAGAAATGTAAATTACACAACTTTTTCTGTTTCCAAAAGAAAAAAAAAACAAAAACAAAAAAAACAACAATAATAATGACACTTGACACGCGCTGCACAAATTATAAACGTTATCTATATGTACATATATTATTTGCGCTCGTATCCATATTGGTAGCAAATTTTCAATTGTCTGCGATTTGACGTCATACGAAAATTCGATAAGACTGCAAAGTCCTGCAAAATTTGACACAACTTGACTTACTATTATGTACTATATAGTATATCATCTCAGTCAAGGTCAAGTTGAAGCATTTCATGTGTGTCTATATGCACTTACATTCACATATGCAAGTGTTCACTTGCTTACTTAGTTTCTTTTGTGCGCATACCCTGTAACTGACAGCAAGTTGCGGCGGGTTGTCTAGTTGTGTTTTACATGCAACAACTGATTAGTGGGTATCTCGCTATTGATCACCTGGCACTTACCAGCTTTTTTTGTTAGCTTTTTTTTGCTGCTTTAAGCAGTCTATATGCAAATTTGATGAGCAGCCAACATTGCGTTGCCTTGTCTCATGTTTAAGCCAAGATTTTACGAGCGTGTGTGTGTGTGTATGTGTGAGTGTGAGCAGAGAGTTAGCAATCCGAGTTGGCTTGAGCCTGAGACTTGCCTCGGACTCTTTGTAGGCATTACCGGCTCAACACTTTTACTTCAATTATTCATACAGCAAGGCAGGAGATGGCGAACACGAAAGGTCAAGTGTGTGTCACATACGGGTGTGCCATTGTCACTGTGTGTGTGCGTGTGTGCCATGTTTGTGCGAGACTATGCAATTAAGCAGCCTCTGCAGGGACAGATAGAAGCAACCACAATACGAATGGCACAGTGAGTGCAAGAGAGTGAGTGAGCGGGTTGGGGGGAAAGCGCAAGAGAGATAGCAAGCTGTGCATAATAATTGCTTTGATAAAGATATGCAAAAATCGACATGGTCAAAACGAAAGTTGTTAACCAGCTGCTACCAGCAGAGCAGCTAGTCAGGATTTTAGGTGTAAGCACACACGCACACACACAAAAACACCTTCCCACACACACTCCCGCAGCTGGTCACGCCTCTACGTGAGCACACACATACAATCACGCACGTTTATAGACAATCCATCATTCATTTTTGCCTTCTCATTCAGACGTCTCTCTCTCTCTTCTCCTTTCGTTTTGCTCACTTGAGCACACATAGTCTCCGCTTGCACACGCTTATGCACACGCTTATGCATACACACACACCCGCACACACACACACACATATATATACCGACCCTTACCTCGTCTGAGCTGTTCGAACTAAAGTAATAGGCTTAAAACGGCACTTTTATTTTCATCAATTAGTTTATTGATAGCCCAAGGTAAACGACATGGCAAACAATTTCGATACCTGTCAACTATATGTGTTGTGTGTGTGTGTGTGTAAGTTGGGGACTGAGTGAGTGAGTGAGTGTGTGTGTGTGTGTGTGTGTGTGTGTGTGTGTCTGTCTACTTTGTAAAAAATTCAATATTTTACCTAAGTAGCCAATTTACATACAAGCTCACAAAACTAGGCAAAGGCAAAGGCATATAAATATATAGATATGTATATGTTCTTGAACTGTGTGATAATAACAGGCGATTTCGAGCAGTTTTTAGTATAGTTTAAATCTAATCTAAGAGCGATTTAAGCACAGGTAAAGGATCAGAAAGTAAAGCAATATTTAAAGAATGTCCTAAAATCTGGAATAAATTAATATATTGAATGATCATCCTTGTTGGCTTCTACATTGTAGAAACCTTAACTCTTATATTTAAGAAAGTGTTTGCTCACTGATTTATTTGGACAGTCGTTGAAGCTATTTCTCTGCCCTTGCAGTCCAATCAAATTGATGTCTGCTGCACTTTGCCCAAGTGTTTGCATGAAAAGGCAGATAAATTCAATTTACAGCTATAGTTGTTACTAGTATATGTATCTACTACTCAGTTAGGCTAGTTGGCAAATAGAACTTTTTCAATTCGAGCAGACCCTTGTCTGGTCAAGTGTTGCAAGTGCTTAAGTGACTTGGCTTCACACAATTTCATTGTCCCCCATAAAGTAACGTGTGCCACGTCCAGAAGCCCAACTAAATCGCGTTTTACCGCAAGAATAATCAAGTTTGGATAGATTTGCGGTATCCTTCACGATGTGTGAGTACCCAAAGGTTGAGCAATTTTAGCTTAATGTTCATGCCACACCCATAATTCACACAAATGCGGGCATATACATATATAGACCCTTACATTATGTGGGCAAGTTGAGGTATCAATATGAAAATCTACCCAGCACAATAAGAGGGCAAATGCAGTAGAAAACTTGTAAAACTCTAAAATAAATTTGTTACTGAAATTGATATTGACTAAGTTCAAAAATCTTATATCTAACTGCACCATAATACTGTGAAGACGTTCTTTTGTAGAGAAAGTGTATTTCTTAAGCGACTTTTCTGCTCACTTTGCTGCTACTTTGTTTATTATCATCATTTACGCTTTGCCTTGTCTTTTTCTAGACTTCATGGCACACATTTAGATCCTGCTCGTGCTTGTGTGTGTCTCTGTGTGTGTCTCTGTGTGTGTGCTGATGTATTTGTTTTATCTGACACTATTTGGCGGCTTGCTGGCATCTTATATAGTCGTAAAACTCGAAAAGATTTACAAGGCATTGAACTGTGCGAGCGAGATGGCGCCTCTGCGAGAGTTGCTGCTCAATTTGAAGTGTCTTCTTCTTGCTTGCTTTATACGGCGTTGTTGTTGTTATTGTGCTGTTGCAACGCCAAAAAGAAAAAAAAAAACTAAACTTGACTGCAATTGATCAAAGTTAGTACTAGGTGAGTAAATACAATAGAAGAAAATCAAACGGCAAAGCACAACATAAGCAGGGAATGGTTTGGTTTTATTTTCTTACAGAGATATTCATTTTTTTCTTTGATATCTTCTCATACTAGTATAATTCTTCTTTTCAAAATAATCTCAAAAATCTTTTTAGTAACTTACTAATCTCTATCCTTCATAAAGATTTCTTTGGTATGTTCTTTTATTATGCCACTAGTTTTGAATACCCTCTCTGACCCAGCATAGGGTATCTAAGTAAATGAAATATATTTTTGAAAATGGCTGCTTGCGCGCTGCTCTGGCCGTGTTTCAGAACCAGCGAAAAAGTGCTGCCAACTTTTGTTTATTGCTTGTTTGTTGTTGCTGCCGCTCTAGCTTTTGTTGCTCTTGTTGTTGTTGTTGTTGTTGCTTACTTTTATTATTATTCTTGGTAAATAGTTGAGAACAGCGGGCGAGCTAGCTGGCTGTGTGCTTTTAGCTGGCGTCACAAATATGTCCAGCCCATTGATTGTCAATGTCAGCAGCAGCAACAGTAACAACAACATACGTGTAAACAAGAATAGAGCGCAGAGAATACAGCAATCGCTAAGCGAAATGATAAATGTGTATTTTATTTAAATGCGTGTAACATTTGGCGACGCCATCATTATCAACATCCCCGACATCATTCGCATTGTCATCATCATTATCGGATGTTGGTGTCTGTCGTCATTATCCTGTAGCGTGCATTGACCGCAGCGATTGTAATACAGAAAATCCCCTCCGAAACGAAAAAAAAAACCCGTGAAATTCTGCATGAAATCGAACGACAAATTGTTCTCTGGCTAATAAATTACGCATACGACATGTTGCACGCAACAAAAACTTATGCAAATGAATAAATTTGAGTCGAAAATTTGTTTTTCTGATTTGGCTACGCATGATGGGAAATAACACACGCACACACACACACACACACACACACACACACACACACACACACACACACACACACACACACACACACATACACACACACATATACATTAGTCTATGTTATCAGAGTAAAAAATGATGTAAGGATGGAACGCAACTAGAAACTCGTATAAGGCAAACTTGTGTTATTTTTGCAATTTATATATAATTCTTTTGGCTTCCCAAATATTATTGCAATATTTGATATTGTTATCTGTGCTTGCCTCCACCACCTGCCAGTTGTAAAGTTCCAGGTCCAGGAAGCATTGCAAGTGCAGAAATTTTGCAATTAATTTGTTTTAATTTTGATTGCATTGTTTGTGATTAGTTTGTTTGCTAATATTTTGATAATTTTTCACAGGCAAATTGTATCAAATGAATTGTAATTAAAGTCATAGTTTTTGCAATTGGGAACATTTATATTTGATTAGCTTTAGTTTATCATGTTCAGTGTTCGGTTAAATGAAAGAAACACCGTATCTTTCTAGCATTTCTTTGGGCGCGTCGAAAATACAAGTAATCCACAGCGAAAGTATCTGTTTCCTGCTAAGTTAACAATACTACTACGTTATTTGTTGAGTGCCAATTCCAGGAAGTGCGGACAAAACCAAATGAATTAAATGCACATTAGGCTGCTGGGCTATTTAATAAAAGCGACTCGGGTACAAGTTTTTCTCTTGTCCTCTTCGATCTCTTTCATACAAGTGAGTCTTATATATGTGTATAGCATAGTAGGTATGTACATGGATTTAGTAATTAGTTTTAATGATGCTTCGTTTGGCCTAAAAGTGCTAAAATGATTTTGCGAGATTTTGTTGAGATTTGCCCTGAGGCGTTGTGGCTTTAATATGCCTTTAATCTTCGCACGCTCGATAAACCTGAATTTGCTGAAATGGTTTTGTTACCTCACATTCGCTCTCTCTCTCTCTCTCTCTCTTTTTTTCTTTTTCTTTCTCTAACTTTTTCTTCTTTTCTTACTTATCCGCTTGCTGTCTTTCCTTGCGAACGCATCATTGACAAAAATCTCATAAAATGTTGCAGCAAAGAAATTTTATATTCGCAATATTTTTAATATTCTATTGATTTATTTATGCTATTTACAGTTCATGTATTTATACATGTACGTATTGGTCATACCTAACGTATTTATTGGGCATTTTTTTGAGAATTGTTTTGCAGCACTTTTGTACGTATCAAAAAATACTTCAATTTCAATATTCAATGCACTAGAAATAGTCGAAAATTTTGCTGACAAGAAAATGGTAGGTAAAATGTAGGCGCACTTGACTGCATAGTACCCTGTAGACACATGATAGTGTCCAAATTTCCCACACTTGTATTTTATAAGTTGCGTGATGGAAATGGTAAAAAAACTACCGAATTTTCTCACTTAGTGTTCTATGTATGTACATTAATAGAGATTCAAGCTAATAAATTACACAATGTTACAAACACTTCCATACCCAGACTACCCTGCTCTCTCTCTAAAGAACTGACAATATTTAGAGAGAAAGAAATGAATAACAATAATAAGAGATAAACACACACAGCGAGAACAATAAGTGCTTTGTTGGAATTGGAATTGAATCATTGGCAATGCAAAGAGAAAGATGTGAAAAACATTCGTGTTCGACGATATGCCGCCAGGTGTCTCAATCATGACGTGATTAGAAAGATGAAGGTGAAATAGCCGCGACCAAAAACTGGAGACGTTCAAACGACGCGTCGTGTGGGCGCTGACGACGGGGTCAGGGTCGGGGCTGTGGTTTAAGCAGGGAGGGAAATCTCGGGGGCGAATGACAGCTAGATAAATTGAGAAGAGAGAGAGGAGAAAACTTGCGAAATATGGCATCGTCTGGCGCTGATGCGCTTCGATTGTTTTTCATGCTCTCGTAGATCACACGAGGCGCTTTATTTTTAGTCGAAACAATGCAGACAGATCGCTTCAATTGCGCCCGGGATGATGGATTCTTTTAGGATGACCGCGAGTGTGTGTATGTGGCAGATGGGTAAGACGCCTGTTCGTGCAGTCTCTGCCATCAGCTCCAATGTGAATGACGATGTTGATGATGATGATGATGATGACGAAGACGATGATAATGTGGATGGGATTGGAAATTGGAATGAGATTAAGAATGAGAATGGGGTGCTGTGAATTGGTATTAGAATTATGAGAGAAAAACACAAAGGAAAGGAGAACGCAGAGTGGGGTGTGATTTGGGGCGAACATTGATTGAAGGCGCTACAAATGGGCGCACGTGACGTCTAATGGGGCGGCATTAATTGCCCATTTCAGCTATAATTAAACGAGCGAATGTTGTTTGCAGCTGAAAAGCGAAGAGCGCAGAGGGAGTAGGGTATATGGGGGAATTTCGTTTGTTTTTGCCATTTACAGAGAATGCCACAAAAGACACAGCTGAATGAAATACACATCAATGGTGGGGCAAGTTCTTGCAATATTATTGGAAAAACAGTCATAAAAAATCTGCAACGATTTCAATAAAGGTAGCTGTAAACAAATAAATAATTTTGCATGAACATATAATTAATTAGTTAAATATTTAATTATATTTTAGCAAAACAATCAAATGAAACGAAGTCAAACGAAACTTTCAGTTACTAAACGAGGCTAATAGATTTGCAAAATATTAATCAAGTTAAGAACTTTGCGAAAATAGAAGCAAATACATATTTAAAAGTGAAACAAAATTTTGCAGACTGTTGACGTTGATGAGGTCTGCGCCAGGGATGAGGTCTGCGCCATTCAAATTTTGAGCTTTAAAATTTATATTGCAATTTCTTAATCTTTGCACTGAAAATGCACTGCTTCACTCCTCTGCCTCGTTCTGTCTCTCTGTCTCTCATACTCTTTTTAGTATTTGAACCATTTATTTAATTTACGGTAAATACTGAAGGTGTTAGCAGGAACCCTTTGGGCTTGACTGTTTGCAAATGCGCAACTTGTCGTTGCTACTGTTGTTGTTGTTATTGTTGTGGCTTAAATACCGTCTCAAGTCTTGAGCTTAACGTTAATCAAAAACACCCACAGAAGACAAACAAATGCGTATCAAATGCAATAAAATTAGCACAGGTTGCAGGGTGGAGCGCAACCTGGCAACATAGGGGGAGGGGGAAACAGTCTTGGAAAATGGCCACATTATGCAAAACTTGATTTGCATGATGAAACAGCAACATCATTATCATTGTCATAACGATCATCATCATCTTCGTTTAGCTAGGGCTATTGAAACGCGCCCGCGACTGGGGCTTAAACGGACAATAACAAGGACAAAGCTAAAAATAAACAAGTGCTGCACTTGAGTTGCAAATATGATGGCTTCCACCACACACACACATACACATATACACGGACGCTCGCACACAGTTGCACAGACTCTGTAGACAATAGCAAGGGAACCGAGAACCGTGAACTGAGAACGTTGAACGTCGCTGGATTAGAAGGACAACGAATGTCGCCGACTAAGTTGACGCTGACGAATGTTGCAAGACGATGAGAGCTTGTGGCTTGTTGCCTGTGGCAGGCGGTGTGAAGAAGGGGGTGGGTGGTGGGGTGGGCTAGGGTAGGGGATGATGCTGCAATTATGTCTAACGGAGTAATGTAATACGCTAAATACGCTAACCAATACCCTCTGCGGACGATGTTAGCTTTCTTTTTACGAGTATCGAGATAGTTTCGGTGACTGGGCGCCTAACTTTTTCTCAGCACATATTTTGCTTTACAGTGAAACAAATTCAGCTGGTTCACTTAACTTGTAGCACTCTAAATGACCTTAACACCGCCTAGTCCTGCCCATGGGGCGCCCAACGTGGGTACACGAAATCAGTCTGTGCGGTTTGCAATTATTTGTCTTTTACCACATAAATATTTGCTTAATTTAATTGTTTGGTAAAGTGAATATGCCGTTGGAGCAGGGCGCCCAACCTCAGCCTGAAAATTGTTAGTGTTAAGTGCAAATATGAACTAAACCAATTGTTTAGCCAACTTAACGAGCCTTGCAATAATGGCCAAGCAAAGTATTCTGAACAGTTGATGTATGCTTGTAATTACTATAAAATATGCATATGCATTTAATGGTTCAATTCGCCAGTGCATACACGCCTTCACATGCCAAATAAACCAAGTTAGTGCAGAGTATTCCAACTGAGAGAGAGAGAGAGAGAGAGGCAGCTGCTATGTCTCGTCAACTTGACCGCCCCCGCAATTGTTTTGTTCTCCATGTTTGCTGTCTATGTTGTCTCTTTGTCATGTTCCTGTCCGACTGTCCTTCTTCTTCTGTCCGTCAGTCTGTCAGACGCCTTATCGCTTTGTTGCTGTTGTTACCGCTGTTGCCTGCTGTGGGTTTTGTTGCCTGCAACTGTCAACTTGAGCGCCTTATTTGCTTAAGGCTGCAATTGCTTTGGGGTCCTTGGTCAGTCAGTAGCGAGCAGGCCGGAAGGTAGAGAGTGAGAGAGAGATAGAGAGACAAAGAAAGGAAGAGCATATCTGGTTAGCAATGTTGCACGCCATTTAAAGTTGCTGTGCGCCAACGTCGCCTGACATCATGTTAATTAATTAAATCATACTCTCATTCTCCTTTGCTCTATTGTTAAGTTTGTCATACTTAAGCAGAGTGGAAAATGAAATAAGACGGAGAGGGAGGATAAAAAACTTGTCGCGGATCTTAAGCGCGATTTTACAAAATTTTTTTAGTTTTTATCATATTTCTCCGACCTTCTCTGCCCTCCCTCGACCTGCTCTGTTGCACTGCGTTGATTACATTAAAAGTATATTAAAACGCAAACAAGAAGTGTGTCGCTTAGCTGCCAATAACTACCACGCCCACACCATTTAGCATGCCTCACCTATACAGCTGCGCGTTCCCCTTGTGAATATCAAATTAAAAGAACATTAAAACGACTCCCGATCCGAGCGTTAATTAATTTTTTATGAATATGTATTGAAAATGCATTAAAAGCTTGCGGCTTTGGGGCATGCCCCGTGCTGCTTGTCGATTGCGAAAGTGAAAACACACACACACACACACACACACACACACACACACACACACACACACACACACACACACACACACACACACACACACACATGTACACATGCACACAAGCACACACACACTGGCGTACGCAGTTTGTAATTATGATATTGTGCTCTCTTTACGCAGTCGCTCAAATTGGATGCCACAAACACTTCCCCACAAAACAGACCAAGCAAGGCCGTGCAGAGCATCTGCTAGTTGTGGCACACACCTGCTCGAGTTTCATTTCTATTTGAAGTCAACTCTTAGCCGAAAGTGAGAAGGAAAGCTTTAGGAAGGCGCTTAGAGCGTGCTGCACTTGAGTGGCAGCTGCGGGCGCTTAGCTCGCAAGTAAAAGAGAGATAGCTAAAGTATAGTCGAGAGATAGAGAGAGATAGAGTGATATTGGGAGTGAGAGAAAGAAGAATAGAGAGTGGGAGTGGAAGTGGAAGTGGAAGTGGAAGTGCGAGCCTGAAAGCCTGAACGCCTCGAATGAATGGAAAACTATGTGAAAAATGTTGCTTGGTTGCCATGACGCGCTGGAAACTTGAAAGGGTTAAGGCCTAAGCGCAGCTACAACTACAAAAGATACCGTTAGCTATCAATATGGCCAGCAATGCAGAGATCTATAGCTAAATATGGCTTGAAGCTGAACGTGCTGCTGAAAGTGATTCAATCAAAAACTTTTTCTCCTGCTCCTTCTTCTGCAAATGCTGCAACAATCAATTGGCTCTCGCATTTCACTTGCATCTGGTTAGGGTATTGAATATTTTACATATGTTGCCAGTGCAATTTTAATGTTGCTGCTGTTGCTGTTGCTGCCGGCAGCGTCGTAGCGCTTTGCTGCTGCTGCTGCTGCTGCTGTCGTGGTTGTTGCCATTTTGTTAGCTTTATTCTTGGCTTTCCTTGCCCTTCATGTTGTTGTTGTTGTCGCTGTTGCTCTTGGCGTTATGGCAATGTTCTTGTTGTTGTTGTTGTTGTTTTTGTTGCTGTTGCTGAAGCTACCCCAGTTGCCTTAGCCTAAGATCGCGTCTCACTTTTGCCCACATTTGCAAGTCAAATGAAATTATTTATATTGTGTGTGCGTGCATATGTATGCGTGAGTGTGTGCGTGAGTGTTTGTAAGTGTTTGTAAGTGTGTGGGCAGGGAGAGTAGAGGGAGGAAGGGGAGTGTTGTCTGTGCTAAGAAAATATGACAAAATATGTGCAGGGTGTATTATAAATAAGCAATATTTTTTAGCTATGCAGACAAGTTGCCATACAGGTTGATGTTGTTGTGTTGTTGTTTACGTTGTTGTTGTTGTTGTTGCCACTACCTTGAAGATGATCAAGCTATGCAAATTGAACTGCTCAGCTAATTAGAGTAGGCAATGGCCATTGGGGTACTCAGGTCAAGTGCAGCAGCAGCAGTTCGCAGCAGCAGCAGCAGCAGCTATTCATAAGCACAGTTTACACTTGAGATCTAAAGGAAAGAAAACGCACACACACACACACACGCACACACAAACACACGCACATACACACACAAACACACACACACTGTATGCTCGCGACCCTCACTTAAATAGCTTGGAGTGGTTCTGGACCATCGACTCAGCTTTGAGGAACACATGTCCCACACAGCACGGAAAGCGGCGGTAGCATGCACGGCACTGGCAAGAATCATGCCCAAAACAAGGGGACCGAAGCAGCTGAGGAGACGACTCCTGACGTCAGTTGTCCAGTCCATCACGCTGTATGCTTCAACCATATGGGCAAAAATAACAGCGAAGAAAACGCATACGAGAGCGATTCGGGCGATCTACCGAGTGTGCGCCCTCAGGATAGCATGCGGCTTCCGAACTATCTCGGGTGAGGCTGCGCATGTGATCGCCAGCATGCCACCCTTTGACCTTCTAGTCGAGTCAAGGGTAGCGGCGATGAGGAACCAGGATACTGATAATGACTACCAAGGTAGCCTCATACCACGATGGCAAGATACATGGTCGGTCTCCCAAAAGGGCAGCTGGACGCGACGGCTTATCCCGCAAATCGAACCCTGGATTGGAAGGAAGCATGGTCAGATAAATTTCTATCTGACCCAGTTTTTAAGTGGACATGGCTGCTTTAGAGCCTACCTGAACCGCTTAGGTCACAGCGAGGAATCCATATGCGCGACCTGTGGTGCAGGCTACGAAGAAGATGCCGAGCACGTCATATTCGTGTGCCCCCGATTCAACAGGGAAAGATATGCGGTGGAGGAGGCGTTCGGAGAGACACCAACACCCGGAAACCTTGTGCCGAACATGGTGGCCTGCCAGGAAAAATGGGTTGCTGTGAACGCGATGGCATGTAGCGTTATGGTGCAGCTGAGGCGAGAGGAAAGGATCCGAGCAGATGCGAGCCTCTAAGGCTATACGCCCTCCTGTTGTAATGCCTAACGGCGGGGCCGGGAGGGAGTAAGAACGGTGTTTCAACAACAGGCTACGGCCTGGTGTCACAAAGACCACTTGAAGTACTGCGGTGCGTCAACGTCTTTTGAGAAAAAAAAAAACCACACACACACACACACAGCCAAAGTAGTCAAAGAAACTTAAGTAATCGGGAAGTTTTTGGCTGCAATTTGAGTTCCTTGATGCATGTAAGAGTGTAGGGGAGCGAAAGAGAAACGAAAGACAACGGGAAAGAGTGAGAAAAGGGAGAGTGGAGAAAGGTGTGGCTGGTAAGTTGGCAGCGAGCTGGTGCCGCCTTTGGCATGGCAATGCCAATTAATGCACATTTGCTGCATTACATTTTATGATGGCTGTTTGGCATTTCCGTTTTATGTTTTCCATTTCCGTTGCACAGCGAGCAAGCGGCAGGCATAGCACAGGTTTTTGCATTTAATTACTCTGCACATACACACTGACACCAATACTAACACACAGTCTCACAGTCACATACACACATACTCATTTAGATGAAGCGAAAGTAAGCCAAGAGCTGGCAAGATGGACAGCAAAACAGTTGCGAGGAGAAGCGCATATATGGCATGCTGCTGGCTCTCAAAGAGATAGAGTTAGACATAGAGAGATAGACAAAGAGGAATAGGGAGAAAAAGAGAGAGAGAGAGAGAGAGAGAGAGAGAGGGAGCGAGAGAGAGGGGGAGAGAAAGAGAGACAAATATAGAGAGAGAAAAAAAATAGAAAGCTGCAGCAAGAGCGAGATATATTTACAAAATGCATTAACAATTAGCGTGAGCTGAGTGAAAGGTAAATTGTAAAAAAAAACAATTTGCAACTAATTGCAATGATAAATGAAAGCAACTTAAGAAAAAAGTACAAGGCAACAGCAAAGAGCAGCAGAAAAAGAGAAAGAGAGAGAGACAGGTTCTGAACAGAAATTCCAGTAAGCAGCTGACACAAAGATTAGCTCAACTCGAAGTTTGGTATCTCTTGCTTATATAACAGACGATACCAGTGTGTTCATACAGACGGACAGACACACACATGATACTTCTTTTACCTTAGGATTTGTTAAGTTTTCCAATTCATGCATCGACTGTGATCTTAGCTGTGTAAAACTGTGTGGTTAAATCCAATTAATAAGGCGTCAAAGGGCGCCCCATTCTCAAGAGTTATGGACATTTTTGATGTGATTTCAAAACGCGTTTCCGCAAGTGACAGGCGACGGTCAAAGCCAACGCTAAGTTGTGGCAAATCTTTTTTCGGCTTCACGTGTGCCTCATTAAATTCATAATTCATATGGAGCTTGAGCCATTGTTGCCATACCATTTTTATAGCGTTTCTGCGCTTGATTATAATGTTTATGTGTATTACGCATACGCCGCATGTGACAGCAGGCAGTAACTGACAATGATGAGCGGCACTCAAGTCAAAAAATGTTGCTAATTAAGTGTTAAATCATGCCGAAAATTTGCTCACTCAGCGCCCAGAAAAAAAAGGAAACACAGGAGAGAAAATTAAAATAAGAAAATAAATGCGAATTTACACGCATACTTCCGTAAATATTGTGAACGCTCGTTGCCTGCCTGCCTGTCGTTTGAGTACTCATTCATATGAAAACGAGTACTCGTAAATGGCTCATTGCCAGTGCCAGTGCCAGTGCCAGAGTGACTGCCTAAACGGTTGGCAGGCAGCCTTTAAGCCACGCCCAAGTAGCACGCACTTTATGCGCAAGTGAACACGCATTTACACTCACTCGCACACACGCACACACACACACACACACACGTGCACACACTCATTTATGAATATGCTGCCTCATGTCGTGTCATGTTTGTTTTTTGTTCTTTTTTTTTTAACATTTTGTTACATTTTACGCAGCGCCCGAGAAAGTGTATTCGGGTATAATCAATTACAAAGTCAGCTACGATTACAGGGTATTTTGACTTCGATTTGTCTCATATAACAAAGTGTTTTTTTTTTTGTTTGAAATTTTTTGCTAGAAAACAATAAAACTACAAACTTAGAAAACTGTTAGTAAAACCTAGAAACCTGCTAGAAATTGCCCAAGTAGACTTATCGTACTTAACACGCAATCTGTTTACAATTCAGTCCGATTTGAATAGAAACATCGCAAAGCACACACACACACACACGCACGCATATTTACATGCGGTTTTATAGTTGATTTTTCCGTTCTGCGTTTTTATCTTATTTCTTTTCTCCCTATTGTTGCAGTATATATGCTGGCTGACTGGCTGGCTGCCTGCTTACGCTTTTATGACCAATTTGAAACTCATTTTATTACGCAGCGTCAAGCTGGAAAACAGGAAAGAAAGAAGTCGGCAAGCGAAATAATATGTTGCCTACTTTTTTGGGCAAACATTTGCCAACACAGCGCACATGTGTACACGCCGCGTGTGCGGATGTGAGTGCTTGGCAGCGCATCATTAACATTTGGCCTTAGCAGCATCTTAAGCGTCTTTTGTTTTTAGTCTTTCGTGCGCTACTTAAGTGAAATCTTCTTAATACGTTGTTAACAACTCATACGGGGATTAGGCCCATCTGCAGTCGCAGTTCCCTTGCTTCAGTCATCTTGGCAGTGGGCAAACTTTACTTTTACTTGCCTCGTCGTTCATGACTGGGCTAAAACTATGACGGATATACAATATATGAATGATGCGAACGCGCGCGCGCGCGTGTGTGTGTGTGTGTGTGTGTGTGTGTGTGTGTGTATGGCTCAATTTCTCACTTTTCGCCCGTCATTTTTGGCTCACCAGCGTAAATTATTTATAAAGCATTTCCGGCAACTCCCCACCCCGCACACACACACAAACACACCCCCATCCCTGCTTCTGTGGCTCCTTTCATGCTGCAATAAAATGTTGCCTACTGCTGTGTCAAGTGGCAAACCTGCGTTGTAATGTGCATATATAATTTTTCATATGTTTATTCTTTTCTTTTTCCTCATTTTTCTTTAGGTCCCTTTTTTTTGTTTTTTTGCTGTCGGAGCATTTAACGCTTGAATGATTTTTGCGTAAGCAGCTCGTTCTCGCTCTCTCCCTCACTCCATCTCTCTCTCTCTCTCTCTCTCTCTTTCTTATCCTGGACTGTAGTTTCATCTTAAAATTAACTTACTTTCAAGTTAAAAAAATATTGATATTAAAATTCTAAAATTTTAAAATTCGACTATCATTTGGAAAGCGTATGCAGAGTTCGTTATGTGCTTTGCTTCACTTCTGTTTAATGGCTTCATATCTTGCTGTGCATTTTACTTGGCTTTTTGCATATATTAGATGAGGTGAAAGAGCCGATGCCTTAAACTATGAAAAAAGCTACAAACGAAATGTACCAAAAACCAAAACGAAAAGAGGCAATGGCAGAGGTAGAGGGGTAGAGGGGTAGAGGGGGCTGCTACTTAATGCATATGTATGTCTTATAAATATGTATGTGCCTGAGTTGCCGGCCTGTCGGATCTGTAGCGTCTGCAGTGTATTAAAAAGCTAAGGGAAATGTGTGTGCGAGCTTTGATTTGATATTAAAGTAAATACGGGGGTGGCAGACGAAACAGAAGGGAAAGCGAGAAGGAGAGAGCGAGTTCGGGCTTTGGCTCAGGAAATTGCCGCACTGTTTAATTTTTAATGCAGTAACCGAAATAAATTTACTGCCTGCTGGCAGCAAATGTCTAAAACTCATCATCATCAACAGCAGCAGCAGCAGCAGCAGCAGAGAAGTAGACAGTGAAAGGAGGGGAAAACAGGAAGGGACAAGCTTTATGCCTCGCCCAGCTGATGTTGGTTTAATCATCAATGATTGAAATGGATTTCAGCAAAGCGGAAATGTGCCGCCACGTTGGGAACGTGCCAAAGTGGAGGAATGCAGTACAAGGATTGGGCAGAATGTCGTGTAGCAGTACTCATTTTCACTCATGTTGAGTTGCCACGACTTGACTTGAACGAATGCATGTAGCACAGCGTCTCAGATGTTATTTCGCCTTGCTGCCAATTAGGAGGAAAACTCTTCTGCTTCATTGCTAAGTTTTGACCCAAATTGTGCGAGAAAGAGAGATCAATTCCCTTTCTCTGTCTGTCTTTCTTCTGAACAAATGTTGTGAGTTTTTTAGTTTTGCATTTTCATTGCGGCATCAGTTATGCAGCTGTAACTCGACACGTGTATCTCGACTAGGGAGTTGCCTGCCCGTGTCTACCCTCTCCTCCCTCTACCAACTTCCAAGCCAATCGCATCATAAATCAAGCAGCAACAAGCTACAAGGTAAATGATGCGAGCGAGTGGAAAGTCAGGTAGCCACCTTGTAGTTCAACACCTTCGCTGCACTTTCGCTCTCTCTCTTTCTCTCCCGCTCTTGCTCTTCCCTCTCCTTTACACACTCTTTTCTATTGAGTCGAACATTAGCTTTAGCTTGGGTTTTGTACTTAGTTCATATTAGATCAGTCTTAGCATAACGTTGATTAATCGCCCTGCTGCCATGAGGTGAGTGTAAAGTTTCGTGTAGTCTGCCAGACAAATTGGCACCCAACGTGGGCCCAACACCAGCACCAGCACCAGCACCCTTCTTCGAGCATATATGTTGTTAAATAGCTGTCACAGAAAGCAGGTCACACTGCCAAGCTGGCTGGCTAATATATGCCAGCAAAGCACGCCAAACTCATCATCATTATCATCATCGGATGTAGCTTGAATGTGGCTTTATTTCGCTATAGTTTCGTTGCACTAGCCAATGAATAAACTAAGAAGGGAGAAAAAAAAACATAGAATATTTTATTGAATTTAGCTGGAAAGTTTCGGCAAGTTCGCCGTCGCTTTTAGCCCATTTGTCTGGCTTCTCTATTACTTTAGTTGCCCGTCTCGCTCTCTCTATCTGTTTCTCTTGCTATCTCTTTCGCTCAGCCGTTTACAAAAACGGGACACAGACAAATGACAGTGGCACGAAAAGGGCTTACGATATTTAATAGTTTCATTTTTTGGTTTTACCTTTGTGGGGCAAATCACGAAAAATGTTTCAAAAAAAAAAAAAAAAAACGCATAAATTTTCCTGCCGTCAGGTGTGGGTGTTTGAGAGAAATAGAGAGAGGGAATCTTTCGCACTCTTTAGCTGTTGCGCTGTCTGTTTGCGTATGCACATTGTCTGCTTTTGGCCATTTAATATGGCGTTTTGTTTGGTCTTGTTGAATGGTTTATGCTGCAAGCCGATTTAAGCCGCGCGGCTAAACCCTTTTGCTAATGGCATGCAAACACTGCCTTCGTCTGCCTGTGTATATGTGGGTGTGTGTGTGCGTGTGTGCGTGTGCCTGTGCCTGTGCTGTGCGTATACATATGTAACATAAAAATGCCCTGGCACTTTGTCTTGTTTTGCAATTTAGAAGTCATTCACTTTGCACCCTTCGCTCTGCGCACCAAATGAGCAACGAACTCTCAACTCAACTAGACGAACAACAACGGCAGCAATCAATGTCAGCACACCCAGAGAGAAAGAGATGGAGAGAACGAGAACGAAAAAGAGACAGAGAGATAAAGAGAGCATGAGACAGTTCGTTGTCTATTTTATTGTTTTTTAATTTTTGTTATTTACGTTACGGCGCGTCATTGCACTGGTGACTCTTACTCTCTCTCCCTCTCCCTCTTTGTCTATCTCTCTGATGGCCTTCTAATTCCTGCCCTCACTCCCTGACATTGTCTGGCTTCATCACAGCTGCGGTTAGTGTCGGCCATCAAGGGATTTGTACTTTAATTTCTTGGCTAATGCCAACCAAACGTCGCATAGTCCTTGTTGTGCGAGGCGACTTAAGTGACGGCATCACGCGCTGCGACTTGTGTCTTATACACAGCATGCCCTTCTCCCCTGCTCCTCTCCTGCCACCTTTCGTTACAGCCTCAAGTGTTGCGCCATAAATAAAGAGCATTAACTGCCTGTAAATTGGGCGCTGTGGCGCATTTTAATGCAACATCAGTTTGGCCCCCCAATGGTTCAAAAAAAAGAAAAAAACCAAGCTGGTTGGGTCATTCTCGAGAACTATACATCGTATCGCACAGTGTATTGTATCGTTTTGTGGCCCGAGGTAGTGCAATAAGCACTTTTGCCCATCACATTTGTGCGGAATACTAAAGAGCTACAGGAGCAAAGATAGTGTGACTGAGATTGAACGAAGCGGGTTTACCCTGGCGGGGAGGCTTACGAATTGAATGACGCTTGCAAATCTATATTGGGTTGAAAGGTAGAAGATAGATGATGGGTCTAGTTCTAGGGATAAATAAATACTAACGCAATTGTTAGTAGAACAGCCGAAGCTGTTCAAACTTCTTTGTAGGTGTTATACATTGCCAATGTTAGGCATTGGGTTGTTAGTAAAACCCATGCAGCCTGCAGACAATTTGCTTTAAACTAAGACTGAAACTAACTATGCTGACATAGTAAACTGCGCCTCATAAAAACCATTATATGGTTCTATTTTGCTGCCCGCATATGGGCGCGTGGCCTTCTTTTGTTTACCTCGACGTTTGTTTGTCTCCAGAGCTCGAGGTAAGAGCGTTCGCATCAATTGGTCTATTGAAAAATAGTTTCGCCTCTTTCTCTCCCCTGTCTGTCTGCTTGTCTCTTGCTGGGCTACTGCAGCATTTGGCCGGACAATCAGTATAAACAGACAGCGGGCAACGGCAGCTGTAGCAGCAGCTGTAAAAGCTTTACCCACGCACGTTTCCCTCCATTTTCTCGAGCATTTTCTCGCCTCGTTGTGAGTTTAGCACATTTCCATTTCAAAGCGAATGCCAACAGCGTCGGCATTAATCTGGCTGGCGCATATCAGAATTCTATAAAAAAAAACGTACCTCTAACAACTGCCTATGAAAATAGACGACAAAATAAGACGCGACAGACTCGACAAAATAAGGCTGGCAAAGGATGGGCAGAGCGAGACGGCGAACAATTTGCAGACAATTGTTGAAAAGTTTTCGCAAGCTTTAAACTGCGCTCAGTTTTTTGGGAGTTTGCACACTGAAGTCTTTTGTACAAGTTTCACACCTGTCAGTTGATATCTGATACCTGTTAGGATACCGAGGTTGCTCAGGTATTTGCGAGTTTCTTGCTGACTTTCCTTTCATGGCACACCCTGTGAAAATGAATTTCCGTTTTGTACGCCAATGTCAATAACTTTGCCTGCTTCCTACACCTTTCCTCCTCTTTTCACGGATCTGTCATGGTGCTCGGGCTGCCCTGCTCAAATGGCATTTGGGAGCACCTTTTGGACTTCTGTCAGACTTTTTAATAACTTTTGGCTGCGCGCATAACTCGTCGTCGCCATGGCTGTTGCTGCAGGGCAACAGGGCAACAGGGCGACGAACGGTTGGCACAGGGTGGAGCAAGCGGCAAGTTTGCTCCGTGGGCTACGTGAAATTGCATTGCAAATGCGGCGGAAAATTCAACGCTTTTTTTAGACCATGGACTTTAAAAAAATACATGGCCTATTTTGTTTGTCGAAATGTGCGTAACAGGTAGAAGGAGGCATCTGCGACCTCATAAAGTATATATATTCTTGCTCAGGATCACTACCCGAGTCGATTAAGCCATGTCTGTCTGTCCGTTTGTCCGTCTGTATGAACGCCTATTTCTCAGAAACTAAAAAAGCTAGAGCCACCAAATTGGTGACAACACTTATGTGAATCGTACGCTGTAAAATTTTTATTAAAATTTGGGCCACGCCCACTTCCGCCCCCGCAAATCAAAAACCCGTATAGCAAGCGCAATAATAAAGCTACAGTATTCAGTTTTGGTGTGTATGATAACTATCACTACCTAAACGATGGCTGAAAATTTGGTTCCGATCGGATAATGAACACATAAAGTTATTCAACGTTTCATATAGATTTGCACTGCGCCCACTGCAAGTAAGCAAGCAGTGTTTTTTCCAAGCAGTGTTTTTTTTCCAACTGCTTGGACTGCTTGGCGTCTAACTGAAAGTTATATGTGTTGTTTATTATTTTTCTTTGGAAAACACGTTTACCAATAACAGTTTTCTAAATCTGATTTTTTTCATAACCTTGAAAAATCCATGGTCTTATACAGTCAACACTTGACTTGTTTGTCTTACTTGTTTTTTTTTTTAATTTTGTTTTTCGCTCTCTGAAGTTTTTCACTGCACGTTCTTACTTAAAGCTTGTCTCCCACTTTAAAGTAAATGAGAAAAGCGAGAAGGACAACGGGAGGTAAAGGAAAAGTTTTGTGAAATCTGAAAACATGTTAAAGTCCCGTTGCGAGCAGGAAACGGCATAAAATGAATGGTAAATAAATGCGGCCAGAAGAAATGGAAGCGAAAAGGCAAAACAAGAAATAATGGCTACCTTCGGCACGCCGAACGTTTCATACCCTTGCAGTTATTCCAAATATTAAATCGGCCGTTAGGTTGTATGGCAGCTATACAATATATCGGTGCGATCCCACTCGCTACGACTTATTTACATCGTGCAGCAATAGGAAGCACGTATACCAAGTTTCATCAGGATAGATTTAAAACTCAGAGACTAGTTTGCGTTGCAACAGACAGACGGACATGGCAAGTTCGACTCTCCACCGCTGCTGATTAAGATATAACTGATATAACTTTATAGGGTCAGAGATGATGATAGGGTCAGAGATCTTTTAAGGTGCGTTGCTAACTTTTGCCCAAGATGAATATACTCTCTGCAAGGGTGTAAGAACGGAGGTTGGCTGCACAATGTGGTGATACCCTGTAGAGAAGGGACAACAGCAGAGTAGTTGACTTGATTGGCTTGATAAAGATAAAGGAGTCGCTGAACGAAGCTCAGAAAATTCAGTTTAATACTTTACAAATTTGAGTAGCTTATATACATAGGAGATACTCCTAGCATGGAAGATATTTCTCCTGTTTGCTCTGCCCAAACGTCAAGTTAGTTTCGCTCACTCACTTCTCCAACTGAGCTTTGTGGGCTTCGCCGCCAAAGTTGGCAAATTCGTTGTGACTTTTGTCACACGTGCAAAATGCCAAAAAATACCTTCTGCAGCAAAAGCAACGGCAACAAGTCAAACAGGCACAATAAGTCAAACACGAACAACAACAAGAACAACAATAACAAGTTGATTTTTAGCCAATGTTTACTTCTGGCCGCGGGGTTTACCTGGCCTGGTTCTTACTTCCATTTAACTTTTGGTTGTTGTGTAGGCAGAGAGGGAGATGGAAAATGGAGGCAGAGAGTGGGCGAGAGAAAGAGAGGAGAAAGGGGAACTACAGCGAAATAGGGAGACAACAACATTTGGCCGCCGGCGAAATTGGCCGAAAAAAGGCCACTTATTTGGTCATTCTTGCAACGCGTGTCGCTTCTGTTGTTGCGCGTGTGTGTGTGTGTGTGTGTGTGTGTGTGTGTGTGTGTGTGTGTGTGGGCGTATTTTTCTGTTTGGCCGTGGGCGTGGCTGTTGCTCACCTGTTGCGGTCGGTTTAACTTTTAACGTGATTTTTGGCAGCGTGAATTTTCACTTCTGCCAACAAAATGAAGAAATTTAGTGTTGCTCCCGTTGTTGTTGTTATTTGTTGTTGTTTGCGCTGTTGCCTGCTGCTGGTGTTGCTGTTGCTGTCGCGCGCGTTCGTGTTGGGCATATTAAAAGCGCATAAGCTGCAAAGTATGCTATGAAAGTTTGTGCGCGTCCGGGATAATTGATAAATTATGCAAAAAACTGTTACGCTCCGGCAAATTGTCTGCTGTCCGCAGCCGCAGCTAGAGTTGATTACTATCGCACCAGCACCCGCACCCTTTCCCCCCACCTCCTCCCTTCTACCCCGCCTGCCTCACTCGCTGCGTCACTCAGTGCGTCGCACATAAATCGAATATTTTTGATGGCATGGAGGGAAGCATGAAACGAAAATCGAATTATGATTTTCAAGTGCGTATGCGGTTGTTCTGTGTGTGCATGTGTGTGTGTGTGTGTGTGTGTGTGTGTGTAAAGGTTCGTATAGTCCTCGCCATAAATACAGATGTGCATAAACATATATGTCGCTCTTCTTCTTCCACTTTTACTGCATTGTAAATTGTCAATAAAATTTGAATCTCATGAGTTACGACATCCAATATCGTTAAAAACGACAGTCCAAGCTTGAAAAATTGCCATAAGCTATTAGCTAAAAAATAAAAAAAAATTGTCAACTTTTTCCATATCGTTTACTAAGCATACAAGATTACATAGTTTAATTTTGCATTATAAAGTAATTATAAGCTTTGTTTAAAGTGAACAACTTTTATTATTATTAAGTGAATAAGTGTAGGTCTTAATTACACTTATGATGAGTTTGAAGCGCTCTTTAAACTTCAAGTGTGCTGAAAGTTTCAATACCTATCTCTTTCTCTCTCAGTCTCCTAGGTTTTTATGATATGATTTAAAATGCGATGAAACCACATCGACTAGGAACACAAGAAGGTTCACTTTGTACATTTTTAAATGAATTAAATAGCGGCACAATGTTTAAGAAATGAAACTCAACTGCAAATATCTACTAAAAAACAGCGCGAGTTATGCAGGATTTAACTGAGAACAAAATCTGTATGGAAAATAAATTGAAAACTAAAGATTTTTTTAAAAAGAATATTTCGGGCAACGATTAAAGCACTATACCTTCATTACTTTGCAGAGTATTTTAAAATATTATATTTACAGGGTATAACTTGAACGAGTATTCCAAAGGGATTGTAGTTAAAGGCAAAAAACCACAAGAACCAGAAAAAAAGGAAGGAAGTAAAAAAGGGCAGGGCGTGACACTGCACTTGCAACTGGTTTTCCGCATCACAAATGAAAGATGAGGCTGCACTGCAGCACTTTGTCGTGGTTTAGCCACGCAGAAAATTCAATTTGCATGCGCGCACACACACACAAACACACGTGCGCAGTTATGTTTAATATGAGCTACCCACATGGCATACAAATGACCAAGACCAATTGAGCAATTAAGTTGAAATTTGTAAACGTGAATTTAAAACAATATCCTCCCCAAATCGCCTCTCCTTTCTCTCCCTTTTTCAAAAGGATTTATACATCAAAGAGCTGGATATACATATACATATATTTGCTTTTATTCTTCAGTGTCAAATTTTGCATAATTAGTAAGGGAATATCGCTGTTGCACATGCGAACCCAATTGCCTTGTAATCCTTCTTTAATCTGCTTATGGCCAAACTTCAAACTTTGCCCATTGAATATGATGCCAGATGTGCCTGATTGAATTACCCAACTCCTGTGGGCGTACGCAATTCCGGGTATCTTCGTTTTCCAAATTTTCATTGTATAATTGCTAAAACAAAGTCGAACCCAGACTAATTAGCGCCAAATGCAGTGCGTAGGCATTGCCACGCGTTTCTGTTGGTGTAGTGGTAGAACGACTATGGTATATCGAATTGCGAATTATCTGGTTTGATTATGCAAAATTTTGCACTTGCATCTATATACTTTCAGCTCATTAGTAGCTGTGTGTGTGTGTGTGTGTGCTGTATGTGTGAGTGAGTGTGAGTGTGGCTGGCATTGAATTTGCATTGCGTTTGTGGTAATTAATTAATCAACACACAAATCACAAGCTTCAAACTTGGCCTTGGCCGTGGTAGTCGATATAAAGAGGAATAGATAGAGTGGTAGGCAGAGGGGGCGAAGCAACTCAATTGCGCTCATGTTATATGCTGCACAAACAACTACTACTAACTAGTTAATTGGTATCTTTAGTCGTCCGTCTTAAAGGTTAATTCTGAATAGCCTGAATAGCACCTAAGCCGTCCGACACTAATTGCCCGACTTAGGTGAAGCAGGTATATGTCGAGGCCAAAGGGCTGCATAAATAATTATTCGATGAATTGCCAATGGACAATAAATTAAGCCACAAAGCAAAGACGGACGAAGTCGGTAAGCAGCAAATGGCAATGGCGATCGGCCATTTTGGAACAAAGAGAGTGCAAAGAGGGTAGAGAAAAAGAGAGAGAGGGAGAAAAGAAACTGGCTTTGGTAATTAATTTCAACGCCTTGGTAGTAATTAATACGTTGACCAGCAGCAATAATTAATGATTTGAATTCGTTTTCACAAATGGCACAGCACGCTCGTGTATCATAACAAGTAATGAAAGTGCTGTATAATAAGATACCCTAAACATTTTTTAGTTATATTATTACATGATATAAATACTCATATTAGATTTGGTATCTGTAGCTTGCAATCACTGAGATCTCTAAGTTTACATTTGTGGGGTCTGCTAGGCCTCCATATGCTTTTTAATAACATTTGCACAAAGTAAGTCAATTTTTTTTCAAGCATTTTAATTGTTCAAAGGGTATCGTGGAAAAAGTTAAAAAAGTTAAGCGTTAAGTTAAGAAGATGCGGTTGCTAACTGCTGCGTAACTTATGCCAAAAATTATAATCGAATTTCTTTGTACTCTTCTGTTTAAGGTTAACCTTTATCTTTACTTTTGCCAAGTTGTTAATTTTGTTGTGGTTCACCTTGACTTCTTGACCCATATCGTTGCAACTCTTATATTCATAAGATACAAGCGCCTGTCATTAACCATAACGATGGTTGATGCCTCAATTAAAAACGCGAATCGATATAATTTCAAAGCAATTTAAAATGCTGCTTCCAATTTCATAAGGCAGGCAATTTACAGCAATCTATGGGAATTTCTTTGGCAATTTTCAAATTAAAAACTACTTTGGGTTAAGCTTTCCATTAATTTTTGGGCAAAGACTCATCAAATCAAAGTCGTATCGAAAGGTTGACAGGGCATAAAAGTCGTATCGAAAGGTTGACAGGGCATAAGGAGGGAGTGTGGTGGAGCTAATTGTAGCTCATGGTTGCACTTGAAACTTTTGACGAACTTTGAGAATTGCACAATTAATTGACCTAAATGTCAATGGCATTTAAAGTCAGTGCAGGGTATGGGCGGGGGGAGCACATGGGATCAAACTGGTAAAAAGTAAACTTTTTTCTAGTACTTGCAACTACTCCTAGTCCCCATTCACCCTCTTCTCTTTCTCTGTATCACCTTTTGCTGCACTAACGCGTTCACGTATCACTGAATTCTTGTTATGGCGCCAAACACTTCCGGTGCCTATGCGTATGTGTGTATGTAAGCGTTGGCAATTTCAGTCAGCATGCTGAGCTTATTAAGAGCATCTTGATTGACCACTTTGGCATGAAATCAATTTGCAACGCATTGCGCATGTTTTCCATAATTAGGACAATTTCCCTAATTGCCTGACAAACGAGCAGTGGAAAGCATAAAAGTGCAACAAGAGCTGGCAAATGCAAAGTGAAAGCGAAAAGGTAGAAAGGGAGAAACGGGAGAAAGGAAAAGGGAAAGGAAAACGCACACAAAGTTCTGCGTCGCAGAGCTGATGCCTAACTTGGCAGCGCTTCAAGCGAACTGGCAACAAGGCCAGAGAGAGAGAGAGAGAGAGAGAGAGAGAGAGAGAGAGAGAGAGAGAGAGAGAGAGAGAGAGAGAGAGAGAGAGAGAGAGAGAGAGGAGAGAGAGAGAGCAAGAGGAAAAGTGAAAAACGTGAAAAAAGTGAAAAAAATGAAACAGGCAGAAGGAGGCGTGGCAGACCCCACAAAGTATATATATTCTGACTCATGATCACTAGCTGAGTCGATTGAGCCATGTCCGTCTGTCTGTCTATCTGTCCGTTTGAACGTCTAGATCCCAGCTATTACAAAAGCTCGAGACACCAAATTTCACATGAAGGTTCCTGTATACCATAGGTAGATCGAGTTTATTTTCAATTTTCGATGTCACGCCCACCGCCCACGCAAATCGATAAATTACGATTATTAGGAAAAGTATTGAAGTTACAGCTTTTTGCTTTGGAATGAACATAGATAAAAATCTCTTCTCAAAATTAGAATCCGATCGAACAATGAAGATATTCATCTAAACGTTTTCCATAGTTACACTGCTTGCGCCATTGCAACATATCGTGACGTCATCGTCACGATGCTTTGTTTCAGCCGTAGCGGGTGTACAGCTGATTGCTATGTTTTCACATGTAGATGGCGCTATTCAAAGATAGATCTAATTTAAACAATAGGTGGCGGTTAAACTTGTGCAGAGTTTTTTGATGGAATTAAATGTCTGATAATTTATTTTGAAACTGGGCGAATGGTATCTTACTGTCGGGCGCGCTCGACTGTAGCTTTCTTTACTTGTTGTTATTTTATAAGTGCCGTTGCGTGCATGCGGTGCTTTCATTTATGTGTGTGTGTGTTCTTTTTTCTTTTTTTCTGTATTTTTTTGTCGAGTTGTGCGTAACAGGCAGAAGGAGGCATCTGCGACCCCATAAAGTGTATATATTCTTGCTCAGGATCACTAGCCGAGTCGATTAAGCCATGTCTGTCGATCCGTCTGTCCGTCTGTATGAACGCTTATATCTCAGAAACTAAAAAAGCTAGATCCATCAAATTAGATAACAACACTCATGTAGGTCATACGCTATACAAGTTTTACCAAAATTTGAGCCACGCCTACTTTTGCCCCCTTATAAACCAAATAGCAATGGCAATAATAAACCTAAAGTTTTGGTGTGTATGATAACTATCACCACCTAATCGATCGCTGAAAATTTGGTTCCGATCGGATAATGAACATAAAAGTTATTCAACGTTTCATATAGATTTGCACTGCGCCCACTGCAAGTAAGCAAGCAGTGTTTTTTTCAAGCAGTGTTTTTTTTCCAACTGCTTGGACTGCTTTGCGTCTAACTGAAAATTATATGTGTTGTTTATTATTTTTCTTTGAAAAACACGTTTACCAATAACAGTTTTGTAAATCTGATTTTTTTCATAACCTTGAAAAATCCATGGTCTTATACAGTCAACACTTGACTGTAGCCGTTCTTACTTGTTTTTTATTCGGTTCGCCCTACAGAAGGAAAAATAAAGTCTTCTAAAGATACCACCTACCGTCCGTAGGTGGCATGCACGATTCATAACCCCTAATGGGATTATTCAGTCCTTTGGAAGCTCACCGGGACTGCCAGTCAAGGTACTAGCATTGCCAGTAGCGCAGTCCCTTCCTTTATTCTTGACTTCTCTATTTCGCTCTTTAGTCGCCTTTTACGACAGCCCGCTGCGGTAGAATTCTTAGCCCGCCACCACAAGAGAACACGTCTCCTCTTTCAGCTTCCAGATCTGTTGACCACCTCGTCAGCTCGGACACGTTTCATGATGCTTATCAAAATGCGGTGCTCCACCTCCCATGTCTCTTTGTCCGTCATCATACCTGCCAGGAGACCTCTTGGGTGGAGTGGATCTCCAGTCAGCGCCACTAGCTGCTCCCTTTCTGCTTGAAATCTGATACAGTGCATAAGCACATGTTCTGCCGTTTCCAGCGCGTTTGTACAGAAGAGGCACTGGGCTGCCTGTACGTGGAACCGGTACAGGAAAGCCCGGAAACAGGCCTTGTGTTGACACTCTGCCCAAGCCGATAGCTCTGGGACGAGTTGGTATGTCCATCTCCCACGCTGCGACGCTTGCCATCTGGTCTGCCATTCTCCCAGCAACCACACTAGGGCCTCTTGGCGAGTAACGCCGTGGCGCATTAAGGCAAGTGCTTTGAGTTCCAGGTCAATCGGTGGCAAGCCTGCCAGCGCTAAAGCTGCGTCCTCGGATACGGTCCCAAATCCTCTAACGAACCTAAGGGCCATGGTCCGTACGACTGACCGTGCTCCGTGTATTGCTGGCGTTGCTCCAAATTGGTGCGGCATAAAGTAGCGTTGCCTTTGCTACCAACAGTTTCCTTGCCGGCATTCTAGGTTCTCCAACATTAGGCATGAGTCTTGCCAGTGCAGCAGACGTGGTTGCAGCCTTTCTGCTGGCATAGTTTGCATGGTCCTTAATCGAGAGCCTGCGGTCAATTAGTACTCCCAGGTACTTCAGCGATCCTGCTCAAGTCACCTGGGTTCCATTGACAGAGACCTGCATGCACTCCACGGGTTTTCTGGTGCTTAGGAGTACAGCCTCGGTTTTGTGTGCCGCTATATTTAACCCGGCCTTCTCGAGACATTCGATGGTCGATATTATCGTCGCGTTGCACTTATCCTGGAGCTCGTCAATAGTTTTTGCGACTGCTGTTATCGCCACGTCGTCCGCGAAACAGTGCAGCTCCGCTCCCAGGGGCTTGCTGATGCCCAGTATTCCATTGTACATAATATTCCACAGGATCGGGCCGAGCACCGACCTCTGTGGAACACCTGCCGAAACTTGGTAGCATCTTGGACTAGCTGCCGCATCGTACCAAAGCACGCGATCCCTAAAGTAGCTGCCTACGGCGATCCTTAGGTACTTCGGTATCTCCATTCTGCGCATTGCTCCCAGTATTACTGGCCATCTTGCTGTATTGAAGGCATTTTTCACATCCAGTGTGACGATTGCGTAGTTCTCCTTACTGCCGCCTAGCCACCTTTCGCCATTGAGAGCATTCCTTGCTATTGCTTCAACCGCGGATAGAGCATCGAGAGTACTTCTCCCCTTCCTGAAGCCGAATTGCTGTCTTCCTAGGCCGTTGGGGCTCTCAGTTATCGCCGATAACGATAGCGAGCGTAGAAGATACGTTCGAGCAATTTGCCAGCTATGTCTAGCAAGCAAAGCGGGCAGTAGTTGCCTGCAGGGTGAGCTTGTTCCTTTTATTTTGGCAACAGCACCAGCTTCTGTCTTTTCCATCGCGTTGGAAAGACTCTATCCAGGAGACACTGTTGGAATGTGTCTCTGAAGATATCGGGTCTTGCCAGCGCCACCGCCTTGATGACCCCGCCGGGGATTCCGTCCTTGCCTGGCGCTTTGTTGGGCTTGATGCGCTTAGCTGCCTCGACGACTTCGTTAACAGTGACCGAAAAAGGTCAGGCTGGCGTTTCTTCTTTTGGTTGCCATAATGCAGCTTTCCTTCCTGCTCAGCTTTTTGGTCACGAGCCTGTAACCGAGACCCCACGGGTTCTCGTCTACGCATTCGAGCAGGTCCTTAAAAGCGCGCGCTTTATCAGCCGAGATCCCGTGCTTGAGATCTGTGCGCTTAGTTTTGAAGGTCGCTAGCAGATCTGCGTACTGAGGTGTTCCTCTGGCTCGTTGCACTCGTCTCCTTGCTTTGTGGCAATCTGACCGTAGCTGATGTAAGGAAGCACTCCAGCAGTATACCGCTGGTTTAGCCATCGCCTTTCTCTTCCTTGGCATCGTTGCATCGCACGTTGCTGCCAGTAGTACCGAGAGCTGTTCCGCCATTGCCTCTGCAGGTCCGTCTGTGATCTGGAGGGAGTTTATAGGATAGGAGAGCATATCATGGTCGAGCTTCCTGACTTCACAAGATACTCCTGGTGTGCTTCTCCGCTAGTTGTGTGTCGTGCCTAATGGTCCGACGCTAAAGGTGATCAGTGAGTGATCACTTAGCGTTATATCGTCCAGGACCATCTAGTTCGAGTTCTGTACTAGCCCTCTACTGACGAAGGTAACATCAATGTGTGACATACCCCTGTCGTTGATGAATGTCGGCTTGTGTCCGTCGTTCATGCATTTGCTTTGCAACGGCTACGATCTTCACTCCCTCTAGCTGGGCTAGCCTCAGTATCCCATCGTACACCAGGTTCCATAATGTTGGACCCAGTACTGATCCCTGTGGGAATCCACTGGAGAAGCGGTACGTCGACTCTCCTGCACTGGTCCTGTAGTGGAGCACTCTTCCCTCGAGGTAGCTTCTCATCATCCCAATCAGGTAGCGGTTGATTCCCTTGGCGGTAAGTGAATCCATAATTCTGTCCCATTTGGCGGAATTAAAGGCGTTCCGGATATCGACGATCGCATAGGATTGTCTCCAATGCTTTCCCAGCAGTGTCCAGCAGACAGCTTGGCCTGTAGGTGGATAAGTCCTCTGGTGGTTTACCTCCTTTTGGGATCAGAACGAGCTCCTGTCTCTTCCAGCGCTTGGGGAACACTCCTTCCCTTATGCATGCGTTGAACACGTCTGCAAAGTAGCTTGGCTGCCGTTCCATGGCAATCCTTATTATCGCACCAGGAATCCCATCTGGGCCCGGGGCTTTTCCTGTCGTGATCCTCCGAGCGGCACTTGCGACTTCATCCGTGGTAACCTCGCTAAATTGGCAATCCACGTTGGTTTGGTGGGTCCTTCCTGGGACCAATCCATGCTCTGGGAACAGGTGCCTGACAATTGCTTGCATTAGCGTCGGGCACGCTAGGGTTGGCGCTTTGAATGCGTGCAGCCTCTTCATCGTCAGCTTATACGCCATTCCCCAGGGGTCTGCGTCTGCTTTGTCGCACAGCTCCAGGAAGCTTCTCCTCTTGCTGTACTTATTAGGCGTTTGACTACTAACCTCTTGACTCCGAGTTGCTCCCTGAACGATTCTGATCTCGGGTCGCTGCGTCTTAGAGCCCTTTGGTAAGCCCGTCTTGTTCGAAAGCAGTCAGACCGTGCCCTTTCAATGTCGTCGTTCCACCAATGGACTGGGCGGCGCTTGGCACCCGTTCCGGTTTTGCGCATTAAGGCATCACACGCTTTCACTATATGCGCCATGAGTTGGTCGGTTCTGGCCGTGGCATTGCCTCTGCCATTGAAGTCGCCAAGTATGCTCTCAAAGACCCCTATGTCGAGTGTGTCCACTTTATAGCGTCTTTTTCTTGGCATGAGCATCTGGTGTGCTCGCGTTCGGACCTCTATAACAATCGCCAGGTGATCGCTGTGCGTAGTCCGTACATCTTCGTGCGCACAAACCCTTCTTCTTGGAGAACTTCCAGTGGCTGTGCTGCAGGCTGACCGCAGCTCCATACCGCCGCCTTTTCGAGGTGGTCCTCAGCCCACGTATTGGGGGATCTTTTGCGGTATGGCTCGCTCAGTATGGCAACATCAACATTACTCGCTTTTACCGATTGCTCTAGCAGGTCATGCGCTGCTCCGCAGTGGTTGAGGTTAAGTTGGTAGATCCTCGTCATTGCTGGATACGTCGAGCCTGCGCTGCTGCCATGTATGGGCATCGGCTGCTGTTGGCTGGATGGTCAGTTTCCTTTTCTCCCTTCCTGGTGCATAGGATACATTTGTGTCTTTTTGAACAGCTCATTGCCTTGTTTCCCTTCTCGCCGCATTTGAAGCAAAGACCAGTGCAGTCTTCACCCATGCAGCGGCTCGCAATGTGGCCGACCTCCATGCACTTGAAGCATCTCAGCGGTTGCGTTTTGCGCCGAATACGGCAGATGACTGACCGACTCGGACCTTGCCCTCCTTGGCGAGTTTCTCTGCTTTATCGGCATGGAGCTTCAAGATTGCCGTCTGAGTGCTTCCGTATGATTTGCAGATGGAGACAATCGAAGTTGGCGATGCACCGATTTCGCCGAACTGCGTGATCAGAGCTTCCAAGAGTTCCTTCGTCGTCGTGACCTCGTGCAGATCTTTGATCTCCAGGGTTGCCATTTCGGTGAGTGAACGCACCTCTGTCTCGGTGCCCAGAAATGCCTGCACCGCTTCTTGGAAGGTCCTCGTGTTGGGATCGGCTGATCTTTTGAGCTCAAAGAGTAGCTCGCCCTTGGCCGTTTTTCGGATGCCTTTAACCTGCTGCGCAAGGCTCTTCAGCTTAGGCTCCGTCTTAACAGAACGCAGGATCTCGGCATACGAGGCGCCCTCCTTGCCCTTGACGACGATGGCGTCTGGTTTTAGCGTCTTCTTTCGGCTTTTGGTGTTCCCGACCTTCTTCCATACTTCTTCATCTTGTCGCAATGTTTTCTCCTTCGCGATTACTGCAGGCGTTGTCTGCGTTATTGTGGCGGTCGGTCTCACTGCCGTCTTGCCCTTGGACTTACAGGCCGAGTATGCTGTCGACCAAGTCCCTTATTGGCTGGTGGATCGAACGTCTGCCTAGTAGCATTTGACTCAGCGCTCTTATTTTCTCCCCAGTTGCTCAAACGTCAAGCTCTCCTTGCTAGCCACATTGTCCAGTGGCGTTGTTGGGTCCGTTGTCGCCGGGAACGGGGCGCATGGCGTCGGTCTCGGGGACCTCATCGTCCTGGAGCTGCTTCTAAACGGGTCCCCGTCGTTGGGGGCGATGCCCCCAGCTGGACTATCCGTTAAAGCTCTGATTTACAGCTAAACTTGCTCTAAATGAATTTGGAGCACCTAATTTAAAGGGGTCCCTCGCTGGCCATGGATTTCTCCTAGGCGTTTGACCGTTGGAGGATTTTTTTTTTGCTTCACCTCTTCTCGGACACCAGAGCCTCTTCTTTGGCACCGCTAGGGTGAGAGGTTGATATTTATCCTGTCCGCGGCCTTTATGCCTTTTCTCTTAAAAATTAGGTCCACTCCAAATAAAAGAGCAAAGTTGTTGCCGTTTCACGCTTTGCAGGCGTAGTCTACTCCAAAATTTAAACTTTAAATTCAAATTTAAATTTAAATTAAAATTTAAATTTTTACGTTTCGCGCCCAACGGACAAAGTCTGGCAGCACCGTGTGTCTGGCAACGCCAATCGATTTGTGCGATCGGTTGGCAGCGCTATCAGCTGGGCCACCCACGCGTACTTCGCGATCAGTTGGCACCGCGGTCAGCTGTTTGATCAGCCGGGCCTCCCGCGACAATTGTTTGTTATTAAAAGTAAATTATACCGATAAGTACTTATTTCCGCGTTGACCACTTTGGAATCCCGAAGCAAAACAAAGGGATGCGGCTTCGTACACTTCTCCACTATTTCTAACAGCACCGTCGTAAGAAATAGATCAAAATCGCGCAGCGTTTAAAAACACGTCTAGTTTGAGCGGGAATTAACTCTCTCTCTCTCTCTCTCTCTCTCTGTGTGTGTGTGTGTGTGTGTGTGTGTGTGTGTGTGTATGTGTGTGTGTGTGTGTGTGTGTGTGTGTGTGTGTGTGTGTGTGTGTGTGTGTGTGTGTGTGTGTGTGTGTGTGTGTGTGTGTGTGTGTGTGTATGTGTGTGTGTGTGTGTGTGTGTGTGTGTGTGTTTATGTATTGTTGTTGCTGGCATTCTCGTTGTTGTTGCCAGTGGCTGCTGCTGCTCATTTCACAGCCTGCTCTTTATATGTCCTTCGTCTTTTGTTTAACCAGGTCAAACCCGGCCAAACCCGACCAGGCCACACCAGACCACATCACACCTTTTTGGGGAAGGGTACTCAAGCAGCTCAAACTCCAAAATAACGTCGGAAACAAACGCATTAATATTAAATGAAATTTAAATAATATATTGAAATAACTGACAGTGGGCGCAGGAAAAACAAAAAAACAGTAAGAGTAAGAGTAAGAGTAAGAGTAAGAGTAAGAGTAAGACTAAGAGTAAGAGTAAGAGTAAGAGTAAGAGTAAGAGTAAGAGTAAGAGTAAGAGTAAGAGTAAGAGTAAGAGTAAGAGTAAGAGTAAGAGTAAGAGTAAGAGTAAGAGTAAGAGTAAGAGTAAGAGTAAGAGTAAGAGTAAGAGTAAGAGTAAGAGTAAGAGTAAGAGTAAGAGTAAGAGTAAGAGTAAGAGTAAGAGTAAGAGTAAGAGTAAGAGTAAGAGTAAGAGTAAGAGTAAGAGTAAGAGTAAGAGTAAGAGTAAGAGTAAGAGTAAGAGTAAGAGTAAGAGTAAGAGTAAGAGTAAGAGTAAGAGTAAGAGTAAGAGTAAGAGTAAGAGTAAGAGTAAGAGTAAGAGTAAGAGTAAGAGTAAGAGTAAGAGTAAGAGTAAGAGTAAGAGTAAGAGTAAGAGTAAGAGTAAGAGTAAGAGTAAGAGTAAGAGTAAGAGTAAGAGTAAGAGTAAGAGTAAGAGTAAGAGTAAGAGTAAGAGTAAGAGTAAGAGTAAGAGTAAGAGTAAGAGTAAGAGTAAGAGTAAGAGTAAGAGTAAGAGTAAGAGTAAGAGTAAGAGTAAGAGTAAGAGTAAGAGTAAGAGTAAGAGTAAGAGTAAGAGTAAGAGTAAGAGGCAGAAAGATAGCAGAGTAAAAGGAGATTACAGTGTGCAAAACGTAGAGCATTGGAACCCGCTCGCTGATTCAACTTAAGCGGAGTGAACGGGAATAAATTTCTGCAAAAAAACCTAAGCCAACCAAAAATGACTTGAGGAAATAAAACTGCGGTCAGTGCTGAGTGGAATTTCATTAGCCAAATGGAAATGGAAATATGTTGGAAAAACCTTCTATTCCCTCTGCCCATGCGGGGTCGTTTCAAAGCGAATGCATAAATCTGCAGATAGCTGTCAGCACACTTGGCACTTTTATTTAACCGTACTTTCAATTTTTCGTAGACAGATAACAATTCCGAAAACAGACAACAATTTCCATTTAAAGACACAAAACAGTTAATGCCAACGGTTTGGCTAACTAACTGAGTAGCTGTAAAGCAACAGTTGCTCTGCCCCTGCCGTCACGCTTGCCCACTGTGACCCTAACAGTTAAAGATCCCACAAAAGTATGCAATAAAAAATCAACTGCTGCTTTGCGCACATTTCTGTGGCTGATGACTTCTGTCCGCCACTGTAAGGAATGTGTGGCTGTCTGCCCTTTTGTGTATGTGTGTGCGTGTGTGTATTTGCTTTGTTTGTTTTTCATTCATTTACAAACGGAAATTACGCTAATTAGATGCCATTGAAAATGTATTTTTGTCCTCTTTGATAAATTGCGACTGTGGTCAACTGCAACAACTTTAAGTTTTAATTCAATTGTTGGCAAGGCAATCAGTTAAAGTGCCCGTCTATCGGCAGCCAACTAACTAACTAACGTTACAATTTTATATGCAAATCGCTGGCTTTGAAAATTGTCAATTCGCCAACGAAGTTAAGGCTAAATACATAAAAGCCCCAATTTATTTTCCGCAAGTCAATCGGTTTGCCGAGGCAAACATAAGTCTTAGCTTAGCTTAGCTGATTGCTAGACAAACATTGCCATATAGCGAATTAATACATATATATAGTACATACGTACATATATAGTAAATATTCACGATGTGATTGCCTTAAGCTCTAAAGCCAAAGCAAATCATGCTGCACCTTGGCTCTGCCATTGTTATTGTATAGTGTGGCATAGATGAAATAAATAGTAATTTAAACCCAACTCAAATTTGGCTATAAATTCATTATTGCTGTAGCAACTAGCATACTTAGTTATAATCAATGGGGGCTTCTCTGGAAAACTATAGTAAATATTTAAATTAACTAAACTTCGCTTTTGCCACCGTGAATGTTGCCTCTCAGTCAGTCTGTCTTGTTCACAGGAAGTTCAGTTTAAGTTGAAGTCACTCGATCCACTTTTCTTTTTAGTACCTGGCATAAAACTGAACCCCCACTTGCTCCATTCCCTCATGTCAAATGACATGCAATAAAAACGGTTCAATACTCATAATGAGGCAATTTCCGCTTTCTTTCTCCTCAGAGTCGAGTGGGGGGAGGGGTTGGGAATTGTGGATTGTGGGTTGTGGGTTGGCCTTGCTTCCCATTATTGTCTGCAGATAAGAGACTGAAGACGCAGCGTGTCTTTGGTTATCGAAACTGTCCAGTTGATGAGTTGTTGAAGTGATTTTTATAGCTGCTTAATGCTGGCATTCTTTTTTTCCTTCTTTTGCTCTCTCCCTCTCTCTCTCTCTCTCTCTCTCTCTCTCTCTCTCTTCTGATCGGCAATTATGCAATTGGGTGCATGAAGAAAATACGTGACGCTTGCTGGACGCTCAAGATGAATTATTGAATGGCAGCGACAAGACTCAGAGTTTACGGCGACTCCTTCTCACTTTCCCTCTCCCCCTATCTCTCTATCTCTCTGTCTCTCTATGTGTTTGTGGGTGTCAGTGTGTGCGTGTGCTTGTGAGTGATTGCCAGCCAGGGTGGCTCTGCACAGGATGTGAGAATGTGTCCATAAACATGCGATACGAGCCTGCGGCGCTGATGTTTCCTATTCGCTTTGATTTTGATTTGCTTGATTTGCCTTATTGGCTGCCCCGAAAATACAAAAAACGACAACAACAACAACGAAATTATTTTATTTGATTTCAGTTGTTGTTGTTGTTATTTTTGCTGTTGCTGTTGTGTATTTCGTGTTGTAATTTTGTTTGCACGTAATTGTTCATGTTTGTGTTTTGCTTTCTGCAATGTTTTAGCTGCCTGATGATGATGACAGCTCCTCGGACAAGACTTGTGGCATTGGGACAAAGAGAGAGAGAGGAATGGGAGAGGGTTGGAGGGGGGTAGGGGGGTGTCACTTCAAATGCCATAGCGTCGCTCGTGCATGAATCGCCAGACGCCACACCCAAACTACATTGTAGAACTGCCCCTGACCAGCTACAAGCTGCCGCTGGGCAAGCAGCATTTGGGGACATTGCTCATACGAAGCGTTGTCGCTGTGGCTAAAGTCAAATAAGCAAACTAATTCTATTGGCCAGCGGCGGTTGCAGGTGGCCCAGAAAGTGTCTTAACGGCCACGCCTATTAAATTGCTGCTGTTTTTGATTTATGGTTGCAATTGAACTTGTGCCCCTTCCCCAGTTTTCTTCCTGTTTCGCTTGGCGTTCTTTGGGGGCACTGGCCAATTTGTAAGTTTATTTGCTTATGCGAGCTTCTGGGCAAAGAAAGCAAACACACACACATTACTCACACATGCACACACAGATGTCCACACACGCGCACACACACGCGCACACACACGCGCACACACACGCAACGCACGGCAACGCACACGCAACGCACATTCGAATTTTCCATACAACAGCACAAACAATAAGAATATTCATTGAAAACTAACGATGTGGAAAATAGAAATATTGCCTGCAGTTTCAGCTGCTCATAGAGAAAAAAAATTCAAGCAATAGCAACATAAACTTGAAGATTGCGGGGAGTTCGGGGAAACCTCAATCGCTTTCTCGGTTTTTTAGCTCTGCCTATCTCTGGCTTGCTATGGTCATATTTAAAGCTCGCAAAGTGTGTGTGTAATTGAAGCTCCTAGATTGTTCATATGTTTATTACATTTTATGCAAGTGAACTGTCAGTTATACCTTACTTAGGCATACCCTGTAGAGAAAGACATATATAAATTGCTCATTTCTCACTTTCTTACTCAGTCTCACTCCCTTTCCCCCTTTTACACACCCTTCTTCTTCTTGCTTCATCAGCGAGATATATCAAACAAAACGCCAGGCAATTTAGCACTTGATGCCCCAGCATTAGACACAAAGTGTTTCCTCTCTCATCGAGGAGGCAAGTGCAAAATGAACAAATAAACAAAACTTCAGTCAATGTGCCCGTCGATTGAGTTGCCGATTGATTTTCAAATGTGCGTAATCAATATAAAATCAAAACAAGTGAGAAAGCTACAGTCGAGTGTGCTCGACTGTAATATACCCGCTACCCAGCTGCTCGTACATCATTTATTTGCGGAACAAAAAAAACGGCTACAATCATATTTTGACCGTAAAAGGCTATGAACTTTCAATATTTATGCAGAGTCAAAATCGAAAATAAAAAAATAAAACATTTTTGCACACATTTAATTTTTGATGCGGGCGGGACTTGAACCCGTAAATGCATAATAGTACTGTTCGTTCTGCAGTCCACAACTTAACCCATTTCACCACCGTACACGCACACACGATTCGGCACAATGCTGCAAGCAGCGCTGCCGGCAGCGCTGCTTGCAGCTATGGGAAACGTTAAGCTGAATAACTTCTGTGTTTCTTATCCGATTGTCACCAAATTGTCAGAGATAATCTGGCTAGCTATAGTTATCATGTAAACCGAAAATGAACAATATGGCATCAAAATTGCACTTGTTATCAATGTTTTTTCGATTTGCGGGGGCGGAAGGGGGCGTGGCCAAAATCCAAAATAAACTTGATCAGCGTGCAATAATAACACATATTGTCACCAAATTTGGTTGTCCTAGCTCTTATAATAGCTGAGATCTAGATTTTCACACGGACAGACAGACGGACATGGCTATATCGACTCGGCTGTTGATCCTGAGCCAGAATATATATATTTTCTGGGGTCGGAGGCGTCTCCTTCTGCCTGTTACATACATTTTCGGTTTGAATAAAGTTATTATACCCTTCTACTCCATGAGTAGCGGGTATAAAAATGAAATTTCAATAAACAATGTACCCAACCGTGACGTCAGCATGCCATACGAGAGTCTCTCAAGCCGTTGTATTGTATTTAAATATAAATAAACACGATCGATCGATCGCGCTGAAGAACCACCAGTTGCTGTGTTATGCCATCGTATATGTGGCTATAAATATTTGAATATTCTAATAACGCCGCAGGCGTTACAATTCGCTCTGTGTTCCCTCATATAAAAATATCATTGTAATTGGCCAGGCAAACAATTGTATAACCACTTAGGCCATCGAGCATCTTTGCATTATGGACGCTACTTAAGCTTATTTGCAAGGCAAAGCTCTTAACTTATTACAGAGTAGATACATGATGCTCATACAGTTAACTTCCCCGTAATGCATCTAGTTGTTTGTACAATTAACTCCTTCATGTTCTCTACAGGGTATCTTTTGTAAATGCATCTCTAACCACTCTGTTTATTTTCTTTTGCCCCACCGCTTTGGCTTGCTTTGGCCACATTTTGTCTGGATAATATAATCAATTTTCATTCAATTCATATTCAATTTGTTCGTCTGTCAATGTGAATACAACAATGACATCGATAAAGTCGATTTTACTTTGGCTTTGCTTTACATGCTCCCCTGCCTTGTTTACTACGTGTCGTTTTGTCAATTCAATAAGTTCGGCAGCTGCAGCTGTAGAGTACTCAATAAGTGATTCCGTTTGAGTTTAGTTTTGAGTTTGATGGTTATTTTGATTGTGATTGTGTTGGGAATTTCGAGGGGGATTATGTTCGACAGCGCAGAAAGATGTGTAACAGTTCATATCCATATTGCGGATTTGGTTAATGGTCTTTCTAGTCGTGTACCCTCTCTCTCTACCCCTCTCTCCCTCTGTCTCTCTCTCTTTCTCTCTTGTTGGGCAATAATTCAATTTTATTATCATAATCACTGTTTATGGGCTTTACCAGACTACGTCCGCTAATCACTTATCAATTCATTTATCTGCTGCATAATTATGCTATTATCAATCAGCGACCTTAATCTTATCTAGGATAGAAAGAGAGGTGAAGAGAGAGGGGGGAATATTTACGGCACCCCTTGTTATCATGTTCGTTGGGAAATGTGTGCGGTTTCCCATGTGGATTTGATGCCATGTGTATTCACATCGTAGTGTATTTATTTTCTATTCAATTTGTACATTTCGAACTTTTGACAGACCAATTTCACTAATTAAAACTTTACTTTGTGTGGCTTGTCACAAGTCACTGTAACCCGTGTCCTTTAACCCGTGCAGACTGAGTTCACATGAAAAGGTCAAAAGAAGCAAAAAAGGTTGACAATTTCACATGATTGGTTGCTAGCAGCATCAGGTTGCTCTGTACTTGTAAAGTGCTTGAGACAGTCTGCTTAGGGTATCCTTCAGTCGAGGAGCTTAGCTCACATCAAGTGTAGCAGCATATAAAATGGTATTTAATGAGCCAAACTCTGTTGGAGTTGCGATATTAAATATTAACACGAGCTCAAATATCACTTAGAGTGCCACTCAGACTGAGTACCTGAGCGACTCACACTTACATTTACATTCACATTCACATTCGTTTGCGCACTCATCGCTAATGTTTTCGGCAGTGTCCAAAACTTTTGAACTTTGACAATTTTATTGAGGAGCTAAGCGGCTCCTTTCTCTGTCTCTCTCTGTCTCTCTCTGTCTCTCTCTCTCTCTCTCTCTTTGTCTCTTCCTCTCTCTCTCTCTCTCTATCTTGCCTCTCACTTTGTCTTGTTATTAGAAATTAACAACTTTTTAAGAAGTTCGGACAGTCATGATGCTAATCAGAGCTCTGCGTGTCTCTATTAACCGCACTTCCCTTCCCTTTCTGTTATGTTAATGTAAGTGATAGACCTCCTGCCCTTTCCGTTTACCGTTCTCGTTACTTTTTTAAAAATCAAATTTATGTTTTCTCATAAAGTTCAAGCTGCAAACAAATTGAAATCAATTTGAAAAATATAAAAAATTCTTTGGGCTGTCTCTGAGCTTCGAAATATCTCAGCAATTTACAGGGAATCTGTTGATAACCGATATTGAGCGCTATCAAGTTGTTTATTAATGGCCTTGAAAAGATAGGAATTTAGATGACAGAAGAAACAAGGTAGAATGGCTACAGTCAAGTGTTGACAGTTTTTGACCATGGATATTTGGAGACCATGAAAAATATCAGATTGGAAAAACTGTTATTCGTAAACGCACTGCAAATCTATATGAAACGTTGAAGAACTTTTATGTTCATTATCCGATAGGAACCAAGTTTTTAGCGATCGTTTAGGTGGTGATAGTTGTCATTCACACCAAAACTGAATACTGTAGCTTTATTATTGCGCTTGCTATACGGTTTATCGATTTGCGAGGGCGGAAGTAGGCGTGACCCAAATTTTAAATAATATTTTACAGCGTATGATGCGTGTTGTTACCAAATTCGGTGGCTCTAGCTTTATTAGTTTCTGAGATATAGGCGCTTGGTATACGGTTTATCGATTCGCGGGGGCGGAAGTAGGGGTGGCCCAAATTTTTATAAAAATTGTACAGCGTATGATTCACATAAGTGTTGTCACCAAATTTGGTGGCTTTAGCTTTTTTAGTTTCTGAGATATAGGCGTTCATACAGACGATTGAATGGACATAATTAAGCATATATTGCAAGAGTTTCTTAGCGATATCTTGAAAAATTACAAAAATCAACCGATAGGTTTTATGGCAGCTATACGATATATTGGTTCGATCCGGCTCGTTCCGACTTATACACAGCGTGCAGCAATAAGAAGCATCTTTACCAAGTTTCATCAAGATAGCTCTAAAACTGAGAGACTAGGCTGCGTTGCAACAGACAGACTGACGGACGGGCGGACAGACGGACAGACCGACATGGCTAGTTCGACTCCCCTATTGATGCTGATTAAGAATGTAGACACTTTATAGGATCGGAGATGTCTCTTAAGATGCGTTGCAAATTGGATAAACTTGTTTGGTATGAACAAGTTCGCGTGCCTTTTCAGAAGTTGATTGGGATCAATGCAAAAGTAAAGTCAATGCAATTTATTATTATTGATTTTCGAAATTGTTTCAGTTCAAGAATATATAAATTAGTATTATAAACAAGTTTGTTACTCACAGCACACACTGAAACGCTGTTAAAAATAGCAAATTGAAAACAGCAAAAACAAACATTGGCAAATATGCGAAGTGTGATACCTAACGGACAGCCGAGTAAAACTTTGTTTAGGTGTGGTTGGGAAGCGGAAGAAATAGCAGAGAAAGTAGACTAATGGATGGGTTGGCTGGCATAAAGAGGCATAGAGAGGCATCGAGCGGCGTAACCAGTGCGAAGAAATTGCGAGTAAACCTTTTAAGCTTCAAAAATGACATGCACTCAAAACGGGGCATCAACGATGAGTCTGCCACTGCCACCCCGTTTCCCGTTGCCATGCCTCACTTACTATTCGAATAAATTGCATGAAAGCCAGCACAGTATGCGGGCAACGGGGTGGTCGTGGTCCACATGGGTGTGGGCGTTTGCACTGTTGCACTGGGCGTGGCATTGAGGGCCACTTGTGAAAAAAAACTCGAAAGTGCGTTGGCTTGTGTGAGGCAGACTATGCAACAGACACACTTACACACACCCACACACACGCACACACACCCACACACACACACACACACACACACACACACACACACACACACACACACACACACACACACACACACACACACACACACACACACACACACACACACACACACACACACAGTCACAAAGAGGCAGCGACAATACAGTGGCAACGATTTGCCAATGGTTGCGTTACTCCTAGCCCTGTGCCACTCTACACCTTCTTCCCCGTTCCTTTCTCTCCTTCCACTCGTTGCCTTGCCTTATCTTCTAGATTTTTCGTTTTTTTATGCCGTTTTGCTACTCTGGTTTTTTTTTTTTTTTTTTTTTTTATTGCGGTTGTGTATTGAGGGGCAACTGTTGCCTGGCGTTGACAGCTTCATTGCACCTGAATAGTTTGGTGTGCAATGCGTTTTTCGATTTAACGAGCTGCTTCAATGCCGCTGCCTCTGCCTGCGTGTGTGCAGAGGCATAAGCGTAATGTTGATTACATTTGTGCACAACGCGGCGTATGCGCAATTTTAATTACTATGTGCAACAAATGCCAAAGACCCACGACGCCGCCGCCGATGATATCGAAGAGCAGCACTTGAAGCGGATGCGACGCAGTAGCAGAGATGATGAGTGCAGAGAGGTGTATGTGGTGAATGAAAGAGTGAAGGGTGAGGGGGCAAAAGAAAAACAGTAAGTGGGTGTAGAAATCTGTTAAAAGGGTATAAAGTGCAGACTATTTTTAGAGGAATCGCACATTAAAGCGGAAGAAACAACACGCGACTCCTGTTGCACATCTTTTCTTTTCTCGCCAGACCTGTGCGGGTCTGTGCCTTTGTAAGTGTGCGTGTGTGCAAATGATACGTTGTGGTGTCGCTCGTAAGTCGCTTAGGTTTCGGGCTCAACCCCAGCTACCGATTGAAGCGCTTCGTGACAAGAGGTTACAGCAAATGCAAAAGAAAAAGAATTTTAGTTGCATATTTACTGCGCTACGCGGTAAATATAAAACACATACACAAAAACAAATATAAGTAATGTACATATTTATGAATAAAGTTAATCCCATGCGGTTTATCTCTACTTGACCCACGTCTCTTGTGTCATAATCGATAAATACACAATTTATTATTTCATAGGGTTTTATCTCAGAACAAGTAAGAAAGCTACAGTCGAGTGTGCTCGACTGTTATATACCCGCTACTCAGCTGCTCGGCTACAATCATATTTCGACTGTAAAAGACCATTGACTTACAATATCAAAACTTAAAATAATAAAAAAAGGTTTTGCACACATTTAATTGTTGACGCTGCCGGGACTCGAACCCGTAAATGGATAGTACTGTTCGTTTTGCAGTCTACCACTTAACCCATTTAACCACTTTTGTGCTTATTATCCGATGGTTACCAAATTTTCAAAGATCATTTCTCTTGAGTTTATAATTGTATAGACCGAAAAAGAACAATATGGCACCGAAATTGCGCTTGTTATCACTTGTTTTACGATTTAGGGGGCGGAATGGGGCGTGATGACAATCCAACATAAACTTGATCAGTGTGCAATAATAACACATATTGTCATATTTGGTAGTTCTAGCTTTTATAATAGCTAAGATCTAGGTTTTCACACGGACAGACAGACGGACATGGCTATATCGACTCGGCTGTTGATCCTGAGCCAGAATATATAATATACTTTATGGGGTCGGAGATGTTTCCCTCCGCCTATTACATACATTTTCGGTTTGAACAAAGTTATAATACCCTTCTACCCTATGAGTAGCGGGTATAAAAAGCTCATTACAATCAGTTGACAGTTACAGAAGCTGTTAACGAAATGAAATACCATAGTTTGTGTGGCGGAATGAGAGCGATGTGTTGACAAGTCAAGTAATGCGGCTTCTCTCACTCAACTCGGTGAGATTACAATGTACATTTACCTTGAGCTTTTTTGTTTAGCAGCGTTGCGGAGTTTATTAAATTTTTAGCTGTCAGTATTCGTTACTTCTACTTTGTTCACATATTTCTCCCTTGTGCCAATTAATAGCATACAAGTATTTCATGCAACAAAAAACTGTGCAAATGTTTAAACCCTTCGTCCCATGTCTGTCTTCGTCAATTTTTTTCTGTGCAGCGTTTGCATGTAGTCTTTGGGTCCCAAAAAAGAAACTAAAAAGGAAGAGAGGCTTCCTTCGCCACACCGAAGGTTTCATACCCTTCCAGTTACTCCAAATATTAAATTGGCCGATAGGTTCTATGACAGCTTAACGATAAATCGGTCTGATCCAACTCATTCCGAATGATTTACAGCATGCAACAATAAGAAACATGTTTATCAAGTTTCATCTATCTAGCTCTAAAACTGAGAGACTACTTTGCGTTCCAACAGACAGACGGACAGACGGACATGGCGAGTTTGGCTCCCCTATAGATGCTGATTGAAAATGTTCATGCTTTAAAGATGTCTCCTAAGGTGCGTTGCAAACTTCTGGCCAAAATTAATATCATGTGGCGAAAGCGTAAAAATCAAACTCAAATTTTAATACCCAGCAGCAGGGGTAATGAAAGGCAATCTTAATTCTAAGTGTTTTTTTTTGTTTCTCACAGCTATCTGTACTCATTTTTCAATTTATTACCAGCAACTTCACCATTTTCTCATCATTTCAGCCATGAAGTCGTGGTGAAGTTGTGTTTGTATTTCCACCTGTGGCTGCTTCTGGAATTTTCGATGATACACAGAAAGCTATCAATCGATAGAGCTGGCTAGTGCTAAAATTAGAATGCATTTGCTGCTAAACCCAGGCTCAGCCCATGCAACCCTTTGTGCTCGGCCGCCCACCTGGCCAATGCAGGAGCCCACGCACAAAGCTGCTGAATGTTATTTAATATGAATTGAAAAAGCAGAAGCAGCAGTTGCAGCAGCAGCATCAAACCGTTAATGCGTATAAACTGCACATAAACGTTGTTGCGTAGGTTGTGCGCCACGCGCCATACACCACATGCCGCAATTATTATTGTTGCTCGCTTCGTTATGATTGGTCGAGAGCAGCTCGAGAGTTCTGATTCGCTCCGATTCTCAACAATTTCACCATAAACGCACTTTGCATCTCATTCGCACTGCCCCCGCTTTTGTACCTTAATTCGATTTGGCCGGTTCATTATATTGGTACATCAATGGTTAACAGATTTGTGATTGACTGTGCGATAAGTGAAGGCATTCAGATCGCATCGTTTTGCAGTGTCGAACAGTTCAAGGAGAAATTCAAAGTAAAAAATTAGCTAAGAGTTTACTTTCAACTTAAATCAATGCGATTAAACAATGTGTGTAACATGATACGATAAGGTCAGTGCTATCGATAAGTGTGTTTTAATTAAATTAAACTTCCTAATATATTCAAATTGGCTTCTAAGCTTTTAAAATACTTAAAGCGAATCATTAAAAACCACTAAATATTTTTGAAGGAATTTTAATTGTGCATCAAAACTATGGATAATAATCATACGACGAGTGGCAGTAGTGCAGCAAAATTATCAATAAAGTTCGGTATGGTTAGTTTATAATCAAATTTTTTTAAATAATGATTTAGATTTCTAAAGTATTTGAATCAAATCAATATAATTGTAACTAATTGTAACAACAAAAACCATCCAAAGCACAGGTGATAGTTACACAATACTATCGATAAGAGTTTAAGAAGTAGATGTGATAATTTTATTTTTTAAAATAAACTAAAACTTTAATACGTTCGTTGATAGAATAACTACAAATTGTAATTCAGCAACTGAAATCAACTTGTAGTAGTATGTTTTGAATTATCAATAACAATCGATTAATTTGTATACAATATAAATACAACGAAAGAGGCTCCTTTCCCTCTTTGGAATGATTGCTGTCTCTTTCGATATTATCTTTTCTCTTAAAATATTCATTATTCTTGCGCCAACTATCGAATAATAATCGATTGCTTAGCTTAGAGTTGTGTAGTTTGCAAATCGAAGAGCTTTAAGTAAAGTTTTGGTTTTTTCTTGCTTTTTCGTTTCTTCTGCATTTGCTTTGTAAATAACTCTCTCAATTATGGCATGCCCTGTGAGTAAATATTATCTATTGGCTAACAAGCAGGATAAACAATTTGGCAGGCTACACACACATACTCAAAGACACACAGTTTGCTTCATTATGCAAATTTGAGGCAAACTTTTCAGCCAATTTGGCAATTGTCAATGTTTTTCAAGAGTTTTTCGCATAGCTCGTATCCCTGGAGGAAACGACACACACACACACGCACACTCATATATACAATGTGTGCATATTTATACAATTTGATTGTTTCTTGTACAATATTCGAGGGCCTGCAGGCATACAAAACCTGCAGTTTGTATGTAGTTGCTGCTCCTTTTAAGTAGTGCATTATGATTAAATGCACACAAGTTGTGACCTTATATTGCCCCCAAAAAAGCAACTTCGACCACATCGCTTTTCTTAGCCTAAAAAAGCAATATTCAAATGACTTGAAATTGATCTTTAGAGAGCTACAGAGTGAACATTTCTAGGCAGGGCAGGTAGTATACGGTTTGATTGGCATCTCTGGAGCAGAGCAATTAATCTTGTCGGTTTTGAGTTAAAAGGCAGAGAATGAAGTAAAATTGAAAAATTAAAACGAAAATTTATGAAACTGACTACAATTTTAGCCATTAAATTTATAGCTAGTTAGAGTTCTTTTCAGGCAGTATCTTTCGCACGCAACTTGTTTGCTTTAAGCTTGGCTCGACAATGTCGTAATGTTCTGGCATGCATTGCCAGTTCCGGGGAATGTGTTTTTGCTATTTGAATTTTTATGTGCGGGCCTCGGTTCTGGCTATGAAACTGACCAACACAATAGCCCAGGGCAGCAGCAGCTACGGGATCTGTTGGGCATGTGGGTGTGCCAGGTCAAACGAATTCTCGCTAAGCGACGCAAGCCAAGCGAGTTTTTCAATTGGTATTTTCCACCCAAAACTAAGCAACCAAGCATCAGGAAATATTTTCATTGGAAATGAAATTAAAATGATATCAAAACACACGCTTGCACGACTCATCACCCGCTGTGACTGTCCAATAACATTACAAGCCTCATAATTTCCATGGCAAATAGTGTCAGAAATGTCTGTTCGTTTTTGGAAAAACAAAAAAGTCAACTGGCGAAATTCCCATAGCTAATCAGCGAAGTGCTCAGTTCAAAAGTGAATGTCTATGATATGTTCAATGCACTTTTTATGGGTATTCTGCGCGGGGCATTGGCTACAGTGACTAAGATTGCAGTGCGAAAGTAGATAAACTTATATGCAGTTTGTATACGTGTATATATGCTATTTATTCTTTTCCAAGAAGTGCATATCAAAGTTATGTTAAATCTGCTTTTGACTCAATACCCGATGAGAGCATCTTTCACTTTTGATGCAGCTTGCAGTGCAGCTAAAGAACATTTGCATATAAGATATAAATACATGTATTCCTATTTAAGATCTGAGTTTCAAACGATTTAAAGCTAATTGTGCTGCAGGCTAAACTCTTTCACATATTATTTTGCCTAGCTTAGTTATTGAATTCATTATTTATTGTTACATTCCTCAAATTTTGTGGAGCATCTCTGTGACACACTTTGATCTTTGACCCATTTACTTTTGGAAAATAAAATAAATTGCAAGAAAATTCGATTTTATTTTTACTCAGTTTGCTTTAAATGCAAGGCCAAGAAGCAGAGCATAGCCTTACTTGCCCACTACTTGTTTCCTCTGCTACCGTCTCTCTCCTCGATTCTCACGACTCTGTGTCAAACGGCAATGACGACATTTGTGCATGTGTGGGTGTGTGTGTCGTTGTTGTTGTTGTTGTTGTTGTTGTTGTTGTTGTTGTTGTTATGCGGTACTTATATGTCGATAACAGCAACATAGCTAGTAGTAGCACCGAGAACAGCAACAAAAACAACATCAATTGGTGGTATGGCTAGCAACGTTGCTGAAATGCTTCATTGCACTCAGCTCTGCTGACCAGGCAGGCAGCTCGTTCTGCCTGCCAAATTGTTTAAAAATGCCATGACACACACACACACACACATACAACATGCGGGCCAGGATGCTGTGTGTTATATATATGACCCTGGGCCACAACAAGCTAACAACGTTTGACCACATAGATGGAGGGCCACGTTGTCAGGATCGGAGTCGGGGTCAGGGTCGGGGTCGGGGTCGGGGTGGAATCGTGCTCAAAGTGCTGCACACAACTGGCATATTTTGGCAAGAAATAGAAATACGTTGGGCCTAAAACGAATTTCAGCTTCATGTCATGCCTCGAAAGAGATCAAAATAGATATAACAACTTAGTTCGCACTCATATCCGCCCTCGCAACCCCCTTCCTAATAAGCCACTGGTTCAATTGGCTAGCTATTTCGTAGCTTATAAATACAATTTGTAATTGTAAGTTGATACTGGAGAAGATTGGCAGGTCTTTGATTGAAAATGTTGCAATTTCAGCAGGCATACCCTATGCAGGCATCCAGCAGGGTGTATTGAGCTCAATGAGTTAGACTCTTGTCGCTTTCAATCTCTTCTTCGCTGCGTGTGCAGGGTATTTGGTAAACGTATCTAGCCTCGACTTGACACGCCCATGCTAGCTTGTTTTTGCGTATTTTCTTGCAAATATTTACAAAGTTTTAATTAATATCATTTACAATAGGAGTAGAGCGTAAATTTACACTAATTAATCTTGAAAGCGAGAACTTTTACTTTGCATACCCTGTGCATGGGTGCAGGGTCAACACTGTGCGCAGGGTGTGCGCATATTTTGCGCAAAACGTGACTGGGTCGCTTGTGCGCTGCACTAGATTACAGGGTATGCAATGCGGTTCAATTTGGTTGTACATCTCGATGTCACTTGCCCCGCTAATGTGCCCCAAGTGGAGCAACCCATCGAGTGCTGCGTAAACTTTTCGCACGTTTCTTTTTGCGGCTGCGGCGATGGTGGCGGTGGCAAGCAGCTCCAAGTGTTGCATGCAAATTGTGCTTTGTGTTTTTCTCGACTACGAAAAAGTTTGATGCAGACACACACACACACACACACACACACACACGCGCACACACACACACACACATGGGGCTGTATGTGTGTGTATGACATTTGTTATAAATTTAATTAAAAGAAAATGCCGGAAACGAGTCAAATGCGGAGAGTGGGGGAAGGCAGCTGACACAACTTGTCTAACTGGCTGGCAACTGACAGACAGATATGGACAAACAGACAGACATTTAAAAGGACAGACAGACAGACAGGCAGACAGACAGACAGGCAGACAGACAGACAGACAGACGGATAAACGGGCGAACAGACAGACAGTTTGAGAGACAGTGGGATAGGGCTACCAACATAGAAGGATAGGAGCCAGAGAGAAAGGGCCTGCGGTGCCCTAAAACAACTCGGTGCCCCTCTCTCTCTCTCTCTTCTTAGCTCTCTCACACAATGGTGCAACTTTTCAAAAAAGGGTAAAAAACCCTCGCAAAGGCGATGCTGCTGTGGAAGGTTCGCATAAAAGTTTGGATTTTAACGCATAGCGGCTAATATAGAAAAAAATACACACACATACAGTCTAACGAAAGAGACAGTCTAATAAAAGAGAGAGAGACAGAAAACGGAGACAACCAGAGCTTTTGGCGTTTTTCTGGCTTGTTGCCGCCGGCATCAAAGAAAAAAACTTTGTTGAGCTCAAAAAGAACGATATAGATATATGTATGTAACCCTTCTATATATGTCTAGATGTGCATCGAATAAATAGCGGGGCTTTAGGCTTAAGCTCTCAACTTTGTGTGCATCTAATGTTTGAAATTTGTTAATTAAGCAGCGCAAAACGAGTGCAATTACATGCACCAATCGCGGCTAAAGTAGCAAATCGTGTTGGGGCCCATCGGATACGTTTATTTGCCTTGTGTCTGTCTCTCAGTTTGCGCCCACTCTTTGCAGTGTTTTTTTTTACTGTTTTTGTTTTGCTTCTTTATAGGCCCATTTTGGCCATAAGCCAAGTTTCGGTCTGTGGAACATTAGCTTCTTTATTTAATCGCAATTTCCCTTCATCACAGGCTGCACTCCAAGCACTTAAGTGCACTGCAATGGGTCACTCCTACTACAACTTCCGCCACATAGTATGTATGCACATACATATGTACATAAGTACATACATACATACATATATAAGTAGAGGAAATATAGTAGTAGTTCTGGGCCAACTCAAACTATGCATTATGAAACAAGTGAGCGCGCTTGCGAGGCTTTTAAGTCAATTGAATTTTCGAGAATATGTGCAGGTCAGGCGAATTCCGAAATCGATTTGACATGCATTAAAAATGAACTGTCGACAAACTGTTGACCCGAGGCAAATACGTACATAGTTGCTAGAGTGAGAGAGAAAGGGAAAGAGAGGGAGAGAGGGAGAGAGAAAGAGCAAACCTGGGGAATAGAGGACGGGGGCAATAACTGTTCCGCACTGTTATTCATTTATGAAACTGAATTATTTATTTAGCTCTCTTGTTAAACTGTGGCACAACAAGCCAAACAGCAACAACAACAATAACTACAGCAAGTGAAATAACTGTAGCAACAATAATAATCATAACAATTACAATAAAAGCGAAATGAGGCTCCAAAAAAAAAAAAAAAAAAGCTCTAAAACAAATAAACCTGAGGAGTGTGTGGGGTGTGAAAGCGATTCCGCTGCCTTTATTTGATTGTTATTTGGTGTTGATTACTTCATGCCCAGCCAGAACTACATGCATACATACATAGTATGTACATACGTATATATATTATCTGAAGTTAAGCACGTGTCCATCTCACACGCTTCGCTTATCAGTACCATTCGCCCACGGCACGCAGTGTTATCTCTTGCACTTGAGCATTGGGGGACGAGGAGAGAGCGTAGAGCACCGCTTGAGCCACATCGTCAGCCTGCAGTATCGTATCGCCCAGCTGATTTATGATATCCTTAGATACAATTTCCGTGGCCACCCAGCCCGGATTGATGCTCTGCAGAAAAGGGGAAAAAAGGGATTTCATATGAGTTAAATTTTCCCTTTTCCAAACTCTTTATTATTGTTTTAGGATCTCTTTTCCAAATTTACCCATCAATTTCATGCAGCTGCAACTTACCGTCGTCTTAATTCTTAGCTTCTGTGTGATCAACTCTTGTCGGCAAATCTCACTGACCGCAGTCAAGGCAAATTTGCTGGGCGTGTAGGCGTTTAGACTGGGATCCACCGGTCCCGGATTGTAGCCGGCCACGCCGGCTGTGCTGTTGATAAAGAACAGATGACCCGCCATCTGGCGACGCCGCATACTCTGCGCCGCCAGCTTGGTGCAGTAGACGGCGCCCATTAGATTGGTTTGCATAATCTCGCTAATATCCTGTGTAGGCATATCCAGCAGTTGCCCATCGCGCACAATGCCCGCGTTGTTGATGAGCACATCAATGCCGCCCAAGTTCTGTTCGATCCACTCGAATGCGTTCCTCACTTGCGTCTCGGCGGACACATCGCAGGTGCGTTGATAGAAACGTTGGCGCTGATCGGCTGGGAGAGATTGACGCAGTTGCTCGAGCCTTTCGGTGCGGCGTGCTAGGCCAACAACCTGCAGGCCGGCGGCTACCAGCAGCTTGGTGCATGCAGCACCAATGCCAGAGCTGGCTCCGGTTATAACGGCGACACGATTCTGCCAACGTTCCATCTGTGCGGGCTATCAGGCAGTGACTGAGTAGAACTGAGTAGGGAATGGGTGTACTCTAATCTCCCGTCAGGCGGAGGCTTTTTATAGAGAGAGCGCTTATCTCTCTCTCTCTCTTTCTCTCTGCACGCTCTGTTCTGGGTTACTATCTCTGACTCTCTTTCTCTCTCACTTGGTTGTCGGGCATGACGTGTCACTAGCCAAAGTGTTCTTTGCATCGGAACAGACCACCTCAACTGCTGCTCCAGCTGATCCGATCCGGCTGGAGGGCTTGTTTGTTTGTTTGCCTGACTGCCTGCTTGCCGCTTATCTCCGTTTGGTGATAAGTTACAGAGCGGGTGTTGAAGGCAGAAGGCAGGGGCAAATCGTAAATTATAGGTCACAAGTTAATGAACCGAGATGATCGAAAGGCTTTGCATTGAAAGACACGTATGTGAAAAGTCTGGAGCTGCTGATATACTGAGTTAGGGTAGGACAATTTATTTTGTGTGGTAAAAGAAGACATAAGTCAGAAGGGGAGAAATTGCGAACTGAAGATAAGAAACTAAAAATTAACGACATGGTGTAGTAAGCCTTAGATAAGCGCAACACTTGAGATTAAAGAGAAAAAGAAAACGAAGACCAGAAAATTGAAAGTGAATTTCAAGATCGTTTTTTTACCCGGTACTCAAAGAGTAGAAGGATATTATAACATTGTTCAAACCGAAATGTATGTAACAGGCAGAAGGAGACATCTCCGACCCCATAAAGTATATATATATTCTGGCACAGAATTAACAGCCGAGTCGATATAGCCATGTCCGTCTGTCCGTCCGTCTGTCTGTCAGGATTTTACATTTTGACCACGCCCCCTTCCGCCCCCTAAATCGAAAACAATTGATTACATGCCCAATTTTGGTGCCATATTATTCTTTTTCGGTTTATATAATTATAAACCCAAGAGAAATGATTTGATTTGGTAACGATCGGATAATAAACACAGAAGTTATTCAAGTCCACGTTTTCCATAGCTGTAAGCAGCGCTTCCGGCAGCATTGGGCCTAATAATGCGTACGTGTACGCATGTGTGTGCAAAAACGTTTTTATTATATTTTTAGGTTTTGACTTTGCGATAATATTATAAGTTTCTGACCTTTTATAGTTAAAATATGATTGCAGCCGTTCATTATTGTTTTGCAAATAATTTTGATGAACGAGCAGCTGGGTATATAACAGTCGAGCACACTCGACTGTAGCTTTCTTAGTTGTTTCTCCTCTTTTTATGGAATGCTCGTAACATTCAAGAGATGCTTAAATGGCAAACAATAAAAGCTCGATAAGTTGTGGTGGGGGAGAAGCAGAAAGGTGGGAGGGGGGAAGAAAGTGTTGGCTTAAGGCAAAGTGAGGGAGCAGGCGAGTTTAACGAGCAATGCCGTCTGCCGTGTGCACGTGTGTGTGTGTGTGTGTGGCAAGTGCAAGCGTTACAACATGCGGGCAAGTGTGTGTGGGTGTATGTGTGGGAGGGTGTGTGCCTGTGCATGGACATGTTCATCAAATCGGAAGCGTCACTTTGCAGCTGTTTATCATGCAATTACAAGTGCCAAACGATGCCACGCAGCACTTAGGAACGCATGTGGCGCACTCGCTCGCTTTTACAGTTATAAATAGAGATGCACAGAGTATACTTCATATACACGTATATAGTTATCTGCCAAAGCAGTGGCAAGCTCTTGCTTATTTATATTTTACCCGAATTCAAAACGCCTGCGATAGAATCTGATTAACACTTTGCTTTCGCCCCCTCCCTGCCAAGACGATCCAAGTTGTGGTTGTTGTTGCTGCAATTGCCGGGGATAACGGGACACAAATTGTGTGTTCCGCTAAGCTGGGCCCATCAATAATTTAACGGGAATTTGAGGCATCCAATATTGATGACGGGCAATTTATATGGATTTTCTAGCCATTGAACCCGGCGTTCGCTCCCTAGTCAACTCTATGAAGTAAGGTATATCTGCATTGCCCTCAGCGATTGACAACACAGAGACTAAAGTGTTCTCACTTTCTCTCTTACTCTGCCCTTCTTCTTCTTCTTCTTCTTCTCCTCACTCTTTTCTCTCTTTGTCCTTGCCATTTTTTGTGCAATTTTTTCTCTCGACTTGAGCCTTAACGGTTTCTCGTTTCCGATGCTAAACGTGTCAATAGAGCCATACTTAAATGTGCCATATAACATACCCTACCCCTGCCCCCCTTCTTGCAACATCTCGTTTCGCTTTGGCTGAATTTAACTAAAATAATATCGAACAGAACGAAAAAAATATGAACCCTCGGGGCGTGATTCAATGGAAGGAAATTGAGCAAGGCACGCGATGAAGCTGGCAAAAACAGTTTTTGTCTGAGCCTGTCTCTTATTATTTTACTTTATTGCATTCTTTTTATCTTATTTGGTTTTAATTTATTTCCATGCCAAGCATACAGAGAGAAAGCAAGAGAGAGAGAGAGAAGAGAAGATTGGAAAATAACAAGTAAGAAAGCTACATTCGAGTGTGCTTGACTGTAATATACCCGCTACACAGCTGCTCGTACATCAAAATTATTTGCGGAACAATAAAGAACAGCTACAATCATATTTTGACCGTAAAAGGCTATGGACTTACAATGTTTAGGCATAGTCAAAGTCTAAAATAAAAAAAAATTTGTTTGCACACATTTAATTTTTGATGCGGGTGGGACTCAAACCCGTAACCCATTTCACCACCGTACACGCACACACTATTTGGCACAATGCTATGGAAGCTATGGAAAACGTTAAGCTGAATAACTTCTGTGTTTATTATCCAATTGTTACTAAATTTTCAGAGATAATCTGGCTAGCTACAGTTATCATGTAAACCGAAAATGAACAATATGGCATCAAAATTGCGCTTGTAATCAATTTTTTTCGATTTACGGGGACGGAAGGGGGCGTGAACAAAATCCAAAATAAACTTGATCAGCGTGCAATAATAACACATATTGTTATATTTGTCATATTTGGTAGTCGTAGCTCTTATAATAGCTGAGATCTAGGTTTTCACACGGACAGACAGACGGACAGACGGACATGGCTATATCGACTCGGCTGTTGATCCTGAGCCAGAATATATATACTTTCTGGGGTCGGAGGTGTCTCCTCATGTCTGTCACATACATTTTTGGTTTGAACAAAGTTATAATACCCTTCTACTCTATGAGTAGCGGGTATAAAAATAATATTGGCAGCTGCGAATAGAACAAAAACATTTTGACAGCACATCAGAGAACACACACACCCACACACACTCACATACAGAAACAGAGACAAACAGAAGTCAGCTGAGAAATAGAGCAAAACTAGCTTACAACTCCCTTGTACTTCCCCTTCCTCTCCTCCCCCCATTTCATTTGCAGTTTGCGTAACTTTTTTACAAGTTTGCGCGCATGGCTGGTTAAATATGCATTAAAGCAAATAGTAATTTCTTGTTGAACATGAATGTATAATCAAGAATTTCTGCACTAATATGTATAAATAGCCATAGCTGATTTAGCGCACAATCAAATTTCAGCCGCTTTGCAGTTAAGCTTTAGCTGATTTTTGCGCTTGCTTTAAGCTTTTGACTGAAATTACGCACTGCAAATTTAAATGTACCATATGCAGTGAATCTATTAGCTAAGCACTAATACAAGTAGTGTATATTGATTTGCAATTTGGGAACTAGAATGTTTGAGCTATGTGTGTGTGTGTGAGTGTGATGGCATTTTAGTGTAAACTTGCATGAAATTGTAGTTGGATAAGTTTAGCTTAAATTAAATTGAAAAACAGCTTTGGAAATGCGAACAATCGACGCAAAAAGGGAAACACAAACTCGCACATTGACAAGGGCATGGCGAGCATGTGTGCGTGTGTATGAATGTGTGTTTACAGTCATAATCTGTGAACATGTGTGAGTGCGCGACAGCTTACAGCTGTTTACATGCGACGGGCAACAACAGCAGCAGCAGTCGCAGCGGCATAATTAAAATCACTTGTCTGCTTGCCTCCCTCTTCTTCTCTCTCTCTTTCTCTCTCGCTCGTTCTCTCTCGCTCGTTCTCTCTCTCTCTCTGTCTCTGTCTTACGCTTCGCTTCTTCTCTCAGTGCGTCTGTCTGTCTCTCTGTCTCTCTGTCTGCCTGATTTTGTTTTAATTTCAAATATTTGTAACATTCTGCGCTTAGTTTTCAATTTGTTGACACTCAGCGGCTGCAGCAGCTGCTTATCGTGCTTTCTCTTTCCTTCTTTGCTACTCTCATTTGACTGCTCGAAACGTCATTAAGAACAATTTGTGTTCGCTTAGCTTCGCTCAATGGTTGTCTTTTGCCGAAGACAATGACACGATGCTGTCTCGGCGCTTAGCCGCTGACGGCAAGACGAAAGACTGAATGGCTTAGCTAGAATAAGAGCAGCACTGTTATGCGTGTGTGTGTGTGTGTGTGTGTTTTTTTATTTTTTTTATTATATATACGGCAGGAAAATGAAATCTTATAAAGATACCATCTACCGACCGTAGATGGCATGCACGATTCATAACCCTCCAAGTAAAGTTATGCCGACGTACTAAACAAAAACCTCCGCTCCTTCTCCTGTCCTTGACATGCTCACCGGGACTGCCAGTCAAAGTATTTCATCGGTGAGCTGAATGTGATGCTAAATCGCACTGCCTCTTCTTATGCGCTGTGCTGTTGCATGGCGCTCCTTCCTTGACTCTTTAGTCGCCATTTACGACAAGCCGAGCGAACTGTGGTAGAATTCTTACCCCGCCACCCCGCGGGAGTACTTCTCATCCGCCATTTCTGTTGGCCATCTCGTCCTTGCGGACACGCTTCATCATGCGGACTATGATTTCGTGAACCCCATTGCAAACGTCTTCGTTTGCCAACATAGCGGCAATCAGGCCTCTTGGGCTGAGAGGTGCACCAGCGAGCGACTCCAGTTGGACCTTCTCCACAGCGAACCTGGAACAGTGCAGGAGGATGTGCTCTGCTGTTTCCACCGTGTTTATGCAAAAAATGCATTGCGCTGTATCCACATGGTGGAACCTAAACAGGTACCCTCGGAAACAACCATGGTCCGTTAGGAACTGGGTCATGTGGTAGTCCACCACTTTGTGCTCACACTCTGCCCATTCCGTTGGGTCAGGGATAATCGCCCACGCTGCGACTCTTGCCACCTGGTCTGCCAGACTCCTCGAATCCACTCGAGAATCTCTGTTTGGTTAACACCTTCTCGCGATAGGTATTGGCCCAATATCTCCAGGTCTATGGGTATAGTACATGAAAGAGCATGCGCTGCGTCATCTGAAACGGTTGAAAAGCCTCTGATTAGTCTCATTGTCCGTGATACTGCCCGCGCACTAGCCAAGTAGGTTACCTTGCTTGTAACACAGCTCCAGATAGGGGCAGCGTTGCCTTAGTAACCGCCGCAAGCAGAGTCCGTGCCGGCAATCTGGGTCCTGCCACGTTGGGCATAATTCTTGCCAGCGCTGCAGCTGTCATTGCCGCTTTTCTGCTGGCATACGTTGCTTGGTCCTTAAAGGAGAGCCTACGGTCTATTAGGACTCCCAAGTACTTCAACGCTCCTGCTGAAGTGATTATTTCTCCCTTCACTTCGACCTGCATGCTTTCGATTCTCTTTCTGCTGCTCAACAGAACTAACTCCGTCTTTTGTGCCGCAATTCTTAGGCCGACTTTCTCAAGCCAATCGCTCATCGCCCTGATCGCCACGTTACTGTTGTCCTGGAGCTCCGGTATTGTCTTGGCCACCGCTGTTACCGCAAAGTCGTCGGCGAAACAGTGCAGCTAAACGCCTCTGGGCTTGCTAATCCTCAGGATCCCATCATACATGATGTTTCACAAGATCGGTCCAAGTACAGACCCTTGTGGAACCCCTGCAGAGACTTGGTGACATCTTGGACCAGCTTCAGTTACATACAACAGCGTGCGTTCCCTGAAGTAGTTGCCAATTACACTTCGTAGATAACTGTGTATGCCTATGTTACGCATTGCGCCGAGGATATTGGGCCATATCGCTGAACTAAACGCGTTCTTCACGTCGAGCGTGATGATGGCACAGTACTTTTTACTGCCGCCTAGCCATCGGTCGCCGTCAAGTGCGTTCTTCGCTACTTCAGTTACGGCTGTGAGAGCATCAAGCGTGCTTTTCCCTTTACGAAAGCCAGTGTGCGTGTGTGTGTGTGTGTTATCCATTGTTATCCATTATCCAGTGATGACACTAAGATCCCTGCCAGCGTTGCAAGCGACACGCGACAAGGCGCCGACAATGGAAACGGAATGAAATATACAAATAGAGAGAGAGAGAGAGACCGGGAGGGTAAGAGATAGTAACGCAGACATAATTAAGCAGAAATAATTAATGATCTAAATCGAGCTATATACTTGCAGCGAGTTACATGTGGAAAAGTTGTTTGTGCGTTTATGAGTGACGAAGTAAACAACTTGAGTGTGAGTGTGTCTTACTGGGCACTTCCCCATTTATAGGTTAAGTTCTATCATTTGTAACAGAAACAAGCAAGGAAAGCTACAGTCGAGCGCGCCCGACTGTAAGATACCATTCAACCAACTTCGTAGTTGCACTAACTAGTACTAGCTCGCTCTCACATACACATACAGACACACACACAAAGCTAAAACGATGCATGATGATATGCTGCAATGGCGCGGGCAACGGAACTATGAAAAACGTTTTCTTTAATAACTTCTGAATTTATTGTCCGATCGGAATTTTGGGATTGGGTGCATATTATCAGCATCTTCACTGGTTCTAAAGCAGAAATCTGTAACTTAAATACTTTCCCTAATATTCAAAAATGATCGATTTGCGTGGGCGGTGGGCGTGTCATCAAAAATTGAAAATAATCTCGATCTACCTATGGTATACAGGAACCTTCATGTGAGATATGGTGTCTCTAGCTTTTGTAATAGCTGAGATCTAGACGTTCAAACGGACAGACGGACATGGCTCAATCGACTCAGCTAGTGATCCTGAGTCAGAATATATACACTTTGTGGGGTCTGCCACGCCTCCATCTGCCTGTTACATACATTTGCACAAACTTAGTATATCATTTTTGACCATTTTCAATGGTCGAATGGTATAAATAGCAGGGTTTAGTTGTCATTATTCAATTTTTAACCGATAGCAAGTAAAGAAGGCTAAAGTCAAGCACACCCGAATGCAAAATACCCTTCCCCTTGTTTGGAAATACCGTTACAAACTTGTTAAACACCTAGTTAAGCTTATGATATTTAGAAACCCTTATGTCAAATTTATTGTCTTAAGCTCTTATAATAACTTAGATCTGTCCGTTCACACAGGCAGACAGACGTGGTGCAATCGACTCGGCTTGTGAGCAAGAATACATACACTTTGTGGAGTGTGCCACGCATTCTTATGCCTTTAACACACATTTGCATAAGGTGAGCTTACCGTCATTTGACCATTTTTGAAGGTCGAAGGGTATGAAAGTGAAGCTCCACTGTTGAAGAAATGCATTGCAATTTCTATGTAAGTCTTTTTACCAGGACAGAGTAAGATGTTGTATCTTTGTTTGAGAACTAATGATATTCTACGCGGTTCAGCTCACAAGGACCCCCATCCATAAATCTATTTTAGATTATAAGCAACTCATTAAGATATTTACACAATCGTTTATTGCTTAGCTTAGCTTTCACTCTATGGCATAACCTTTTAAGTCCCTTTATTCCTCCTTTTATCTCTCTACCTATAACTGCAAAGTTTATACTTTACTTTACTTTTTCTATGTCACTCAAGTCATACAAAGTTTGCACTTGCAATTTGTAGACGAAAGCCAAATGGAATCGCTTAAAGGGAAGGGAAATGGGGGTAGGAAGTATTTAAGGCAAACAACAAGAGCGTTGTAAAAAGCAGTTATAAAGCAGGTAAATAAAAAGCACACAAGGCAAGTGAGAACAGAAGAAGGAGCTCATAAAAAAAGGCCACAAAGTTTTAAAAAAGTACCCGTAAATTTTGCCTTCTTCCCCCCTCTCTCTTACTTTTTCTCTCTCTCTCTTTCTCTCTCTCTCTCGCTGCCCTTCCTTCCTGCCTACAGAATACATTGTGGCAGCTTGAGGGATTGATGGGTATAATGCGGACAATGTGCGCGCGTGTGTGTGTGTGTGTGTGTGTATGTGTGTGTATGTGTGTGTATGTGTGTGTATGTGTGTGTGTGTGTGTGTGTGTGTGTGTGTGTGTGTGTGTGTGTGTGTGTGTGTATGTGTGTGTATGTGTGTGTGTGTGTGTGTATGTGTATGTGTGTGTGTGTGTGTGTGTGTGTGTGTGTGTGTGTGTGTGTGTGTGTGTGTGTGTGTGGGCGTGTCCTTTGCACTTCTCTTATTGTTGTGCTTGGTTGTTTGCCATTTGTTCCGCATACAAAACGGCATCGTTTGCCGCCTTAGTTTACAGGATCTATAAAATTATCACAAATGAGGCAAACGACGAGCAACAATGTAGTGTGAGGTAACCCTGCTCTCTTCCCCCTTTTACAGTCCCTGCCTGCGCGTTTTTTGCCTCACTGTAATGAAGCGAATTCGTTGCCAACATAATGCGACAAAAGGAAATACTCGATGTGTGTGGATGTGTGGATGCGTGTGTAATGTGTTTTTTTATTTGAGAGACGAGCTGATTTATTGAAAAAATATCCATAATTACTATACAGATATAGAAAAAATGTGGAGCGGTAACTGATAAGCTTATGCAACAGAAAATCAACGTTTTTTTTCTGATACATAAAGATACAATTCCAACAAAAAAATGTTTGCAAATATAATTGTAAGCAATATAAATTACACTTGATGCTAGCAAGTGTGGGGAAAACTTTGTTTAAACAACTTTATACTTATAGTTTAAAGTGCCCATTGTACTTACCTATTATACTTACTGACCAAGAGTGTAGCTTTATTCTTTGTGATTGTAGTAGTAGAACTATTCATTATTCGCATGTTACCGTTAATGCGATTAAGTGCAGCTGACGTGCTTATTACTCCAGCAAGATTTATGCGTAATTGAGTAGAACAAAACAAATTGTAGGACTAGCTGGAAAGTTACCAAGCTAAAAGAGGAACAGCCACAGCCACAGTGAGTACAATAACATTGGTATTGGCTAATGAATTTGTGGCCAAAAGTTGGCTAAAGTCAGCTAACTGGATTGGCAATCAGTGCACGACGGCGCTTAGGGCATATACCACTGCCAGCTAAAAAGCTAATCAGCTATTAGTGTGGAGCTCACAAAATATTACACATACGCCCCCGCTGGCGTCAAGGGAAAAGCCAAGCTGGGGCAAAGTCCAAGCAAAGTGGAGCGAGAGGACGAGACAGCGTGCTCACCTGAGCTAGGGCACTTTTTACACTTAACTCAATTTGTTGTACCCAGTAGCCAGTGTCCATTACCCCCCACATCTCTTTCTCTGTGCGCCCTAGCCAGTTGGCACCTTTAGAAGGAGGCCAGCGAAGGATGGGGCAATGGGGATGCCAGGGGGAATTGCTGGCGTTGTGAAAAGGTATAGAAAATTATTGCTCAACGGAAAACAATTATTTCGTGCCGGTTTCTGGCATGCCATTAAAGTGAGTCCAGCTACCCCACGGGACTAGCCAGGTGTATTGCTGTGTGTGTTGGTGTGTTAGTGTGTTAGAGTGTGTCGTGTAATCTGAATATTGCCGTGACTGCTTGCAGTGGCCCCTGCTCGCTATTAAATTGCATTTGCCTGGGGCGAGTTATTTGGGTTATCGACACGACTTGCCTTAGCTCCAACTGCCACAAACTGACTCTGACTCGACTCGACTTGCTCTATATAGAGTCGAAAAAAAAAAAAAAAACATATAAATATGTAATGCATATGTAGTATATATTGTATAATACACGTACTTTGCTGTACATAAATATCTGGCCAAACTAATCTAAATAAATCGTATAGTTTTCTTGTTAGTTGGTCTGGCGTGTCTCTCTTAACTTTTGCAATTTGGAGCAAGGCATTGATCTCGCACTCAGTCAACGGAGTCTGTCCTCATCGAAAGCAAATGAACTACGAAAGAAATAATCAATTTGTCGGGGGTGATTTAATTAAGTTGAAGATAATGTTAAAAGTAAGTTGAGGGGTAAAATATACCTTACAGGTATTTAGGTGAAATTTAAAGAGCTGAGGGTGAGTAGACATGTTTTCTATTTAGTCTGAGGTTTTGTGCATGAAAATAGATGAAACATTTTACGTAAATCGGTGCCATTCACAAAGAGTATTTCAATTGCGGCGTGTCCGCTTGTCATTTTCTTGGCATGGTTTTATTGTGATTTAGCTTAGCTGGGAATTTCATTTTGCGACTCTGTTGCCGCCTTTGCCGCCGACCACATGGCGTATGTATGATATTTGGTAATGGCCTGTAATTAAGCAGCACATTTCTCTTCCTGCGTGGCTCGTGCCGTTGCTGTTGCTGCTGTTGTTGTTGTCCCTAACGCCTGCAAGGAACTTCCGTCTGTTGTTTGGCTGCGAAACATGAAACTCTAATTACCAGGAAAAGAGGCTACCAAAAAAAAAAAATGAGAGGAGAAAAATTAAGCAGTGCCAGAAAAAATTGAGCACATGATATCAACAAAAAAAAAAAAACCACGATGGGTCACATCAGATACATACGTGCACACACATACACACTCACACGCATGTACCTGGACAGGATTTGGACACATGTGAAGTCGTCATTATGCAAACGGGCTGCACGAGAAGAGCGTGAGATGATGAGCAGGTTCAGGTTGCCGGCAGGATGGTGCAGGGGGTTGACGAAACAGGACGCTCAATTAATAGGCCACGTTTGTTTTTCATTATAATTTGCCCAAAGCTTCCAATTTTCTTCCCCTCTGGAGGATTGGAAGGAACACCACATGGTGCGGTCAGAATTTTTCCCATCTGTTACAATAAAAGTCTTTAATGTCTAATGTGCATTTAATTTTTCAAGTCAAATTATGCATGTGAGAGTGTGTCAGTCTGTAAGTGTTTGTGTGTGTGTGTGTGTGTGTGTGTGTGTGTGTTCTCACACTCACTCTTGTGACCAGCATAACTGATCAGTTGCTACAGTGTTGAACAGTGCAAGAAAGAAACGTTTTTTGTCGTTGGCAAAGGTTTTACTTGTTCAAGTTGAAGTTAAGAGTTTTCTTCGATCTGAACAGCTTATGAATCGAATCGCTCAGTTACCACATGTATATAGCTTTTGTAGTCAGGGATATATCCTTCTAAGCGTTGCAAACTCCAGGTCCACATGAGAGCTCCCTCAACAAGGGTATAAATGTGCCATGGGGAAATTAAATCTAATGGCCGCCTTTGGGCACATTTGTTATGGGTGACACTCGTCTGTCTGTGTGTGCGTGAATGTATGGCAAATTACAGACATCAGATATTACTGTCATTTGTTGCTTGCTACCTCTTTATATGGCACAAGTTGTTGCACATTATTTATTGGCCTATTACCCCAACAAAATTACCATTTTACCAGCAGTAAGATTTTTCGTTAGAGTTTCCTTGTAATTGTCAAAAAATAGCTCCTCATTGACAACTTTGTGTGTAGCTCGTAAAGAACTGCCAATTGAGTTGACCATAAAAATAAGGCAGAAATCATTTCGCAAATATCGTTCGTTTTCTCTGCTAATTTACGCAAGCAGAACAAGAAATTGCCAGTTGGATTTCCACGGTAATTGTCAAAGTCGAGAGTTCTTAATTGACAATTTCACATGAATTTTATAATTAGTTACAAATTGAGTTAACTGTGAAAGCCAAAATCAGCTCGCAGAGATAGAGCATTTACAGTACTTTTCCCCCTCTTGCTGTTCCTGTTTGTCTCAATTAAATTTTCTTTTGCAAATTACTTTGCACTGGATTTTACATGAATAAGCCGTTATCTGCGACGTGGGCAGCGGCAGCAAATTGCCGCAATGTCATGAATAAATTAAGCTAATTCATGCAACTGCCACATGTTGCACCTGCATGCTTCATGGGAAAAGCAGCTTATATTTTCCTGTAAAGAAAAAAGAAATACATAAAGGAAAAAGCTTTTGAAAGCATTTTCTATTAACCGGAATTATTGTGTGACTATTGCACCGTAATTCCTGATGTAATTAGTAGTTTATTAGTGTGTGCACTTTGACCGAACAAAACAGAAGCAATACTTAATTGGGGCAGGGAACGTCGACGTTGATAATACACTGTCTATTACGAGTATGAAACTTTAGTACTTTGTGTAATCAGATACTTTAGATACTTTTGTATCTTTTAGAAACTTTTGTAACTTTCAGATACTATTGTAATTTTGGAATAATTTTGTATTTTTTATTTACTTTTGTATCACTTAGATTGTTTTCCACCTTTCAGTTACTCTTGTATCTTTTAGATCCTTTTTTATCATCAATTGCTTCTAAGACATACTTTTATATTTGAAATTAACTAGTTAAGTTTAGTACAAGCAACTGAAATATACTTTTTTATCTCCTCTGACCTGTGTAAGTCTAATCCAGCATGCCATCAGGTAGTTAAGCTACTTTGTTGTTAGGGTATACAAAGAGCAGAAAGATTGTTGATTCTGTTGCAGCTGGTGCGGTTAAATCGCTTTGCCTTTTAATTACGTTGGTTACGGGATAAGGTGGTCAATTATGCGGCTCCTTATTTACGGCACAAGTATGTGTAGGTGTTTTTCTTAATGAGTGTGTGTGTGTGCGATGGCATGCGCTCGTGTGTGGGTGTTGTTTTCGCAGCTCAAATTGTCCTGATTTATGTGTTCATCTTGCAGCTCAACAAGCCCCTTGTTAATGCCCACGTGGAATGAACTTCCTCCCTCCCCCGCGACTCTCTTAGCCGCTCACTCACTCCCTCGCTCTGTCTTTTTTCTATATTTAATTTTATTCGAGCTGCGGTTTTATGAATTTCATTTCGCTTTTTCATATAACATTTTTTTGTTTATCGCTGCCTTTGTTTTAATTCAACTCGTGGATTCATTTTCTGTTGCATTTTTTACCCTTCCACCATGGAGAGTGATTAAAAAAAGGTATTCTCAGTTTGTGCTAATGCATGTCACGGACGAGTCTGATCTTGACTCGGCCAGTTATCTGTTAAAGAAGAAGATTACTAGCCGAGTCAATTTAACCATGCTCGTATTTGTATTATAGAAGACAGAAAGATCTTAAATTTTCAAATGTTTCGTGCCACGCCCATTTCTCCTGGATATCATTTATAACTCTTTCACATAGGTTTGCAAATGACGTTTTCTAGATAAAACTGTTCGCTCTAGCATAAAGTTAGTTCAAGCTGAAAAATGATAAAGGGCAACAAGTCGAATAATTTTCAATACGACTGATATGAAAGTATAGGAACACTAAGCGTTTTAAACAATGCACTGAGCTATAATTTATAATTTTGTACAAACTTATGGTACCTGAAATAAAATATTAAAAAAATAACTTTTAATAAAGATAGAAACACTTGTTAGAGTTTTTGCAACGGTTTCTTTGAAGTTACGCGAAGGGTATTTTACTATTGAGTGTGGTCAACTGTAGCTTTTGTTACTTATTTCGCCACTGTTTGTCGTTGTTGTTTCTGTTTCTGTTGTGTGTGCTGCATGTGTCGGTATTTGCGCTGTGTGCGACGGAATGTGCAGGATAATTAAGAATAAGCGCAGAGAAGTGTAAAAAATATGTTGAACGCTTTTAGGCGAAGGCGTATGCTAAACAGTCCTGCACGAGCTTGAGGCTACCCCAGGTGCTGTTGCAATTGTTGTTGCTGTTGTTGTTGTTCCTGTTGCTGCTGTTGTCCGTGCTGAGTGCTGCACAATGCACAGTCAGCGCTTGGCAGTCAATTTAAGCAGCTCAAGAGGATTTTGTCGTTGCTTTCCAGTCAGCAGAAGCACAGCTAGAGGGAGACAGAGAGAGAGAGAGAGAGAGAGCGATAGAGAGAGAGGAAAAGAAGAAATAGAATTTGAATAAGGATTATAATTGCGTGTGCAATTCAGTGGCAACAGAAGGCGGTGTGGGGGGCTCTCTCTGCGTGTGTATGTTGGCAGATTTTCTTAGTGCAAACTGCAAACGTGGCGGCTTCGCAGTGCAGAAGATATCAAAGTTCAATCGAATTAGTCGAGGTTTCTTGGCGAAAGATCTGCTATGATGATGCCATTAGTCTTAATTGAATGTACACGCACACGCACACGCACACGCACACACACAAGCACTCATTCTTTCTTTCTCCCTAAGCAGCTTTCGGTAATGCACTTTTTGCCGGCACATTATCGCGGCGAGCGAACATGACAACGTGTGCGTAGCTTATTACCCCACGCGGAAGGGGTGCCTGGCGACTCGCTTTTGAGCCAACAATGCTTGGCCCAGGCACGTCAGTGCTGCTAGTACCTAGCCTGGCTAAGCCGATTAAATCTTTATGATTTCTGTTGCACTCCCTCTCATTATCGGCAGCTGCAGTCAAGGGGTTTTTTTTTTTTTGTTTCACTGTATCGCCGTCTATCGTGAACCATTTGCCAAGCTCATTAGCAAAGCACTTGGCTGCAGGCGTTGCAGGTGCAGGTGGATGTGGATGTAGAGGTGGACTTAAGCTGATAATGCAGTTTTTATTGTGCTTTGGTCTAAGAATAACCTTCCTAGCTTCGAATGCTTCAAGTCGAGTCGAGAGTTGCTTTTCATTGAAATTACTTAGATACAAAAATAGCGATGCAGTGCGAATTCCGCGAAGCTGCACGTTAGCTAATTCCCCGCAGTGGAGCTTAGTTCGCAGTTATCGCGAGAAAGCTTCGCTTTAAATAGACACAATCTCTATTGAGTAATTGGGGCGATCAAGTGATTTATTCAAAATTTGCACGCTTTAAGCTCGCTTACTTAGTTGCGCTTATTCGTGTTGCTCGAGCTTAAGTCAGCCGAAAAACTTCCATCGATACCGTAATTTAAAAACTGTCAATTTGCATTGCATTGCCAACGTTATCGTTATCGGTTTCAGCGCGCATCAATTTACTGCACAACAGAAATTCAGTTATTTCCCACCTGCTTATTGCGAAGGGACAGTGACAAGCGCCAATTTTAATGCCCCGACTTTCTGTGATGCTTTTCTTTTCCTTCTTCTGCTTTGCTGTCCGCCTTTGTTGCCAAGCTATCACAATGTAAAATGTTGGTTAGCCTGTCCCCAGCAGGACCAAAGCTGGACAAAGTTGACCAACTTTCTTCTGCCTTTTGCAACTCCCCCTCTCTCTCTTTGTCTCTCTCACCAGCTGTTGTCAAACAAATTTTCAGTGCATGCAGTCAGCGTGTGTGTGTAAGTGGGTGAGTGGGTGCGAGTGGTTAACGTTGCTTACCAACACTGACAACTACTTAAAGCACGCGCTGGGGGCTTTGTGCATATGCAGAGGACACTGAAATGGCCACAGCTTGTGGCAGATTGTTGCTAGCTGATGCTGTGGGAAAGACGGTGGAGTCGAGGGGGTGGGGTGGGAGAGGCAGGAGGTGCAGGCGAGCCTTAACTGCCAGTACTGCCAGGCAGTAAATAACTGGCGAAATTTAAGCTAATGCTCGTTTTTATTGTTGCCCGCACCGTGCATAATTCACTAGTCAAAAATGTTTGTTGTTCTTTCTTGCCTGCCAGATGAACTCGACTTACATTGATACACCTTGACTCTATACTTAAATGCCTTTGTGTGCGGTGTGTGTGTCTGTGTAAACTGTGGCACGTATTTATGCCTCCCCGAATTGGGCGTGGCCTCTTAGCTTTGCATGCAAATTTTATGTTTTAATAACAAGTCTCTATGGCATGCAAGCGGCGCATATTTTATCCCAATTGCCATGCCACGCTTCAGCTCAAGCCAAGCCCAGCCACATCCTTAAGAACCTCAATTCTCTACCCCCTAGCCCCTACCCTTTTTACCTACTTTGCCTTTAACTTTGCTAGCATTTCTGCTTGCCCTGGGGAATTCGCTTTGTCTTCGTCTTCGTTTTTTTTTCTGTGAATTTGACTTTAGCTAACGGCATCTTTGCCTTTGTCTGTGCATGCAAGGTACGCCTATCCCCTATCCCCTATTTCCTTTCCCCTCTCCCTAACCTTCGCCTTGCCAGAAGCTGCTTTATTTTTAAATCCATTGGTTTCGAATCAGTAATGCCTTTCTGGCCACACATGTAAATGCCTTGTGCTGCGGCTAATTGAGTTTTATTGCCGCAAGTCCGCAAATCATGCAGTACACAATACAATATATAGAGCATATAGTATAGAGTATATATAGTATATGTATATAGTATATGGTATGCAGGTATGCTAAATAGATCACGCAAATCGTGCGTCAGCCTGGTGCGTGTCTCATGCGAGCCAACTGCAAATGCAAATGCAAAATGTAAAAATAGAAGACGTTAAACGGGGGAAAATAGCGAGAGAGAGACAGAGAGAGAGAGAGAGAGAGAGAGAGAGCGACTGAGAGGGAGAGCGGGAGAGGGGAAGTGAAATGCCAGAGAGAAAAATGGAGAAATGCAAAAATGAATAATGGCGAAATGAGAAATGAGAAGAAACGCAAAATGCAAATGCTGCATAAAATTTGATTGCCGCAATTAGACGTGTCCAGCCAGCAGCGTGCAGCGACTATGTTGCATCGTGCCACGCTGCACAGCCGCAAGAGACCAAGACCATTCCCCAAGGCGTGCTCGTCCTTGCAGCAAATTCAAAAACTTTCAACGCGAGTGTTGCAAGAAATAATTAATCAATCCAGCTGGAAATGTGAAGCAACACAAAAACGGCTTATTTCGTGACGTGATGCAGGTTTGTTTTTGCGCGCTTGTAGAGGGAATTTAAATTTTGTCCAGAAGTTTGCAACGCACTTTGGAAGACATCTCCGACCCAATAATGTGTATATATTCTTAATCAAAATCAATAAGGGAGTCCAACTAGCCATGTCCGTTGCAATGCAACTTATCTCTCAGTTTTTAAGTTATCTTAATGAAACTTGGTATACGTTCCTTCTATTGCTGCTCATTTTTAATAAGTTGGAACGAGCCGGATTGGACCGATTTATCGTAGAGCTGCCATAGAACCTATCGGTCGATCTTCATCATTTTTAGACCATAGATTTTAAAACAAGTAAGAAAGCTACATTCGAGTGTGCTCGACTGTAATGTACCCGCTACCCAGCTGCTCGTACATCAAAATTATTTGCGGAACAATAAAGAACAGCTACAATCATATTTTGACCGTAAAGGGCTATGGACTTACAATGTTTAGGCATAGTCAAAGTCTAAAATAAAAAAAAAATGTTTGCACACATTTAATTTTTGATGCGGGCGGGACTCGGACCCATAAATGCATAATAGTTCTGTTCGTTTTGTGGTCCACAACTTAACCCATTTCACCACCTACTATTCGGCAAAATGCCGCAGACGGCGCTGCTTACAGCTATGGAAAACGTTAGGCTGAATAACTTCTGCGTTTATTATCCGATTCTTACCAAATTTTCAGAGGTCATCTGGCTAGCTATAGTTATCATATAAATGAACAATATGGCATCAAAATTGCGCTTGTAATCAATTTTTTTTCGATTTACGGGGACGGAAGGGTGCGTGGCCAAAATCCAAAATTAACTTGATCAGCGTGCAATAGATCTAGATTTTCACACGGACAGACAGACGGACATGGCTATATCGACTCGGTTGTTGATCCTGAGCCAGAATATATATACTTTATGGGGTCGGAGGTGTCTCCCTCTGTCTGTTACATACATTTTCGGTTTGAACAAAGTTATAATACCCTTCTACTCTATGAGTAGCGGGTATAAAAATACATGGTCTATTGTGTTTGTCGAAATGTCCGTAACAGGCAGAAGGAGGCATCTGCAAGACGTGTTTTTTCCAAGCAGTGTTTTTTCCAACTGCTTGGTGTCTAACTGAAAATTATATGTTTTTTTATTATTTTTCTTTGTTGTTTTGTTGCTTCTGTAAAAGAGGGAATGAACTCTGGACATATGCATTGTTATTCCCACAATTCAAGATTTTCATGTGATTGTTGTTTCATTATTTTCTCTCTCTTTCTCTGTCTCTCTCTCTCTGCATGCCGTATGTGCTTTATTTCACACTTAATTAAAAATCTTTTGCTGACGTACGACACGCAGCATATGGGAATGTGTATGTACGGTGTATCGGTGTGTAACTGTGTATCTGTCTATCTGAGTGTGGTTGCACCTGCTGCTGCCTGCTTGTTTCTTCCCTTACCTCCTGTTCCCGCCTCCACCATTACGTTCTCTTCTCTCTCTCTCTCTCTCTCTCTCTCTCTCTCTCTCTCTTGAAAAGAAGACACTGCATTTTATCTTCCGCTGTCGCTTTTTAATTGCAGCTTTAAAACTAGAAAAAAAAAAACTGCAAGAGAAAATACCCCGTTAGCACGCGAAGTATATACGCTCAGCTAAGACAGCTGTGCATACCCTATACCGTTTCTGTTTCTCTGCCAGGGTATTTAAATTATTTGATTAATTGTGCTGTATGCAGTTATTATTGTTGTTGTTGCACCATCAGCAGGTCTTGAAAATGGTCGCATTAACCTCGTAGTGGCAAATAGCGTGTCTGGTGACGCCATCCTTGGGACTGAGCGAGTAGACAGTACCCTGCACGGTATACAGGGTGTTCGGTTGATACATGAACTTCAGCAACGCCGTGTCGGGCGGCACCTGAATCACATTCATTACATAGATGCCTGTCTTGAGCGGACACGCCAGACTCATGTTACTGCCAGCTCCGGCAAGCATCAGCTTGGCCGCATTATTCCACGCATTTACACGTCGTATATACTTCCAGAATTCGCAGGTCTTCATCGATGAATTGTAGAGTGTACGCGGCTGTTCCGAGCGCATTGAGACGCGTCGCCTGCTCGGATGTTGCATTATCACAAGATGCCACATGGGAATGGGCACATCTTTGCGCACCGTCGTCACCGACGACAACGAATTATTTTTCTCATGCAGCTTCATAGTCAGACCGTAGTTGGGTGTATCCCACAGCGAGAAGTTGAGCGGCTTCATCAGGTAGCAGTGAGGGTGCTATCAAGGGGGGAAACAGAAAGGAAGAAACTTTGAGAAGCAGAAATGGGTAATTTAGTATGACTTTCCTAATTAACCAAAGATACAAAACATATGAGCTATAAGAAACTGCTTAAGAGTTAAGAACGAATTTTTTGAGAAGTTTAAAGAAAATGTCCAAGAAATTTTGCATAGCTCTCCAAGGCTCTTAGAAAAATAAAAGTAATTTTAAATAATTTTTGCAGTAATTTATAAAATTATGACAAAAGGATCTTTTATAATATAGGCTTACGAAAAAAATTTTCCAAGTAAAAGAAAATTTAGACCATAATAAAATTTCTAAAAAAATTCTCAGCGCCCAAGCAAGACTTCGTTAGCTCAACAGAGAAAAGAGAATACAATATGCTTATGTAACATATCATGGAACAGTAGTAAAGAAAGCTACAGTCGAGCGTGCCCGACAGTAAAATTCCCCTCCTTTAATTAACAATTAACAACTGAGAATTGTGTGTTCACACAAACGGACAGGCAGACTTGACTCTATCAACTAGGCTAGGGATCCCAAGCAAGAGTGTATTTACTTAGTGGCGTTTGCCACTGTCCTTATGCCTCTTTAATGCATTTGCACAAATATAATATACCATTTTCCAGCATTTTTAATGGGTATAAAAGGTTATTTTAGGGTATACAAAATTGCCTTAAATCAATTAGAAATCTAAAGATATTCGGATTTCCTAGAGCACTTTGAGCACCTGAACTTGAAATCATTAGCTCAACAATTAATGAGTATGTAAAGAAACCCGCTCCTCGTATGCGTCCCTTTGTATCGCTTCGCTGAACTCACCTGCTCGGTCAGCTGGAGAAATGCGATCAGTGTCAGGGACGTTCCAAGCAGACGTCTATTGCGGCTCATAATGTGCGAATGACTGTTTAACGCTAAATGGGCAATTCAATTGGGGACCCAGCTCATTTGTGGCTAATGATGATTTAAGTGATTTCTGATTTCAACACACCCACACACACACACACACACCCCTCCCCTTGTTTGTACAGCATCGGAGATGAAATTTTTAATGTCTCACTTTGTGGCCATGTCATTGTTTAATTGCCACAAATAAAGCTAAAGCAAACAAGCAAGCAACGCTCTACGTAGAAATACTCTGTATGTGTTGTCTGCACATATGCGAATAAGCACGTCATTTGTAATTCAAACTGTGCATACCCTGCTGCAATGTGGCCCATACAGAGTGTACGGGACGAGCATAATTACAGTTGGCGACCTCATATCATAAATTCTCCAGAAAATAAACCAAAATCTGCAATTCTATTATTATTTTTTTTTTTTTTGTTGGGACACAAAATGTAAAGCAAACAGAGCGGGTTGTCAGAGCAAACGAGTGAGGGGTTGAAGGTTGGAGCGGGGCATTTCGCCTGGAGCTAGAGACAGGCCTTGTGGGCGGGCCATATTTGCTTGGGCTTCAGTCAACAAGTTACAAACATAACAAGTGCGGGGGGAGGGGGGAAAGCTGAAGCAAGCCCCTTGCTTTACACCACGTTTCATCCTTCGCCCCCCCCCCTTCCCCTTAGTTGCTATCGTTAACTTAATAATGTTTCGGCCGTTTGGGATGGCGTTGACAGGTTTGGTAATTGTTAAACTTTTATTTGTTTATATTGCTAATTAGCCAACGCTTAGTCGCTGCGGTCGGCCATGGCTATCGGACGCGTCTATGGCAGATTTCCGTTACAGTTACAGTTACTCGTAGCATACATTTCCGTAATACGTCTTCCGTTTCCGGTTCGCTTTTCTTCTCTCATGCAAAGTGTTGGCTGCTGTGACAGCACATAAAGGCAACGACAACAGCAGCAGCAACAACAATGGCAACAATGACCACTTTTGTTGCCATGTTCCTAACTGACACACACTTCTACAACACACACACACACACACACACACACACACACACACACACACACACACACACAGATGCCTGTATCTATTCAGTTAGCAGTTCTTGTCTCGCCTCGCCTCGACTCGCTTCAATTTTCATATTTACTTACTGGTTATTTTCCAGCAAATATTTGCATTGCTTACCCAGCGCTGTCTATGACATTGGCTTTTCACATTTCACATTTTACATTTCCCATTTTCCTTCACTCTTGTCGGGTCTTCTCTCTCTTTTCCTTACTCTCCCCTCCCTTTTGATCTACCCCCTTGCATACTTTCCGGCTGATTCGCATTGTTGCTTCTTATTGTTATCACTCTCGTTATTATTGCTATCCCTCTCTTCCTCACACTCTTTCTATCTCTCTCGTGCAAAATTACGCGTGTCTTTCTCTGTTGATTTATAATACAAAGCAACATCATAAAAGTGCTTCACTCAATTTTCTATTCAATTTAACATACAAACACACGCACTGAAACACACACACACACACACACACACACACACACACACACACACACACACACACACACACACACACACACACACTCACACACACACACACACACAAACACACACACACACACACACACACACACACACACACACACACAGACACACACACACTTGTACACACTCGTACACGCAATGCAAATGGCCGTCAGTCTGTCATGCTGTCTGCGGGTTTTGTTGTCTGCTTGTCTGATTGCTCTCAGTCTTTGCTTTGCTGCTGCTTCCCCTACTCTTTCTCTTTGGCTACTGTTTTTGTGGATTTTGGTTTTTCACTTTTCTCTAACTCACTCTCTCGCTGTGTCTTCTTTTCTCGTTGTATCTTTTGCCATTTGTTTGGAGTGCAGCAAAGGGTTAGACAACTTGTTCAATTTTTAAAAAGAACTCGACTACATTCACAGAAAATAATTGATTGTTATTCAAATCTTCTACTCACACTCGTTTCACCAGAGCAAACATCGTTAAAGAGATTCGGTTACGCTAGCGTCCACTTAATCAGCGCGACTTATGGTTACTTGTGCTTTAATGCGCTTTTTATACCCGCTACTCATAGAGTAGAAGGGTATTATAACTTTGTTCAAACCGAAAACGTATGTAACAGGCAGAAGGAGCCATCTCCGTCCCCATAAAGTATATATATTCTGGCTCAGTATCAACAGCCAAGTCAATATAGCCATGTCCGTCTGTCCGTGTGAAAATCTAGATCTCAGCTATTATAAGAGCTAGAACTACCAAATTTGGTGCCAATATGTGTTATTATTGCACTCTGATCAAGTTAATTTTGGATTTCGGCCACGCCCCCTTCCGTCGCCGTAAATCGAAAAAAACTGATTACAAGCGCAATTTTGATGCCATATTGTTCATTGTATTGTATTGTTTATATGATAACTATAGTTAGCCAAATAATCTCTGAAAAGTTGGTAATAATCGGATAATAAATACAGAAGTTATTCAAGTCAACGTTTTCCATAGCTGAAAGCTGCGCTGCCGGCAGCGCTGCCGGCAGCATTAGGCCGAATAGTGCATACGTGTATTCTTGATGAACGGGCAGCTGGGTAGCGGGTATTTAACAGTCGAGCACCCTCGACTGTAGCTGTCTTACTTATTTAAAGCAAAGTTTTAATGTAAGGCATAAAATACTACACCAATAATGTGAAGCTTTACTGCGCTTTCAAAGCAAAAAAACTTTCATTTTATAAAAGGCTAAAGCAAAGCTAATGTGGTCTGATTTTAGTTGAGCATGCTTTGAAAGCATTTATCAGTAATAAGCAAAAGCTTAAGTTTGTTGCTGTTTAGTCATTATATACATCGGATCAAATTCGCAGCTTATAAGCTTTATGTTATGTAGCCATTTTGATTTTATCTGCCGTCAACATGATCTTCTGTAAGACTACAAATATTTCACGATTAATGTGAAGCTTTAATGCCCTTTCAAAGCACAAAGCTTTCATTTACAAAAAAATTTAATGTGACCTGCTTTAAGCTTGCACGTGCTTTAAATGCTCATTGTAGTCATTAATAAGCTAAAGCTTAGGTTCTTTGCTATGTGGTCGTTACATCTCATGTTAAATAAAAAGCTTGAATAAGCTTTATTTTCAGTTTTCTGGAAAACCTTATTTATCTTATCTGGCGTAAACATGTTTTCCTTTGAGGCACAAAATACCAAACGATTAATGCGCCTTTGCAACGAAAGCTAATTGTACGGAGTACGCAATACTAAGAAAAATTCTTTATAAAAAACAAATACAAACAAAAAAAAAAAATATATATATATAATATATTATATGTATGTATGTATATATATATATATATTTACAATATATATTTATACAATATATATATTGTATATATATGCCATAATTCCAAAGCTTTTGCAAATATTTTCTCATAATTGTCTGACAATTTTTGCGAAATTCGCACTAAGGCAAATTGAAAGAAACAAGGCGAAATTTGGGCCTTTCTTTTGTTTGAGGGTATTCCGACGGCTGTGACCTTTGCCCTAACCCCGTGCGCTTTGCAATGTGCGGCATTTATAGAACCGCCTCCCTCCTGCTTCCCGCTCTCATTCTATTGCTCTCGCACTCTGCCTTGCTGTTTTTGCCTTTGTCTATGGTCTACAACTTTATTAGAGCCAAGCGGGACGAAAGTGCAGCTCTCCCCTTGTAAAATGAGTCTATTTGGCTTGCTTCTGCTTTCATTTCTCATTTTGAGTGCTTGTCGTTGTTGCTGTTTGCTGCTTTTGATTTGTTTCTATAAGCTTTTATGGCTTTTTAGTTGGTCGATTGACGGCTCAAATTGTTTTTGCCTGTACGTCGTGCCTACCGCCCCCTTCTTGTACTACGACTGCATGTATCGCAGCCAATATTCAAATTTGCCATTTGACAGTTGAAGCGTGGCTAATGCGCCTGAAAGTATAAAGCATAAGGCTTGCCGCTCGCTTTAATGCAGCCTAAGTGCTGACGATTTGCCCTTGCTTAACGTTGCTGCACTGCACGGGGCGAGGAAAGGGAAGCGAGAAGAGGGAGGCGGGTCTAGGGGGACGAGAGGCCCTTGAACGTTTTATGATTGCACTTTTCAGCAATAAAATAAAGCGCACACTGAGTACACATATACACAGACAGAGGGCACACACACACATGTGCATATACACGGAGAGTAACCGCACATCGCTGGATCGCTGGCATCATCGGCGCAGGCCGCAGGCAATGAGACTTGACACGATTGCTGAAACTTTAATAACCTCAGACAGACATACAGAACACACACACACAAGCACACACACACACAACACACACAGCGCTGCCCAGCACATGCAATCAAATGTTGGCTGCCTCATAAAAAACAACCCTCGAATACTCCGACTTCACACACACTCACCCACACGCATAAGGTCATGCATATATTCGCACACGCTTCAACGTAAACTCGAAAAATTCTTGCTGCATTTTCCGACTGACTGACTTGCTGAAATTATTTACTTGGCACATATAGGGTTAATAATGGCGCATATTGCCTGCTCACATGGTAGTATGTGCCGCATACCTTGGCAGGCCAATGCAGAGTTTGCACAACTATCGATTATATATCGATTATTATCGAAAGCAGCTTGCTTTACTAAACTTATGAGACTGCAGAGTTATTTATATATTTATTAAATATACATCGCTGTCTGTCAATGCGTCGCCAGTGCACCTTATAAACATGAGTGTCGTCTCTGCCACAGCGCCCCAAAGGCTGCCACAGCTCGCCCAGCTTCAGTCAGCTTGTCAACGCTTCCCCGCCTCTCACTCTCTCAGAACTGTTAGTTGTCACTTGTTGTTTGACGCATTGCGTCATATTTATTTCCAGACCTTCGCATAATTGTTACAGCTTCTTGGACAAGTTCTCGATACCAGTTTCGCTGCAATTTTGTGAATATGTTAGCAGAGTAGTTGAAGATTAAAGATTTACTCACTACTGTGTGTGTTTTATAGAGACCAACGGACGTCAGAAATATTTCTTGAAAAATATAAATTACATTTTAATGTTGTAAATATATTTGATGCAGTTTATAACAAAAACTGCTTAAATATTATTTTAAACCAATTTGTTTTTATACCCGCTACTCAAAGAGTAGAAGGGCATTATAACTTTGTTTGAACCGAAAATGTATGTAACAGGCAGAAGGAGACATATCCGACCCCATAAAATATACATATTTTGGATCAGTATCAACAGCCGAGTCGATATAGCCATGTCCGTCTGTCCGTCTGTCCGTCTGTCCGTCTGTCTGTCCGTGTGAAAACCTAGATCTCGGCTATTAAAAGAGCTAGGACTACCAAATTTGGTGACAATATGTGTTATTAGTGTACGCTGATCAAATTTATTTTTTATTTTGTCCACGCCACTTTCCGCCTACGTAAATCGATTACAAGCGCAATTTTAATGTCATATTGTCCTTTTTCGGTTTATATTGTATAATAATTATAGCTAGTCAGATAATCTCTGAAAATTTGGTAAGAATCGGATAATAAACACAGAACTTATTCAAGTCAGCGTTTTCCATAGCTGTAAACAGCGCTGCCGGCAGCGCTGGCTGTAGCATTGTGCCAAATAGTGCGTACGTGTACGGTAGTCAAATAGGTTAAGTGGTGGACTGCAAAACGAACAATACTATTATGCATACGAATTCGAGTCCCGCCCGCATTAAAAATTAAATGTGTTCAAAAACTTTTTATATCATTCGACCATTGAAAATGGTCAAAAATGGTATACTAAGTTTGTGCAAATGTATGTAACATGCAGAAGGAGGCGTGGCAGACCCCACAAAGTATATATATTCTAACTCAGGATCCCTAACTGAGTCGCTTGAGCCATGTCCGTCTGTCCGTTTGAACGTCTAGATCTCAGCTATTACAAAAGCTAGAGACACCATATCTCATATGAAGGTTCCTGTATACCATAGGTAGATCGAGTTTATTTTCAATTTTTGATGACACGCCCACCGCCCACGCAAATCGATCATTTTTGAATATTAAGGAAAGTATTTAGCTTACAGATTTTCTTTAGAACACGTAAAGATGCTTATAATATGCACCCAATCCCAAAATTCCGATCGTACAATAAATACAGAAGTTATTAAAGAAAACGTTTTTCATAGTTCCGTTACCCGCGCCATTGCAGCATATCATCATGCATCCTTTTAGCCTTTGCGTGTGTGTGGGAGAGCGAGTTAGTACTAGTAAGTGCAAATACGAAGTTGGTCGAATGGTATCTTACGGTCGGGCGCGCTCTACTATAGCTTTGCTTACTTATTTTTATTATTTTAGATTTTGACTTTACATCAATATTGTTAGTCCGTGGCCTTTTACGGTTAAAATATGATTGTAGCTGAGCAGCTGGGTAGCGGGTATATAACAGTCGAGGACTATAGCTTTCTTACTGGTTTATATATCATTTACAATACAATTAGTTTTAAATATAATTATAATCATTTTTCTCTTCGCAAATCTCTTGTTGCTCAATGTAGTTTTATTTTTGCTCTGCTTGCTGGAATACCCTGTAATTAGGAGTAATTACGCTCGCCAACGCGCACAGAGTCAGCGGTGTGGTCTCGATTTCCTCGTCCAAGCACTTAATTGCATATACTATGTGCAGTGCAAATGATTGCGCGCTTGTTCGCATAAGGACTGCCTTGATCTCCCTAACTGTCACCCCCACCCCCCCCACTCTTGCTTCCGCCTCCACTTCTTACTCTCGCTGCAGGCCTTGTTGCCCCCTCTCTCTCTCTCTATCTCTCTCTCTTACCCGGTCGTTATCCCATTCCGCATTTAGCTCATTGTCGTGGGTTCCGACATACAACTTGATAGATGTACTTTGGATATATGTGTGTGTATGTGTGTGTGTGTGTGTGTGTGTGTATGTGAGTGTGTATGAGTGTGTGCGTGTGTGTGCGTATAAACAAGTATATGAATATTACGCATTCGCGCACGTACGCTACTTCATTACATCAGCTTGTTTTTGTTATGGATCCAGGCACAGTCACGGCTGCTGTTGCTCTAGTTATACCGTTTGTTGCTGTTGGTGTTGCTGTTGTTGTAGCCTGTTGTAACTGTTGTTAAATTCCCGCGCCGCCATCAAGACAAAACACGCGCCATCAATCTCTGACAGCGCCTATGCAAAATGCTGTGCACCAGTGCGACTGTATGTATGTGTGGGTGGGTGCTTCCCCTGGGAGCGGGTAACACAGAGAGCACGGAGGATACTCGTAAATTTCATTTAATCACTCGACCCTTCGACTTTGATGCAGTACGTAAAAATATTAAAGTCCAAGCTGTGTCGGACATGGCAATTAAACGGACAGAGGCTCTGCCAAGGAGGCCAGCAATTTATTAGCCAGGTGAGAAATTGGGTCACCCTATTGGGCAGCAGGAGCAAACGCCGCTAGCAACAAGGTCAGCTCTGCTTATGCCCATCCACTCGCTTGTTGCTTGCGTCGTTGCTGCTGCTTTGAGAGTGCAAATTTATGTTGAAATTAATTGCAAGAGTCTCAGCCGAGCAAACTTTAATTAGCAACAAATGTCAACAATTTTGCCGCAGCGCAGCGCACTGTCAATGCTGTCCGCGCACTGTTTGCTGAGTACCTGCATGAGTGCATGAGTGCATTCACTTGATAGATCACTTGGAATCAGCGGTTTCTCTTCTTTCTTCCAATTTGTCTATAAAGCCCGCAGACTGCGAGTGCAACGCAAGAAAACAATTTAAGTTGACTTTACTCTCGGCTGATTATATCCTTTAAAAGTTGATTATGTTTTCAGTTGTAAGTCAGACGTAAGATCACCTTTGTAATTTGTACATTTTCTTTTGCCCGAATTCCAGCATATTTTTGTGCTGTCGAGAATCGTAGTGACCTTCTGTATATTTATTATTTCTTTGTAGAGGGCACAACAATTTTGATCAGATGTTAGTTACTCTTCTTAGAAGATATTTTCGACCCTATAAAGTGAAGAATCAGCATTAACTAGCCAGTTGCACTAGCCATTCTGAGTCTGTTTTAGACGTATCTTTATGATTTAACTAGTCAGATCGAACCGATATATCATATATCTGGCAGTGAAACTATACGCTGGTTTTCTATTTTGTAAGATATTAAGGTATTTCATGTTTTAATTTGTTTCAATCGAACCACTATAGCATTAAGCTGCAATAGGAATAATCGCCCAAATTGATGTTTTTTTTTTTTTATAAAAAAAAAAATGTTACAAACTCTATCAGTATTAATTGAAACAAGTAAGAAAGTTACATTCGAGTGTGCTCGACTATAATATACCCGCTACCCAGCTGTTCGTACATCAAAATTATTTGCGGAACAATAGAGAACGGCTATAATCATATTTTGACCGTAAAAGGCCATGGACTTACAATATTTATGCAAAGCCAAAATCTAAAATAAAAATAATAATAAAAACAAAATTTTTGCACACATATAATTTTTGATGCGGGCGGGACTCGAACTCGTAAATGCATAATAGTACTGTTCGTTTTGCAGTCCACAACTTAACTCATGTCGGACATGTCTCCTTCTGCCTGTTACATACATTTTCGGCTTGAAAAAAGTTATAATACCCTTCTACTCTAAGAGTAGCGGGTATACAAAAAAAATACAGTTACCCATATGAAACTATAACATCTCCTTGATTTCTGTCAACTTTAATCCATAGCTTTTATGGGAACAATAAGTCGAAATTAATATTTTGATGTCTACAAAAATTTTAGTTCCTTTAGCTTCCAATTAAAACATAAGCAATGTTTAGAGGTAAATTTATATAGGAATAATCGCTAAAAAGAAGTTAGCTTAAAGCTAAAATGTTATATACTTGTATGCATATTCAAAGATTGTTTTTTTTTTTTAATAGATCCATTGACCCAATTGAGTGTGCTAACGGTAACTCCATCGATCACTGTGCAACTCGTTTGGCCTTTCGAACTTTGACTTTTTCAGTTTGCGGTTAACCGCAAATTGTACACCCCAATACACACACGCGCATGCAGCCCTTGACTGAGGAGCGCTGCTATTATGATAATTTTTGATGTTACCTAAGCGGAATCAACGCGTTTAGTTATCTGTCGAGTTTGTTTCATTTGAATGAATAATTGATAAGGTTGCATGCGAAAAATGCAGCTGTTGTCACGCATCGTCGAGCGGGCAGTGGGAAGGGGGGGGTGGTGGTGGAAAAGGGCAGGGGTCAGCAGAGTGCATCAATATGTGCAGCTGCAGCTGCAGCAGCCACAATTTAGCTAGTTGCGTGGTCTATGTGCCAAGTGTGTGTGTGTTTATTTATTCATTATAATTATCATCCACACACGCACACACCCACTCAGGCTGCACACTTGACGGCGAAACAAGCTTTTAATGCGCAAAATTAATATTGCATGCTTTTGTGCGTTGCACATTAGCGCCGCAGCGTTTGTGGGTGTATGGGTGTGTGTGCGGGTGTGCCTGCATGTGCCTGCGTGTGCGTGCGCCATTGAAGTGTTGCTGTGCGTGCTAAAAAGCATGTTCATAAATTAAAATTACAACATACTCTTAGACAGATTTCGATTTGAGTGAATTCAATGAGCCTCACGAGTATACGTGTATTAGTGTGTGTGTGTGTGTGTGTGTGTGTGTGTGCGTGTGTATGCGTGCGTGTGTGTGTGTGTGTGTCCGTGTGTGCGTGTGTGTGTGTGTGTGTGTGTGTGTGTGTGCGCGTGTGTCCGTGTGTGTGCGTGGGTGCATATTTATAGCACTTAAGCAGCGCTTTATGGCAGGCAATATGCATAATTAAGAAAGTTGCAAGCAGTAAGCGGCGAAAGCCGATTGTCAAGGAACGCCAAGCACATGATCGACTAGCAGATACCCTATAGCCATAGACACTTCAACTGGCCTAGTCGTCACTTGCAAACCAAATAACGTTAAAAAAAAACATTGCCTGCTTTTTTGAGCACATTTCACGCCTTGCAAGCAACAACACAACAACAGCAACAACCGCAGCAGCAGCGGCAGCGGCAGCGGCAGCTAAAGTGGCACAACAAATTTTATGCAAAATTAAAAGTTTTTCGTTGCAATTTATTGAAGTGTTTTTTCTCACAGTGCAGTCTAGCGAAAACTAACTAGGGCCTCGCCTCGACTCACCTCGTCTCGCCTCGTTTCGCACAGCGTTTGCTATGCAAATCACGGCGAAAAACTTTTGCGGCGAAAGCAAATAAAAACCGAAGGCAGAAACTTTCGGTCGACTTTGCGCTGCTTCGTCTTCTTCTTCCCCTTTTGGCCTACTGCCGATCTTGCTGTGTGCGTTGCCAGTGTTGGGCAGTGGCAGCGGGTAATAGACGGCCCCCTGTTTTGTGGCTAGCCAACACTGAGTGTGCCACATCATTTGCAATTAGATTGCGGCTCGCCTATATCTATGTGTGTGTGTGTGTGTGGCCCAAATGACGTTCTTCCACTTGATTATGCGCTCAAACTGTTGTTAATGTTTATGGAAATTGTTTTTCGTCCTCTCTCTCTCTTCCTCTCTCTATCTCTCTGCCTTTCTCTTTCTCTTTTGTTCCGCATTCGTGCCACACTATCGTGTGCCCCTTTGACCAGATTATCCCCATTTTGTGCACTTAATTGTTGGCTTTGACTTTGTTGCCTCCACTCGCCGTAATTATTTATTTTCCCACTCTTTTGCTTTCATTCTTTGTGTTCCTTTGCGCCATTCATGAAATATTATCTTATTTCTTATTAAAGTTTTAAATACTCTTTAAATATTTGAATGTAACTCATTTGATATCCAACTTTCATCTTTTTACGTGCAACTTTTATTCATAATTTTTACAGTTCATAACTCATGCTATCGATAGCTTAAGTTTTGAGCACCTGCCGTGCGTTTGTCAACACTTGTTCTTAAGTTCAGTGTAAGCGGCAAACTGGCCGAGCAATCATTTTAATGAACTACATGTTAACTAACTTTGCCCTGCCCGGCTATAAAGTTCTTCACACATGAAGTCAAATGTATGTGTGGGCGTATAAGTGTTGGAAAATACAAGAGGAAAACCCAATGCGACTAAATTTCAAGTGAAGAGTGTGTGTATGTGTGTGCGTATGTGTATGCTCGCTTTGGCATTGTTCGCACTGGCTGCTTTTGTATGTTAATGGAAAAAGTTGCTCGTCCGCCTCCTACCCTAGTTTCCAGAGAGCTTTCTCAGCGACTTCGCTTGCTTCCGATTGCATTACAAGTTTGGTTCTTTCCAATAGATATTACAATAAACTACGCAGCTCATTGTTGCGGCTCTGCGTTCGCCAGAGATAACGAGTGTGCCCCTTATCCTCCTCCTTCTACTACCCCTCCCCTCATCCTACTGCCTGCTGCAATGTGCGCAGCGAAACAAAATGAGCAACTTGAGGCACAATTAGATGGAGAGACCGTCAGTAAGCTTGTGCTGATTGACAGCGGAGAGGGGGAGCGAGGTGGTGCCAAGGGGAACAACTGTAAACTCTTGGCAGTTTCTATTGAATTTCACTATTACGAAAACTTCTACGTCTCCGCCCTGACTGCACTCTCAACTAGCGCTGCTCTTGTTAAGGCTTACGGCTGCATCTCCCCCTTACCCTCAAACACTCCCTTCACTCACTCTCTTCGCCCACTTGTTGCCATCCTTTAGCAAATTAGCTGCAACTTGGCGGGGAATAAGAACTGAAATGAAACATGCTGTATCAACTTACAAAGCCACCACGTTTGCTGTCAAGGCTTTTCCAGTGAAATTTGAAAAGGAATTGCGTATTATTTCCCCAAGACTTTGCCAGACACGTTAACATTGCAGTTTGCCTTTTACTGCACACCATTGGCCATTAGGTGTTAGCTGTTTTACACAATTCGCACACAGAAATGCAGCATAACAAGTGTTTGCAATTTCCATGGAAAATCTCTAAGAGCTATCTTATTTCTACAAATCGTTTTATATTGTCATACATGTATACATACATATATATGTATGCAAGTCAATGTTGCCATGTTTTGAAGAACAGCAGAAGCTATATCTGATGGAAATCAATGCCAAGGGAATCGAAACAATAGCTATACGATATATCGGTTAAATTCGGCTCGTTTCGATGTATTTACAGCGTGCAACAATAGGATACATGTATATCGAGTTTCATTAAGACACCTTTTTACCTGAAAGACTAGTTTACGTTGCAACAAACAGACGGACAGACAGACGAAAGGACAGACGGACATGGCTAGTTCGACTCCCCTGCCGATGCTGATTAAGAATATATACACTTTACAGGGTCGGAGATGTCTTCTAAGGTGCGTTGCAAGCTTCAGGCCAAAATTAATCTACCCTCTGCAAGGGTATTAATGGAAGTAATATAGTTAGTTAATAAAAACTCCAAATCTGGCTTGCACTGATGTTATTTGTATGTATGTTATACTAGTTGGAAAGTATACGTAGCTTGGCTGGGCAAAGGTTTTTCCATTTGTTTGGCCACTTTGTAGCACTTGACAGCGCTTGCAATTTAGTCGCGCACAATACGAGGATTCTTCTTCATCTCTCTTCCTTTCTCTTTATCTCTCTCTCTCTCTCTCTCTCTCTCGCCCTGTGTCGTTGCTCTTGTCAAACCAATGCAATTGACTAGATGAGGCATAGCCGCTGTACTCAATAAAAATACACAAAATTGCAAAAAATTCTGGTTTCATCAATTTGTGCTCTCAGCTATTCCGACATCTTGCCAAATTCATTGTTTGTCTCGTCTGGAGGAGTTGGAGGAGGATGTGGAAAAGGAGCTTATCACTTACAGGAAATCACTTTAAAAAATTAATCTTATAGCATTCACTCTCTCTCCCTCTCTCTCACTCTCTCTGTGTGGGCTCTGCCTCGAACCGCTCGAGTTGAAAATTGACGCACAACTGAAGCGATTTGCAGCTGCCACAGTGAAAATTTCAGTTGATCTGAGCGTTTTATTTGTTTGCTGTGAATTGGTCTCTTTCCCTATATATTACACTAGGTATTCTACATAGACTAGTTGTTTATTGATGTTGTTGCTGTTGTTGTTGCTTCTGTCTGCTTAAAAATTCATTAACGCTTTGCATATAACAAGTTTCAAATAACCGTGCGGCGTCTAACTGACGATTCGCTTTTCAGCTCGATTTGTTGTTGTTGTTGTGTGCTCCAGCACTTAGCACCTGTGCAACAAGTAGCTAGTGGAATGGTAAGGGAAGGAGGCAGCGGGGGAAGGGGGACAGAAGCAAGCGAGCTAGTTGCTGCTGTTGCCATCAGCTTTAGTCATATTCGTTTTTGACTTGATTTATTGCCGCAACTAGTTAACATATTTTAGACAATTTTCTTGTTGTTTGCTGTCAGTCTTCTCCCCCCTTCTCCCCCTTCTCCCCCCTTCCCCCTCTTCCTTCCCTAACACTCGTTCCCTCTTTTCTTATCACCTGCATGTTAAATGGCCTAATTCCTCGACCACTTTTTGGGGCCCTTGTATCAGCTGGCAACGGCTGCGAGTGGCTTAGCACCTCGTTGCGAACTGCGCACCAGCTTGTTTATGCTACGCTCGAGGGCTGTGTGACGCCACGCCCACCGCCATTGCCACCGCCTCAATGGCCTCGTGGCTGTCATAATTGCAAGTGCCGATATCCTTCAGGCTCAGGCTCAGGCTCAGGCTCGGGCTTAGGCGTCTTAGCCTCAGCCAGAGGCAGCTGAGTGAAGTAGCTGCTACTGCCGCTGGAGAGACCAGTGCCTAATGCTTTGGCACTTGAGATGGCAATAGGTGGCATGTGGCATGTGGCATGTGGCATGTGGCAAGTGGCAAGTGGCAAGTGGCATGTGGCATGCGGCATGTGGCATGTGGCATGTGGCTTAACTGCCTGTTGATGTGCCTAATGTGTGCGCACATCAACAGGCATGTCAAGTGCAAACACACCTACACACACGCATGCACAAACACACGCGCTCTTCTTATCCGCTTAGCACCTTCCTTAACTCCCCTTTCCCTTTCCTTTTTACATCCAACTGGAATCTCAATTTGCCACTTGAGTTTGTGCAGAAATGTTTCAGCGCTTTTTCAATTACAACTCTTTTTCACATTTATCCATCAATTTCGCTTTTGGGGTTTTTCCTCAGTTTTTCTTTTACGATTTTTTTCGAGTTTTCTTCATTTTCCTGAAATTAACGAAACGACCTATGGGTCACAGCATAAATTTGAACGGGAATGGGATTGGTTTGGTAATTTCAATAAAAATGCTGTTAAATATTAAAAAGGTAAATTGTGAGTCTCCCTCCACACAAGTGACCCCCTCTCTACTCCCATGGGCTCTGGGACTCTGGGTGCGTGTTTGGCGATGCTTAGGCAAGAAACAAACACGAATTTCATAAGGCAAACAAAACGTAATGTCGGTCAGCAGTTGCTCGTGTTGGGGGAGAAGAGCGAAGATGTATGCCAAGATGCCATGGCCTGGCTCATTTCCCTCCCACATCCTTTTGGGGTTAACTTGGGGTCCGCACGACCAAAGCTGTGCTGCGTAGCATAGCATACTTCCAGGCTGACAGCAGAAAAGGGCAAATTGATAGAAATAGACAAAGAAAACGTAGAGAAAACAGAAAACTGAACTGAAACTAAGACAAACATGATGTTATCCCAGAGAAAACAAAAAAAGAAGTGATGAAGAAGAGGAAAACGTGGGTGTAGTCAATGTTAGTAAATTCCGGTTGAAAAATTACACAAAGTTCATATAAAATTAAATTTTAAAAATATTTGAAAAAAAGTCGACAAAGAAAAAATATTATAATTAATAATTTCGATTGTACTTAAAAAATTGCATGCGATAAATACCAAGTGTAATGCATTATATAACATGTAAAAATTGTAGAATGCAATTTCCCAGTCATCGCAATAGTTGTGTAAACTTCTTTATAGGATTTCATTGGAATAGCACAATAAAAATCTGGAGAAATCCCTGAATCTTATTTCACGATTAATTGGCATGTCCCGGCCTTGCTGCACTTGACATTTAAGTAATATATATATTTAGTTGCCCCCTCCCCCCCCTCCCTACCCCACCATCCTTATCTCTGCCTAGCGAATAAACGAATGTCAATGCAATGCAAAATGCAAAACAGAAGTAAAATCTGTCCCGTGTGGGTGCAGTAAAAATAAAGCAAAGCGTAGGAAATACTGGGAAAAAGATTCATTAATAAAGTGTCAAATATGTCAGTTGGGCTATCACACATGAATATACATACATAGATATAAGCTATAAATGGCAATGACAATGTGTGAATGCAAATATCTCTTGGCATTTCAACACTTTTGGAATACTTTTTCTAGTGACTGTGTGTGTGTGTGTGTGTGTGTGTGTGCGTGTGCGTGTGTGTGTGTGCGTGGGAGGCTGTTTCTAGGCAGTTTGGATAATTGTGAAACGCAAATGAAACGAATACATTCGCTTGGCTGTGCTTTTGTAAAATATCCGAATCAATCAAAGCGACACAAAAATTTCACACTTAACCTGCTCCACTACAGGCAACTGCGGCACAACTTGGCATCGATTCGCATCCTCTCACTCTTATTCTCCCTTTCTTTCTCTCTCTTTTGCTCGGCTTTAAGTGCGGCTGGCTGCAGCAGCGGAAGTGGCGGCCCTTGGGTTGTTTTCTTTCCTTTTAGCTTTTGTTTGCCATTGCTAACCTCAATCAGTTCAGGCTTTTGTACAGACACACACACACACACACTTGCATATGTTGTGGTCAAGTACGTGTGTGTGTGTGCGTCTCTCTCCTGATCCTATTCGGATGACAGTGCAAGGCCTTGGCCAGCACACACACACACTACTTGGCTAAATCCACTGTGAAATACGGTCAAGAATAAAAAATCCAAAAAAATTTAAAGTGTTGCAAGCGACTGCAAAGGAAGACAATTAAAAGCAGCTAAGACTCTTCGAGCTGCCCCAGGCGAGGCCTTACTTGGCGCTGAGGCGAATTTATTGGAAAACTTGTCATTGGCGAAAAGTGTTGCCTACTTTTGGCGGCAGGGCGCTCACACCATCTGCATGCAACGTGTAAGAAATCAATTTGCCAATTTATTTTGGGTAATTTTCCGTTTTGTTAACACTTTTTATACCCACTACTCAAAGAGTAGAATGGTATTATAGCTTTGTTCAACCCGAAAGTGTATGTAACAGGCAGAAGGAGACATCTCCGATCCCATAAAGTATATATTACATATTCTGGCTCAGGATCAACAGCCGAGTCGATATAGCCATGTCCGTCTGTCCGTCTGTCTGTTCATATGAACACTTAGGTCTCAGCTATTTAAAGAGCTAGAACTACCAAATTTGGTGAGAATATCTGTTATTAGTGTACGCTGATCAAGTTTGTTTTGTATTTTTGACCACGCCCCTTTCCGCCTCCGAAAATCGAAAAAAAATCGATTACAAGTGCAATTTTGATTTTATATTGTCCTTCGGGTTACATAATAACTATAGCTAGCCAGATGATCTCTAAAAATTTGTTAACAATCGGATAATAAACACAGAAGTTATTCAACTCAAAGTTTTCCATAGCTATAAGCATTGTTCCGAATAGTGCATACGTGTACGGTGATAAAATGGGTTACGTTTTGGCCTGCAAAACGCACAGTACTATTATGCATTTACGGTTTCGAGTCCCGCCCGCGTCAACAATTAACTGTGTGCAAAACCTCTTTTTATTATTTTAGATTTTGACTTTACATCAATATTGTAAGTCCATAGCCTTTTACGGTCAAAATATGATTGTAGCCGAGCAGCTGGGTAGCGGGTATATAACAGTCGTGCACACTCGACTGTAGCTTTCTTACTTGTTTCTTTCCTGCTTCCTCTCTCTCTCCATTTCTCTTGCTCTCTCGCGCTCTTCCCTCCTTTATTGATGAAAAGCAACAGCAAATCGCTCGTGTTGTTGTTGCTGTTGCTTTTTGCACGTCCGAAACGTGTCCACGTGTAGCAAAAAGAAAAGGCTGCAAAAAAATAAAAAGAGACAACAATTACAAAAAAAAGAGAACAAACAAGTAAGAAGGCCACAATTGAGTGTGCTCGACTGTTATATACCCGCTACCCAGCTGCTCGTTTATTAAAATTATTTGCGAAACGACAAAGAACGGCTTCAATCATATTTTGACTATAAAAGGCCATTAACCTACAATATTATTGCAAAGTCAAAATAAAGACAAGTAAGAACGGCTACAGTCAAGTGTTAACTGTATAAGACCATGGATTTTTCAAGGTTATGTTACAAATCAGATTTAGAAAACTGTTATTGGTAAACGTTTTTTCAAGGAAAAATAATAAACAACACATACAATTTTCAGTTAGACGCCAAGCAGTCCAAGCAGTTGGCAAAAAACACTGCTTGGAAAAAACACTACCTGCTTGCTTGCAGTGCAAATCTATATGAAACGTTGAATAACTTTATGTGTTCATTTTCCGATCGGAACCAAATTTTCAGCCATCGTTTAGGTGGTGATAGTTATCATTCACACCAAAACTGAATACTGTAGCTTTATTATTGCGGTTGCTATTCGGTTTATCGATTTGCGGGGCGGAAGTAGGCGTGTCCCAAATTTTAATATAAATTTTACAGCGTATGATTTACATAAGTGTTGTCACCAAATTTGGTGGCTCTTGCTTTTTTAGTTTCTGAGATATAGGCGTTCATACAGACGGGCAGACGGACAGAAAGACATGGCTTAATCAACTCGGCTAGTGATTCTGAGCAAGAATATATATACTTTATGGGGTCGCAGATGCCTCCTTCTGCCTGTTACGCACATTTCGACAAACACAATAGACCATGTATTTTTTTAAAATCCATAGGCAAATCCCAAAAATAATAATATAATAAAAAAAAGTTTTTCCACACAGCCGTACACGTACGCACTATTCGGCCCAATGCTGCCGGCAGCGCTGCCTATAGCTATGGAAAACGTTGAGTTGAATAACTTCTGTGTTCCGATCGATACCAAATTTTCAAAGATAATTTGGCTTGGGATTACGATTTAACAATGAACAATATGGCACCAAAATTGCGCCTGTAATCCATTTGTTTGATTTAGGGGGCGAAAGGGAATTTGATTAGCGTGCTATAATAACACATATTGTCACCAAATTAGGTAGTCCTAGCTGTTTTAATGGCGCAGATCTAGGTGTTTATACGGACAGGCAGACGCACGGTCTGACAGACAGACAGACGGTCTGACAGACAGACAGACGGTCTGACAGACAGACAGACGGTCTGACAGACAGACAGACGGACATGGCTATATTGACTTGGCTGTTGATCCTAAGCAAGAATATATATACACTTTATGGCGTCGGAGATGTCTCCCTCTGCCTGTTACATACATTTTCGGTTTGAACAAAGTTATAATACCCTTCTACTATATAAGTAGCGGGTATAAAAATGAAGTAAAACTTTTTCCATCTTTTGTTTTATCCCCCTCTGTGGGCCGTTCGCCGAATTATCTGCATTTGAGTTTATTTTTACTTCAGGACTTGCCTTGTACCTACTCAGCAGCATCTTCTTCCCCCCACCATTTTTCTCCTCTCAGCATAAGGCAATGTTTTGCATTTAAATAATTCTGGCAATTTCAATAGAATTAGCAGTCAGTTCAGTTTTCCTTGCCGTCCATAGAGAAAGCAGAGAATTAGAGAAGAGCCAAAGCCAAAGCTCAGACACCTACTGCTGTGCCCTTGCCCCCGCTTCTTCCCCTGTTTCACTTGTTTGTTAATTTCATTTCACGCTCTCTCAAAACGTTTCGTGTTAAATAATATCCCCGAGTCGCTTTTAACTGCAACCAAACCGTTTTTCGACAGCAGGACAAATGACAGCAAATTATTAAGTTCCACGTTCCGCAGCGAACCGTGGCAATTGGGATATTTTCCACCACCCCGCACAAATATAAACTTTGAGGCAATTTGCTGTTTTTTGGCTCTTTTTCTTTTCATTTTCTAGTTATTTTACCCGCCAACAATTAATTGAAATTAACATATTTTCCTTTTATTTAAGCCAAGTTAGCAGGCCACTCTCAAGCGCCCTCAACTTTTTGCTCAAACCTTCAGTGAACCTTATTTTCCTGTTTCCTCGCTTCCCTGCCCCTTTTGCCATGCACAATCCGCTTCATAATTCAGCTGTCAAGTTGATTTCCATGCCGACATTTCTCAACAGTGAAAAGTTTTCTCTTCTTTTTTGCGAACAAGTTAGGACTGCCCAGACCCCGCTTTGTGGGCGTGGCAGGCAACAGTCACGCCTATCAGTCAACTTAACGCATCGGCAATTGTTGGGCATTTGTTTCGACCCAAGCGAAAAAAGGGTGCGTAAGGGATGGATGTAGAGAAACTGCATGGGGACGTCGATTAGGACTGAATTGTGAAATAATAATAATTACTCTCGATTCTTTTCAAAAACCTATCGCATATGAAACTCAACACATAGGCAGAGCTGTCTTTAAAACAAGAAAAAAAGGCTACACTTGACACGCCGAAAGTTTCATACACTTGCAGTCACTCCAAATATTAAATCGGCCTATAGGTTCTATGCCAGATATACGATATATCTGTCCGATTTTAATAAAAGTTTGACAGCATTTTTTAGGCATACTTTGACATGAATCGGGAAAGTTTAATGACAATATCTTGAAGAACGACAAAAATCGGCCCATAGGTTCTCTGGTAGCTATACGATATATCTGTCCGATCCAGCTGGTTCAGACTTATTTACAACACGCAGCAATAAAAAGTATGTATACCAAGTTTTATTAAGACAGCTCTAACACTGAGACTCTAGCTTGCGTTGCAACAGGCGGATAGACAGACGGACGTACCGACGGACATGGCTAGTTTGACTTACCATTGGCCTACTTGAGTCTTATAAAGAGCATCTGTTCTCACTGATATTGAAGTTTATTGAACTATCGATAACTAGCAACAAGCCCTCAAGCAAATTAAGCTACGTTTCTTAGTGCGCTTAGCCACGCTCTTCCGCCCCGCCTCCGCCGCTTTCACAGTAACCTTTTGGAAACAGGCTTTTCCCTGTTTTTCCAGCATTTTCCACGCCATTGTTTGGCACCTACTTTATACGGCAAAGGAGACCGCTTCGAGCACTGCTACCGTGCACACGAGTTTGCAAGTTCACTGTGTGGTTGGGCCCAATCCGGTTGAAAGAGATTCGTCTCGTTCAATTCACAATTCACCGGCCAAATGCACGAGATGCCAAAGGCCAAACCACCAGGTCTCAGGGGCGTGGGGGGTTAAGAGCGAGGTACAAAAGATGCGTAGAGCCATTGCTCATACGCCAAGCAATTCTCCAGTTGCTCCATTTGTTATGCCGACTCGACTCGACTTGCCTCAACTTGGCTCGCTGCTATCCCAGCTGCCTTTGTAGTTGTTATTTAGTTTGAGTTATTGTTTGCTTTGCTCTTGTTGTTCCCAGCGTTGCTGTTGCCGTTTCTGTTGCTGTTGCTGCTGTTGTTGTTGCCCTTTATGAAAAATTATACAAAACTTTTTACTTAGTGCGCGCCGAGCTGAACAATTACGAGGCCAGGCGGCGCTTAGGAGCTGCTCAAATGGACCGGAGGTGGGGGCTGTAGCCCGAGGTAAACCGTTTTGCATGGCTGCTCAATGCCCACTGCGGCTGCCACAGGGGCAGGGAGTCAGGCAGTCAGTTGGGGGAGAACTACATATATATATATGATGTGTTTGTAATTCTCGCGTTCAGGGCGAGCTGAGTGTTTGATTTGCCTTTTAAGCGATAAAGGAAGTTTTCTTCCTCTCTTTCTTGCCACCCCCTTCTCTTACTGCGCCCATGTTTGCGAGGTAGCAGAGCATTAAAACAACAAGCGGGATTGGGGTCAGGTCAAAGATATAATTAGTGTAAAAATCACTTAAAGTCAACTTGTTCAATGTCAATATGAAAAGAATATGAGCTGAGCAGAAGGCAGTAGTTTAGCAGCTCAATTCGATTTGGCAGTGACATAACAATGGGTCGACTCAGCGGAGCCGATCAAAGGGTTTTCACTCTCTCCCTCTCTCTCTCTCTCTCTCTCTCTCTCTCTCTCTCTCTCTCTCTTTGTGTTGTGGTCAAAGGGTACGTGAAAAGCGGGCAGCACGTGCTCGACATATGCGAATTGTGCCAACAACAAAAGAGAAAAAAACTACACTGCTTTGTTGTTGCAATATTTAAGCCGCAAATTTGCATAAAGTGTAGCGTGTATTTTTCGCTGCTTTGAATATGAAACGTAAATGTGCTTTAAATTAGATTGAAATTACAAAGTCAGAGTGTAATGGGCAGAGAGGCAGCTAGAGAAGAGTGAGTAAACCAGAGAGAAAGAAAGAAGGAAACGGCAGACTACGCACCAAATTCCAATTGAAAATTAAAGCGATTTTCAGCTGCAGCCCGAAAGTAGGCAACTCGCAAACTGCGATTCGCGACACTTGAACGCACTCACACTCGCTCTTGCCCTCTCTATCTCTCTTGCTGACACAGTCTCACACTTTTCCTACCTCTGTGCCTCTCTCTCTAGCAGCAAGTGAAACCTTTACCGAGCGTTTACTACTCCACACCATAATTACGCGTTCAGTTTTAGCATCTTTCAATCATGTCTTAACCTCCCCCCGCAGGAGTGATTTTGAGTGTAGGAATTTCTCCCCCTTTTTTCGAGCCGCTTGAAGAGAAGTTTTTGCCATTTCTGTGGAATTAAATTTCAAAGCTATATAATTTTCATTTAATTTCGTGCTTCCAATTTGCCAGTCAGCAAACCGGCGACCGCCCACGCAGCTAAGCAGTATAGAAAGGGGCAAGGCAGTAGGCGGAAGGCGGAAGGGAGTGTAGAACTGAACTCTGAGCTTTGATTGTCCAGGCACATCCTTTTTCAACTCGTTTTGCCAGTTTTCCGTTTTTGCCTTCTCCGCTGTGTGTTGTTACGTGTGTGAATGTGTAAGTGTGTGTGTGAGTGTGTGTGCTTGTCTAGTTGACCTCGTCGAGAACATGCCAATGCATTGCAATGGTATCTCTCATAATAGATTTTTACACCTACATATATAGTCTCTCACTGTGTGTGCGGATCCCACGGTTTGTTCCTTTTCTTTTTCGATTCCTTTGATTGCCAGCCAAATAGGAAATGCCAACGGAAACCTGCAAGTCTCACATAAAAAATAGAGGGTGGTGAGTGGTAGAAGGGGAAAGGTGGCGAAAGGGGGAAAAGGGGAAAGAACAATAGCCGTGGTAGGGGAATTGGGGAATTGGGGAATTGGAATTTCCAGTTGCGGTAATTAAATCATCGCAATAGTTCCTGAGCAGCTTAACGCAGCAGCCAAACGGTGGCAAATTGATAGCCATCTTAAGGTATATGGAACAGGATTCAATATAAATACTTATATAAAGGCAAACCTACAAATAACAAAGAGCAAAGTGTGTCTTACAATTCTTACTTATTTATTTTGCATGCATAATTTATAAATATTTGAATAAAAATATATTGAGCAATTATATTGTATTTTCTTGGGATGTTTGATTGTTGTGTTTGTGTGTGTCTGTGTGTTTGCAATTACTCAGCACATTTGCATTAGTTGGCTGAGCTCTGCTAGACCAAGGTCTCGCTGGGTATCTTTAGGAAACACGGGCATTTCGTTTAAATGATGTAAAAGTAACCGCTTTATACAGCAATAAAACTAACGTAGTCAATTTTTGATATAATTTTCTCTCTTTTTCTCTCTCTTTGCCTTTCCCGTTTGCTCTTTTCATTTAACCCGCACTTTGGTAAATGGCGATGTATAGCAAAAACTTTGATTAATTAAAAGTAAAAGGCAAAAACAACAGCGAGCAACAACAACAGCGGCAACACTTTCGTGCCACAAGGCAGCTGGCAGCGCATGCCAGCAGCAGCAACAGCAGCAGCAACAGCAGCGACGTCGACAACAAAAGCGGCTGGCGAAAAACGCGCGCGGCAAACTTTGTGAACTTTTTATGCGTTTAGATTGTTGCACGTTTTGTTTGAAACGACAAAAGCAAAGAAACAAACCCAGAACAGAAACAAAAACAAAGAGGGAGAGTAAAATCTAAAGAGAAGCAATTGAACGGAAATACATAAACAAAAATAAATAAATAAACAGAAAAAAATAAAACGAAAGAGAATAAAACAACATTTGCAGTAAATCATCGCAATGGAATTAAACCACGAAAACGCCAATCATTTAGTCAGCAACAACAACAGCAGCAGCAGCAACAACAACAACAATTCTAACTATAACTATAACATCTACAACTCCAACCACAGCAGCAACAACAACTTCAGCTTTAACAGCAGTAACAACATTGACAGCGACAAAAAGTCAACGGGCAACTGCAAGAAAAGTGAGTTAAACAGCAACCACAACAACAACAAAAACAACAACAGCAACGAGAAGCAAGAAGTAGCAGTAAACAGCAGCAACAACAACTGCAATCAGGTCGCAATAATTGCAGCCACAACAGAAGCAGCTGCAATATCAACCGCAGCGGCCGCAGCAACAGCAGCAACAGCAGCAACAGCAGTAACAGTTGCCAACCAACTGAATAACGTATCCAACGACGACGCAGCTAAAGCAGCAGCACCAGCAACATTAACAACAACAGCAGCAACAGCAGCAGCAGCAACAGCGGCAGCAGCAGCAGCAGCAGCAGCAATTGTAGTAGTAATAGCAGCAGCAGCGGCAGCAACTACAATAGCAACTTGCAACAACGCTGAGCCAACCGTCCACAAAGCAGCTGCCAATCCATTCAAAAGCAGCAGCAACAGCGACAACAACAACAACAACAACAGCAACAGCAACTAAGCAACTAACGGCAACAACAATCTACCCAGACAGAACAACTTTACCGGCTACGACAATTGACCCAGCTAGAACAACAACAACCGGCAACAACAACAGCAACAGCAGAAAAATAGAAAAAAACAATACCAATAAAATTTCCAATTAGAAACACAATCAGCAACCACACCAACAAAAAACATTAGCAACTAAAAAAAAATCCCAAACGATAGCATTAGACGATAACTACAATCGATAACAACAACCCATAACAATAGTTCAACAAACCCATTATTGTTATAACAAAAGCTGATAGTGAAATCAAATTCATTGATCGATAACAAACACACACTTTCGATAACAGCAACATCAACTAGCAACATGCAGCGACTACGTACAACATTCACGCGTTCGCGCACGCCAACAGGTGCCGAAATGAAGATGCAGAACAGCCTAGAGGTCCCCAAGCAGGTATTAATGGCTTGTCCCTATGTTTCGAAAGTTCTTATTATTTCTGATGGTCTTTGTGCATGTTTGTTTTGTCGCCGATTATATTGCGCTTCCTATCGATAACTGCTAGTGTTTAACGCAGTTATCGATAAGCAGGTGTTTAAAATGCAGTCACTTATCAATCCATGTATGTACGTGTATACCTTATCGTTTAATGATTTACGTGCTTTTGGTTTTCCTCGATTTTTCTCGTCGATTGTTTCAGTTTCAGTTTTTTGCTGTCTCTTTTGTGTTGTTTTTGCATGACCGCCCTCCCTCCTTCTCTCTCTCTCTCTCTCTCTCTCTCTCTTGCTCACTCTTGTGTTTGAGTCGCCAGAAATTTGCTCAATTGCATTCGCTTTCTTTCTCTCTCCCCCTCTCGCTTTGCCCGCCTCTGTCACCGCTCGCAGGTGCGATCCGCCTCGTTCGACGAAATGCAGCTGGAGTCGCAGCGCAACTCATCTCAGCTAATGAAGCAGCAATCCTCGTCGTCGACGGAAGAGCGCTCCTCGGATGGTGGCTACTTGCAGGTGCCGCAGGCGTCGCACGCTCAACGCTCGCACAGCTTCGACTCGGCAGCCGCTTCGGTAGGCAGCGATGATTCAGGCGCCTTTCTCGAGGTGCCGCGACGCCTGAAGGCGCGACGCAGTTCATCCACAAAGACACCGCCGCCGTGCATCCACTGCTTTTACCTGGAACAATATGAGAGACAAATGAGTGCCGAGCAACGGTATTTTATCGATCATCGTGAGCTTAGCACGCTCAGCTACAGCAACACCAGCTCAGAGGAGGACAGCGACGATGATGACGAGGAGATCGCTGAAGCGCTTGCCAACGACCATGAACACGAGGAAGTGGAGGAGGACGATGTGGATGCCAATGCCAATGCTCTAATGGAGGCGATTATTTCCCGAGTTGTCCAACAGGAAGGTGACACCGATGCCGATGGCGAGGCTAGCGGTGGCAATGCCAGCGCAGGAGAAGCCAGCGGTGGTTGCCCTGAGGTGGACGACGATGCAGCCGCAGAGATGGACATACGCATGTCGAATCTGAGCATGAACATCGGCATGGCACGCAGCATTGAGAATTCGCGTGCTCGGCTGCCACGACAGATGCGTCGCCACACAATTGGCAGCTCATTCCCCACCTCCGAGGACGAGGGTCTCGATGGGTCCGACAATGGGTCGCCACACTTTGGCAACACCCTGTTGCCGCCGCAACCAACCACACCGTGTGGCATCACCTTCACCCTGTCGCCGACCAATGGCGACTATCAGCCCTTCTGCGGCTACGCTGTGCCCATCGATCCGAGCTCGCCGCCAGTGACTCCCACCATGATGTTTAGGGCGAGTCCGGTGCTGGAGCTGCCGCCATCGGCTACGGGAAATCAGCAGCTAAGCGCCACAGCAACTGCAGCAGCCGCTGCTCTTAGCCTGCCGTGCATCACGTCGGGCGGCGGAGTCGGTGGCACTTCGGCCAGCTGTGCCAGCGCCGATGCCGATGATGCTGGCGCTGCAATGGGGGTACCCATGCGACCGCGACGTCGCTCCATCTCGCGGCAGGAGGCCATTTTTGTGGAACCTACTGGCAACTCGCTGGAGAATGTGTCGCATGAGGAGGTGGACACCACCACCAAGTCATCCGTGGATACCGCCGACTCACTGGACGAGGCTTCCATCATGGCCACCTGCGGCTCACCGACGGCAGCGAATGCCGCTGCCAATGCTGCGGCTGGTCATCATGCTGGGTTCGTTGTGCGCGACATTTATCTAACTGTGCCAGATCTGAAACGAGATCGTGCCGCCTCTGTGGACTCGTGCTTTTCGAAACTATCCTCGGGCAACAAAACCGAGGAGCTGCAGCCCGCCGAAGATGGTTGCTTCCTCACCGTGCCCAACATTAATGCGACCCGTTCGCGTTCCGTGGACATTGTTCTGCCCACCGATGAGCAGGCGCGCTACAAGGCGCTCGCCATGACCGGAGGCAGTGGTGCTGCCGGTGGCCTCTACGCTGACGGGTATGTGCAAGTCTCTCTCTCACTCTGTTTCTATTTCACGCCCTCTTGTTGTCTTTCTCACTTTGTTGTGCATTTGTTTTTGGCATCTCTTAACGCGTTATTGCGTTCTCTTGTTTTGTGTTGTCTTATGTTCTCCATGTTTGCTTGTGTTTATAACGAGGGCCGTGCGAAACGTAACTTACTAACTTAGTTACTAGGGTGACCAACCTCTTAATCGATGGTTATAAAAGCGATATATACAGCTGTGTTCGCTGAAATAGCAGTGCTTACCACCTGCACGTTAAAAATGGTAAAATACTATCACAAGCACTGCTTTGAAATCAAGTTTTTTTATAAAGGCATAGTGTATTTAATTATAAACTAATTATAAAAAATGTAATAAATCTCAAAATATCTTATAAATTGCCTTATCCTACTAATATATAATTTGGCTATGACATTTATTAGATATTACAGCCTCACACCTTCGTTTCATGAAGTTGACCAAATTGATGGGATTTAAATCCTGGGACTGTGCTGGCCAAGGAATTACATCAACTTTTTCTTTGCAAAACCACTCCTTGGCTATTTTGTCATATAAACTATAACAACGCAGTTAATTAAACTCACTTTTCAAAACAAAATTACAAAAGATTTCGGCACTTTTCAAAAAAAAAAATCAAACACTGCTATTTAGCTGAACACCCAAAATGATGTGCGAGAGTGAAAAAATATCAAGATAACACAAAAAATATAGCAAATTTAATGGAACTTTCGCTTTTTTCTCTTCTTTATGTTTCATTTTACAAAACATAATGTGCAAAAACATTGATAAACATAAAGGAATAAGAAAAAAACGTTTTATACTTGTTCTTTTGTCTTAAAATGGTGACCATTAATGCAACTAAATTGTTAATATTCTTAGGACCTTTATCAAATATTTTAATTTATATATTTTATTATATCTTTTTAAGCTTTTTACGGTGATCACACTGCATATTAAACTATTACTTGATGTCTATAAAAACAATATATATATTGGAAGTTTTTAAGTTTTTTAAAATGATGGTCACCTCATGTGTAAGATAAAAGCCTTAAAAAACACTTTGGATATTTGAAACAGCAAAAAGCATTTTAGGGTGACCAAACTAGAACCTAAAATAATCACTTAATAGCCAGAAAAACCTAAAGGAATAACCATAACGATCCATACAAGTAATCTTAGCACTTTATGGTAAACCAACATGCTCGCTAGGAAACAAAGAAAGTAACCAATACTGCTCAGTCAACTCTCGTCCAGCTGCAGCGACGGCGGAAACAATTTAAATATAATAATTCCATTTAAAAGGAGTTTATTGCGCCGACCGAGACGCTCCACCTGGGTGCTGCCTCGTCTATTTTTGGCTCTGCAGCCCCCGAAATAGAAGAGCAAGCTTATCTTCCGCTGCCTTTTCGGGCACATACATACAGCGACTTGTGATGCCAACCCGCCCTTGGGCGAGCGTAGGCGCGTGGCTTAGGTCTAATTAGAAAAGAAGTCGTTCGCCCGAAACCGCACGCAAAGAAAGTCTGAAAAACATTTCATAATTCACACGCAGAGCACGGTCATCGACCGAGTGGAATGGGATGGGATGGGTAACTCAGGGCAGGGACAGCCACCGCATTCAGTCAGATGAAAGGCCTTGCAAACGAAGATGGAAGCGGATGGAAAGACGCTGTTCGGCAGGAGGCACATGCATAAATTATGGCGGGCTGTTGTTGAAAAAGAGGCTCAGCCGAGCGATTTCCTTGAATTACAACAAAAGTAGCTCATAAATAACATTCAAACAAAGTGTCCTGTTGCCCGGAATGACAGCTAAGCTCTCTCCCTCTCTCCCAATGCTCTCGACAAATCCTTCAGGCTGGCCGGGACACGGAACCAAATGGAACGGGTGTCGCTCTGTCGCTAGCCAATTGTGAGCAATTTGTTGAGGGGGTACCCTCAACCACGACAGTTACAGTTACAGTTACTTTTACTGTTACAGTTACTGTCACAGCTATAGCCAGGCAGGGCCAGGCATGAAGGCAGGGAGCTGGTCCGATACATGGACTAAGCCCTTGTCGTCCGAAACTGGACCAGACAGATGGATGAATATGAGTTCGGTGACAGTGGCGGTGCGATATGCAAGCTAATCAGGCCGCAAGAGGCCACACAACTTTCCTGATGGATGGCCAAGTTATGCGTTCCGTTTTAGTTTTATGCTTTTTCACGTTCATTTCACTTACACAGCCTCGTGCCACGAAATCGATTTGATTCTGTAAGCCCTTGTTTTCTGAATATAAGAAATAATGCAGAAAACTGGAATTGGGTACGAGCTATAATCATGGGGATAAGTTATCCCATTGAAATTTGATGCAACTAACGCTTATGTTAAGAAACAGCTTAAGTCGCATTCCCTCAACTTAAGTTTAGAGATCTTCGCGGAAACCCCCTTGCAACTGCAATAGTTTTAGGTATATATATATATATTTGTTTATCTGAATTATATGTTTAAATCATAATATATTCCTTATAACTTTATTATATGTATGTATGAATTCAGTTTGTGTTAACCACTTTAAAACAAGTCAAACCATTTTTTTTTTTGTTTATTGCATCATCAAATTAAACAAAGTGCATTCTTTCTCATTTGCAGGTATGTACAACCTGGTCAACCAGACTTAAATACGGATACGCTCCACGCTCACGCTCCATAGAATCAAATCAATTTGCACAGATAAGTACAGAAAGAGAATGAACTAAGTGCTCGATAGCTTTAAGTCGGCCCAGCTCAATGGAAAAGCCCACTTCGCATTGTATTTACACACGAGGGATTTCCTTTTTAATTTCCGATTCATGTGGTGAAGCGTAGGGGGGAGGGGGGCAGGCGGTGGGGATCCTTGGAGAGCTGGGGGCTGTATGCGAATTGGGTCGCTCGTTGTTCATTTATGATCGCAATATTCCCCTCGTGCTACATTTTTCTTGTTTTTTTTTTTTTTAAGAGTTTGGGAAAGGTCGGAGAAAACATGATTCCCTTAGTTGGGTCTATTAGCAGAAGCCTACGCTTCGCTCTCGGATGCCTTTTTTGGGGCCCTTCCCATTGTGCCGGATGCTGTTGGACGTGATAAAGTTGATTTTTGATTTACGATACCCGAACGGGGTACATGTTATTGTCCATCGACCTTCCGCAGTACCCTCCTTCACCCGTTTGCCCCCAGCAAGCCAACAAGCTTAATATCCCTAACCATTAATGCAACCAATGATATGTTTACTTTTTTCGACCTTTTGTTCAATAAAATGCAAAATATTATTATAAAATCAGTCAACCATGCATCGCATGCCGGCAATGCAGCCAATGTAGCCTCGGTTCACTCGTCGATTCGTCCATTTGTCCACTCACTCATTCAGACAACCATTCAACTGTTGCCCAAACTTCCTCTGGGCCTATGCGGGGCTCATTCATGCGATTTGGACGGGCCATTATTGTGGTTGGTTCTTCTTTTTTTTACATGCCTCCACTCCCATGGGCATCAATAACAACAAGAAGAATAACAACAGTAATGAGCGCTACAAGGAAAACAACAACACTGCGAAGAACTGTTGAAAAACTGAACTGAAATAACAACAAGAAACCTAAAGTTAACTTGGCTTTTATGACAATGGCAAAAAGAATATAATGAAAGCGTTGTCCGGGGAAGGTGGAGGATAAGAAAAGAAGTGCACGCATTTAAATTACCATAAACTTCCGACGGGATACACACCCTGAGCTGACCTAACCTGCCCCAAATGTTGGGAAAACAAACAGTGATTACAATTTTAAATCTGATTTGCTATATGAGCAAACAAATATCGACAAATTGCAGTGAAAAGAGTAATCTGAGTATGATAGTCTTAGTATGATATATACCTAAGCCTCTTCTACTCTCAAAACCTAAAACTGAGATATCTGTTAGATTTGCCAAAATTTCCACATAATAATTGATTTGCGATTGTTCCTCCTCTCTCTCTCTCTCTCTCTCTCTCTCTCTCTACCTCTTCCTTCTCCGCTAAACATAAATATCATTTAAGAATGTGTGTGTGTGTGTGCTTGTGCTTGTGCCTCTAGGCACGTACATATACTTATATCAAATTATATATATATTTATCGGGCCCATTATAATTTTATATTTGTTTTACTTGAGTGATTTAATGATATTTTGCGATAAATCTTCAATGAACCAAACGCTTTGATTGCTAATTTCGGACGATTCATGTGATTCATGATTGCGATTTCGAATAGTAAACGAAATTAAAAACATTAAAAGCAAATTAGTAAAAATTTCCATATTTTTCAAATTTTCTCTTGATTATTATCGAAAATCACTTTGTATGACGCGCAGTAAGAGTGCCCTGAGGGGAATAAGGCAAAAGTTCCATAAACCAATTAAATAATATATATCAGCTGATTTATATAGATAATCCTGCTGATTTCAGCAATAACCTGATGACGTGCTATGTAAACGTATATTAGTGATGCTGGTATTTCCCCCCCACATACATCCACACAAAATTGACTTACGGATGCCACTCGAATATTTGGCACACTATAAAACTGTCTATCCGTAATGCACACATTGTGGGGGCGGAAGAGGAGGCGGAGTTACAGTTCCGCATTGCTGACGCAAGCACTTGCAACAAGCGGGGCAACTATGCGTGGCAGGTGGCATAGCAGCTGCAGTATACCCTTTAATAACTAACCTAACCCAATTAGGCTTTGATTAGCATGCGTCTTGTACATATCTGTGACATTAAGCATACCCTGCATCATGTACAATTACAGGGTATTGGCACTGACAGCACATTCCGCTGTTATTGCTTAGCAACTGCATACGTCACCGACAAGCGTCAATCGGTAGTTCGACGAGTGTGTGTGTGTACGTGTGTGTGTGTGCGCGGCGCTCAGGTTATGAGCAACGCACAAAGACAATGGCAGCCGCAACAACAACAACAACAACAACAGAAAATTGAAATGCAAATTGAAGGCACAAAGCGAAAACTGCCAGGCAGCGCACAATCAAAACGAGACAAAGTAGCAACAAAAGGCTGCGCTGCCACTGCCTCCGTCGCTGCCCCATGCGCGGCAGAGCTAAAAATGTCACCATGGAAATCTGAAAGCGCAAGGCGTAAGAGATCGCACCCCACACACACAGTCGCCTTCACCACAGCGCGCGCACATCGCCAACGAAAAACGAAACTCACCACAAGAGAGGTGACAAAGCGCCAACTTGGCGATCTGCCGCAGCAGCCAACGTTGACGCCAGCGCTGACTGCGCTGCTGCTGGTGCTGCTGCTGGTGCTGCTGCTGCTGTTGCTAATGCCCGGCGACGGCTGTGGGCGATCGGCGGCCTCAGTTGCCGTGTGCGGTTGGACGCCGCCAGCCAGAAGAAAAGAACGTGAACGTGAACCGTAAAGCGTCGTCGCAGCGTCGCACGACGACGTTCGATCCGCGTGCCGCGCGTGATAGCCTTGTGATAAAAGAGCGAGAAAAAGAGCAGAGAAAGAAAAAAAAAAGAAAACAAATGATAAACTCTATGCAAAAGTCATAGAAGAAGAAAAGTGTGTGCATTTATGAGAAATTTCCTTCCCTTTTTTTTTTTTTTTTGTAATTGTTTTCATCAGTTTGGCAGACAGCGAGAGAGAGAGAGAGAAAGAGTCAAAGAGAGGGGAAGAGATATGAGCAACAAATCAGATAACAAGTGAGCAGCGTTGCGCAGCGAAGCTATTGTTGCCCCCACAATGATGCCTACGTAATGCAAAATGTCAAATCTCGACAATTACAGCCAAAGTCAAAGATGAGCCCCCACCCTGCTGTGCACGCCCCTTGTACCGACACGTGTGCCCCCTGTTCACTCTCTCTCACTCTCGCTTCCTCTTTGTGCCGGCTGTGTGTGTGTGTGCTGTGTACCGTGCGGGGGGCGACGGCGGGTCAATTGTTGCTTCCAGCTAGCGAGTGTGCCTTAATCTCCCCCTCCCCCACGTTCCCTTCCCTTTCCCCGCCTCTGCCCCACTGTGATTCATTCAATTGAAGACAAGTTTGCCGGTTTTGGGCGTTTAACTTAATTGATCGATGAACTTGAACAATTGACGAAAAACACAAGATTGACTAAATTTGACATAATGTAGCTGATATACCCTGCACAGATGGACAGATGGCGTTATGTAGTGCATACAACGAAAGGAAAGGGAAATTGTGAACTAAAACAGATATTACTAATTAATTTTACTATGGGCAAGTCTTGTTATTTTCTTTCGTATAAACTTCAATTTAAAAGATAGAAAAGATACGAGAAATTTCGAAATTTTTGTAATAACAAAGTTGAACTTTAGTTTCTTCATTCAGACCCCCTTATTATCGTGGAAGCAAAAGCATCAAATCTTACTTTATAGAAATTTTACCAAAAGCCGAGTTCTTCAATCCCTGCATCAGTTCAATACGCTCTATGTAAATCCCATATATAAAAATTATAGAAAACTTTCTTTTGACGTCTTTGGATATATAGAAAATTTGCGAAAAATGTTTTTCAAGTACCGACAAAAACATTTTCGACTTTTAATAATTCTTCTCTATCAGAAAAGATAAGGGTTTTATGAGGCATTCACACAAATTTCGACTGAAATTCGCAATTAGTTGTAGTTCGCTGTCAACCTAAGCTGCGTCGACTGCGCTTGCCTCCCTGTTGCACGTTTCCATTGCGTAAGCAGCGTCGCAATAGTCTGGGGGTGGGGCGAGAGGCTAACTGCCAGCCATGACATTTGAAGAATTTCGCACTCGTTTAAACCGCGACAACAACAACAATAACAACAAAACGATAACAACCACAACAAGAGCCGCAACAACGTCGCCGCGTTTCGTCTATTTTGTTTGATTTATTGTAACAATTTTTGGTTTTTGTATTTCTTTTTTGCTTTTTTGCTGGCGTCAGATTTGTTGCAGCACACAGGGCAATCGGCAATCGGCCAAGTCGAACACGCCCCGCCAATTTGACACGAGTGCTAAACGAGGAAGAGGCATATTGCGCATACGTCGAGTGAGCCAAAAATTGTAAATGTGCAATTTATGGGCAACTAATATCCAGTCGGCAATTTATGACTGCATCAAATTGTTCATTCAAATCAAAAGCGAACGAGCCAGCCCAAGCACAAGGCACGTCGTCTCCACCTGCCGCCATAGCGGCAACTAATAATATATACACATGTCTGTGCAGGGGTGGCGGGGTAAGAAACAGAGAGCGAGAGGAAGTGGAAGAGAGGGGCAAAAAAAAAATACAGAAAATTATTTTAAAAATATATATCAAGTCACACACATGTTTTAGATTCAAAATGTTTGACTTGTTGATGTTGTTATTGTTGTTGTTGTTATCGCTGCTGTTTCTTATAATTAACTTAAGTATTTTTAGCAGAAAAAAAATTAACAACAACAGGCAGCAGCCGCAGTAGCAACGCCAGCTATAACGTCGACGGCACAGCAGCAGCAGCGCTGGCAAAAAAGGCACATAAAGTATTTTAAATTAAATACGAAAAACGTATTTTAAAATACGCGAAAGAGAGCCAAGCGAAAAATCAAAATAAAACAGCAACAACAACAAAACCAAAACGTTGCGCGTCTCTATGAAATTTGCAAGACGCGCCAAAAAAAATAAAACAACATAAAAAAAAAGAAGTAAGGAAATCTACAATCAAGCGCGCCCGACCGTAAGATACCATTCGACCAACTTCGTAGTTGCACAAACTAGTACTAAATCACTCTCACACACACATACAGACACACACAGTTAGACTAAAACGATGCGTGACAATATACTGCAATAACGCAATGACGCGGGCAGCGGAACTATGGAAAACGTTTTCTTGAATTACTTCTGTGCTTATTGTCCGATCGGATTGTAAGCTGTAACCTTAATACTTTCCTTAATATCGGAGGCGAGTCACCTTAAATTTGAAACTTGATCTGTGTATGGTATACAGGAACCAACATGCCAAATTTGGTGTCTCTAGCTTTTGTAATAGCTGAGATCTCGAGATTCATACAGACAGACGAACAGACGGACGGACGGACAGACGGACATGGCTAAATCAAGTTGGGTAGTGATCCTGAGCAAGAATATATATAGTTTATGGGGTCTGCCACGTCTCCTTTTGCCTGTTACATACTTTTGCGCAAACTTAGTATACCATTTTTGAGCATTTTCAATTGTCGGAGGTATAACAAGAAAGAATGGCTACCTTCGTCACGCCGAAGGTTTCATACTCTTACAGTAACTCCAAATAATAAATTGGCCAATAGGTTCTATGGCAGCTTAACTATAAATCGGTCGAACATTTATAATATTTCCATACTCCTTGAAGGACTTACTTAGACATAGCCAGGAAAAGTTTCACAGCGTTATCTTAAAAAATAACGAAAATCAGCCAATAGGCTCTATGGCAGCTATACGAAATATCGGTCCGATCCGACTTTTCCCCACTTATTCACAGCGTGCAGCAATAAGAAACATGTATACCAAGGTTCAATAAGATAGCTCTTAAACTGGGAGACTAAATTGCGTTGCAACAGGCAGACGGGCAGACGGACAGACGGACAGACGGACAGACGGACATGCTAGTTCGAGTCCCCTGCTGATCCTAAATAAGAAAATATGCACTTTATAGGGTCGAAGGTATCTCATAAGGTGCTTTGCAAACTTTCGGCCAAAATTAATAGGGTAAAAAAGGGATGTTGTGTGTATGTCTGTCTGTGTGTATGTATGTGTGCTAAACGGAGGACAAAGAAATTTGCTTAAATTCAATTAGTTCCTCTTTGTTGTTGTTATTCTTGTGGCTGTTGTTGCTGTGGTACAATGCAAATACGCACGAAAAACGCTGCTGCGTTCGCTGTGCAACGCGTATTTGCACTTTATTAGTTGTTTATTGTGGCCGCCCTCCCTACCCCATTTCCCTCCTGATCCACCACTGTCACGAGACAGACACCAGCTATTGTTTTTGTTGTCAGCTGATTTGTTTACTCGCCGCTAAGAATTCATTCATAAATTTAGCAGTCAGTGATAAAAATTCATAGTTTTCATGTTGCCAGACACGCACAAGCAGACAAACAAAGACACACATACACACATACCCAACGACATATGGTTTTTGGGGTCACTCGCCACTTAACTGTTATCTGAAATTTACTCAGCTAAAAAATAATCAAACTGGAGAGAGTTGGAAATCTCTGTAGAGCCAGGGAAACTAAGGCGCTGAAATGATAAAAAGTATTATAAAAATAGAATACATACCATGGTATGCATATCAAGATTATAAAGCGTAATTTGTGGGGGAAGGCAAAAAGTTAATGTAGGACCTCAGCTCTCAGTTTCAGTTTGGACACTCTCGTATTTAAGGTCATTGATGTTGTGACCAAATTGAAAAGTCTCTTTGAAACAACTTTACTGTCGTCCTTTATTGCTAACTCTTTCGCACTCGCTCTCGCTACCTCACTCTCTCTCCTTCTCTATCCCTCTCTCTCTCTCTCTCTCTCTCTCTCTCTCTCTCTCTCTCTCTCTCTCTCTCTCTCTCTCTCTCTCTCTCTCTCTCTCTCTCTCTCTTTCCGCAGAACGCTGCCCACGTTTGCGTATTTTGAAAATTTTCTTTGAGTTTTGCTAATTATTGTTTAACTTTTTGCCACAATAAGCAAGTTGGAGTGGGAGAGTGGGAGACCCTGAGCTGCAGAGCAAAATTGGGACGTAGTGGAAGAGGGAAGGGGAAGGGAATGGAGGGGAGGGGAGGAGTGAAAGCGGAAAGCCTGAGCTACCTCAGGAAACTGAATGCAAAATCAAAAAGTCTCTTGCAACATCAGCAGCACCTGAAGGTGGCAGAGCCAAGATTCTCGCTCTCTTTCTTTCTCTGCCTTGCACCCCCTGTATGCCTGCGTTTCTGTCACCGTCAGCGACAGCTGTTCCTCATCATTTTGCTTTGCCGTCGCTGTCTCTGCTTCTTCTTTGCGTTGTCTGAAAACTTTTGATGAAATCTGCGCAATCGCCCAATGTCGTCTCCAGCAGCGCTTCGTCTTGTCCGCGCTACCTAACAGGCAGGTTCCTCTCGTTCCTCCCTCCCCTTTCTCTGCTTGTCGTTCTCTGCGTTTCTTTCTCACGTAGCTTGAACTCGCCAACGCGAAATTTGCTTATTTCTTATTGAAATGTTTGCAATCGTTTTGGCACCGCGTCCTTGAGTTGCTGTTTCAGAAGCTGCTCTGTGCCCATGCTGCTCCATCTCCATAGTTCCCCCTCTCCCCAGTTCCCCCTTTCTTGCTCTTTCTCTCTCGCTGGCAGGCAAAACACTTAATGCCAATTAAGAATATTAATGTCGTTGGCAGCGTTGCTCGTTTATTGTTGGCTACTCCAATCTGCGCGGCATTCTAACCAGCTAACAGACCAGCCTGCCCTCGCCCCCCCCCCTTCTCTTTCCACCTCTCGCGCTCCCCCTCTCTCTCTCTCTCCCACACTGCGTAGGCTGCCCCCTCATCTTGCTGTTGTACGTTTTGCTTTCGCTGCTCATTTCTAGTTGCCAGTGCAGCTGCACCGCAAAGCAAACTACGTCTGCTTCACCCCCTTCCTCCTCCTTCCTCTCTCCGCTTTCTCACTCTCTCGGGATCGCCCCGCTCTCCATTTGGCTATGTCTGTTTGAGCTCGTCTGCATTGTTAATATTCATTAGCTCGAAATCCTTTCTCGAGTTGTTGCCATTTGCACAAGAGCTTAGAGCTCAAGTTGCCTCATACTAGTCACCCCCTACTCCCGTCCCATCCCCTTGTCCGCTCTCTTCTTTCGCCTAAACCCCAATTCCAGCTACCAATTGAATGGCAGGCAACATTAATCGCAATCACAAACGAGACCAAGTGCAGATAATTTTTCATTTTCCCCAATGGATTTTTCACTCAGCGCGTGTTGTGCGAGAGTGGGCGAGTGTGTGAGTGGGTGTCTTTAAGTATTTGCCTTATTTGTCGTGGTTGTGTTATTAATAACGTAACAGGATAACTCAATATGTAAATAACGATTGAAAGTGAGCACTTTGCAACGCTGCGTATGCGCGATATTTAAAAAATAAAATCCTCAAAATACACAATATAGCGATAGTGCGATTGAAAATGATAGCAAAGCAGATAGAAAGAGAAATGGAAAATGGGGAGAAGAGAGAGACGACACAAAACACGACGACAAATTCCAGGAAATTCTCTTGTCACCCGATTCCATTTTGTTTGTTGACAGAAAAGAGCAACGGAACTCAAAAATGAAAAATAAAAAATTAACGAGTAAGAAAAACTACAGTTGAGCGCGCCCAACAGTAAGATACCCTTCGCTCGATTTTGAAAAACTGTTACAAACAAGTCGCTGCACCTTTAATTCCAGCAACAAGTTCTGCACAAATCTGTTAGCTCTCCTTACAACGCATGCATAATAGCTCAAACTTTAAAGTTGCGCCAGCAATGCCGATAGATGGCGCTACTACAAAGGTTTCATAGCAATTTAAAGGTTAGGTGTCACTTCTCTATCTGCTTTTATTGAGCGTGTGGTATACACACACATCTCCTTTTGTTTAGACCATGAATTTTAAAAAAATACATGGTCTATTGTGTTTGTCCAAATGTGCGTAACAGGCAGAAGGAGGCATCTGCGACCCCATAAAATATATATATTCTTGCTCAGGTTCACTAGCCGAGTCGATTAAGCCATGTCTGTCTGTCCGTCTGTATGAACGCCTATATCTCAGAAACTAAACAAGTAAAGAAAGCTACAGTCGAGCGCGCCCGACAGTAAGATACCATTTGCCCAGTTTCGAAACAAATTATCACACATTTAATTCCATCAAAAAACTCTGCACAAGTTTATCCGCCACCTATTGTTTAAATTAGATCTATCTTTGAATAGCGCCATCTACATGTGAAAACGGCATAGCTTTACACACGCTACGGCTGAAACGAAGCATCGTGACGATGACGTCACGACCCGCACCACAGGCCCAAGCGGTGGAAGTACGGAAAACGGAAACATGGATAACTTATGTGTTTATCGTCCGATTGGATTGTAATTTGGGGAATAGATTTATATTGCAATTATTTATATTCATACCAAAGCAGAAAGCTGTAACTTCTTATAGGAGGCGTGGCAGACCCCACAAAGTATATATATTCTGACTCATGATCACTAGCTGAGTCGATTGAGCCATGTCCGTCTGTCTGTCTATCTGTCCGTTTGAACGTCTAGATCCCAGCTATTACAAAAGCTCGAGACACCAAATTTCACATAAAGGTTCCTGTATACCATAGGTAGATCGAGTTTATTTTCAATTTTCGATGTCACGCCCACAGCCCACGCAAATCGATAATTTACGATTATTAGGAAAAGTATTAAAGCTAAACCTTTCTGCTTTGGTATGAACATAGATAATTACAATATAAATCTATTCTCAAAATTTTAATCCGATCGAACAATAAACACAGAAGATATTCATCTAAACGGTTTCCATAGTTACACTGTTAGCGCCTTTGCAGCATATCGTGACGTCATCGTCACGATGCTTTGTTTCAGCCGTAGCGTGTGTACAGCAGATTGCTATGGTTTCACATGTAGATGGCGCTATTCAGAAATATATCTAATTTAAACAATAGGTGGCGGATGAACTTGTGCAGAGTTTTTTGATGGAATTAAATGTGTGATAATTTGGTTGGAAACTGGGCGAATGGTATCTTACTGCCGGGCGCGCTCGACTGTAGCTTTCTTTACTTGTTTTTCATTTTTATATACATTTGCAAAAAATTGTTAAATTCAACCATATTTTTAATGGTCAAAGGATATGCAAGAAAAATTAAAAACATGTAATGGTTTTTGCCCTTCATTTCAAATGAAATATGTCTTTTTCCATTAAAATGGAAATGAGATTAATATCGGGTGGAAAAAAGCAGTCGTGGTTAGTTTCGCGCTTATAATGAAAAAGATTCGCATTATTATTAAATAATCTATTATTAAATAATCTAAATAAAATAATAATATAAAATCTGAAGGCGATTTAAGGCAGAGATATTCATGCAGTATGTATATTATGCAGTATGTATGTACATATATAATATGATATAGTACATCTATACAAGGTCTTAATTCGATTTCATTAGCCGGGCGCAAGCGAATGCGGCGACATTGAAAGCGTTTCGCCTCTCTGCCAATCTATTCATTAGAGAGATTCTCAGCACCCAATCACCTGCCCAGTCCCCAGTTGGGGGGGGGGTTCCCACACACTCCCTCGGCCCTTTCCTTTCCCTTTGTTATGCGATTTGCCTGTCGCGCTTCAGCTTCAAAGGCGAACATCAAATTTAATCGCATTGAAATTGAAATTGCGTTTCATTCGGCCACGCCTTGATTGGGTAACAGAGGAGAGGAATGGAAAGACTGGAGGGGAAGTTCGTTATGGCTAATAACATTATTATTTTTTGTCAATTGTTTGGTGTGTGCCTCCTAGTCCCCTTTCTTTGACAGGCTAAAAATGTTGCGCAATTATATTCGATCAATAGTGCTGCCTGCTGCTTTAACTGCTTGCAAATTATAGGCAACATTTTTTGAAATTAACAATGCAGCAGCTCCTCCTTTCCCACCTACCTCTTTTTTAACCCTTAATGTACATTTACAATTCGATTTCATGTTTCATTTTTCACGTTAATTGACAGTTCGGCATGCTGCTAGAGTGCTTTTGTCCCACTGTGCGTGTGTGCGACAGTCTGTTAACATTTCTACATTATTAGGCAGGTGCCGAAAATAGCCGCTCTTTGCAATAATTGCATCGACAAACAACAACAAAAATGCTAAACTAAACGCGATGCGATGCGGCCTGATTGAACCTGGTTACGGGAAGTGCAGAGGGTAGGAGGGGCGCGCAATGGGGCGTGTTGCACGTCAGTTGCAGATGCCAACAGCTCTCCCACTCTCGCACACACCCACACACACAAACACACAGAGATTTGGCTTGATGGTTTTGACGCAACAAAAGCGCTTGCTACACGCTTGCAAAACAAGTAAACAATTAAAAGCATTTTAGAGTTGAGCATGCTTGACCTGCAGGCACCCTGCGCGTGCTCTAACTATTCAAAAACGACATGCCAGGGTATGCAGCGCTCAAATAATTTACAGGGTATACGCATAAAACATAACTGTAACATTCGTCAGAAACATCTGCAGCTCAAATCAGAAGCTGCCTAGCACACGCACCCACACACACGCACACACACACACACACACACACAAACAAACACACACACACACACACAAACGCACACTTACTACGTACACACACATACTACACACACAGACAGGCAAGCTAAGTGGGAGCAGGACAACGAGTGGGCACGCAACATTCTCGAGGGCGTTGAAGCGGCCTAAACGATGACAATTGACATGCAAATCCGAGCAGAACCTGCAATTTGCCAGGCCAATATCAACGACAACGACACCAACAACAACAACAACAACAACAGCTCTATAAACAGCCCAACAATAACAGCTTAACGACATAGAACAACAACAAGCTAAGCTGGTGCTAAAGTCTTCGTTTTGGTCGCCTTAAGCAGCCTCAGCGTTTGCAGTTTATTATTATTTCAAGTCTCCACCCTCCATTTTCTCTCTCTCTCTATCTCTCTCTGTCTCCCTCTTTTGCCGGTCTTGGGTTTTTGTTTTTCATCTGAATCTGATAAGAATTTAATTACAATGCACACAATATAAGTACAAAGTGTATACAGATGTACTTAGCAGGCGGACACACGCACAGACACGCACAGACAGGCATAGAAACGCCTAGACACTCATAGACACGCACACAACGCAACTAAACACGCACAGACCGAAATTGTATGACAAATTGTATGCGTAAAGAGTTACACAAACATTACAAGCTCCACGTGTGTTCAAAACTTAAGCTTAACTGGGGAAAATTCTGTGCGTACTACCGTGAGATTTAATCGAAAAGAAAGTTCTGTATACTTAGTCGACTTTTGCCTTGAAAAGACATCAGAAATTGCATTTCGAACAAGCTCTTAAACTTGCCCGATTTGGGGATATTTGAGAAAACTGTTCCAATTCCATTGTGCCAAAAGAAAAATGTATTGAATTTGTACAGTTTTTTCTTGGATTTCATGTTCCATTTCCACAATCTGAAGTGCCAAATGAAATAATTTTAGAATCAGTAGAGAACTTTGGCATAACCGATGGCACATCTTGGATCTTATGTTGAGTATTGCATTTTATGTTTTAATTTCATTGTATTATGAGACGAATTGGAAACTGTTTCAAATTGTTCTGCTTGACATCTTGTAAACTTTGTTAGTTCTTGCGTTCTCTGTTTCATTTTCACAATAGTAAGTACCGAGTTGATCAAATTTGTATACCATGTTATACCATTCGACCATTGAAAATGGTCAAAAATGGTAAGTTTGTGCAAATGTATGTAACAGGCAGAAGGATGCGTGGCAGACCCCACAAAGTATATATATATTCTGTCCGTCTGACCGTTTGAACGTCTAGATTTCAGCTATTACAAAAGCTAGAGACACCAAATTTCACATAAAGGTTCCTGTATACCATAGGTAGATCTAGTTTGATTTCAATTTTCGATGTCACGCCCACAGCCCACGCAAATTGATAATTTACGATTATTAGGAAAAGTATTAAAGCTAAACCTTTCTGCTTTAGTATGAACATAGATAATTACAATATAAATCTATTCTCCGATCGAACAATAAATACAGAAGATATTCATCTAAATGGTTTCCATAGTTACACTGTTAGCGCCTTTGCAGCATATCGTGACGTCATCGTCACAATGTGTGTACAGCTGATTCCTATGTTTTCACATGTAGATGGCGCTATTCAAAGATAGATCTAATTTAAACAATAGGTGGCGGATGAACTTGTGCAGAGTTTTTTGATGGAATTAAATGTGGGATAATTTGGTTCGAAACTGGGCGAATGGTATCTTACTGCCGGGCGCGCTCGACTGTAGCTTTCTTTACTTGTTTTGTATGGTTTTGGCAGACTGAACAGATCGTAAATCTTAGAAAGTATCTATGGTTTTGCTTTTGTGTTTCAATTCAACCGTGTTAGCTCTTGCATATTATGTTCGTTTCCCACTGTTTTAGGTGCAATTCTTAGCAATCGCTCTTTTAAAAAGCTTCTACGTGACAAGCTGCCTACCCTAGCCTATATACCCCACACAGCTAAGATCATATGCTTACTCACACAGTTATCGCGCTTTATCTTTGTGGCGCCATTATGATAGCCAGCGTCGGATTCGCAGCGATCGGCGTCCAAGCGGACTAGACGCACGCACACATACAAACACTAATGTTTGTGCGTCTGTGTGTGTGTGTGTGTGTTGGTGTGTCTATGCAAATCTGCACCAAACTCGCAATTGCAAACAAAATCGAATCGAAGCCAAGTGAAACAAAGTGGAATGAGAACGTAAAACGTCCTCTCTCGCGGGGGCCGTCGCGATGTTCATATCTTATTTGAACTGTGACAACGACAGTAACAATAACAAAAGCAGCAGCGGAAGCAGCAACAACAAAAACAACAGTAGCAATTATCACAGCGGTAGCAGCGGTAGCAGCAGCAGCAGCAGCGCTGCTAGCGTGGCAACGCCGACGACGACGCCCACGTCGACGCCGACGTCAACGCCGCAGCTGAGCATGGAGCGGCTGCTGCACGCGGTGCGTGAGGAATTTCAAGCGGAAGATGAGTACGAAGATGCAGGCAACGCCAATGCCTGCAGCAGCGACAGCAGCGACAGCAGCGACAGTTGCAGCAACAGTTGCGCGGCGCTCCAGTCGCAAAGCTGCTTCCAGCCCAGCGACTACTTTGCCACAAGCGGTGGCACAGCGACGACAGCGGCGACGGCGACCGCTGTGCGTCGCTTTCGACGCTCCTCGATTGGCATGCAGCGCAAGTCGGCGTTTCGCCAACGCAAGCTTGACTCGCTGGGGGCGTGGCGCCGCAAAAGGTAAGTCGCGGTCTTCCTCTCCCCCCCCTTACCCATACGCTGCTTCAATGCAAAAGGGTAGAAGTCTTTGGAGATACCAGGGTTATAACGAACTTCGTTGCTTATCGCGTGCAAATTGATTTGACGGGCAACACTGCTCAGTGCCAGGGTTGCCACTACTGTTGAGGCAATCTTTAAAGGTTAAGTCTAACAACATTATATCATCTTCTGATTCGCCCACATCTTTTTATGCTTCGCTAACGCTGACTGTTCTCCACCTTCTGTTTCGCGCCTGCCCCTTTTAGACGCACGACCTCGTCGAGCAATGCACGTCGGCCGATTCGCATTGTGCCGGACTGGACAGAGAATGCGGTGCAAGGCGAGCATTACTGGAAGCCCACGTCGGCCTCGGGCGATCTCTGCTGCCTCAACGAGGAGTGCATTGTAAGTATATATTTATATGTGTATAAATTTACAAGAAACGCACACACACGTACGTATCGCCAGTTGGGTTTTTTTTTTTTTTTTGGGGGGGGGAGGTGAGTTCTAGCCTGGGCTTCACTCGGGGGCTACATCTAATTTAATTACCGCCGTCAAGTAAAAAAAAAAGTAACAAACCCCAAACTGTATGAAACTTCGTGTAATCGTGTAATTTATTTATTGCGTGCTTCTCCGACATACACAAGTATGTGTGAGGGTGTGTGTGTGTGTGTGTGTGTGTGTGCGAGGGTTTGCGTGTATGCGTTATTTGTTTGGCCACACGCACTCGATACATGAAATGGGCCGAGCGCGCGTGCTTTGCTTGTCCAACAGCTGCAAACGTCGCCCGTCACAAGTTGCAAGTACTTTGTCATTAGGCGAATGTAAGTGTGCTGTGTGTGTGTGTGTGTGTGTGTGTGTGTGTGTGTGTGTGTGTGTGTGTGTGTGTGTGTGTGTGTGTGTGTGTGTGCGTGTGTGTGTTTGTGTGTGTGTGTGTGTGTGTGTGTGTGTGTGTGTAGCAAGTCTTAAGTCACGCCAACTGTTCGAAGAAAAAGTCTCCTCCCTGTTGCCAGCTCAACAAGTGAGCGAGCTGCGCGTTCAAGCACATAAATATCGCAATAATTTCCCCCGAGTTGAAGGTCTTCCATGGCATACAGGTGACAACCCCCGCCTGGTGCCTACGTATCCTCTTAGTTGTCACTGGCAGGCATATCAAACAAGTACTGAGAGCGACGAAAACTGCTTGGCATATAAGTCAAATAAGTGCCAAGTGCACAATTTGCAGCTGCATTAAGGCTTGTCATTTTATTGCCCCTACATTTGCTTTTCGTAGTGCTTCACTGTGCTTGCCAGAAAGCTTAGTGGTCATGTGGTTTAAAACGCAATAAAGCTTAAATCGTTCTTGGGATTTCAGACAATTAAAGCATCTTTGATCAGGGTTAGCTATCAAGAGTATCAGTATGTCAATTAGTTAAACTTGCAATTTATTGGCTTCTGTTTCATGTAGCTTTAATAGGCTTTCAAGTCTTAAGCTTGTATTTTGATTGTTTTTTTTTTTGCAAAGCTTAACCATACTACGCTTTGCTGGAAGTTAAATGTTGTCGACATTGATAGTGCATTCAAGCTTGAATATCGTACCACACTTATGCTTGCTTTGGGTTTTTTGTACAGTACAGCTTTAATGAGTCTTAAGCCAAATAGAAATAGCTTACGGTAAGTTATAAAGAGTTTTGAAAGTAACAAGAAGAGCTTCATTTTGCTTACGCTTCTTGTTTGCAATTTGATTTACTTTTAGACGAGCTTTAATAAGCTTGCAAAACAAATTAAGCGTAAGCTTGCTTAAAATTCTGTAGACCTGCCTACTCGTTAAGTTAGGTATGAACTTAGCTTTTCCCGTCGTATTCCCTATGCAATGGGCCGCACGTGTCCTTGGAACACGCCGGGATAAGCTGGACGACAACAACGGTGACAGATGGACCTGGACGAATACGGCGAGTTTACGACTCTACGGGTCCACGCGGGGGAAGGACAAACACAATTAATGGGCAGACTTTGTTTCGGGAAGAAATATAAATACAAACTGTGCCAATGAGTCATGGCGTGTGGCCAGCCTTGTCGGCTGTGGGCCTCGCCACGTAACCGATTGGCCAATTAAAAATGACAAGCTGCCTGCGTCTGCATTTCTAATGTGTTTATCTCAGTCTCTTCCCATCTCTCTTTCTCCCACACTTAATCTGCTGCAGAAAAGCGGACAGCGTATGAAGTGCTCGGCCTGTCAACTTGTGGCCCACCAGAATTGCATTCCAATGGTGAACGAAAAGACTCAGCTGGCCTGCAAGCCAACCTATCGGGATGTAGGCATCAGGCAGTACCGGGAGCAGACAACGACCCATCATCACTGGGTGCACCGCAAGCTAGAGAAGGGAAAGTGCAAGCAGTGCGGCAAGGTAATTACACGCAATTAACCTATAACTACCACTAATGTTGTTATCTCTTTCTCTCCCACACTCACACACGCACACACACCCACATAGGCTGTGCAGAGCAAACTCTTTGGATCGAAGGAAATTGTCGCCTTGTCGTGCGCCTGGTGCCACGAGATATACCACAACAAGGAAACGTGCTTCAATCAGGCCAAGATTGGCGAGGAGTGTCGCCTTGGTAAGTTTGACCCTGGCCTCTGTTCGTCTCTTTCTGTCACTTCCTACGGCCTTAGCTCTCTCTCTCTCTCTTTCTCACTGTCTCTCTCTTTCCCATTCCGCATTGTCCTTTGATTAATTACGTGACGTGCATGCAAATAAATTGTGGCCCGTTAACTTAATTAAAATTTGTGCATCAAAACGTTGCCCAGCTTGCCCTGCAGTGCCGCTTAACCCTTTAGTGCCCTTACTCACTCACTCAAAGCCGAATCCCATTTATTCGTCAGGTAAATTGTGACACACCCACTCGACCCTCTTACTCCTCACATTATCACCCACTCTCTCCCTGTCTCTCTCTTTCTCTCTTTCGCTCTCTCTCTCTCTTTCTCTGTCCCTTTCCTGCCTCCCGTCTCATTGTTTCATTGTCTTAATTTCCAGAGCAGCGTGGTATCTTTATTCGCTGTCTACCCTTTCCAGAGACGACCATCATCACTTTGTTACTGCTGTTACGAAAGTTGTGTTCATTGTTAACACCTTAAGGCTTCGATAATTTTGCCGGATAGGTAGAAAAGCTTACGCCTATAAATTCAGTTCAGTGTTGATTACTATATAGAGCATTACATATCTTTTAAATAGGTCTAGGCATTTGATGAAAGTTGTAGTTCCCTCCCCCTCTAATTTTAACTTAATAAAGATTTTATTATTTTGATTACCTTATATACCAACAAGTTTCTATCTCTTCTTGAAAAAGGGATCTTACAATACATCATCATTATCCACTAGAAAAACCTTCTTAAAATTTCATCTATTTATTCTTCAATTCGTTTTCTTATAATTTATGCCTAAAGAGTATAACAAGCTTGTCCCCTTGTGTTTGCGACAGCTTCTCTCCCCCCTTTTCTCTATCGCTTTCTTATCCTTTCTGCCTACCTTTTCTTTTCTTATCTATTTCGGGTCAAGTTTTTGGGTCATTAGCATTTATTTCGCGGAATTGACAATTTGTCAAGTTCTCTTGTCCTCAGTACTAAGTCAATAGATGAGCGCAATACGTGGTAAATACAAATTGAAAATTCGTTCGTTCCTTTACGTTGCTAGTGTCGTCACAGACAAAGGAATTCAAAGGTCGAGTCGTCTGTTGATTTTGGTTTAAATTAATTAAATTTAAACTTAGTCCCACACAAAGACATCAAGTAAGAAAGCTACAGTTGAGTGTGCTCGACTGTAATATACCCGCTACCCATCTGCTCGTACATCAAAATTATTTGCGGAACAATAAAAAACGGGTACAATCATATTTTGACCGTGAAAGGCTGCCAGCAGCGCGCTTACAGCTATGGAAAACGTTAAGCTGAATAACTTCTGTGTTTATTATCTGATTGTTACCAAATTTTCAGAGATCATCTGACTAGCTATAGTTATCATATAAATGAACAATATGGCATCAAAATTGCGCTTGTAATCAATTTTTCGATTTACGGGGGCAGAAGGGGGCGTGGCCAAAATCCAAAATAAACTTGATCAGCGTGCAATAATAACACATTTTGTCACCAAATTTGGTAGTCCTAGCTCTTATAATAGCTGAGATCTAGATTTTCACACGGACAGACAGACGGACAGACGGACATGGCTATATCGACTCGGCTGTTGATCCTGAGCCAGAATATATATACTTTTTGGGGTCGGAGGTGTCTTCTTCTGCCTTTTACATACATTTTCGGTTTGAACAAAGTTATAATACCCTTCTACTCTAAGAGTAGCGGGTATATAAATAGAGGAAGACAGAGCAATGCATAGAGTAAAAGACTTCGATGAAATTAACTCAGACTGATTGAATCGCCCTCTATCGATTGCCAAGCTTGATGAAGAGGTCAATTATTTCAGAGTTTGAAAATGATTGAATTTCCATGGACAACCTAGTATTATATTCAAGTGGTGTAGTTCACTTTGAGTTTAAGGCATACATTGAACTCTAGAAGAAAGCACAAACTATGCATACAATTCAGACTTAATAAGCAAAGAAGTATACCTCGTATACGTATAGATTCCAGATCGATTGTCCGCCCAGAGGACAAGTCAATCCCAACGTTAACTTTCGCTCCCCACTCGTCGTTGAATCGTAGAGGGAAATTGTTGCACCATCAAAGCTGCAACTGAAAGTTCGCTGCACTTAGCGGTCCTCCCGCTAGGTGTTTCCCCCCTCCCACTCCCACTTCCCCCACCATTAACTCGAGAAGTTAATTTCGAGATGCCAAAAGTTGTAAGTGGCAGATAAAAGGACTTTGGCCAGCTGTGGATGTCACTGCGACAAGAGCAAGACAATCGACTTATACAGCGAAGAAAGTAGATTGACGCAGAGGAAGAAGGACAAGTGGAGAGGCGTGGTACGGCGAAAGAAAGGAAACGGCACGTCTGGCTATGCACAGGAACTGCGTGCTAAACTGGCCTAGACCCGGCAAAATCTCCCTCTCTTCCGCTCTCTCAATCTATCTTTCTTCTCTCTCCTTGGGCGCTTTGTTGGGTGTGTCGCGTCTTGTGGCGTCTTTGTTTTGCCAGCGTCTTGTCTTGTCTGTCCTCGCCAACATCCTGCCTGCCCTTTAGCCTCGCCTGCCTGTCTGCCTGTTCATCCGTGTGCGTTGTCCGCCTGTGATATTCATAATTGTGCTCCCGCTTTCGGCATGTTGCTAGCTCTGTGCGTGGTAGCATGCGCCTTCTCATCTCAATCTATTACGCTTGCCCTTGTGAGTGACTTTTACCGCATATTTTCTATGCTATTAACTTGTCCTGGCTGTCCTCAAAGGTGTCCAAAATAAATACTGCTCCCTGCGCCTACCGGCCCCTACTTCTTTTGCCAGCACACACATTCTCAATTAGCTGCACAGTCAGCTAAAACCCTGCCCTGCCCCCCTCCGTCGCTCACATCTAAATAGACTTAATCCCTCAACCTCTCTCTCATTCTCACCCTCTTTGCAGGCAACTATGCACCCATAATTGTGCCACCATCGTGGATTGTCAAGCTACCGAACAAGGGCAACTTCAAGTCCTCCATCCGCGTGAGCAACAAGAACATCGCTGCGGGTAGTGCAACTAGTTCCGCTGGAGCTGTCAGCGGCGGCGGTGGAAAGAGTAAGAAGCAGACCCAGAAACGGCAAAAGGTCAAGGAGGAGAAGAAGGAGCCGCGTGCATTCATTGTAAAGCCGATTCCATCGCCGGAGGTAATACCGGTCATTGTCTTCATCAATCCCAAGTCCGGTGGTAATCAGGGTGTAAAGCTGTTGGGCAAGTTCCAGCATCTGCTCAATCCTCGTCAGGTGTTCGACTTGACACAGGGTGGACCCAAAATGGGGTAAGTGAGCAAGCCAAAGAGCTTAGTTTGGCAAGTTAGTTTGAATTGCTTCACCTGTAAGCATGGAACTAGGTCGGAAGTCTGTGTAACCTAAAAGTGAACTAGTTCGAGGTACAAATTATAACCTCAATTTTAACCTAAATGTTTTATCACTCTCTTCTCCTCTACAGCTTGGATATGTATCGCAAGGCACCCAATCTGCGCGTCCTTGCCTGCGGTGGGGATGGCACTGTCGGCTGGGTGCTCTCCGTGCTGGACCAAATCCAACCGCCACTGATGCCCGTACCAGCTGTGGGCGTGTTGCCCCTGGGCACTGGAAATGATCTCGCTCGATCGCTTGGTTGGGGCGGCGTAAGTACAAGAAAAGGCTGCAAGTCCTAGTGCAATCTTAACTGACCTTGGGCATTCCACTCTCTCAGGGATACACCGATGAGCCTATTGGCAAGATACTGCGTGAGATTGGCATGTCACAGTGCGTCCTCATGGACCGCTGGCGTGTGCAGGTGACCCCCAACGATGATGTGACTGACGATCATGTGGATCGCAGCAAGTCGAATGTGCCGCTCAATGTGATCAACAACTACTTCAGCTTCGGTGTGGATGCACATATTGCACTGGAGTTCCACGAGGCGCGCGAGGCACATCCGGAACGCTTCAACTCGCGCCTTCGCAACAAGATGTACTACGGCCAAATGGGAGGCAAGGATCTGATCTTGCGCCAGTACCGCAACCTCTCACAGTGGGTAACCCTCGAATGCGATGGCCAGGATTTCACGGGCAAGCTACGCGATGCTGGCTGCCATGCCGTGCTCTTTTTGAACATACCCAGGTAAGCGAGTTCGCGCTGACACTAGTGGACATCAGCTCCATCAACATCTAACTTGCAGCTATGGCGGCGGTACACACCCCTGGAACGATTCCTTTGGCCAGACTAAGCCCACCATCGATGACGGGCTCATGGAGGTGGTTGGATTAACCACTTACCAACTGCCCATGTTGCAGGCGGGCATGCACGGCACCTGCATCTGCCAGTGCCGCAAGGCTCGCATTGTCTCCAAACGCACCATTCCCATGCAGGTGGATGGCGAGGCATGTCGCGTCAAGCCCTCCATCATTGAGATCGAACTGCTAAACCAGGCCTTGATGTTATCCAAACGGAAGCATGGACGCGGCGATGTCCAGTAAGTTTGCACTCCCAGGAGTGAGTTCCACAGGCAAACATAATTCTACTTATCCGCTTCAATTTCCCTACTTCTGCACAGTGTGAATCCACTGGAGAAACTACAGCTGGCAATCCTTCGAGTGACCATGCAGCAGTACGAACAGTACCATTACGACAAGGAGATGCTGCGCAAGCTGGCCAATAGGTTGGGACAGATCGAGATCGAATCGCAGTGCGATCTTGAGCATGTGCGCAACTTGCTCAACATCAAGTTCGAAGAGTCCATTACCTATCCGAAGGTCTCGCAGGACTGGTGCTTTATCGACTGTAAGTGTGCTTGGTCGGGTCAGCAACTCTTGCCATACCTAATTGGAATCGGGGTTTATTTTCCATCTTTGTACAGCCTGCACAGCGGAGCATTACTTCCGCATCGATCGCGCTCAGGAGCATTTGCACTACATCTGCGACATTGCCATCGATGAATTGTACATTCTAGATCACGAGGCGGCCACAATGCCCCAGACACCCGACCAGGAGCGCTCGTTCGCTGCCTTCTCGCAGCGACAAGCGCAAACCGAGCGACGGCAGATGGATCAGGCACAGGGTCGCGGCCCAGGCAGCACGGGTAGGCTTCTTTTAGCTGACTGTTGGCATCGCGCCATCGCCGGCAGCGATTCCGTTACACCGACTACTTCCGAGCTGCCGCTACAGCAGCGGCTGCAGCTCTACCAACAGCAGGCGGCCCAGCAGCTGCCCTACCTAGATAGGCGCATGTTTTGCCACCTGCATTATCGCAAGAAGCGCTACGAGCTGTGAGCCTATGTAGCCTGCTTCTCTCTTGCTGTTGCGCTCGCACTTGCTACCTGTCTGTCTCGCTGTCTTTCTCTTTCCGCAATCAATCGAGCTATCTATGTCTTTCTCTCTCTCTCTCTGTTGTTTGCTGTTGTGTGTTGTCTGTGTCTACGTTGTGTGCTCACGTTTTGCTTTGGTTTTTCTCGAGTTGGTTTTCTGTTCTTTTTGCATGACACACACACACACACACACACACACACACACACACACACACACACACACACACACACACACACACACACACACACACACACACACACACACACACACACACACACACACACACACACACACAGAGAGAGACACACATACATACACACACAAACACGCGCGCTTTTACACTCCACATATGCACGCACACATCAACAATGCTCACGCTGTATTGGGAGCGAATACTGCTTAGTCCTTGCCACGCCCACATGTAAGTAACGCATTAAATATGACTAGCCCCCACGTTATGAGTATCTAATCGCCGCTTACGTCAACAGTTACTCGTAACAGCGACAAGGACTAAACCGTATTCCGTTCTTGTACAATTCCCCACCAACCAATCTACCAACAAACCAATTAATCTGTCGTCCAACTAACCGATCAAAACTCAAACCAAAATCAATAAACACAAATCCAACCACAAATCACAGAGTTCAATCGGTAGGTTGCCACAGTAGCTTTATGTGATTAACTGATTAGCCGATTATCTAACTAAATGATTATGTAATTTATTGTGTTCTTTATGCATATTGTAAATCTTAACTGCAAATAGCGAACTAACAATTTTCTCTTTTAAATTAAATATTCACACTTGAACACACCCACACACACATACGAACCCGTTGAAAATCTCATACAAAGATGAGGACTTGCAAATTGGCTCGAAGTCCATTAAAGTGATGAAGTGGAAGAGGTAAAGCCGAAACGATAAAACGATAACTAAATATATATCGCTATCGCAATCACAAGCTCATCGCTCTCACTCTTGCTCTTTCTCACGTGCATTTTTTACTCAAAAATTGTAACTAAATTGAAACTAAATGAGTCAGACGGCCATGGAAATGAAAGACATATCCAATCTCGCCTACACATTTGGCGATTGCACATGCCCATATCACATCATGCCACACTCGCACTCTCTTTCTCGCGCATATACTTCCTTTCACCCACTGCTTTTCTCACTCTCTCTCTCTCTCTCTCTCTCTCTCTTTCGCTCTCTCTTCCTTTCTATTATCTCTTTTTTCCTGCATATCTAACTGTCTCTTTCTTTTCACTTTAATTGCATTTTTCTGGTCCTGTTGTGCATGCAGCAACAAAGATCGTTTATTCAGTTTTAGCGAAGATGTTTTTGGTTACGGATTCAGGTATTCTGTATTTAAGTCTACTATCCCCCGACTCTGACTGACTCCCAACTATCTATATATAACTATCTCAATTTATCTATCTCTCTCTACACTCTGTCTGTCTCACTAAATAAGAGATCGTTTTCGTATCATATTGTACAACATATCGAAAACATATTAAAATCGAAACTGATGCTTGACTTTTTCTTTTCTACTTTTCGATGCACATCTACACACGCACACACGTACACATACATCTACACATAAAACCAACTCTACAACCAACCAACAAACCAACCAAACAACCATATAACAGCCCTATACTGGAGCAAACTTCCGATGCCGTACTACTAGCGGCCCAGGGCGGACAACTCAATATGGTAGCTTAAACTTTGACTTATACCTTTACCTTTACCTTAACCTTTACCTTTACCTTTACCTTTACCTTTACCTTTACCTTTACCTTTACCTTTACCTTTACCTTTACCTTTACCTTTACCTTTACCTTTACCTTTACCTTTACCTTTACCTTTACCTTTACCTTTACCTTTACCTTTACCTTTACCTTTACCTTTACCTTTACCTTTACCTTTACCTTTACCTTTACCTTTACCTTTACCTTTACCTTTACCTTTACCTTTACCTTTACCTTTACCTTTACCTTTACCTTTACCTTTACCTTTACTTTTACCTTTACCTTTACCTTTACCTTTACCTTTACCTTTTTACCTTTACCTTTTACCTTTTACCTTTACCTTTACCTTTACCTTTACCTTTACCTTTACCTTTACCTTTACCTTTACCTTTACCTTTACCTTTTACCTTTACCTTTACCTTTACCTTTACCTTTACCTTTACCTTTACCTTTACTTTTTACCTTTACCTTTACCTTTATACTTTACCTTTACCTTTACCTTTTTACCTTTACCTTTACCTTTACCTTTACCTTTTACCTTTACCTTTTACCTTTACCTTTACTTTACCTTTACCTTACCTTTACCTTTACCTTTACCTTTACTTTTACCTTTACCTTTACCTTTTACCTTTACCTTTACCTTTACCTTTACCTTTACCTTTACCTTTACCTTTTACCTTTACCTTTACCTTTACCTTTACCTTTACCCTTTACCTTTACCTTTACCTTTACCTTTACCTTTACCTTTACCTTTACCTTTTACCTTTTACCTTTACCTTTACCTTTACCTTTTACCTTTACCTTTACCTTTTTACCTTTACTTTACTCTTACTTTACCTTTTACCTTTACCTTTACCTTTACCTTTACTTTTACCTTTTTACTTTACCTTTACCTTTACCTTTACTTTACCTTTACCTTTACCTTTACCTTTACCTTTTACCTTTACCTTTACCTTTACCTTTACTTTACCTTTACCTTTACCTTTACCTTTACCTTTACTTTTACTTTACCTTTACCTTTACCTTTACCTTTACCTTTACCTTTTACCTTTTTACCTTTACCTTTACCTTTACCTTTACCTTTACCTTTACCTTTACCTTTACCTTTACTTTACCTTTACCTTTACCTTTACCTTTTTTACCTTTACCTTTACCTTTACCTTTACCTTTACCTTTACCTTTACTTTACCTTTACCTTTACCTTTACCTTTACCTTTACCTTTACCTTTACCTTTACCTTTACCTTTACCTTTACCTTTACCTTTACCTTTTACCTTTACCTTACCTTTACCTTTACCTTTACCTTTACCTTTACCTTTTACCTTTACCTTTACCTTTACCTTTACCTTTTTACCTTTACCTTTACCTTTACCTTTACCTTTTACCTTTACCTTTACCTTTACCTTTACCTTTACCTTTACCTTTACCTTTACCTTTACCTTTACCTTTACCTTTACTTTTTACCTTTACCTTTACCTTTACCTTTACCTTTACCTTTTTACCTTTACCTTTACCTTTTACCTTTACCTTTTACCTTTACCTTTACCTTTACCTTTACCTTTACCTTTACCTTTACCTTTACCTTTACCTTTACCTTTACCTTTACCTTTACCTTTACCTTTTACCTTTTACCTTTACCTTTTTTACCTTTTTACCTTTACCTTTACCTTTACCTTTTACCTTTACCTTTACCTTTACCTTTACCTTTACCTTTACCTTTACCTTTACCTTTACCTTTACCTTTTTACCTTTTTACCTTTACCTTTACCTTTACCTTTACCTTTACCTTTACCTTTACCTTTACCTTTACCTTTACCTTTACCTTTACCTTTACCTTTACCTTTACTTTTACCTTTACCTTTACCTTTACCTTTACCTTTACCTTTACTTTTACCTTTACCTTTTACCTTTTTACCTTTACCTTTTTACCTTTACCTTTACCTTTACCTTTACCTTTACCTTTACCTTTTTTACCTTTACCCTTTACCTTTACCTTTACCTTACCTTTACCTTTACCTTTACCTTTACCTTTACCTTTACCTTTACCTTTACCTTTACCTTTACCTTTACCTTTACCTTTACCTTTACCTTTACCTTTACCTTTACCTTTACCTTTACCTTTACCTTTACCTTTACCTTTACCTTTACCTTTACCTTTACCTTTTACCTTTACCTTTACCTTTACCTTTTACCTTTACCTTTACCTTTACCTTTACCTTTACTTTACCTTTACCTTTACCTTTACCTTTACCTTTACCTTTACCTTTACCTTTACCTTTACCTTTACCTTTACCTTTACCTTTACCTTTACCTTTACCTTTACCTTTACCTTTACCTTTACCTTTACCTTTACCTTTACCTTTACCTTTACCTTTACCTTTACCTTTACCTTTACCTTTACCTTTACCTTTACCTTTACCTTTACCTTTACCTTTACCTTTACCTTTACCTTTACCTTTACCTTTACCTTTACCTTTACCTTTACCTTCTTCAGAATCGTGTGAATCTTGTCTAAGCTTTTGCGCTATAAAGCATTAGCTTTACTGTTAGTCTTCTACATGCTACCTTGAAATGAAATGAATGTTTTTTACACAGTATCTCTATCTGTTTCTTTTTTCTCCTTCTCGTTCTCTCTTTCCTTCTCTCTCTCTCGCTACATTGCAGTTACGTGCACTACATGAACAAGGATACTCATTACAATCAGTGAACAAGAACGGTCAGACGGCGCTGCACTTTGCCTGCAAATATAACCATAAAGACATTGTCAAATACATCATATCGTGCGCAACGCGACGAGTCATCAACATGGCGGACAAGGAACGGTAAGTCACAGTTTATTGATACATTTAAACGTTAAAATGAATATGTTATCGATGCATGAAAAGCTTAAAAGAGTAACTATAAATGTGTAAATGATATATCGCTATCGAATAATTTATCGAAAAGTTAAAATTATGGCTTATGTATATTTTGTTTAACATCGATGGCATGTTATCGATTTCCGATGCATTTATATGTGCTATCGATAACAAAAACAATATTTTCGTTTCTCCATTTCTATCTCGCCTTAGCGGTCAGACGGCATTGCACATTGCTGCGGAACAAAACCGCCGCGACATCTGCGTGATGCTTGTGGCAGCCGGTGCCAATCTACAGGCACGTGATGACGGCGGCAACACGGCTATGATGGTGGCATTTAACAAAAATGCCAATGAGATTGCAGCATATTTGGAAAGTAAGCAAGTCGCAGCGCAGGGCGACGGCTGGGCCGTTAACATTGTCAATGACGACAATATCCCATCCACATCCGCTTTCGCAGCTGCAGCTGCTGCCGCCGCCAAGGCTAACGCAACCGAAAACGCAAATGCAAATTCAAACGACAACGCCGATGCGAGCGCATCCAAATCATCGTCTGCTCCCTTCATGTAAAGTGCAACTAGATAAAGAAAGAGTCGCCCAACCCTTTTTCCCATTCCTGAAATCGCTGTAGAAACGTAGAGATCGCTAGCTGAGACCCATCCATCTGCCGCTACGATCAGATGCGATCGAGCTCATTAGATCGCATCAGATCTCATTCTAATATGCGAATTTCCTCCTTTTTTGCCAACCAATGGAAATACTGAACAACCAACAATTAAAACAACAACAACAACACTGAAATTCAATATATACTGCAAATGCTGCAAAAATGGAATTACCTAAAAATATATCAAAAATGTCAACAACAACAACTAAAACAATAACAAAATCCCAACACGAACATCAACATTCCAATGCAAACGACAAATGTGTAAATGAAACGGAACGGAACGACAACAAACTAAACAAATCGGAATGACATGGAAATGGATCGAAAATTGGACGTAACGAAAATCTTCCTTCAGGTCAAGAGCGTTTCATGCATTTGGAAGTGCAAACCAGAGTTTAGAAAAAAAATATTCAACTAGAAAGAAGATAAAGAAAATGTGAAAACAATAAGCAAAAGAAAACGCAAAGAAAATGCTTTTTTGTCGCCGAAATTTTGCAGACTCTTCTGTTTAATCATAGAAACTTTTTGTCTTTGAAAAGCAAAAAATTATCTTAAAAGAGAAACGAAAAACAGAAAACATAAGCCAATTAAATTTAATTTATTTAAATCGAAAACTATCGATTTACTATCGAATCACAGAAGGTTAAATGTAAACGTTGCTATAGTTTTAAGTGACAATTTATTTATTATGAAACACAAATCAGAACTTGATTTCTTATTGCACACAAACACAAACACACACACACACACACACACACACTTTCAATCGAGTGTTTTGTTTTGAATCCTTTGGCAAACAAAATTAAAAAGATAATTATGATTGTGATATCTAAATTTAATTGTACTGAAAACGAGAACGTTAAGAAAGTAAAAGAAGAACGCAAGAACAACGAGGCGACGGGTCAACGTGGCGTATGATTGATATTGATATTAGTGCGAACAGAAAGAGAGCATGGATGAACGAAAAGCTTCACCCACTCACACACACACAAACACACGTATAATGTAGACGATAAATATGAATATATGTATATGTTACACACCCACACACACGAACACATACATATTGCACACATTTCTGTGGCGATATCGATAAAGTTAAAGAGAACCGCGCTGTAAATTGTAAAGAAAAATGCAGCACAGCAGCAGCAATTAAGTTATATATACTATTTATTTTGCATACATACAATCATACAGTATGTATGAATATCTCTCTTACACTCACACGTATACACTAACACAGACACACATAGTCCCATGCGCACAGTCTTTACTAAGCTATGCACAACCCAGAAAAAGTTCCGTGTTTCCATGTTTTCGGTTCTCTGGTAACCCGATCTCTTTCTATATCTTCCTCTTTCTCTCTCCTCTCTCACTTTTACACGCTATGTAACTATCTGTATCCCTTTCTGTGACTATCTCCCTCTAACTCGATGTGTTTTAAACTCAATCAAAGACTTAAACGCCCGTCCTCACCCGACCGACCGTCAGGCTTACCCTACGAACAAAGCAAAACCACTACAAATATATATACTACGAAGAGAGGAGAAAAGATAAGAAAAGAAAATATATATACTTATATATATACACACTATACAATAAAGAACTTATACTATAACCATTAAATTTCATCGGTAACTTATACCTATACACAAAGACTATCGGGAAACCTAAGCGACTTTATTACACAACCGCAACTGCAAGTGCAACAACAACAACAAGAACAACATTAAAGAACAAGAATAGTCAGCGATACATAAAGGATATATATGGTAAGGATAAGTAATGGGCGTGGAAACGGATTCATATATATTTAGATAAGCAAGATTATATATAGACAGATTAAACACACAAACACACCTACACACATATTTTATCGAATCAAATGCGATAAACATTATTCGGATTAATCTTAATGTGCGATTAAGCAACTATATTCATAATCGATAAACAATAGCCGATATTGGATAGCCAACAAACGATAAATGTATATGTATGTTTGTTATTGATATTGATATCTGTGTCGTAGGAGTTATTTGAATTTTTTCATTAGATTCGCGTTCGATTAGAGCTATGTAAGTTCGATTGTGAAGTGCGCTAAAAGTCAATTACGTTTCGAAATTTATCCATTGGTTTAACTTTACATATATGATATATATAGACAGACATATATATATACATATATATACATATATATATTCAAATATATATACACACACATGCAGACGAATGTGTAAGGCATAAAGACGACAAATCTCATTATTGAACATAAGGAATAACGTAATTAATGATTTAGCTAGTGAGGCCGTCGAGTTCTGAGTGGATCACGTGTAATACCCGATCGACTCAGAACTCGCCGATTGACGACATAGCTGTAAGCTGTAGCTTGTAACTGTAGCTCTAATCGTAATAATACCAATAACAATAATTACCATAATAACTATAATAATATTAAATATGATAATGATAATCCTACACGATACGAATGCGCTGCAGTGAGTCGCCTGCCCTCGACAGGCCATGCACGCCACCGAGGGCAAGCTGAGAGTTTTGATTAGGGGCAGGCAGAAAGATTGTTAGACTTAGCATTTGATGGATAATTATGTTTTGGATTTCGTGTAGCTACTGTACAAACGATAGCGACCAATCTGAGAGCTACAGATCTGTGGCAGCGCTTTGGGATGCACCTGGACGCCGCCCCGCGTCACGTGCACTCACAGCCCGTGCCACACATCATCGCTCCGAGATGATCGCCAACAATTTGCAGCAACTCGATGTAGATGAGGGGAGACGACAGAGGTGAATGCTAAAGAAAAAAGTCTCATTTAGCAAATGACAATCTGGAGGAATTTAGCGAGGAGAAGAGAACGTTTGCTAGATCAAAAACATACATAGATGAATAATACGGGAAACGAATGAATGAGTGAGCGGCAGAAGCAGAACTCAAAATACACTAAACTATAACTAAAACTAAGAAGATAATACGATTTTAGTTTTTGAAGCTAGTAAATGTTAATTATCAATGTAGTTATTATTCGATTAATGGAGCACTATCTACTCTCCACTATCTACTATCGCTTAACTGTATCTCAGTCTAAATCTACATCCCAATCAAAATTGAAATCGAGAACAAGATCGAAACCGAGTTGGATCTCATCAAAGTTTTCGAAATTGAAATCGATGCGACGCTATCCTTTTGAAATTGAAATTGTAGTTTGAGGATTACGTTGAAATGAACAAGTGCAATCGAAATGAAGTACTACCGCTAGTACCACTAATAAGACAGACAGACCGACAGACAGTGTTGCGAAGCGTCGGCAGTGGCCGTGCCTCTGCAAATAAATGAATGATAGTCACCTGTTCGGAGAACAACCGGGTCCAAGACAAACTAAGAATATATTTTCGTGCATTTTGTGTAACATACAAATAAACAGGTCAAGCAGATAGATGGCATAGGCCCAGTCAGACACACACACACACACACACACACACACACACACACACACACACACACACACACACACACACACACACACACACACACACACACACACACACACACACACACACACACACACACACACACACACACACACACACACCTTATATAGAAGCTATACATATACATAGACATTAACATATATACATATACAAATATAACATATATTTTTTTTTATGCATATAAGAGAATTGTTGAATAACGTGGCGATCAACATGAAACGCAAGTCTTATGAAAACCTAGAAAATAAGGCAACAGAAATTGTAAAGGATGCAACTACACCAAGAACAACAAATACGAAAACAGCAACAACAACACCAACACCAACAACAAGTAAACTACAACAGCAAAAACAACAACATTGTGCGAAGTTGCATTCAATCGAAACACTTCACCAACTACCTTAACATATATTTACGCCTCTATTGAATAATTTTATTGTAAGTTTTAATTTGTAATTTACTTATTTATGTTTAATGAAAGGAAAACCAACACACACACACACAGTGAAAAATAAATATTTTATTTTCAAAAGAAAAACAAATTACGGCATGTAAATAATTTCATATTTTATTTGATTTCTTTCCCAATCTCGCTTATTGTCTCCCAACTTGTTTACAGCTCCTTGCTCTCAATAGCATTTCGATTGAAATGTAACTTAACGAAACACAACAAACAACAACAACAAGAACAACAAGAAGAAAATTATGAAATTGAAAAGCTGAATTTGTTATGCTTGAAACTGTAAAATAAAAAAAGGGAAGAACAAAAAAAACTTACGCAAGTCTGAAAGTATTTCTATCGAAGAGTTCTAAACTGCTTAAAACTGTATATTGTAAATATCTAACGTACTTTGAGCTAGCGCTATAAACAAGTTAAATGCTATAATCTATATACTATTACTATAAAAATGAACGCATTGTAACATAGAAGCACGCGTGCAAATATGTTACTTATATACCACATACGTGTATAACCTATATACAGATATTATTACCTACATTTATATGTCATATATATTCATATACATATATATATATATATATATATATATATATATATTATATTAAACTATATTATAAATGGTTAAATTTTTTGGTAGTCCATAAGCATTAAAAACATGAACAGACGCAGACAACGGTAACAGAAGAATACAAATACAAAATACGAATACGAATACACAATACGAATGCGAATTCGAAACAAAGAAAAACACAAAAGAAAACTAAGTACGATATGCACTGCAAGCACTGAGGAATTTGATTCAATTTTACTTAAGATAAACGAAAGAGAAATTGAAGTAGCATTTAAAGAAATCTAAATCTAAATTACGGTATTACGGCATTACGATTTAAAATTTTAAAGATATATACATGCATGTATCTCTCAAGTAACTAAGCAAAATTAATTTTCTGAACCATGCGAAGAAGGACCTAGGTAAAAACCAGAAACATGCCAGATATTAACATCATGGCGATGGGCAAGCTACGATTGGGCTAACACACATGCAGCACGCCCACGCACATCCACGTGAGTGTTTTTGTGTCTGTGTGTGCCTGCTTGTGTGTATACTACCGAATGGAATTGTTATGCAGGACGTTAAGGCCAAATGTAGAGGCCAAACAGTTAGTAACCGGCACACTCACACACCCACTGAACACAACCAAGCTCGAGCACACTCTCCGACACTAACACGCGCACACATAAACACACACACACACTCAAGTATTAATCTATGCTATATGTATGCTTATATCGAGCTGTACTAAAGCCGTTTACTCCGCTTATCTAAGAAATGCATTCACGCGCGCACTAGTACACACACACACACGCACATGCACACACAAACACACACACACACGCACACAAACCCACATACCGGATAAACAGAAACAAGACCAGCAAACTAAGCTTAACAAAAACTCAATGCATAACCACCATAAACACGACCAAAGACTCTGTAAATTCAATAAGCTTAAAATATCTGAAAAAGCTAAATTAGAAAAAGAAAATCCAGAAAAAAAAACAGAGACAATTCTCAAGTTCCGCACTTTGCCCAGATGCTATCGACAATTATCTATTGAAAAACATGTTAAGATCTCCCTTAAAATAAAAACGAAATAAATTGATTCAAAGCAAACAATCACTTAAAAAACAAAACGCGAAATTAATCGAAATTCTACAATAGATACAAAAACAATATTGAACGATGACAACTATCAACTACAAAAGCAACAACAACAACAAGAACAACAACTATTTTACTGTCATCAACCAATATATAATGCTTATCGATACATACTCTGATACTCGAAATAAACTTTTTTTTGGTATTTCAACTTACAAAAAGGCGATTGTTTTATTTTGTGCCAAAGGGAAGAGAATTCGTTGCATAGTTTTGCGCGCAGCACGGCCCAATTACAGGCATCCATAGAAGCATGCAACGAAAATGCGTAGTGTATGTGTGCGCTTTGTTTGTGCTGATAAGATTATTTTCTCTGCACAGCTCGATGAGTTTTTATCAGTAACCGTCGATCACAACGTTTGCATATAAATTCGGAGTACCGTACCGAATTTCCATAATGGCATGAAAAACCCCTTCGATAAGCCATTTTAATTGCGCCTTGGCCAACCTTAAGGCAAATGAAATTGAACTTTTCTAATCAACAATAATCTATTACCTGATATCGCAACCACATGCGAGGTAGTTCCAAAATCACGTTAAGCCCACCTGTACTTCGGCAATTCTTTCACTGCCCCTGCCACTGGGCAAACAGACGACGGACAGTTAGATAAATTCCACCTGAGTTGAGAACGTTTTGTCTCTCTTTTTTTTATTTATTTCTCCCCTTATCGAAGCGAGCCGAGCACTATAAAAGCCCAGTGAGTCCGGGGCAGCGTATAGAGAAAGCTCTAGGAATGCGCAAAATGAAGTTCACACTGTTAGCCCTGTTCGCCGCCATTTGCGTGCTCAGTGTAAGTAAAGAGATTGGTGCAGAGAGATGAACGGGCAACTAATACTTTGTGCAGGTCAATGCTGGTACGTGGCAACCACTCGATATGGCCCAGGCAATGGACTGGCAGTTCGATGCAAGCGATGTGGCCGAGGCCGATTTCATGGACCCCGAATCGTTTAGCTTCTTATCGGGCACCTGGTGGGCCATCAAGGCGGCACTTCGAGGCGTTAAGGGATTCAATTGCATTATCAAGTGGGTGGTCGGCATCAAGGCCAGTGCACTGCAATATAATGCCGCCCTTGTTGGCTGCGGCGTCGAAGCCACCCAGGACGTGACCAATCTGATCAATCAGAATCTGCTTATCGCCAACACGACCAGCAGCATCATCAACCTGAAGACAACCATTTGCGCTAGCACCGATGATGTCCAGAAGCCCTCAGTGACCAACAGCTGCGCCGTGAAAACACTTTCCCAGACCTTCAAGCTGTACCTGCAGATCAAGAAGGCCATCAAGCTGGCCAAGAAGATACCAAGCACCGGACCCAATGCCATCAGCTGTGTGACCAATGCCACCAGCGTCCTGACCAGCTACTATACTCAGTTCCCCGCCAACATGAAGGCCTGCTCCAAGCTGACCTCTTAAACAACGAAATGCATTTTTTCTTTTTTTATTATCTAATAAAATGAGCAACTAAACAAAAAGAAACCGTCCTATAATTTATATTTAAGATTGCGAGCTCAATGAAAGCTTTAAATGTTCTATGTTATGTGATCGATCGGTTGATAAGGTGATAAATGAGCTATATAATACTCGAAATATATCATACCATTTTCGAATTATATTATATTGTTTCCAAAATATATCATATCAGGCACGTATAAGTAGAAATTCGGGGAAACTTTGTTTTGCTGTTAGAGTTCCTGGAAATTATCACTTAATTCTTGGAATTCTTGCACATATCGCATTATATATATGCGCTAAAATAAAAAACAGGCCCAGTACAACTTCAAATGCAGTTTTTTTTATACCCTTACACTGACTAAGTGAAAATGTATGTAAGAGACATAAGGAGACGTGAAAGACCCTGTCCATCTGTTTGAACACACAGATCTCCGTTATAGTAACAGCTGGAGACACCAAATTTGGCATGAAGATTTTTGTATACTATAGGCAGATCAAGTTTATTTCAAATGTTTAGCCACACCCAAGGCTTCCACAGATCTAAAAATGTTGAAGTCATAACTATCTGCTTAGGCATACAGAGAGGTGAATACTATATGAACCTAGGCTCAAACTTTGATGAAAACTCAAAATTCTCTTAAATTGTTAAAATTTTTTGTTTTAATGTTCGTTATGCAAATGAAATATTCAGATAGCTTACATCGCATCGACGCATGTGTCAATGTTGGGCAAGAAACTGTTGTAGCTAGCCTTGACGCTGAGGGTAGCATCCACGAAGCAGGAGCTGGTGTCGGTGGGCAGCTTGGAAATCTGTTTGATGGTACGATTGAGCTTGCGGGTGAGCTTCATTATGGTCTTAAATAGCCTCCAGAAGCACTTGGACGTGGTGGGCTTAGCGGCATCCTCATTGGCGGCGCAGAGTTTGCTGTTCACATTGATGACATCGTTGCACAGTGAGATGATTGTCTTCACCGAGTCGACAATGGCAAGCACATCCTTGGGCACAGCGGTGCCGCAGGCATCGATGGCATCAACATAGCCAGTAGAGGCGGCCAAGATGGCGTTAACCTCCTTCAAGATGCAGTTGACGCCACGCACAGACTTCAATGCCTTCTTAAGGATTTTCTTAACGCTGCGAATGAAGCCGTATTCCTCGAAGTCCACGTAATCGTTGTCCAGCTGCTCATCCAATACATCCAGTGCGGCAATTAACTCCTCCTCCGCATCGTAGGCTCTAAGAGAGGCAACAGACGCACCGCCATTGGCCTGTGAAAATAATTACAGGGAATTTTAGCTTGGCAACTTCCCAGTTTGCTTGCCGAGCATATCGCTTATCGCGGCGGCGACTCTTGACTTACATTGGCGCTGAGCAGGCAACTGGCCGAAACGGCGAGCAGCAGGCAAACGGTTATAGTTCTCATATTGCTAGACAATTAGACTTTGAATAACTGAATGATTGGCTCTTTGCAAACTTCTTCACTTTTATAAAGATTTGTCGACCCTACCACGGCCATATCGCAGTGAAGTGTTCACGCGTTAAGTGATTTCAATATTTGCAGCGATTAGACTTTGCACAGATATCTACTATATAAGCACATATATATATGTACATATATTCGACACACAATTTATATATAGGTTATACAATAGTATATACTATACATATACATACATATGTATATGTATAGTATATGTTGATTATTACGTGGGGTCTTAAGTTTGATTTGAACTATCGCGGGCACCACCGGGTCGCCTGTTCCTGCTTGGCGTCTTGTGTTGTTTTATTGTTTGTTTTAAAACATGCCAATTTTGATTATCAAGTCCGGGGATTTGGTGGTGCGGATTTATTTTAGTCCCGATTAAAATCCATGACACGACATTCGCCTGTGGGTTGCACTTGCATATGTGCTAAATCGTAACCTACCATACTTCAGTGCTGGTAAGTCGTTTCATAGGTCGAATGATGTCGGTTCTCGGTGATAATCAGTGATAAAGTGAGTGTCGGACACGTGCGTTATATTTGTATATATATATTTATATATTTATAGTCATATTTTAATCATATTATTGAGCCAAGTATAAAAACAAATAACAATGAAAAAAAAAAAATTTGAAACTTACGGAAACTAATTATGAACGATGATTCGATAATCAATTGAGAGTAAACCCCATTTCGATAGCCAAGTAAAATCGTTAGTGCATTACAAAATAATAAAAATAATAATATAAAAATAATAATCGTAGTATGCAATATTCAAATTCATAGTATGATATCGATAAAGTCGATACTCGCACAACACCAAAATTGAATCGATTGTAAATTATTTGAAATAATTACGAATATCCACGCCAATCGATCCGCTCTTACATTAGTATAATAACAATAGTTGAAAATACAAAAAAAAAAAAAAAAAATAGATATACCTTTATATTCTTGCGTATAGTTTACTTCCCTACATATATAGTACACATACACATCGTTAAGTTTTTCCACTCTGTTTTTTCTCTCTTTTTTTTCTTGGATCTAAAGCTTGCCTTGAATCTCGAGCTGGGGCTCCTCTGGATCAGATTTCAATTGAAGAGCACCTAAGTCTAATAATTTAAATATATATTAAATATTCTTATATGATTTCTTTTCTCCATAATTTCGCCTTGCATACTCTTTCGTTCTTTTTCACAGATTGCACAATTCGTTATGTTAAATATTTTCGTAGGAAAAGGAAAAAGAAAGATAACACAAAAGGGAAACAGAAAAATGCACTACAAAACAGACTTAAAGACGAACACGCCCTCAGATTAAATCAGGCTAAGACGGCTGTTGGTCTTGCGCAGCTGCGCACGCCACGGAATGATGTTGTCGTTATCCTCCTGCTCCTCCTCCGGTGGCTCGCCCTGCTCTCCCGCATGTCCAGTGGTATCCAGCAGTTGCGGCTGCACTGCCTCCTGCTCGGCGTGCTTCGACTCGCTGTGGTTCTCCTTGTTGCCCTGCGGCGAATGTCGAGCATGCTGCACCTGTTGCTGCTGATGTTGTTGATGTTGCTGGTGCTGCTGCAGCATCTGCAGCTGCTGGTAGTGCTGCTCTACGTTGAGGGCACCATTACAAGTGGCCAGATTGATGTTGTCAATGGACATGGCGCGATTTTTGAGACGCCACGTGTCCGCAATGCGATTGTTCTCCTCCACTTTGGGCGTGTAGATGGCCGCTCTGGAAAATGGGTCGCAATGGGGTCAGATAGGAGTCCGGCTGGGTCATCATCACACAACGCAACGTGTGCCCTCTGCCAAAACAACCTCAACCTCAGGACTTAACTTACTTCAGCTTATTTTCGGTCTCCTCGCGACGTGCCAGAAGATCGCGCTTCCATTGCGGTATCTGCGAGAGACGACGCGATTCCGCTTCCTGGGCCATGCGATCCTCGAAATCCTTTTTGGCACGCTCCGCCGCCTTCTTAGCCATCATCTGGCGCTTCCAGTCGGGTATGGCATTGCCGGCCTGATCCTTTTCCGGTATCTGCAAGTAGATCTTTGACACGCATTACAATCCCATTCCTCTTCTGACTCTGCACTAATAATCTCGTCACTCACATGGTCTACGTAGTTGTTGGCCGTAAACTGTTTCGTTATCTCCATGTAGTGCTCCGAGTCCATGCGATTGGCCATCTGTTGTTCCACCTTCATCTTCTTGATGCCGGGTATATCCTTGGAGATCTTCAGCTCGGCTATCAGATCTGTCTTCAAATATGTGTCCGTGCTGGTAGTCAGGCACTGCATGCTCAGGCTACGAGCTGGCATCTGGTACGGTTTGGGCACCTTCTGTGTATCCGTGCGACGCAGCTTTGAATAGGGAAAACATATATAATTGATAAGAGAATTATCGTTACAGACTGATATCGATATTTAAGCTGTGTGTGTGTAGCTAGTGCTATTGTTTCAGCTATTTTGCCGTAAATTTTGGCTTTCATTGAAGATCAAATTCTGTATTTTTTAGACCATGGATTTTAAAAAATTACATGGGCTATTGTGTTTGTTGAAATGTGCGTAACAGGCAGAAGGAGGCATCTGCGACCCCATAAACTATATATATTCTTGGTCAGGATCACTAGTCGAGTCGATTAAGCCATGTCTGTCTGCCCGTCTATATGGACGCCTATATCTAAAAAACTAAAAAAGCTAGAGCTACCAAATTTGGTGACAACACTCATGTGCTTCATACGCTGTACAAATTATATTAAAATTTGGGCCACGCCTACTAACACCCCCCCGCAAACCGATAAACAGTATAGCAAGCACAATAATGAAGCTAGAGTATTCAGTTTTGGTGTATATGATAACTATCACCACCTAAACGATCGCTCAAAAAAGTTATTCAACGTTTCATATAGATTTGCACTGCGCCCACTGCAAGTAGTGTTTTTTCCCAACTGCTTGGACTGCTTGGCGTCTAACTGAAAATTATTTGTTTTTTTTTTTTTCTTTGAAAAACGCGTTTACCAATAACAGTTTTCTTAATCCGATTATTTTCATGAACTTCAAAAATCCAGTCAAAACTTGATATAAATAAAATAAGTTTTTTTTGCGCAAGGTGCAAGCAGTGGAGCTATGGAAAACGTTTACATGAATAACTTTGGGAAATTTATTTATATTGCATTCATCTATTTTCATACCAAAGCAGAAAGTAACTTCAATACATTTCCAAATAATCGTAGATTATCGATTTGTGTGGGCGGTGGGCGTGACATCAAAAATTGAAAATAAACTCGATCAGCCTATGCTACACAGAAACCTTCATATGAAATTTGGTGTCTCTAGCTTTTGTGATTGCAGATGTCCAGACGTTCAAACGGACAGACGGATTTGACTCACTTAACTCAGCTAGCCGTCCTGAGAAAAGCATATGTGTGTATTTTGTGGGGCGTGATACGCCTCCTTATGTCTGGTACATATATTTTACACAAAGTGAGTATACCCTACTTTGACAATTTTCAATGGGCGAAGGTTATAAAAAACTTGTTTTAGCTCTTATTGCACGTTTTATTTTAGCTTTTTCTGCCACATGCTTCAGCTTTAGATCTGACTTACCTGCACACTATTCAGATCCTGTATGGAAATGGCCGACAGCGGCTGATGTTGCTTACGCGTGGCCGTGTCCTGGCTACTGGGCGCCGCTGCACCGTGTGTCTTCTTCGGTTTCTGTGACTTGTTGTTGTTGTCGGGGGACAGGGGCGACAGCATCATCGGCATGGGCGGCGGCATCATCATCATGTGTGGCAAGGGTGGTGGCGGCGGTGGCAGTGGTGGCTGCTCGTGGTGCTGGTGCTGATGATGATGGTGTGGATGCTGATGCGAGTGCTGGTGCTGGTGCGGATGGGAATGCTGCTGTTGTCCGGGTATTTGGATCTGCATGTAATCCTCAGTGTCCGTGGAGCTGCAAAGACAAAACAGGTGTAAACTTTCGCTGCGTATGTGCAAGTGTGTGAGAGTGTGTGTGTGTTTGTGTGTGCCGCACCTGCGCCAGGCGGCCGCATGGCGTGTGCGCAGTATCATCTTCGGATTGCAACTGATCGCGGCGCAAGCGGCCGTTGGCAGGCATGGCCAACGTTGTGGCATGCAGCACGCATAAAATTTCATGCACTCTTGCGCGGCTGAGGAAGTGGCTCACTGACGGACGGACTGGCAGACGGACGGTGCTGCTAATTGCTCCGCTGCAGCTGCACATTGTCTGTGGCGGCGGCAGCGGCGGCTTAATTATGGCAACTGTACTTCTTGCCACTTTTGGTGGTAATTACTCGGGCTGCCGTTGCACGAGATGTGGCTGCACAAATTAAAGCAGCTGCTGCTGCTGCCACTGCTGCTGCTTTCTCAACTTACCGCGCCGACGATGGACATGAGCGCTTATCGCTGATGCTCTTTAGATACTCCGACGGCTTGATGAGATGCGTGACGCCATCTTGTGATTTGTTGGGAAAACTGGGCGGCACAAACGGCAGCACCAGCTGCTTGTTGACCAAATTGGGGCCACCCGAGCGGGCCACAATGCCCGAGCCAGCAACGGAGCCGGCCACGGAGCCATTGTCGCCATTGTAACTGCCGCCGTATTGCGATTGCTGCAGCTCGTAGTGATCCTCGGCGGAGCAGCCAACCCCATAGATGCTTGCGGCATAGATCGATTGCGCCTGCTGTTGCTGCTCTTGTTGCTGCTGCTGTTGGTAGTGGGTGGCCTGGTAGTTATTGTTGTTGCTGTTAATGTTGTTGTTGCTGCGCTGTTTGCCCTCGGCGTAGCTATAGATGCTGCCATTGCCCGACGGTCCCGTTAGCGGCTGATAATGCCCATCCCCGTTGGCAGCGCCAGCTGCATCGACTGTGTTGGTGGCGCCGTTACCATTACCATTGTTGTTGTCGTTGTTGCCATTGGTGTTGTTGTTGCAGCTGCTGTTATTGTTGTTGTTGTTGCCATTGAGCAGCTTGGCTTTCTTGTTCGCTGAAATTGAACAAATTTATTTATGAGATCTGCGCCTCGTCTGCGTTAACTACTTCACTACTCTCATTGTGGGTTAGCAGTTATCCCAGCTCTTTGGTCACGCTAGCTACGGCTATAGCACGCACACACACATATTGAGAGCTCTTATTGCGTATGCAGCGTGTGCCACCGCGACGCCTTTCACCAAAGCTACCGCATGACGCGCTAATGGACGTCTATAACTACGTCTTAATCAGCTGCTGTGCGGCCCAAGACGCCAAGCAGCTGCAATTCCACGCCGCAAAAACATGCACAGAAACAGAAACCACAAATAACATCGCGTTCTGCGGCATCATTTAAGAAACGGCAGCTCAGTCAATTATCGCAATGTTTCAGATATGGTGTATATACGATTAAATACTACTGTTTCTGCAAAAAGTTTGTTGTGGGAATAAACTTTGAAGACTTATCAAGGCTGGTTTACCGAATGTCCATCTTAACCCATTGGGATCTGAAAGCACTTCAGAAATTAAGCGGAGCCAAATTCAAGCCAAGTTTCTAAGCTTTTCAAATGATTCCAAAAGGTCTTAAGCTACGTTCCACATAGATTAAATTGAGACTATGTAGGTCTTTTCTGGCCATCTATAATATTATTATAAAGTCAAACTAACAACCAAGAAAAAGAAACTCATCCTTGATTTCTCTTTAAAAATTAATAGAATTAAGATAAACATCTTCACATAACTTGTTAAACCAAAGAAGGATACACTCCACTCTCAACCCAAGAATTAACCTTAACAGGAACTAATTTGTTACCGTTTCACTATTGAAAGAGAGAAAACTCTAAGGTAATCTAACCACATCTTCTTTTAGACATTACAACAGCAACATCAGAAGAAAAACGAACAGATGAAAAATACCAAAAAAATTACTCAAATTGTCAGCTCGCATGATTAGTTGCATTGTGAAGCCAATAGTGCACATGTTTCCACTTAATTGACCACAATGCTGCTCGCCCCGATCCGGCCACAATTCCAGACCGATATCGATACCGATTTCGATCCCGAAACTGCAAGCCTGAGACGTACAAACAGTGCCAGCTCTTTGGCTAGGCAACTTTCACGTCTCTAGTGGCAAGTGGCAACCCGTTTGCACTCCGAATTTGACTCCGAATTCGACTCCAAATTCGACATCGACTTCGACAATGGCATTGGCAATGGCAGTGGAAGTGGAAGTGCCCACAGATTCCATTACGTGGCCAGTTTGGCCTTTTTTATATGGTCAGGCCTAGTCGAAACTCATGGAATCGGGTCTAGCCAGTTTATTTAATTGATTTGTTGATTAAAAAAAACAAAAAACAGCAGCACAAAAAAGAAATGACAACACTTTTCAGTTCGGCTGCGATTGATGTACGAATTGGACAGGATTTAACTACAGAGAGCTAGGTATAGAGATAGGCATTATTCAAGAGATCGAGACGAAAAAGTAAAAATGTTCTATAGATTATTATATACAATAACTGGATTCTTTGAAAAAAGGTTAACTGCTACAAAGAAAATTAAGTTATAAAAGAAATTCCTCTAGTGTGCTTATCACACATCACATCATCCCACTTCTTTAGCTGTGTATTTCAGTTTAGTTTAGCACACTTTATTAATTCTATATAGATATAGTACTCCAATTTATCGATGACACTTACAGCGAAATATATCGAAACGCTGAAAGCTGAGCGTAAAATAATTCCGACGCGAATTCTTATGGATCTTTATCGAGCCCGGCATGTTCATTGCAACGTGTAAAAAGATAAGCAAACACAGAGACCGAGATTGCGATCAGAATCGATAATCACAAAGCGCGATTTAATAGTAAGTTACATTCTCAATTGGTTGCCTATCGAAGATCAAAGATCTTTAACCGTTAGCCATTTACCGTTTACCGTTAGCCGTTAACCGTTATTTGCGAGAATGTGCCGAAGACGATGTTGACTGGGCGAGCGTCGCTGGCAGCCTGATGCGAGTTCAAGCGACCGCCGAAGTTATTCACCCAAAACGACACCAGCAGCAGTAGCAACAACTTGCCACAAGCAGCGAACTGCAACAAGTCGCAAGTCGCGTCGTGCTCTTCCATCGTCGTGTCGTCTGCACTGCGAAACACGTTCACTTTCATTGGTAAAAGTTGTTCCGCGCAGCAACGAACGCGCGGGTGGCTTAGCTCGACTTGCTGCATGCCCCTTGCCAAACGAGCCAAGGCCATAATTGGCCCGCCTGCGAAATGGGCGCCATTGTGCGGAAGACGAAGGTGGGCGGCGGGTAAAAGAGAGAATATTGCCCAACTTGCTGCACTTCCTTGTCGGCCAATGACAGTGCGAGTGCGCGGTAAAATTGTAAAAAGCTCTCAGCGCGGCTAACGCTTCTGATCTGCAAAACCTCAGATCACAGCCAGTCCGCATGTGGCATGAGGCAGGCGACAGGCGGCGGCATGCATTGTCAACAGTATTGGGTTTCTCTTTAGCTCTTAGTCAATGTCATGCGCGTTTGCAGTTGGCCGCTTCGCTCCATTTGCCACGCACTCAATGACAGTCCTCAATCGTTTACACATTTATCAGTCTGTCTGTCCTTCTGCAGGTCCGCCTTTCAGTCTGCCCGACTGTTTTTATACCATTCGACCATTGAAAATGGTCAAAAATGGTATACTAAGTTTGTGCAAATGTATGTAACAGGCAGAAGGAGGCGTGGCAGACCCCACAAAGTATATATATTCTGACTCAGGATCACTAGCTGAGTCCATTGAGCCATGTCCGTCTGTCTGTCCGTCTGTCCGTTTGAACGTCTAGATCTCAGCTATTACAAAAGCTAGAGACACCAAATTGCACCTGAAGGTTCCTGTATACCATATTTAGTTTATTTTCAATTTTTGGTGTCACGCCCACCGCCCACGCAAATCGATAATTTACGATTATTAGGAAAAGTATTGAAGTTAAACCTTTCTGCTTTGGTATGAACATAGATAAACGTTTTCCATAGTTACACTGCTTGCGCCTTTTCAGCATATCGTGACGTCATTGTCACGATGCTTTGTTTCAGCCGTAGCGTATGTACAGCTGATTGCTATGTTTTCACATGTAGATGGTGCTATTCAAAGATAGATCTAATTTAAACAATAGGTGGCGGATGAACTTGTGCAGAGTTTTTTGGTGGAATTAAATGTGTGATAATTTATTTCGAAACTGGGCGAATGGTATTTTACTGCCGGGCGCGCTCGACTGTAGCTTTCATTACTTGTTTTGTCTGTCCTTTTATGTGTCTGTCTGTTTTTTGACTGTTTGTCTGCTGGTCTGCTGGTCTGCCCGTTTGTTTGTCCGTCCGCCCGTCTGTCTGTCTGTCTGTCTGTCTGTTTCCTTGTCTGCCTGTCCACCTGGTCGTTTGCCCTCTCTTTCCCAACACAAAAATATAGCAGTCACTTTTCTGATCATTTTCCTGCTACCTTTTTTTACTTCCACTTCTTTGTTTCGTCAAATTGTTTTGCGTGTGAACCTTTTTTGCTGTTGTTGCTTTTTTCTCGGTTTTTCTATTTATTTGTCTATTTGATTCGCATAATCAGTTGTCCGACAAAAAGGTACAACATTTACAAGCAAACATTACGGATCAACGCATGTCAAAAGCTCTCATGATATCTGGCATTCTCTCTGTCTCTCTCTCTCTCACTTTCTTTCACACATTGAGGTCATTCCACTCGGCTGAGGTGGGTGGTGGTGGGGCTGCCAGTCGCTGTAATCAAGCAGGTTTCCAGCAAGGGGTCTATAATACAATTGAAGCTAGTAGCAGGTGAGTCATAGGTAATGAAACTTATTTGATTAAATATCATATGCTTCTTTATGACTAAAACTTTGAAAAGAATGGCTCTGGACGACTTATCTTAGAACAGAACTACAATCTCTGTTAGTTCTGTTTTTTGGGCATCTAGGTATTTCAAGTCGTTTAGTAAGCCCGTTCGCTGCCATCAATACCGGTCTATTTTCTCCATGAAGTTTCACATTCACAACCGTGTTTTTAGAAAAGCGACAAAATCGATAAGGAAACAGCAGCCTCAATTAAATCCCTGCCCGCGCATATGATATCACAACGCAGCAAAAGCTACCTGACGACAAAAAGTAAAGAAAAACTTGTCTGCTTTTTCGCTTAAACCAATTGCGAATTCGAAGTGTTGCTCGAACAATTTTTGTTAATCGATTTCAATTTGGCCAGTTCCCGTCGCACAGCTGCCACACTAATTGATCAATCAACAGACGAAAACCCTGCTTATGCTGCTCCTTCTCCCTTTCCCCTCATCTCAAACTGTTTCGTCATGTCAAAGACCCGCGCTGCCGGAGAGTCGAGAAAACACACACAGTGGGAATCGGGGCAACGGCCGGAATTTACTTGCTCCACGATCATATGAATCATAGATTGCTCACACTATATGTGTATATAGATATGATAAATGAAATAAAGGGCGGGGACTGATACTGAGATTGAGACTAAGGCAAACTATTTCAGCTGTTGCTTGCTACGCTTTTTTCCGGTCAACTTGAAACACTTCGTCTTCGAGAGATACCTTCGCCTGCAGCCCAGGGCATTGCCGTAACCCGCTTTGGCCGCTGAACTAGTCCCAGGCAGATCGCAATCGTATTTGGTTCTCATGTCCATTGTCAGGACCCCCGGATTGGGCCAGAGTGGTCCAACAGGATTGGCTATTTTCTCATCTACCAAATGTCGGTCGAGCAATTCCAATTGATGATCGGTCGCATAGAGCGGATCCAGTGAGCTCATAAAGAGTGTTGAATTGCCCACACTATAGATGATATACGTATCTCGCACATCCAGATTTTCGGGCAAAGATTCGGTCAGCTCGTCCAGCATGGGCAATGTGAACTTCTCATTGAAATGCGGCATCAATTGTTGCGTCTGTTTTGTCGTCTTCTCCGACGAGCTGCTCGGTGGTCGACTCTCAAGCAAATCCAACCAACCGAGACTCGATCCATTCGTACTCATTATGGCTGCGAATATACAACGAACACCTCCACCGTTGCCGCGTTTTGTGTTTCTCAATTGCCAAATTGCCGAAAATGCTTGGGAATTTTTACTACTCTATCTGAAAGCCAAAACTTTATATTTTCGGGGGCAAAGTATATGAGAAGGTCTCCGATAGAGGAAAAGAGAGTAAGTTCAAGGGTTGCTCGGATATCAAAATATCGAATGCAGATGGAAAGCAGAAGGACACACAATAGCACCGCGAAAAGCGATCGAATAAACTATTTGACTTTTTCTGCTGAACAGTAATAATAGGTACTAAAAGCTACAGTCAAGTGCGCACATCAGTAAAATACCCTTAACCCAACTTTGAAAAACCGTTGCAAATATGTTTTAAAGATAGATATTTAAGCCTTATTCTTAACCCACCATCACTTGTTTTAAGATCAAGCGATTTTGTTTTTGTAGGTAATGGTCCTCTCTTGTAAACATTCATAAATTTTATCTTTGCAACAGTAATATATAATATCGAAATATGTTTAGGGCAATATAAATTTGTTTGTGAAAATCTTGTCAAAATCTATGTAGATTCAGATATAAATCACTCTTAAATCTCACTTTTCACCCATCATAACTTTGTTAGGAATCGTGCGAGTTTTACGCGAAAATATATTTAGATTTACGGACAGAAGAGCATGCAATTAATGCTGACCACGATAATTTGAGGGTCTGACACGCCTTCTTCATTACTGATCTTTATATACCATTTTAGATTAATTTTATCCAGAAGTTTGCAACGCACCTTAGGAGACATCTCCAACCCTATAAAGTATATATATTCTTAATCAGCATTAATAGGGGAGTCGAACTAGCCATGTCCGTCTGTCCGTCTGTCTGTCCGCCCATCTGTCCGTCCGTCTGTTGCAACGCAAACTAATCTCTCTGTTTTAGAGCTATCTTGATGAAACTTGGTATACATGCTTCTCATTGCTGCAGGCTGTAAATAAGTCGGAATGAGCCGGATCGGACAGATGTATCGTATAGCTGCCATAAAACCTATCGGCCGATTTTAGTAATTTTTCAAGATATCGCCAAGAAACTTTTGCAATCTATGCCTTAGTATGTCCATTCAAAGCTGTGCAAATTTTTAAAATCGGACCGATATACCGTATAGCTGCCACTGAACCTATCGGCCGATTATTGTAATTTTTTAAGATATCGCTGTGAAACTTTTCTGATATATGTCTAATTATGTCCATGAAGTGCTAAGCGAGTTTTGTCAAAATTGGACCGATATATCGTAAAGCTGCCATATAACCTAATATGTGGAGTAACTGCAATAGTATTAAACCTTCGGTGAGCCGAAGGTAGCCTTTCTTTCTTGTTTCCCTTGTAAAGTCCCCTTCGATATAGTCTGTAAGATAAAATGTGGCGCCACATACCAGATATGGTGGACATGGTGCGATTATGATTGCCCCGCACCAGCTCCGAGGGTCGCAGGCTGGGCTCCTCAACCACCTCCAGGCCGGAGTCCGAGTCGACGACATCGACAACAGTTGCTGCTGTTCCTGCAACTGTTGCTGTTGTTGCTGCTGCAGCACCAAAGTGATTCTTCTTATAAATGTTGTTGCTGTTGTTGTTCGCATTGTTGTTAGTGCTGCTGATCACGTTGCTGACGTGCTCAGCATTTAAATTATTGCGCTGCACAGGCGCACGCAGAGGCGGCGGCAAAGGCGGCGGCGGAGGTCCATTAACTAAGAAAAGGAAAGAGGGAGAGGGATGACAATAAGATTGCTGCACTTTTGCCTTAGCCAGGTTTCCCTGTAACTCACCCATTGCCAAATTCTGCATGGGCGGTGCCGACGAGACTCGCTTCAGATTTCTATTGTTGTTGCTGTTGTTGGCAATCTGATTGATGTTACTGCTGCTGCTGAAATTGCTACTGCTGATATTGCTGCTGCTGCTGTTGATGTTGTGCGTGGCAATGTTGGGCGTGCTGGTGAGCATGCTCGGATCCGCCAGATTGTTGCGTATCATCGAGTTTTTGTGCGTCTGCTTGGTTCGCTCGGCAACATCCTCCGGCGGACAGACGCTCTCGTACGTGTCGCTCTTGATGCCCCCGCTTAGCAGTTGATTCTTCAGATTGTGATTTTGATGCTGCTGCTGTTGCTGCTGATGCTGTAGCTGATTCTGATGCTGATAGAGATGCAGATTCACGTTCTTGCCGCTGTAGTTGTCCTTTGCTGTCGACTCGTACTTGCTGCTGTGCAGGCCGGTCATCGAATGCGACTTGTTGCGGTTCAACAGGCTTATGTTGTTGCTGCTGTTGTTGTTGCTGCTGTGGTTGCTGTTGTTGGCATTGCCATTGTTGTTACCATTGCCGTTGCAGTTATAGTTGTTGCGCTTGTTGTTCAAATGCTGCGACAGGAGCGAGAGAAAGTTACGAGTAAAGACAATAAATTTCAAGTTACTACACTGCAAGAAATTAGGGGGCAGTACGTTGCAAGGAAGCGTAACAAAAGAAGGTAAAACGAAAAGATGAAAATATATATCTAAAGCAAATGCATGAGAAAAGCTAATCATTTTACACTGAAAAAAATTGAGTGTTGAACGAAAGATAAATCTTAAAAAATTTTAAAACTGAAACAACTAACGTAATTAAATTTGGAAAAAATTGATTGGAACCATTTTCATTTCTTTTCCTCTCGCAAATTTCGTGCTCTGAGTGTACTCACATGGTTGCTGTACTGCAGCACCACATCCGTGCTGCGCGTGGAGCTGGCGCTAGCGGAGCGCGAGTGGGAACCGCTGTCGCGCGATCGAGATCTGCCCACGTTGAATTTGTGCTGCTGCTGTTGCTTTTGCTGTTGTTGCTGTGACAGCAACTGTTGCTGCTGCTGATGTGGTTGATGATGTTGTTGCTGCTGCTGGTGCTGATGTTGCTTCCGTGACTCCTCGCGCACCAGATAAATGTCCTCGTAGTCGTGATCCCCGTTCTGATTGCTGTTGCTGTTGCTGACGTTGCTGTTGCTTATGTTGCTGTGGCTGTTGCTGTTGCCGTTAGCAATGCCCTTGTGTTGCTTGTAGCTGTTAATGATGTTGTTGCTGCCGCTGATGCTGCTATTATTGTTGTTGTTGTTGTGCTTGACGCTGCCATTGTTGTTGCTGCTGCTGTTAATGTTGCTGCTGCTGCCGTGTCGATTGAAGCTTTGACTACGCAACTGATGATTGTGACTATTGCCGTGACTGTGATTGCCACTGTGAGCGTGACTGTGACCGTGCCCGTGACCATGACCATGACCATGACCAAGATGATGACTGTTACTCTTGGGCGAATTGAAGCTGGACGAGATGGACACAGACTCATCAGAGCCGCTACCAGCGCCGCTGGAGCTCGAATGAACATCGGCCTGGATGGTCATGACGGCATTGCCAGACTTCGATTTCAGCGCATGCGTCGTGTGCATCGGATTCGACTGATGCTGGTGCTGATGCTGCTTCACGCTGCTGCAGTCAGAGTCGACAAACAGATCACGCACCCGATTATAGATGATCTCCTGCGGATCGTGCAGGAAGAAAGATTCGCCAGAGATGCTGCCATTGGGCGAAGGCGTTGCATACATGCCCCCATTACGCATGGGATTCACATAGAGTCCGTCGTTGGGCAGCAGTGCGTTACCCCCTCCACCACCACCGACACCACCAACACCGGCTCCTCCTCCTGTGGTACCGTGGCTGGTGCCGCCGCCGGAGGCACCGTAGAGCTTCTCCGATGAGCTGCGCGATTGCTGCGAGTACAAGGCGTCGCTGTTCTTGCGCGTGATCCCAGCACCAACACCGACGCCTATGCCAGCGATGCCAGCAGCAGCCGAAGCAGCCGCTGTCACTGCTGGTGGATGTAGGTAGAAAGGCTCCACGTCGGAACTGAGCGTGGAGGAAGACTTGGACTTGATGGTGTTACTGCGGCTCGTCTGTTTGCTTGAGTTCGTGTTCGAGTTGCAGCTGCTGCTCAAGTGTTGCTGCTGCTGCTGCTGATGTTGCTGCTGCGCCTTGTGACGCTGCGCATTGTTCTTGTTGTTGTAGTCCACTGTGGTGCCATGCTGCACCAGCACATTGAGGCACTGCAAGGGGGAGCGTGAAGAGAGAGAGTTATTAGTTGATGAGTTCACCTCGCCTTTCTCACCCGCCAACGATACTCACTTCAACCTGTTGATTCTCGGCTGCATCGTTGATCGGCGATTTGCCGTATTTATCAAGCGACAATTTGGCGCCGTGGTTAAGCAGCCAACGAACCACAGACAGATGGCCACGCGAGGCGGCGAAATGCAGGGGCGTGGCACCATCGCCATCGCGTAAGTTCGGATCGACGCCTTGATCTTGCACCTGCAATAAAGGAAAAAGGGAAAGAGAGAGTATAGAGAGAAATACTAAAGTTGATGTGCTTTCAGAAGCTTTCAAAGGTCTGACTTAAACTATTATTCATTTTTCATATTTTAGCGGCTCAACGCCTTGATATTGTATCTGCTATGCTGGTAAGAGAGAGAGAGAGAGGTAAGAGGCAGTGATTTAAACAATGTGCTGTCACTCAGGCTGATAAGCTTTTAGCAGCTTTAAAGTTTTGACTCAAGCTATGATTAACTTAGCCTGTTTGTAGGGGATTTAAAAGGTTCTAGCTCTCAGCTAACGCGCTTTCACATATTGCTAAAACTTTTTGCTTTTAGCTGACAAAGCAACAGAGTAATAATAGCTTTTCTTTCAAAGCTTTTAATAGCTTTTATGCTTAAACAAGCTTTCATGTACTTTTAGCAATTGTAAATGGAATAAAAGATGGGCTTTAACTATGAAACTACACCCATGGCCAAAAGATTAGATACACGCTTAGCAAATGAAATAAGTAAGAAAGCTACAGTCAAGTGTGCTCGGCTGTTATATACCCGCTACCCAGCTGCTCGGCTACAATCATATTTTGAATGTAAAAGGCCATGGACTTACAATATTAATGCAAAGTCAAAATCTAAAATAATAAAAAAAGTTTTTTGCACAAACAAATTTTAAAAAATAACAAGAAAAAAGGCTACCTTCGACACGCCAAAGGTTTTATACCATTGCAGTTACTCCACATATTAAATCGGCCGATAGGTTCTATGGTAGCTTAATGTTATATCTGCACGATTTACAGAAAACGTGCATAGCATTTAATGGACATATGTAATTAGACATATATCAGGAAAGTTTCACAGCGATATCTTGAAAAATGATAAAAGTCGGCCGATAGGTTCTACGGCAGCTATACGATATATCGGTCTAAAATGTTGACAGCCTTTTACTTTTTTACGACTTAGATATATAAAATAAAACAATATAAAAAATAAAAAAATAACAAAATTCTGCCGATAGGTTTTATGGAAGCTATACGATATATTGGTCCGATCCGCCTCGTTCCCACTTATTTACAGTGTGCAGCAATAAAAACATGTATACCAAGTTTTATCAATCTAAAACTGAGGGACTAGCTTGCGTTGCAACAGACGGTCCGACGGACAAACGGACGGACGCACAGACAAACGGACATGGATAGTTCGACTCTCCTATTAATACTGATTAAGAATATATATACTTTATAGGGTCGGAGATGTCTCCTAAGGTGCGTTGCAAACTTCTGGCCAAAATGAATATACCATCTGGTATAAAAAATAAAACTAAAAATTTTATTTTTGACGCGGGTGGGACTCGAACCCTTAAACGCATAATAGTAGTGTTCGTTGTGCAGTCCAGCACTAAACCCATTTGACCACCGTACACGTACACACTGTTTAGATCTTTACTTATTTACTTTTTGTATTTGTCTGCACATACAATAAAATAAAGACTATAATGCGATCTTTCCAATCTTAGCGTGTTTATTAGATCACTTACATCGGCATTAGACTTCACAACTTGCGTGTTTTCTGTTTGGAAAGCCCCTAATTAAGACAGAGACCACTTCGCGACAACTCAAGTGCCGCAATGTGCAACAGATAATACATGGAGAAAAACGGATTGCTTAGTCAAACATAGATTTATAGTATCGGCAATGTCGATGTTAAGTGTCATGGGGGAAAACCTGAGAGGCGATCGAGAGAGTAGGCGTCGACGTAGACACATGATTAAGGACATTTCAAGCGCTGTCAACTTCTCACTGTGTGTGCATTAAATTCGTTTTCACATGCTCCAGGATCCGCAGAGCGTAAAACTGTACATTGTCAAGCGCGGATCTGTCGGCAGATGTGGCTCCACTTGGCTGTCGTTTGTCTTTCCACACACACGCACACACACAAACATGCACACACGCACGCACACGCACATACATGTGGAAAGTGGTCGACTCCAGCATTGGCAATGCAAACTATTTAGTTCAATTTAGAAAGGCGATTTTCAACTGGCACCCAAAGTCGGCCCGCCGCCTTGTCCAGTTTGTGTCGCAGCCGCAGAAAGAGATAGTCAGAGAGTGTGAGAGAGAGAAATGGAGAGCGCAAACAGAGAAGAAGGCAGCCCACGCTGCATATCAATGCTGAGCGGAATTATAGAACATTTGCATTGCCACCGACGTCGACTTCGATTCCAACTCCAACTCCAACTCCAGCTGCAACTGCATCTACAACAGCTGCAGCTCCGGTTGCGAGCTTCCTCCTCTAGCGAAGAAATGTTAATCCGACTGATAAATTGCATAGATCATGCGACAAACGAGTCGTGGCACCGTTAGATGTGCAAGCAAGAACCAGGACACTCTACCTCTTTGTACCGATCTTGTTGTTGTTGTTGCTGTTGGCCACATTTTGGCTATATTTGGCAGCTGGCGGTGGTAAAAAATTGCTACAGTTTTGCTAAATTCCAATGCGCAACGAGACTTTGCTTTTAGCGGCATGTTGGCCTTTTTAGACCATGGATTTAAAAAAAATACATGGTATGTTATGTTTGTCGAAATGTGCGTAACAAGCAGAAGGAGATATCTCCGACCCCATAAAGTATATATATTCTTGATCAGGATCTAAGGATTGAGTCGATTGAGCCATGTTCGTCTGTCCGTCTGTATGAACGCCTATATCTCAGAAACTTAAAAAGATAGAGCCACCAAATTTGGTGACAACACTTATGTGGGTCATACGCTCTAAAATTTTTATCAAAATTTGGGCCACGCCTACTTCCGCCCCCTCAAATTGATAAACCGAATAGCAAGTGCAATAATAAAGCTACAGTATTCAGTTTTGGTGTGTATGATAACTATCACTACCTAAACGATGGCTGAAAATTTGGTTCCGATCGGATAATGAACATAAAAGTTATTCAACGTTTCATATAAATTTGCACTGCGCCCACTGCAAGCAAGCAAGCAGTGTTTTTTGGAAGCAGTGTTTTTTTTCCAACTACTTGGCGTCTAACTGAAAATTATATGTTTTGTGTTTTTTTTCTTTGAAAAACGCGTTTACCAATAAAAGTTTTCTCAATCTGATTTCTTCCATGATCTTCAAAAATCCATGGTCTTATACAGTCAGCACTTGACTGTAGTGGTTCTTACTTGTTTTTGGCTTAATCTGATTATAAAGGTTTTGCACAGCTAACAAATTGAATGAAAGATAATCGCCGTCATATGCCGTGAACAACTGAGATAACGACATGTTTAATGTGTATCGAATTCAAATTTTGTTTTTTGTCCAAACTGTTCTAGATTTTAGAGATAAACGTGGCTATTGTCAGCAAAGAGGCTTCTATATTCCTCTGATTAATGGAATAAGATAAAAGTAAGCTTATTAAGCAAATTTTAGACACATTTTAACAGTTACAATAATGAAATTAGGTAGATAAAAACATTTAAATACCAAAAATATTTGCACAAAATGTCATTACAATCACGCATGAAATGCTTGAGTAATTTAAAGAAAACAACTTCTCTTTAGAACAATGTGCTCTTGGGCATAGTGACTAACTCCTCTCTCCTTCCCTCTCCTCTCGGATCATAGCCAATGTTGGGAACCCTGAACCGTACTCACCATCCATTTGAGGCAATCCAAGCAGCCCATTTGTGAAGCGGCATGGATCGGTGCCATGCCGTCGCGTGCGCGAACGTAAAGCGAGCCTCCAGCTTCAAGCACCAGAAACTTGAGCACCTCCAAGTGCCCCTCCTGCGCGGCCAGGTAGACAGGCGTGACATCATTGTCCATTTGCGTATTGGCGCTGTGAATGGCAAAAATGGAATAGTTGAATAAGGTAAAACCGAAACCACCAAGTCTGCACAACCAATCAATTAGCTTAGCTTAGTTTAATTTGCGTTACATTTGGCAGTAAGACAAATTTAGCCGGAGATTTTCGACAGACGCTTAATGAGCAAAAAGTCAGCACAGATCCCGCCCTCCCCTTTCACACTTTTCTCTACACTTTATGCCCCCGCCTTCTTTGCCTTACTGTTTACACATTTCTCATTCCAATCTGAAAAAAGCGCGCGGTGCGAAAAAATGCTAATGACGACCATATAAAGATAGGTTAATACTAATTAAAGTATCATCAATGCTGTCTGCACAAAAACTGGACAAGCAGAAGAAAAGCAAAAATGGAAACGAGAAGACAGCAAAAGAAGAGGAGCAGAAAGAGACAAGAAGACAGACAGACAGCAGACAAGTTGACGGATTGCTGTTCTGTTTTTGTCTCCCTCTCTCTACTTTTGACTTGTTTACCATTTACTATTTTAACAAGAAAGAAAAGATACCTTCGGCACGCCGAATTTTTTATACCCTTGCAGTTACTCAAAATATTAAATCGGCCGATAAGTTCTATGCCAGCTTCACGATATATCTGTATGATTTTAATAAAATGTTCACAGCCTTTTAAGGACATACTTAGACAAATTTCATGGCGATATCTTAAAAAATTACAAAAATCAGCCGATCGGTTCAAAGGCAGTTATACGACATATCTGTCCGATTCGGCTCGCTCCAACTTATTTACAGCAAGCAGCAATAAGAAGCATACATACTAAGTTTCATCAAGATAGATATAAAACTGAGAGACTAGTTTGCGTTGCAACAGACAGACGGATAAACGGACGAACGAACGAACGGACAGACGGACATGGCTAGTTCGATTCCCCTAATAATGCTGATTTGGAATTTTTACACTTTATAGGATCGGAGATGTCTCTTAAGTGCGTTGCAAACTTCTGGCCAAAATTAATATGTCCGCTCTAAGGGTATAAGTATGTTTTGTATCTAGTGCGATGCCTTAGGCAGACTTTAATCGAACATATCAATCAATCCTAAGCCCATTAGTTCTGTCGTTGATATAGCATATTTGTAAAATGGTTGAGAATAATAATTAGAATATTCACATAATATATACAGATCGCATCGAAGTTGTATTAATTTGCACGTAAATCAACTGTAAATATAGATCACACTGAGTCTTTAAGATATTTGCAAAAATATCACGTGAAATGTGATCTTGAAGAAGAAATCTTCGTGAAGAAGGTTCCTTGAGAAGAAGACTTTTTCGAGAAGAAGAGTTTCTCCAGAAGTAGAGTTCTTCGATAGAAAGAGTTCTTTTAGAAAAAAAGTTCTTTCTCTTGCAAGTCTCAGAGTTTACTTTTTCATCTTCCTGCTTGCTAAATAGCTTATCCATTCAGATCGCTATCGATATCCACTTATTTTTTTATCAAATGGCCGATAGTCTCACCTCACAACGCTGCGACGATTGTTCTGCTCCTTGCGACCCTGACCACCGCCCGACTGAGTGGCCAGCAGAGTTGTCGCCTCATCGTCGTTGCCACCGTGACTGTTGTCCATGATGCGTTCACTTAGATGGGACTTATCGCTTCGTTCCTCGTGCTTTGTCTTTGTCTTTTGGCTTGGATTTTGGTTGTGCTCCTGTTGGATTCCCGAGGCAGCTGCACTCTCTATCGCTAGCTCCTGATTCTGATCCGCATCCGGATCGAGGCAATTGCTGTCGGTGCTGCTGCCGCTGTCGCTGCTACTACTGCTGCTGCGGCTGTGACTGTGACTGCGACTGTGATTGCGATTGTGTATGTGACTGTGATCGCTGGTACCCAGAATGGCTGTGGTCACACAGTTGACCTCCGTGGAGATGATCGTGTGAATGTCATTGTTCGATTTGCTTTTCTGCTTGCTGCGCCGGTACGAGGTGAGGCTCGTGGTCATGCGGCCCAGCAGGCCCTTCTTCACGTTGATGGTTGAGAAGTAGCTGCGGGGTAGGGGAGCGGGAGTTGCGTTATGGGGTGGATGCCACAGCGGGTCGATAGTGTCGGTGTGAGGGCAGAAAGAGAGAGAGAGAAGGAGAGAGACAGAGAAAAAGAGAGAGATGCAGACAGAGAGATGCAGAGAGAGAGAGAGAGAGAAAAAGCGAGTGAGACAGCTGTGTGTTGTGTGTTTGTTAACGAGGACGGATTGTTTGCTGTGCATGGATAAGACGCCACGATGCAAAAGGCGTGCGAAGGGGGAGAAGCATGTCGGATGAGATCAGAGTCCAAATGGGGATCACAGGGTGCCGGGCACAGTGTGCGATTTGTGTGCACTTTAGCGTAAGTCCTTCGTTCTTACCTACTTTTCGTTTTGTTTTAGTTTCAGTTTTCGATTCGATTTCAATTTCGTTTTGTGACTTTCGTTTTCACAATTCGATAACAAGTAGTTCACAGAATCAACTGGTTTTCTGTCATATTATCTTGAATGGTTATTAGACCGCTTTTCCCCTATACTGTTAAGCATAGACACACACACACATAAAAGGGCCAAAACGGTTCACTGAAAAATCACTTTGCATTTGTTTCGAGTTGATTCGAATTTATTTTTAACTGTTTTCTGCATTTGCATAGCGTCAATTCCAGTTTCGAGCTTGTCTTATCGAAACTCGCCAATCGAAGAAGCCCCGCGCCCGCAACTGCAACTGACTCAAACTGCTGAACTGACTCTTCAAGTGGCTGCCACGCGATTGAGGCTAACCTGCAGCTGCCACAGCCGTAGCTGCATCTGCATCTGCCTGCCTCAAACTTCTAGCTACATTTTTCTTCACTTTGTTTTGCTTTGCTTTGCTGTGCTTTGCCGTGCTTTGCTTTATTTTGTGTTTTTTGGGTGAAAACGCGCAGAAATGCAGAGCAGATCGGGAGCGACTGGAGTTTCTCCACGTTACGCCCGGCCAGATCTGGTCTGCTGCTGCTTGTGTGGCACACAGTGGCACAAAAGTGTTGATACAGTGAACCGACAGTTGCAAAATTCAAGCATTGCCGCCTTGCCCCACTGTGCTTTCCCTAATTCATGTTGGCATTGCCAACACTTGGCCACTTCATGGATATTGCACACCAGACGCACGCCCAGCTTCAACTACGAGACGAGACGAGACGAGACGCGTCAAGTCGTCGCTCTACGCTTCTTCAGTCTGAGCTTCTTCTTCTTCAGTCTACAATTGCTTTCTTTGCGGCGACTTGTTACAATTTTTTCTCGCAGCTTTTCTCGCTGTGGAAATGAATTGTAAACCAATTAAAGTTGATTTTTACACCTCCTCCTTCCCACCCACCTGCTCATCTTCTGTCTGTTTCTGCTGCTTGTTTCTCGTATAATTTTTTATAGCACAACCGTCTGCCTATGCCCAGCCCCCTTGGCCCCCTCTCTCTTCCAACCCCAACACACTCGCGTGTTGCTTCTATGCGCCTCGCCAGCTTCTTCTTCTCCTTCTTCTTCTTTAGCTTTGTAGGTGAAAATACAGTAAATCGCAACTCTGCCCGATTTTGTATTGTGCTCATTTTGTGTAATTGCAATTTAATAATTATGTTTCTCTTCTACCATTTGTGTATGTTCTTCCCCTCCTCCTCTCTCTCTCTGTCTCTCTCTCTCTCTCTCTTCCTGCCACAGTATTTATCGCTTGTTAGTGCGAGTAATCGTACAATTGAAATCGCATCGATAATTATCCAGCTAGCTTTGCCAGCGAGCCGCCTCGTTACGATCTTGGTTGACAGACGAGTTATCTCAATGGATCAATCTTTCACTCAATCTGAGATCTTATCGAGTTGCATTCAAACTTTTCTCTTTACGCTTTAATTGAACATTTGCGTGTCGCACAGAAGGAATGAGAAGAAACCCTTGACACGATTACAAAATGCCGACAATACTTACTGTAGAACTTATCGTCAAGAAAACAAAGCTGTACTTAAGTAGATCTAGCCAGAAAATTTGACATACTTCAAGTCTGACGGTGGCTTACAGGGTTATAATCTAATCTTCTAATCTTCTTTTTAGCAATATTTCGAAGACCACGCACAGCGCCTATCCACTGCAAATTGAATTTTATTTTCGAATAAAGTTTAAGGAAACTTTGATCTGTAATGCAAATTTGTTGATCTTTTGTCGCACTATATAGCTGTAAGATCTGTTAGAGTAAAACCTAAACCAAGCTGAACTAAAGACTGAACTATTTACTTATTTTTTGAATATAATTAAGGTTATAAACGTGTTCAGTATACTTCTTTTAACCGAGTTTCTTTTAAATTAGCTAACAAACGACTATCGATATAACTCATGTTTTCCCTAATGCAATTATGGAGCCAAATTAGACCATGGATTTTAAAAAAATACGTGGTCTATTGTGTTTGTCAAAATGTGCGTAACAGGCAGAAGGATGCATCTGCGACCCCGTTAAGTATAAATATTCTTGCTCAGGATCACTAGCCGAGTCGATTAAGCCATGTCTGTCTGTCCGTCTGTCCGTCTGTATGAACGCCTATATTTCAGAAACTAAAAAAGCTAGAGCCACCAAATTGGTGACAACACTTATGTGAATCGTACGCTGTAAAATTTTTATTAAAATTTGGGACACGCCTACTTCGGCCCCCGCAAATCGATAAACCGTATAGCAAGCGCAATAATAAAGCTACAGTCTTCAGTTTTGGTGTGTATGATAACTATCACTACCTAAACGACCGCTGAAAATTTGGTTCCGATCGGATAATGAACACATAAAGTTATTCAACGTTTCATATAGATTTGCAATGCGCCCAGTGCAAGCAAGCAAGCAGTGTTTTTTCCAAGCAGTGTTCTTTGCCAACTGCTTGGACTGCTTGGCGTCTAACCGAAAACTATATGTTTTGTTTATTATTTTTCTTTGAAAAACGCGTTTAATAACAGTTTTCTCAATCTGAATTTGTTCATAATCTTTAGAAATCCATGGTCTTATACAGTCAACACTTGACTGTAGCCGTTCTTACTTGTTAAACAAGAAAATATATATCTCCCATATATATTCACAATCCTGATCAACCGACTCAGTTCGTCGTTCACAACTTGTGGGTTCAGTTATTCTAAATATTTGGCTTGTGTTCCTTTTTTATGTTTATAAGGCAGTTACATTTTATGACTTTTGGGGCTTTTCTTTGCTAATCCATGCACAGAAAGAAACGTCTAAAAAAAGCGAGTCGCGGCACAACACACACATACGCACGCGCACGCTCTTCTTTTCCGCACATTTTGCATTGGCTTCGCACCTTGCGTTGTCTTCCTCAATTCGATCACACTTTTTTGGTGTTGTTTTCGCTGTTTTTGCTATGCCATTCGAGGCGCTTACACAGCCAGTTTACACCGTAAAAAAAAGAGTTGTGTCTTTGAAAAACAAAAACAATGCAAAAATGCGTAGAAGGGCGACAGAGGGGAGATTCAAACGAGTGGATCGTCTCACTCTCTTTCTCCCTTATCTCGTTCTCCCTCTCTCTCTCTCTCTCTCTCTCTCTTTCTCTCTTTCTTGCTTCTGATTGCAAACTGTTGTTGGTGCGCTTCACTTGGGCGTTCACCGTGGTCTGTTTGGGGGTCTTCATTTAGCGCTCTGGGTGGGTCTGATGTGCTGAGCTGCGATGGTTTTGCTACCTTTTCATGTTGGCGGGGTCTTGTGGCTCGCACAGGTTGTTGCTACTGTGAGTTGCCGTTGTTGTTGTTGTTGCTGCTACTCCTCTTGTTGTTGTTGTTGCAGTTCTTTCTTTGGTACACTGAAACTGTTAATTAATTCGCGTTCCGATTCGTTAAACGCATTCGAAGCACTTTGAAGCGCGAAATTTTGTTTGTTGCTCGTGTTGCGGTGGCTTTGATTGTTGTTGTTGTTGTTGTAGTTGCTGTTGCACGCTTGTTTTGGTTGTTGTTGTTGTGCGATTATTGTGCTGTTATGATGCACTGACCAACGCGTCGTCGCGGCGCAAATAGGCGGCGTGGGCGTGGCCCGTACGACGTACGCGTTGGCTACGGCTGCACTCGGCGAGCATCACCAACAACAATAGCGCGAGGCAAACAAAATCAAATTCAAAAATTCAAATTCGTTTATGGCCACATGTTTTATTGTTGTTTCTGCTGCTGCTGCTGCTTGTAACGGTCTCTTGCGGCGAACGGCAAAACGGAAAAACGGTTAACAACAACAACAGCGCTGCCAGTGAATATGGAGCTGGAGCTGAAGTTGGTAACGTAAACGAAAAGACGACGGAGACGCCGTAGCTCGATGGCAGACAGCAGAAAGCACCGTTCGCTCCGAGTGGCCAAGCGCGAATAGAAGCCAACGCGACCAGCGGGCAGCGATCAACTGACGATCAGCGGCGACGTTGGCGACGACAACCAAGCAACATCTACAACGGCAACAGCAACAATAACAACAGCAGCGGAAAAACGGCATTGGTTGCCGGAGCAACAAACAAGGCGAGGCTGAAAACAGGCTCAGCAAGCAGAGAGTTTTCTTCTGCTGCTGCTGCTGCTTATTCTTCTTCAACGATCATCGACAACTCGTTCCATTCAGACGTTACGATTATCCAATGGTTCTCTAGCTGCCGCATCTACCCCTTCCCCACCCGTTTCTACTGCAACTCCTACTCGGTGCATGGGTTGCTTGGCAAGTTCGGCAAACTTCATGGAATTTCTTCCCTCTGAATTAATTATACAATATGATCTTTCTTTATCAAGCATAATTTATAGAAATAAAACTTAAGAAAAATTCTGTGAATATTTTTTAGAAATTGTTGTACAGCAAATCAAATATAATTTTGTATTATACCCTACGACCATCATAAATAGGTAATTAATTTGGTACAAATGCATGTAACTGGCGTGCCAGACCCCACAAAATGAATATATTCTTGCTCAGGATTATTAATTGAGTAGACGCCCGCCTGTTTGTCCCGCTTTTGTTTGAGCACACAGATCGCAGCTATTATATAAGGTAGAAACATCAAACAGTATGATGGTGTATTACTATCATACAACTTTGAAGATTGATCTATTGTAAATACGTTGCACTTATTTTCATTTTCAATATTCATATTTTCAAACGAGTAAAAAAAGCTACAGTCGAGCGCGCCCGACAGTAAGATACCATTCGCCAAGTTTCGAAACAAATTATCACACATTTAATTCCATCAAGAAACTCTGCACAAGTTTATCCGCCACCTATTATTCTGAATTAGATCTATCTTTAAATAGCGCCATCTACATGTGAAAAAATCATAGCAATCAGCTGTACACACGCTACGGCTGAAACGAAGCATCGTGACGATGACGCCACGACGCGCAGCACAGGCGCAAGCAGTGGAAGTACGGAAAACGGAAACATGGATAACTTCTGTGTTTATCGTCCGATTTGATTGTAATTTGGGGAATAGATTTATATTGCAATTATTTATGTTCATACAAAAGCAGAAATTTGCTGTAACTTCAATACTTTTCCTAATAATTGTAAATTATCGATTTGCGTAGGCGGTGGGCGTGTCATCAACAATTTAAAATAAACTCGCTCTTCCTATGGTACACAGGAACCTTCATGTGAAATATGGTGTCTCTAGCTTTTGTAATAGCTGAGATCTAGACGTTCAAACAGACAGACGGACAGACAGACGGACATGACTCAATCGACTCAGCTAGTAATCCTGAGTCAGAATATATATACTTTGTGGGGTCTGCCACGCCTCCTTCTGCCTGTTACATACATTTGCACAAACTTAGTATACCATTTTTGACCATTTTCAATGGTGGAATGGTATAAAAAAAATTTGGCATACATTTAATTTTTAATGTGGGCGGGACTCGGACCCGCAAATGCAGAATAGTACTGTTCGTTTTGCAGTCCACAACCTAACCCATTTCACCACCGTACACGCACACACTATTTGGCACAATGCTGCAAGCAGCGCTGCCGGCAGCGCCTGTTACATACATTTTCGGTTTAAACAAAGCTATAATACCCTTTTGCTCTAAGAGTAGCGGGTATGAAAACGTTTTCCAGAATTCCACTGCCCTCGGCAGTGCAGTATTTCCTGACGCATCGTTTAAGTCATTGTGTGCGTGTCTGCATGTGTGTGTAAGAGCAAGTTAGCGCCATCTATTAACATTTCTGGAGCGCAACTACGAAGTTGGTCGAATGGTATTTTACGGTCAGACGCGCTTGTCTGTAGCTTTCTTTACATGTTTACCCTTGAAGACTTCGATTCCGAACAATTGTTTTTAAGTAACCTTAAGTGATATTGAGCTTCCCTGTTGCTGCTTATTCAAAACATATATAAACTTTATAGGATCGGAGACATCATTTAACGTGCGTTGCAAATATTTATGCAAAGTAAGTTTACCCTCTGCAATGTTATAAAACTTTATTGCAAACTTATTAAGCAGCTGTCGCATTTGTTGTGCAGCTTGTTGCTGCCACTTCTAATGTTGTTGCTGTTGTTGCTGCTGTTGTTGTTGCCTGTGTCAGTTGTCATGGCAATTAAACGTGGCGTGCTTAATAAATACGAATCGCAGCAGAGAATCCAAGCAGCGCACAAACAGAGTCAGATCGAGCGCAGATCAAAGCTAGCCAAACCAGACCAGAACCAAGACGGGAAAACTGAAGTAGCCACCTGGAGGGGAGAGACAGTGCCGTGCTGTGTGCTCCTTTGCAGCAGCAGCAGCTGCTCTACTTGCAATTGCAACTTGTTGCTGCAACGGTGCTTTGTGCCTGTATCAACTGAATCTTCCTGCTGCTGGCCGGCAGTTGGAAATGGCACACCTGGATGCCTGTCTAGCTTGGCCAGCTTTGGAGTTGGGTTAGTTGTGGCATGTGGAGAGAACCTGCTGCAGCTGTCACCGGCTTACCTTGGCTACGACGCCTGGTCTGCTTTGGTATTTGGGTGAATCCAAGCCTAAAATACACATGTGACACACTCTTGGCAGGCCAGTGCCACGCCCAGACTGCCCACAGCCGTGGCTCATCAATTATAATTTACGCACTTAATTGGCCATGGCCGTAGCCGGGCCCAAGTTAATTTAACTCGATCGAACGATCGAACGATCGATCGACTCGGCCAAGTGCTCATTAAGCACTCAGCTCGATGAGAGAGAGAAAGAGAGAGAGAGAGAGTGACTGAGAGAGAAAAAGAAAGAGAGAGAAAAATAAAGAGAGAGAGAGAGACTGAGGGAGAAATAGAGAGAGAGACTGTGTGTGAGAGAGAGAGAGAGATAGAGTTTATTTTGATCAAGTTTATTTTGGATTTTGACCACGCCCCCGTAAATCGTAAAAATCGATTTCAAGCGCAATTTTGATGTCATATTGTTCATTTAGACAGATGATATCTGAAAATTTGGTAACGATTGAATAATAAACACAGAAAATATTCAACTCAACGATTTCCATAGCTGTAAGCAGTGTGCCGAATAGTGCGTACGTGTACGGTGGTCAAATGGGTTAAGTGGTGGACTGCAAAACGAACAGTACTATTATGTGTGCAAAAACTTTTTAGACCATGGATTTTAAAAAAATACATGGTCTATTGTGTTTGTCGAAATGTGCGTAACAGGCAGAAGGAGGCATCTGCGACCCCATAAAGTATATATATTCTTGCTCAGGATCACTAGCCGAGTCGATTAAGCCATGTCTGTCTGTCCGTCTGCACGTCTGTCCATCTGTATGAACGCCTATATTTCAGAAACTAAAAAAGCTAGAGCCACCAAATTGGTGACAACACTTATGTGAATCATACGCTGTAAAATTTTTATTATAATTCGCGCAATAATAAAGCTAGAGTATTCAGTATTGGTGTGAATGATAACTGTCACTACCTAAACGATCGCTGAAAATTTGGTTCCGATCGGATAATGAACATAAAAGTTATTCAATGTTTCATATAGATTTGCACTGCGCCCACTGCAAGCAAGCAAGAAGTGTTTTCTCCAAGCAGTGTTTTTTTTCGAACTGCTTGGACTTCTTGGCGTCTAACTGAAAATTATATGTGTTGTTTATTATTTTTCTTTGAAAAACACGTTTACCAATAACAGTTTTCTAAATCTGATTTTTTTCATAACCTTGAAAAAGCCATGGCCATGGCATGGTCTTATACAGTCAACACTTGACTGTAGCCGTTCTTACTTGTTTTTAAAAAATTTAGTGTTTGTTCTCAGATAGGAACATGATGCATATCATAAGCATCTTTACATGTGCCGAAGCAGAAAGATGTAACCTTAATACTTTTTGTAAATTATCGATTTGCGTAAGCGGTGGGTGTGGCATCTTAAATTTGAAATAAACTTGATCTGCGTATGGAAGAAGGAGAGCTATCACTAAGAGGAACAGCGATAGTCGGAAATTCGCAATTCACATACCTCTGAATACTTAAGCCATTTGGGAATAACAAGCGCACAACTTAAAGTAGCTAAGCGAATCGCGGTAGAATAAACGCATTCAACTGTAGTAAGGGTTGAAGTAAGAAAATATAATAATATAAAGTCAATTTTTTCCATTGTAGACAATGAACCCAAGCTCTTTTCTGGTTCAAAGTCTAGTTAAATTTGTTCACTTGCGCTCTGCCAAATTTGCTGAAAATCTATAGAGATTTTCACAATGAAAACTGCATGGAAAACTTTTTACCGGAATTCGCATTTATCGCGTTTCCATTAGAGAAGTGTCAAGCGATAATGATAATGATAAAAGGGGGCCAAGTGAATGCATTGAGCCGCATTTGGCGTGCTGTAAATTACACACACACACACACACACACTTAGTTGCCAACAAAGTGGGGAGAAGTCGTTCCCGTTTGCTACTGCAAATCTATTTGTCGCAATTACGCGATAAAGAAAGAGGAGGCTTTCACTCCCCACCGGCTGCCCCCCACTAAACTGTCCCCAGTTTCCCCCTGTGTGACTTTTGCTTTTAATAAATCTCGCTCAGCGTACGTAACTTAGATCAGATCTAGAGCGGAACTTACCAAATGTCTACAGATGCGGCCACAAGCAGCTGGACACAGTCCAGGCAGCCCCTGGCGGCGGCATAGTGCAGCGCCAATGCGCCTCCGTTGGGTCTTTCCTTAGCTCCCGCAATGCTACCCGGGTGATGCATTGGGCTGCCCATGTTCATGGCTATCGGCATTGCTCCCAGATATGAGTCCAGTTGATGGGCGTGCATTCTGTTCTGCATATGCTGTAGATGATTTTGCGGATTGTTTTTCGTTTTCGTATGATTGTTGTTATTGCTCTTGTTGTTGTTGTTGTTGTTGTCGGCGGCGTTGTCCTTGTTGTTCGCCTTGTTGTTGTGCAGTTTGTTCAGCTTGTTGTTGTAGTTGTTGTTGATGTTATTGATGTTATTATTATTGTTGTTGTTGTTGTGCTTCATATGCAGATTCGAGTTGAGCGCATAATCGTTGAGGGTTCTGCAAAAGAGATGGGTTAGATTAGAACGCTTATAAGTATTTTGGAGTATAATAAGTATTTTTTATTTATTTATTTATTAAAATGATTGTATTTTAAAATAACCTGTTTGTGTAAACAGTTAGTTAAACATTCCAATAAAACAGTTTGAGTAGTTCAGTCTGCACTCGAATAAAAAGCTAGCATACTTTTTAATCAGCACTTTGGCCAAGGCAAGAAAAAACTGGAGCAGCCTTTTGCGCTGCAGCAAAATCAAACACTACACTAGACAAGTGACTTAGGACACAAACTGAAAGCTGCGCCCAGTTTTAGCTTAAGTCGTTAGCTTTTTGAACAAGTGAAATTAGAAAATGAAAAACTAACACACACACACACTCCCTCTCTCTCTTTCACTCTCATGGAAGCAACTTAAAACGTTGCAAAAACATTCAAATTCATTTGACTGCGCGCTGCCTTAACTGGGTCAGGTGCACAAGCTGACCTACAGCATAAGCGCTACTCTTCAACGACACCACCCTCCCCACCCCCCCTTCCCCAGCCACCTTTCCTTACCACTATGCCTCGTGTGGCACAGACATTTTGACCACTTTGGGTGCTGCTTCCGGAGCTGCTAACAAAACGCGAGCAAAACTCGTAAACTTGTCTTGACTTTTCACACACAACGCAAAGACGACGACAAATTAATTGAGCAGAGAAGGTGCCAAAGAGGAAAGCGGAAGGAGGGGAGAGACCAACAAAGTTACTATTGCCGCTGGCGGTTTATTTAGAGTCTCTTGTTTCAGACTCAGTTGGAATTCCTCGACCACTTTCTTCAGATTTATTGCGTCAACACGCTCGAATAAGTCTGTCGACACGCAGTGCCAGTAGCAGGTGCCACCCAGCGGGAGGGGAGGGAAGGAGGGAAGGGGAAACAGGTGCAACTTAAAAATGCTTGAATTTGCGGCCAATTCAAATGGGGGCCAGTTGGCCACTACATAAAAATGTGTGCAAAAATTATCATCATAATTGACCCAAAAAGAAAATTATGAAAAGTTTTTGCCCCCGAAAAGTAAAACGAGTTAGATCAGCTAGCAGACACCCTGTAAGGCAAAAAATATAATATCGATTTTGACCCACTACTAGGCAAATGTTAAAATTCATGAAGATAGTTTTAATGCAATTTTTCTCTAATTGTACTTTGGCTAGCACTTAAAACCTGCGCTGCCAACTTTTAATAACAAACAATCTGCAACAAATCAAACATAAACACGTAGGAACGCGTAAAGTCAAGTTTTGACTGTATAAGATAAAGAAGTATATACATGGTATAACCAATATACCATGTATTTGTTTTAAGTCCAAATTCTAAAAAACTGAAACTACAGAACGTGAAGCTGAAAGCTTCAACTTCTATAGTTAGCTTAACAACTGCATGCACTTGGGTGTCTCTAGCTTGTTTAGTAGCTGATATCCAGATGCTCATGAGGACATAGCTCAATCAACTTTTTAGTGATCCTGAGTATATGCACTTTGTGGATTCTTCCACACCTCTTTATACCACTTACATAAATTTCCACAAAGTAAAGGGATTATATTCCTTTTTTATGATTTTCAATAGTTGAAGGGTATAAAAGAAAACTTAACTTTCCGCAATTTGTAAATTTTTCTCACAGTAGACATGCAATAAAAAGTAAGAAAGCTACAGTCGAGTGTGCTACCCGCTACCCAGCTGCTCGGCTACAATCCTATTTTGACTGTAAAAGGCCATGGACTTACAATAATAATGCAAAGTTAAAATCTAAACTTATAAAAAAGGGTTTTGCACACACAAATAAAAAAACAGCAAGTAAGAACGGCTACAGTCAAGTGTTGACTGTATAAGACCATGGATTTCTTAAGATTATGAAAAAATTCAGATTGAGAAAACTGTTATTAAACGCGTTTTTCAAAGAAAAATAATAAACAAAACATATAGTTTTCAGTTAGACGCCAAGCAGTCCAAGCAATTGAAAAAAAACACTGCTTGGAAAAAACAATGCTTGCTTGCTTGCAGTGGGCGCATTGCAAATCTATATGAAACGTTGAATAACTTTATGCGTTCATGTTGATCGGAACCAAATTTTCAGCCATCGTTTAGGTGGTGATAGTTATCATTCACACCAAAACTGAATACTCTAGCTTTATTATTGCGCTTGCTAAACGGTTTATCGATTTGCGGGGGCGGACGTAGGCGTGTCCCAAAATTTTAATAAAAATTTTACAGCGTATGATTAACATAAGTGTTGCCACCAAATTTGGTGGCTCTAGCTTTTTTAGTTTTTGAGATATAGGCGCTTGCAATACGGTTTTTCGATTTGCGGGGACGGAAGTGGGCGTGGCCCAAATTTTAATAAAAATTTTACAGCGTACGATTCATATAAGTGTTGTCACCAATTTGGTGGCTCTAGCTTTTTTAGTTTCTAAAAATATAGGCGTTCATACAGACGGACAGACGAGCAGACGGACAGACAGACATGGCTTAATCGACTCGGCTAGTGAACCTGAGCAAGAATATATATACTTTATGGGGTCGCAGATGCCTCCTTCTGCCTGTTACGCACATTTCGACACACACAATCGACCATGTATTCTTTTAAAATCCATGGTCTAAAAACACAATAAAAATAGGTAAGGAAAGCTACAATCAAGCGGCACGCTACGGCTGAAATGAAGCATCGGGACGAGGACATCACTATATGCTGCAAAGGTGCAAGCAGCGGAACTACGGAAAACGTAAACACGGATAACTTCTTATCTAATAGCTGAGATCTAGACGTTCAAACGGACAGACGGACGGATATGGCTCAATCGACTCGGCTGGTGATCCTTAGTCAAAATATACATATATACTTTGTGGGGTCTGCCATGCCACCTTCAGCCTGTTACATAAATTTGCAAAAACTTAGTATATCATTTTTGACCATTTTCAATGGTCCAATGGTATAAAAACAAACAAGACTAAAAATTTAATTTTTGCCGCGGGCAGGACTCGAAGGCGGAAGGGGGCGTGGTCAAAATCCACATTAAAATTGATCAGCGTGCAACAATAACACATATTGTCACCAAATTTGGTTGTCCTAGCTTTTATAAAAGCTGAGATCTAGGTGTTCATACGGACAGACAGACAAACGGACAGACGGACATGACCATATCGACTCGACTATTGATCCTGAGTCAGAATATATACACTTTATGCGGTCGGAGATGTCTCTTTCTGCCTTTTACTCTATTCTATAAGAAGCGGGTATAAAAACCAAAGTTTGACGAGAAAAAAGCGAAATCACCCCACTGTGCCCTACCAAAGCACTTTGTTGCATTAATTGCTGATTTTCACTTGAAAAAAATTAAGTTCTGCAATCGATAAATTAATCGATTGTGCGCACTCTTGACGTTTACCTCAATTTGATGGCAACATCGCGACACTTGACGCATGGCACTTTGCTGGCTGGCGTTGCTTCCGTTTTCGTTTTCATTTCTTCTGCCTTTCTCTCTCCTTCTCTTTTTGTCACTTCACTCTCAACTAGCTGCCTCTTCTCCTTATCCGCCCCCAAAAATTCTCCTTTGCCCTTTTCCGCTAGGCTTTCCTGAGTTGCTGCAACTGTTGCATACTGCGCATCGCCTTTGTCGAGCAGCTCCTCCTCCGTTTCACTGGCAAAATCCACCACAAGCTGCTCCTCCTCCTCCTCTTGCTCATTCCGATGCTGCTCCCCCGCCTGCCGCCGGCTGAAGTAACCGACATGCTGCTCCACGCCGGCACTGGCGTCCATCAGAATGCGCTCATAGGCGGCGCTCTCGTTCTCGCTAAGTGCGAAGCGCTGCTCGAAGACGCGCTGGGGCAGCGCACTTTGACGCAGCAACTCCATGCGCTTGTGCCGCAGTTCAATGGAGAAGATGAGGCGCACGCGCACCAAGCGACGGAGACCCTGCTGCGTAGAACGTGCGCGCTGCAGTCGCCTGCGATTGTGACGCAACTCAAGTTTTTGCAACTCTCGCAGCGACTTCTCTGCCGCCGCGCTGGCACCGACACCGGGGGCACCAGTGGCACCGGGGCTGGCACTGTAATCCGTCGCCGAGCTAAGATCGAGGGCGCTGCGCGTTCGTCGCCAGGGCACCAGATCAAAGTGCGAGAACTTGCGTTCGCCCAAATCGCTCCAGGGATAGAAATTGATTTGCGAGACGCTGTTGTTGCCTTGTCGCAAGATCCAGTCGGAGGAGGAAGACGGAGGCGCGGTGGTCGTGTTCGTGCTGGTCGTGTCACGCACACTTGGCGCACGTCGCACATGCACGTTGCGTGCACTTGCTTGCGGCCGATGACGTCTATAACGCGGCACCAGCGTCGACTGCAGCATGCGCTCGTCCAGCCCGTAATCGCGTCGCAGCAGCTCCAGCTCTAGTTCCCTGCTGCTAGCCGCGTACTGTGCGCCGTTCCACACGATGACCGGTCGCGTTACCAGTGGTGCACACTGTGCCACAACGTCGCCGGGCATGTTGCCCCGACTGGCCGCCAAATTCGCCGCAAGTTGCTCCCGGGTTCGCGTTTACGTTTGCGTTCGGATTCGGTTTCGGGCTCAGCCGCGTCGTCGCTGATTGCTTTTTAATATTCGCCGTCGCCGTCGCCGTCGCCGTCGCCGTTGCCGCCACTTTCCGGTTTCCGATTCGTTTGCCGTCCGACGTCCGCACGCCGTGACGCCGTCGCCGCAAATGTTGTTCGGCTGCCAAATTCGTAGCCCAACTCCGACTTCGACTCCAATTGCGACTCCCAAGCGACGTGCAGGGTGCGTGCCCTATGCAAAACTGCGACGTCGACGGCGACGTTGACGGCGACGTTGAAAGCGACATCAGCGTTGTAGCGCTGTCACTGATTAAGCGTCGCTTTAGGTTTATACAACATGAGTAAAACCCCCCTCCCATTCCCGTCCTTGTTGCTGTTGCCCCTCGCAATGTTTGCTCAATATTGACCACGCCCCTCCCCGCACCCTTTTCCTCTGTCCAGCTGCGGCATTTTGCGGGCTTTTATTATTTTTTATTTATTTTTACGCTTACGCTTACGACGCCATGTCACCAGGGCAACCCAACGCAACGCCAAACGCCAACGTCAACGTCGACTGCGACTGCGCAGCATTTGAAATGTTTCACTTGGCTGCGCACGCGTCGACAATAATAACAAAAGCAACAACAAAGGGCAATAACAACAAACAGCAGCAAAACGCAGTGGGGGCCGCTCTGGAGGCCGATTAACAAAGTTGTTGTTGTTGTTGTAGAATTGTTGTAGTAACTGATTGTTGTTGTTGTTATTGTTAAAGTTATTATTGCTGTTGTTATTGTTGTTATTTGTTGCTGCTGTTGCATGCCCCACACCCCACACCGCACAGTTCACAGCTCTCCCTCTCCCCCTCTCATTCTCATAGCTAATTGACAAGGGCTGCCACGTCGTATAATGCCAAGCTTATCGTGCTAACTGAATTATCGGCGCGTGGATGTGGATGTCCGTGAAAAGGGGGAGGGAGGGGGTGAGGGTTGTTTTAATGCAATTAAGATGGAAAATTATGGAGCGATGCTCGTGAATCTGTTTGACAACCCTAGGCAACATAGGTTGAAAATGTGTACCCTAAGTCAATAAGTCAGTGTAAAATGGGGGTATATTATTCTACTAAACTCCTTCTATGTCGAGAACAGATCAAGACCGCAGAAAACTTGCAAAAGGAGAACATAATAGAGCTCTTTTGATTTTGACAATTACAGGGTATCAAAATTCAATTTCTTTATTCAGCAAGTCTTTGTTATTTCTGCAATTCGTCTGCTTTTTCACGATCTTAAATTACAGGGTATACCACAAGCTCATCACATATAACCCACCTCAACCTTTGCCATGCTACAGGGTATCTCGCAGTTAACGCAATTTGATTACTCAGCTTCAAAATAAAAACAATATTATGGCATATTTCCATGCAGAAATGATGGATATGTTTGTTGTTGCTATACAACAATGTGTGTCACAAATCAGACTATATAGATATATATATATATATGCATAAAGTATATTTATATATTTGTGTTTTCGTCTCGGCGATTGAATTGGAATGGTGATGATTTCTGCAAGCGACGATTTCTGCAACAACCTTCGATCACGTTGAATTTGAATATGAAAGAGACATACGTGAAATGCGGTAGAAATCAACATAAGGCAAATCTATTAAATCGCTTCGATATTTGCATTGTAAACACACACAGTATCATAGCCTGATCGCCTTTTTAAATACTAATTGCTCTGGGCAAGTTAACAAGCTAAAACTAGTCAAGGGGATAGGGCGACCGGGGGGTTAGAGGATGGGTAAGGTGCTCTAAAAGTTGCCCCATTTAATGAATCTTTGACATTTTCATTTTCATCTTTTTCCGTTTCAACTTCGGGGTCACTAACGCAATCAGTGACAAAGTTGAGGTGAGATGAGAAGATTACGAAATACGCACTCCAAAATGCAACGAAATGAAATGTCTGACTGCTGGCGAAGGTCAAGCGAGGACTGTACAATATGGCATATGGGTTATACATAGTTACGTATGTTTATAGTCGGGTTTGGTGAGCGGAAGCTTCAGTCAGGCCGGTAACATTCAACGGGCGCCATTGAACCAGAAATCACGAGAACTCTTTACGCTAACTGAGCATGACTCATGCCGGGAGCATGACGAGGTAGCAAAGAGCGGAGGGGAGGGAGCGGGAGCTCAAAAACGGGGCAGCCAACTCCAAGCAGGCGACCCAGTCAATGGGAACGCAGCCACTGCCCACTTCACTCGACTCGACGTGATCATTGGGTTGACTAACCAACAGACTGACTGACCGACAGGCAGACGGACAGACAGACGGACTAACTGATCGATAGGCAGAGAAGGCCCCCCTTATGGAGTCCCCCCTATGGGCCGTGTCTATTGCCAAAGCAGAAGAAGTTTCACGTCTCGCTTGAGTTGATCGATATGCAAAAGTTCTGCAAGCTTTGCCGCTGCTTGATCACCGTGTCTAGGAAATGCAAAACATATACATATGTATAGTATACATATGTATAGTATACATATGCATATACATATACATATATAGTCTATATCTATGAATATGTAAATAAAGATAGCATCATGTTTGTAATAATAGTACCGCAATTACCTTGGTAATTGCGCAGCGAATGGGGTTTGGGAAAGACCCGAACTCGGTGGGATATACTATATATATTGCGAGATCTTTCAAGCAAAAAGTGGAGTTTACGCGCAAGCCTAAAACTATGCATTGTATTATTTTGTGCCATTTGATGTGAAAGTGGAACCGCAAAAAGAAGAAGATGCCAATGGATAATGCATTATGCATATATCTTCTTGTTCAGTTGCTGCATATGCAACGGATATGACAAGCCTTGATAGAATTTTATGCAGTAACTGCCGAATACAAAGCCAAATTTTTTAATGCTAAAACATTTCAGTTTTTGGATATATATTCCTGTTCAATTGTAAGATGCCTTAGATCAGATGTTTTTTTGATCTGATCTCAAGGATATGAAGGATCATAAAAAAATTTAATGAATAGCTGACAATGTCACAAATTCCATCATGAAAATAAGAGAGAAACATTTTGAATATACATATATTCTTGATCAATCTTATAAGATAATTATAAACTTTTAGGAATCAGCCAAAGTACAACTTTTAACGCATAAATTTCACTCTTTTCTCTCTCTTTTTCTTCTCTCTCTCTCTCTCTCTCTCTTTCTCTCTCTCTCTCTCTTTCTCCTTCTCGCTATCTCTTTTTTTTTGCTCTCTTTTTCTACCTCCCCATATGGTTTTTACTCATAGTTTACTCATAGCATTAGAGACGTTTCGATGAGAAAGCGCTTAAACCTTGGCTCAAGCAGAGCTTACCAGTTTTACCGCTAGCAACTGCCTTATGAGCTGTAATTTTAGAAAACGAAGAATTCACCCAGCTACCTAAGAGATAACCATTAAAGCAACAGCAGCAACATTATCGAATGCTTCAGTGATTTTGGGTGCAGCAACAAAATAGTTTCCTGAACTGAGCTCGAAACGATTTTACAACTTCTGCTTCTTTTCTGAGATCATAAAAAGGCACTACGACTACCCAATAAAATCTCATATAGCGGGTGGCGGTTTCATAAGCACTTGGTATTGTATATTTACTATTTAAGTGTGGCTAATCAGGTCGGAAACAAACATACATTGATTTGGATTTGAACAGTTTCACCCAAATTCTTCGGCTTTCAATGTGCCAAATTGGCTGACCTCAGCCGGGGAAGGGAGGGGAGCAGCTTCCGACACTTTTACTTTTTGCTTTGTTATCAAAAGCAGAACACCGCTAGCCTGCAACGACAACGACAACAACAACACTGCCTAACGGTATTCTATACCCATAGCAATATCATTATCTCAGCGTTTTCATTTCGATCATCGTCAGTTTGGGGCATTCACATTCAAATGAGCTCTAAGAATCGAACAAGTTTTGGTTTTTGTTGCTTGTTCGGTTATTTGCGGACCAACATTTTCACTTTCCGCGTGCGAGAAAGAAAGACAGACAGAGAGAGAAAAAGAGGAATGAGGAGAGGGAGAGGGGGAGAGGGAGAGAAAGAAAGCAAAAGTGAAAGATGTAGCACAAAACTGATGAACTCTTCAACTGGCCTCATCGCATCGATGGAGACGCCAACAAATCTCTACCTCCATCTTGTGCCCAAGAAAATGGTAAATTGTTGACAGAATTGAAATCATGCTTCCGCTTACCGAAAAGCTCCGGCAAAAGCAACAATCGCGCAGGCCAAGCAAACACTCGTTCGTTCGTCCATTCATTCACTCATTCATTCATATTCATATTCGCATTCGCATTCGAATTCGTATTCATTTTCATATGCAGTCGCTTATTCAATCAGCCCATCATCTATCAGCTTGAGTTGCTGTGAAAGTCCAAGCCAAGCAAAACATTTGTCTGAATGAACAACAAAAAGGCAAAAAAAAGTACCACATTGCGAGTCATGCAGAATCGGACAAACACTCGAAAAGGCAGATAACACAAGGTGCGACACGATTAAGTGGCATGTGCAACAGACAGAGAGAGAGACCCACCTAGGCATACACAGAGACCTGTTGCTGCAATATTCCCATGACACGCTGTGGCAAATAAGTCTGAAATGCTTTAATGCAAAGCAGCAAACCAGCTTACTTTTACCTCACAGAGCTTAAAGCTCCTTAAAACTAAGCTTCTTAAATAACTTATAGGCATTAAGCTAAAGCTTTCACCTTAAGAAACATTGCGAAAGATCGGAATTAAAGATTATACCAATATATCCTAAACAAAATGTCTTAGTTTTAGTCCGTTTTTAGACCATGGATTTTAAAAAAATACATGGTCTATTGTGTTTGTCGAAATGTGCCTAACAGGCAGAAGGAGGCATCTGCGACCCCATAAAGTATATATATTCTTGCTCAGGATCACTAGCCGAGTCGATTAAGCCATGTCTGTCTGTCCGTCTGTCCGTCTGTATGATCGCCTATATGTCAGAAACTAAAAAAGCTAGAGCTACCAAATTTGGTGACAACACTTATCTAAATCATGCGCTGTAAAAATTTTATTGAAATTTGGGCCACGCCTACTTCCGCCCCCGCAAATCGATAAACCGTATAGCAAGCGCAATAATAAAGCTAGAGTATTCAGTTTTGGTGTGCATGATAGCTATCACCACCTTAACGATCGCTGAAAATTTGGTTCCGATCGGATAATGAACATAAAAGTTATTCAACGTTTCATATAGATTTGCACTGCGACCACTGCAGCAAGCAAGCAGTGTTTTTTTTCGAACTGCTTGGACTGCTTGGCGTCTAACTGAAAATAATATGTGTTGTTTATTTATTTTTCTTTGAAAAACACGTTTACCAATAACAGTTTTCTAAATTTGATTTTTTTCATAACCTTGAAAAATCCATGGTCTTATACAGTCAATACATGACTGTAGCCGTTCTTACTTGTTTTATTTATATTTATATTAATCTGTAGCATAGTATATATTGTATTTAAAGCCTGCTTGAACTTTTAGTTAGCTGCCACAAGAAATCGTTGTTCAGTTTTTCTTATTATTTGTAACATTTGTCACATTTTGAAAGTCGAAAAGATTTCAGCATGTTGTTTTGTCAATCCAACAAAAAAATATTGTGAAAATTCATATAGATACTGTACAGTGTATACATTTATATTGTGTTTAGACAAACATATCCATCTGTATCTGTATGCAGCTCAAAACGAGATTGAATTCAGCTAATTGCGTTCATCAAATGGAAAACAAAACGACGCGATCTGTAGTTAAAGTTGGTCAATGTGCTGTAGTTGGGTGGCCCAAGGGGAGTAATGCGAAATAAAGAGGAGGGTAGGGAGGGGAGATGGAATAACAAAGACAAACTAACGAATGGTCAATTAGCAGAGCTGCGACAACAACAGCAACAGTCAACGATAGCATTGCAAAAAACCCGTTAAGCATCGCGTTTCGATATGGAAAATGAAAATCGCGAGACGCGGCAACGTCGCAAAGTAGCAAAGTGGCAACGTCGCGTCGCGTCAGGCAGGGGCGATTTTTACGTCAAGTGGCCAGTTGAAGTTGCCGTGTGTAAACGTTTTAGCTTAATACCTAATTGACATTGGTGGAAAGTTGCAGCAACAGCAGCAGCAGCAGCAGCAGCAACAACAACAACAGCAGCCGCCGCCTGCGACGGTTGTTGACCGCGAGATTCGCTAACAGCGGCCAAGACGCTTGAGATGGCTAATAGCGCCATCGCCCGCGCCACACAGTCTGTGCCACAGCCAAACGAAAGCACAAGGAGGGGGCAAGGCGCAGGCCAAGCCAAGGAGTGGGCATAAGGAGTATGGGAGGCGTGGCACGCTTAAACGAGTTGCAGGCCACAGCCGTAGCCGAAGTCGAAGCTGAAGCTGAAGCTTGGCCAGAAATTTCACTTTTCTTTTGCCAAGTTTCGCATTTGTTGCAAGTTTTGTCTTTCATCTTGCTGAAAATATTTTTCGTTTTCTGTTTTTTTTTTTTTTTTAAATTTATCCATTTTTGAGATGAAATAAAATAAAAAATACCTTACAAATTTCGAACAGAAAGCGTCGCTAGTTAAAGCACATAAAAAGCATAAAATCAACACGCCGCATTGCATTTTGTCCAATTTGACTATCGCTTATTTTTTGGCGGGTTTCTGCTAATCGTCGCTTGAACTTTTTCAATGGTTGAACGATCGAGATGAGAGCAAGAGAGAGAGGGAGACAGAAACAGAGAGAGAGAGAGAGAGAGAGGAGGAGAAACGAGACATTGCGGGTCAATAAACGTACTTGCATATGTAGATCGGGCTTATCGAAGACTTATGTAATATCTGGCTAGATAGCTATAAACCATGTTTCCTTGTGTTTGGGTAACAAGATTATATTATATTATGTTATAACATATTAAATTGGGATACCTTGATTGCAAAAGATTTATTCTGAAATGTTTCTTTACTTTAAAGTCTGATTTACTGATTAGATTAGATAAGCGAAAACATCGATACTATATCGTTAATTATCAAAATTTTGTATTGTTTACAAGCTTGGCTACTTCTTGAAGAAAGTTGAATATTAATTCTTACATTTAGTCTGTTTTAATAATTAGGATAGACAATAAATTTTGATACTTTTTCCAACATTTTCTATATTTGATATTGTTTATAAGTTTAGCTGCTTATCTGACATTTTGAAATATTTAATATTAATTTTAAAATTTAATTAGAATAGCTTAATCATTTTATTGCCAATTTTCTTTCTTTTTTATTCAATCTCCTCCCTCCCTTTCCCATCCCCTTCTCGTTCCACACAAAATTGAACTCGAAAGAGCTTCGCTTTTATCTTTCTGGCTATGGTCAGCTAGTAAGAGACCTGCACACCATAATTCCCTCGTCACGCTATGCGATTCCTCTACCACCTTTCTTGTAAACCATTCTAAAATACCGTTCGTCTTTGAGCTTAACCAAAAACATTCATCGACTCCTTCAATCCAACACGAATTTATGAACTTTCTTTGTCACCGATCTTACTTTCTTTGTAGCTTCTGCTATAGTTAAAATTAAAATTCTGATTCGTCTTGCCCATTTCCGCAACCCCAACGAAATTTGGCAATAAATGCAGCGAATAAAAAGAGAATGAGTGAAATCAAAAGAGAAACAGAAACCGAAACACGGCAAAAACAAAGAGAAATAATTAAAGCAAACGTAAGAAGTTGGCTTGCTCGCACTGAGAAAGGGATGTACAGGGTGGATTGGTGGATGGGGGGATGGCGGAAGGGGAGGGACTGTCAGTCAGTCGAGGCGTGTGCAACACCGAAACCAAATACACAATTTAATGCGCTTCTCGAATTCTACGAACACCTCACACGCCGATCCCATCAGTGCGCATGGATATGCCCCATGGCTAGCTGCCCATTCCATCTCATCCATGGAATGGAATGGACTGCAGACATATGGTGCATTATATATGTACTCCACGTATATACACTATAAGCCATACCATAGGCTATGAGGTATGGTGTACCGTTTTGGTTGGGGCATTACAACACTTGAGGAGCGTGGCTTGAGCTTATGCCACAAAAACGTAAATTATTAATTGTTTATTTCATATCTTTCCCCCTACCCCCCCCTTGTATTTTACAACACTTATCGCTGCCAGAGGCCCAATCAACATTAGTTGTCGAGTTGTATAACTCCAATACATATTTATATGAACAAATCCTAACAATCTTTAATGAGTTGCATCGTTTTAATTTGGAAAAGCTTTGTAGGGCGAGAAAACTTTCTTATTTCTCCGAGATATCAACATTTATTTTTATCAAAAGGCATTCCTTTTTTGAGGTTGTACATATTCAAATATATATGTATATACAGTACATATGTATGAATATATTATTAAACAATCGATGATAGTTTGACAAATTTGATGAACGTATTCGCTCTATTTACAAATAGTGTTATAATCGATTGAAAAATAGTATTGAATATATATTAAATATTAAATATAAGAAGACCTGATCTCAATCTAATAGAACATTTATAATCATTTTATTTGATTTTCTTATTTAAACAATTTTCAATAAAATTATAAATAAATTTGATAGTATCTTGTATTTTTATTATCTGTATAGGTATTTGAGCAAACAATATTATTATGTTTATGATATTATTATTATGATATTATTGTATAGTAAAAAATATAATCAATATATGATCATGATACTATATTCTATCATTTTTAATGTAACATTAACATTTAAAATAACATACTTATATAATCTCGATTTAAGAATTTTATAAATTTAACAAAATGAAAATTAAACGCACACCTTATACAAAAAGTTCAATTAGCTTACCCAATTTGCTGGCTATATCCAATTAACACAGACACACACACACACACACACACACACACACATACACGCACTAGTGCACTTGCAAACAAGTGTGGGCTTCAGTTCAGAGAAACTTCCTGCACAATTCACGCACCCGTACACGCCCACTGTGCTGATATCATAACGTTATCGCTATCGCTTATCGCTTGTACGAAGACGGCTATGAACCGATAGATACCATCGCGGTGTAAACGAAACAAAAAAAAAACACAACGCAAAAAGTTAAGGCAATTTGCAAGAAGAACGTCACAAGCGTTGCAACATTTTTGTTGTTGTTGTTGTTGTTATCGCGATAGACACGCATGTGTATGTGCGTTCTCTCCCAGTGTGTGGCTTGGCAGTGCGGCACGTGCGGCACGAACAATGGTCGACGCTTGTTTGAGTGGCCAGTCGCGCGGCCTGCGTTCGCAAAGCCTCCCAAGAAGCTACGGACGCGGCTTCAGCTTTGGCTGCGGCTGCGTCTGCGACTTCGAAGAAAGGTAAAAGCTGCGTCGTCGACGTCGGTTGCACGAGGCGAGAAAGCTTTGAGCTTTTGCAAAATTGTTTACACACGGTGTATTATTGTTGTTGATGCTGTTAATGCTTTCTATTTGAGTTTATCTTTGAAGATTCGTGTGTGTGTATATGATCCAAAGAATATTAAGAGTGTTTTTTATTGTCATTCTTTTTAAACCGGGCTTATCGCCTAGTTTGCGTATATATGTATTTATATTAACATATACATATTAACATGTACATCCGTGTATCTGAGTATAAATAAACAAATCTTAGCTAGAGACAAAAAATGTGGAAAAAAAAATTTTTGTTTATCATACGTACAATAGTGGACAAAAGTATTTTGACAACGCACTGCAAAGTCAACTTCCGCTTCTAACTCTAAACTGAGTAACTATAATAATTGTATGAAAAAGCCAGCAACAAAAGCATCGACTAATCAAAAGCTTGCATTGTAACTGGACACATTTATTATACCTTTCGACCATTGAAAATGGTCAAAAATTGTATACTAAGTTAGTGCAACTGCATGTAACAGGCAGAAGGAGGCATGGCAGACCGCCCAAAGTATATATACTCTGACTGAGGATCATCAGCCGAGTCGATTGAGCCATGTCCGTCTGTCTGTCCGTCAGTCTGTCCGTTTAAACGTCTAGATCTCAGCTATTATAAAAGCTAGAGACACCTAGAGACATAAGCACAGAAGTTATCCATGTTACCGTTTTTCGTAGTTCCACTGCTTGCGCCATTGCAGCATATCGTGACGTCATCGTCTCGATTCTTCGTTTTTGCCGTAGGATGTGCAAAACTGCCTGCTACGACGTTTTCATATGTAGATGGCGCAATTCAAAGATACATAGATCTGATTTCAACAATAGGTGGCAGCTGAACTTGTGCAGTGTTTTTTGATGGAAATAAAAGTGATTATTTTTTTTCAGAACTTAGTATACACAAACTCACTATACTCACTACATTTTTGACCATTCTCAATGGTCGAATGGCATAAAAATTTATGGTCTATTGGGTTTGTCGAAATGTACGTAACAGGCAGAATGAGGCATCTGCGACCTTATACACTATATATATTCTTGCTCAGTATCACTAGCCGAGTAGATTGACTCATGTCTGTCGGTTCGTCTGTATGTCCGTATTAGCAGAATTAAAAAGCCTAAATTAATATGTATCAGGGTAACAAAGAGGTTCCTAGGCTACCCGATATCTTAAGGACAAATAAGATAATCATGAATTTTTTCAGTATCTCATAATTTAACTTTTATCAAGAATTTTCAAAATCAACGCAGTTTCAATTTAAACTTCTTTAAAAACTTACCTAATAGCTGCAGCGGCTGCGACCTTGGGTTGCCCATGGGTCGTTAGCAACTTCATGCTGCCCCCAAAACGTTGGTGCAACTGTAGCTGCTGCTGTTGCTGATGCTGTTGTAGCTGATTAGAGCAATCGAAATCGCCTTCGAGGGCGCCATAAGAGTTCGGATTGCAACTGATGCGACTAGCATGTGAGCCGCGCTCCGAGTTGCATTTGGATCCACAGAGAGAATTATCGCAATAGCGACAGCATTTGTTGTAGCTGAATGTCGAGGTGCATAGTGTACAGAATGAGTCCAGCTGCGACTCGGCCTGATCATCATCCAGATCTACATCGGCATCGACATCCGCCATCGACATGACCATGTCCATATTGACTACGCCATCGACAACGCCATCGAGATCCATGGCCGTGCAGGCATCGTTGTTGTGCAGCTTGCGATGATGGTGCAGTTTTAGCGTCTGCGCATTACTGCTCTGATCCTCGTCGGAGCAGAAATTATATCTATCGCTTTCGGTGTCCTCGGCCAGGCTGCTGCCTGCGCTGCCGTCGGCTCGTTGCGGCGACATGCCGAAGCTACTTAGCGGGCATGAAGGGTAGCGTGTAAGCGGAAATTGTTGCACGTTATATTTGCTGGTCATCGATAGATTCTCATTGAAGTAAATCACATTGCCAGTCCCATTGGACTCACGCTGTCGCTCCAGTTCGCGCTCCCTCTCCCGTTCCTGGGTAATGCTAAGATCGTGATATTTTCGCAGAAATGCTGCATTGCAATCGGCTGCGGTATATTCGTGTAGTTTCTTGGGCTTTGGCTTGGGATGCAATGGGGAATAAAGCAACTGCTGCTGGTGTTGCGAATGCTTCTGCTGCTGCAGCTGCAGATTATGATGCTGATGATGCGAGTCACTGTTACTGTTCCCATTGTTGTTGTTGCTGTTGTCGCCAAGGGCTATGCCGCCAGAACGTAGAAGATCGAACAAGCGCTGCTTGAGATCGCGCATGGCGACTGCATGCCACTTGGCGGACCGTCTGCAAAGATTTAAATGTAAACATTAAATAAAACATTGTAATACAAAATAGAATTAAATTAAATATATTTTAGCTATGCTTTTATAGCAGTCAGCTAGTAAGCGAATGCATGACGACGCATGATATCAGGTGTGACCAGAGGGAACTGCTGGCATATTGATTCAACAAAGCTTTATATATATTTCAAGCTTGCAAAAAAGCATATATAATTGTCTTACTTTATAGATTTGCTCAAATGTCGAACATATTAAACTCACTTAAATACTGTAGTATAGTTTAGGTTGCGTTATAGCAGGCAGCCTGAAACCGTAAGCACGCACATGTTTGACCAAATTGAGTAAATGTTATCGATAACAAAATTTAAGTCATACGCTTTAGTTGATTTATAAATTAAGAGACAACAATACTGAAAAAGCGAGAGTTGGGAACAAATTAAGTCTAATTTGGTAAACTTTCAATTTACCGACTTAATTGCATGTAAACTAAATAACTCTTTGTTTCACCCTAACAGAGCACCAAAAAATGAGCACACAGCGAGGCAACGCGAGTCGCACACGTGCACAAAAACACAAAAATCGTCATGTTTTTAAAAACGATTTACACGACAAGACACCACAACAGATTCGTCTCAACAAAATGCATGTTTCAACAGTCTGTCAACGTTGCAAGGAGGTCATCGAATGGAAAATCAAGTACAAAAAGTACAAGCCTCTGACACAGGCAAAAACCTGTGCCCGCTGCCAACAGCGAACAGTGCGCAAGGCCTACCATGTCATTTGTCGTGACTGTGCAGTCAAGGATCAAGTATGTGCGAAGTGTTTAAAGAGCGCCAATGAAGTCGACATTGAAGCACCAGAGCCAACGCCACAGGAGGAGCAGCAACTACAAGTGGAAATGGACCGGTTGATCAAATCGTTCTCAGAACGCAAACGTCGTGCCTTTCTGCGCTACATGAACAAGGGTAAAAAGAAAGAAACGGAGGAGCCACTGGACGAGGAAGCACAGGAGGCGCAAGAGAAGGCGACGCGCGTTAGACACACTCGTGAAGAGCTGCTCGAGAAGATTAAACAGCTGAATTTAGCCGGCGATGGTGAAGACGATGATTACGACGACGATGAGAATAATGAAGATGACAGCGATTCAGATCTCGATTCGGATGAATGCGATACTGAAGAGGATAGCGAAGAGGAGCAGGAACACATTCAAGCAAAGGATAAGCCATCGAAGAAATAGAAAATCTGCTTGTTTGCTGTGCAAGTTAGGAAATATTCAACAAATATAAACCATTTTTTTTAAATACACTCAATACTTGGAATTTTAGTTAATTTGTGACCACTTTATATTTCCTTATTCAAATATTGTTGACGGCTTTTCTAAATAAGCTTGCAAAGCTCGCCGAAAAAGTATGCAACAAGTTTTTGCACCAATTTTTCATTTAAACTCAAAGCACTTTACTTTGAACGCTTTACGGTTTAAATCACCTATAAGCGCAATTATGGGAAATTAAAAAAAAAACAATAGCTGCTAAATATATTAAATGTAAATAATTACTAGCTTAAAAACGTAATTTCATTAAATAATTTAAAACAAAAGCACAGCTTTGCGCCAGCATCGATAGCTTTTGGTTTCGATTACTTGTGAAATTTACTATTCATCAACTGTGTGACCATGCGAAACAACAAATCAATTGAACCAAATTACTCCAATCACAAGCTCACTGCCACGTTGCTTGTTTTGCGAACCAGAAATAAAATAATTTCTGTCCAAGGAGGCATATGCTTGTATTTTCAATATTTGATTCTGTCAGTGCATTTTGACAAGTGAAAAGATGACAAAAAGTAAGAACAAGACAGGCAAAAGCCGACAGAATAAAGGCGGTGACAATTCTAATTCAACCGCCGGTGCGTCGACAGCCACAGCAGCGACCACAAAAAAATCTAAATCAAAATCCAAGCCCAAGGCTAACGATAAGAACCAAAAGACAGAGCAAAATAAGCTATCGTCAGGCGAATTACAAATGCTGCAGCAGAGTGTTCTTAATTTCCTAAATAGCGAACTGCAGTCGACGGAGCTCACGGGCCTTAGCAATGTGCAGCGCAAGGAGATACATCTCTATGCCCGCCAACATGGTCTAAAGACGCGCAGTCGCAGCAGCGGCGGCGACCGTGTACTGACCATTTCTCGCAAAGAGGCCGTCCAGCTGCATATTAGACTTGAGAATGTGAATTTAATCGTTACGCCGCTGATCAAAGATGCACTTGATGCAGCTGTCATGGACTTGGGCAACAAGAAGCTACACGCAGCGTTGCAGCCACAGCGTCGACATCAGCAGAATCCCAGAAACAGCGGAGGCCTGGTGGGAGCACCGGGTATACCGCCACATCCACGCACCATTAGCGAACAACTTGCCCGGGAGCGACGTGTCTTGCCGATTTTCGAGAAACGCGACAAAATATTTGAGTTACTGGAGATGTCGCAAGTAGGTGGACGTTCGCTTTCTCCCATTTCCTATGTCCACAATGATTACATTCTTAAACCATATGATCATGTTCTTAAATATCGCAGGTGCTTATCGTAAATGGCGCCACGGGTTCTGGTAAGTCCACCCAATTGCCACAGTATTTGTTGGAGCATGCAGCCCAATGGCAGCAGCCCGTTAGGATTGTAGTTAGCCAGCCGCGGCGCATTGCCGCCATAACCGTATCCGGGCGCATTGCTGAGGAGCGTGGTGAATATCTCGGCGACACCGTCGGTTACATCATACGCATGGAAAGTAAGTGAGCTGCACACATAGCTGCATCCCAGTTGTAACTTCCTGTATATTCTGCAATCTCTACTCATCCGCAGGCAAGTCCAGCAAAAAGACGTTGCTATCGTTGACCACCAGTGGTTGCCTCCTGCGGTCTCTGGCTATGAGCGGCGCCGAACTCTTTGCCAACACCACCCATCTGGTCATCGATGAGGTGCACGATCGGGATCTGAACACAGATTTCCTACTGCTCGCCATCAAAATGGAGCTGGAGCGCAACAAGACGCTTAAAGTGATACTCATGTCGGCCACCATGGACCTGGAGGCATTGTCCACATACTTTGGCAATGCTCCCGTGCTCGATGTAGAGGGACGTAGCTTCCATGTGCGCCTCTATCCACTCGAGGAGATACTGCTCAAAACGGGTTATATGACACCACAGATGCGAGTCATGCTAAATGATAATATAAATGAAGAGCCAGATAAGCTCGTGGAGGCATATCACATGGCGCACTACGCAATGGAAAACCAAGAAGACATTGACAACGAGTTGATTGTGTCGCTACTGCAGCTGCTTCTCCTGAAGGGCCCCAAAGGCGCTGCCATTGTCTATCTGCCCGGCTACCAGGATATGACCAGATTAATGGATCAATTGCTCGACACATTGCCGCCGGGTCTCTGCGAAATATTTCTGCTGCACAGTCAGGTTGATACGCAGAAACAAAAGGAAGTATTCCGCGAATACCCAAATATTCAGCTCAAGATTGTGCTAAGCACAAACATCGGTCAGACCTCGATAACCATACCGGATCTGTTGTATGTCATCGACACGGGTCGCGCCAAGATGAAGACCTACGACACGGCAACAGGTGCATCGCAATTGAGCTGCTGCTGGATATCCCAGGCCGATGCACAGCAGCGCACCGGACGTGTCGGTCGTCGCAAAGATGGGATATGCTATCGCCTCTTTAGCACAGGACAGTACAACAATTTCACGCGATTCGTTATACCGGAGATTATGCGTCATACACTCGAAGAGATCTGCCTGCTGGCAAAGATCGCAATGCCACAGCAACCGATTAAACAGTTTCTCTCGCAGGCTCTGGATCCGCCACATCCCGATGCAGTGGCTTTGGCTGTGGACAAGCTAAAACTGTTACATGTGCTGCACGATGACAGCGAGGGTGTCACCCATTTGGGACACATTCTGGCCGAGCTTCCACTGGACGTGCAGCTTGGCAAGTGTCTTGTCTATAGCATCTTCTATCGCTGTCTGGGCAGCATGACTATCATCACAGCATTCTACTCGGTACGCGATCCCTTTGTGCTGCCCACCGAGCGTTCGACGCGCACGGAACAGCGCAAGGCAAGGGAAACCTACAGCGTCAATGAATTCAGCGATTCCCTGGGCATACTAAAGCTATATTCGGACTATTTATACGCCTGCAAGAAGGGACGCCGCGAGGTGGAAGCCTTCTGTGTCAAGAACTTCTTGTGCAACAAGTCGATGGACATGTTTGTCTCCGCCGTGGAGACGCTGCGTGTCACAGTGCGTCGCATTGTCAAGGTGCAGGACATTGCTGTGGCTGTCAAAAACGATCTCAACATGAATATGGTGCGACTGGCCCTGACCGCTGGACTCTATCCGAACATTGCGTATATTGAGCGTTTACCCAACGGCAAGCGTCGCTTTATCGCCGAGGGCGATCCGCGTGTTCAGCTCTCACGTAACTCCGGCATGCAGATGTGCTTTAATCAGAAGGTGTGCACCGGTCTCTCCAACTGGTTGCTCTATGTGGAGAAAACACGTTCAGCTGGCCAGGTGTCGAACATAGCTCACTTGACGCTGGTCAGCACACTCATGGTGGCGGTGCAATGCGGCAAGGTAGCCCGGCTGGAAGCCATCGATCCGGTTATACAATTGGAACGTTTGCTGGCCGAGAACGATAGCCTCGAGGGGCTTGAGCAGGAGCCGCGCGGCTTTGTCGACCAGTCGGTGCTCTGCATCGACAGTTGGCTACGCATCACCATGGACACAGAGCTGGGCAAGCAACTGCTTCGTTTGCGCAACATTATGGCACGTGAATTCAATGCGCTTGTCTCCACTCGCAGCTTGAATCCGATTGGTGTCTCGTCAGTCAGCTGCATCGAGAAGCTGATGGAACTCAATGCAGAATCGTCGGGTCTGGCGGCAAAGGATATTATCATCTAAACCCAAGATATTATGTACCACAACTCGAACGTGCTTAGCTCTGAGAATCTAGTCCCAAATCTGTCCTAGAGAAATTTTTTTAACTGATTATTTAGTGTGGCCCTGGTATGGTTAGTTAATTATACCAACTCGTTAGGGATGATTTTGTAAATTGTGTAAATACCTGAGTTTGCAGTTTCGATCTATAAGTTCCGTTTATATGTACCGCTCTGTATGTACGTGTATGTATCTGTGGTATATTTTACTGTATTTTAAAATGTATTACGTATGATCTATGATGATGTTTTCCAGATCGGAACGAGCTATAGCATTTAGTTTTCGAATGATTCCCGACATAGTCTTATATGTAGATGAAAATGGATGTTTAAGCATTGAGTCGGCTACTGACAGGAGGCTAATTAGGAATGAATAACCAAAACTATAATACTCTCATGCCGTTTATACATATGTATATGAATAAAGGCAGCTCACATATGTGTAGATATATTGTTGTTGTTCTATCTCTCTCTCTAATTGCTGGGTGAAAATGTGTGCCACAAGTGCCGTGGCATGCTGGTGTCGATGACAGCAGCGTCGCTTGCCACTGCTTTTGCCTTTTGTGCCCCTGACTCGGAGTCGGGCCCGGCACAGTAGTTTGTCCCGTCCAGGGCCAAGTGCGCGGCGCATTCAAAACAGAAAAGTAGCAGCAGCAGCAGCAACAACAACAACAGCGTCAACATTCAATTGCGGAGACGCGACGCGTCGCGCGCAGTCAATAAACCTGCACTCTCCTAACACCCCACCCCCCCCCCACTGTCACCCCGTAACAATGGCAAGACAGGCAATTTTCTGCAATGAATAAAGACAGTGCAGCAGCAACATAAGCAAAGAAAGTGAAATTAATTTGTTGCCCGCTTGTTGCTTTGTTGTTGTTGCTGTTGCTCAGTTGCCTTTCAATTACGGGGAACAAGTAGTCGCAGTTGGTTTCCAAAGTATTGCTCCACTTAGATAGTACGCGCAGAGACGTTGCCATTGTTCGCCTGCCACGTAGTGGGTAAGGGATACAGTTGTGGGCGGAGCAGTTCATTGCTGGCTGAACTGGAACTGGTTCGGTTTTTCAACAACAACTGAACCGGCTTGAAAGAGTCAAAATGCTTAATGGTTAAGTAATTCGTAGCTAATTAAGCGTTTCTAGCATCCTTGCGAACCAGTTCACTTTCAACTGCAATTTGAAACCAGTTCCAACGATCAAGTACCTATCTTTATGCACATCAGCAAGCTATATAGGCCAACAAGCCACTGCCTACTACCAGTGGCCAATTGGCCATCCATTAACGCATCGAGTGGCGGCCACTTTTCATTCGAGTGCGTTGCACACTGCACTTGCCTGAACTCTCGCCTCGGTTCAATTGACGCAAATTGACAATGGTTCATTCAACGGGGCAAATTGATGCACACCAGCGCTGGCGGAGTGGCCTGGAGGCCTGGCCGGGGCTGGCCTGGGGTTAGGCCAACCACTGTAGCTCTATCTATCCCTCTCTAATGGCGCGTTGCTTATTGATTTTGTGGTTGGATTGTGATCGATTTAGGCCGTTAAATGTGCCCAAATTATGAATGCGCGCCACCTAACGGTAACCGCGAGTGCCCCCGTCATGAAATCGTTGATTGAGAGCTGCACAAAAAACATTTCTAACGAGATTGTGATTTTTGTGTGTGCTGCCCGAACCTGTTGACTAGTGTAGAAAATGCTAGGTTATTTTTGTCGATTGCAAACCACAGCAAATCAAGTCAATTAGATCATTTTCGACTTGGAATGCAATTTTGGTTATACTTTATGGGTGTGTAAGAGAGAGAGATTGAGAGAGCACAGCAGAGCTACTCATCTTGCTTGTACTTGGCTTCTTGTTTTGGCTTATTTTCGGCTACTTTTGCACAGTTCAGCTACCTTTGATTATCGATGTTGGTTGGCAACGCCATTTGGCAGACGACAAAAAGCTGATCCATTGCCAGATTGATGTCTGTCAGGCAGTCGCTTTCCCGCTGCCTCTCCCGCTTTTTCTCTTTTTGTGGCTATCTTTCTTCGGGTTATTTTTTGCCTGCCTAGAGCGGCAGTAGTTACAGTTACATAATTACACAAATTGATTTCACAGGCCCGCGGTGCTGAGTTGCTCCCAAAACGGGGAATGAGGCAATCGAGAGAGGGAGGCACGACACGAGACGACACGACATTGCGATGTTGCCGCATCACGAAATGCGTTTCGGTAATTCCAAATTAGAAATAATAATAATACATGTGCTTGCTCAGTATGTATGAATGGACAGGTAGACAGGCAAGCGGGTGACAGTTAGCGGGTTGCGGATGGATGGATGGATACCAGACAATGCCCTGGCGCAGGGCATGATTCGTTACCCTGTCACGGCAGGGCAAGATGCGCCTGCGGTTGCATGAAGTGGCGGGTGAAAGTGTTGCTCGGGTCAAATCAATCAGTCTGGGCGGCGACCTGGCCAAAATGCCAAATGTTCGTTTTTCCATTATACCTTATGCATATAACACATTATGCATGCATATATGTATTTGCATGTGTGTGTGTGTGTGTGTGTGTGTGTGTGTTATACGAATCTCTTTTCGCTTGCCACTTTATGCGCGCTCACTGGCGGCTAATTAATTTTTCATATTTTCAGTAACCTCCCCCCTTTCCCTCCCTTTCTTTCTCTCTAACGCGCAAAGCAAAGCCTAATTATGTCATTAAAAGCGTTTTCGACAATTATGCGTTCCCTGGAACTGCGCAACAAACTGTCGCAACTTCTGCGCATGCTAGATTTATGCATGGCCTTATTGTACAGGTACACACATACATATGTACACATACATATAGTATATTGCATGGGTATCCATCAAATTTCCAGAGTTGCGAAAGCAATGTGGGCGGAGGAGAGTGGCTCCTTCTCGCGAACATGTTGTTCTCATCAGTTCGTTGCGAGATCGCATGCCAAGCAGCTTTTGATTGCATCGCAGTTAACGAACTTGAAGCAATTGCAATTTGCCAGCAAGTACTTATCGATTTCTATCGAATGTAATTACAAATAAATTGATTATTGAAAACTCAAACAACACAAATCGATTGTTTTACCTTAAAGAAAAGCAAATTGCAATGAGTTAAGCTACCGATTAGTTAGCCAATTTACAAAGCGCTCACTTAATGCATCAATTAATCAACACGCTGGAGATTAGTTTGTTTCGGGTTTTTAATGTGTGAACTAGCAACGCTTTGCATTTCTGGTTTTCCAACTCAAATGGGTGTGCATGTGCATTTGTGCATACCCTGTTATGCATTATCCAGTTTTAATAAAGCATTGGTAAACCGTTATACTCATCTGGCCATTTTACGGCTATAGGGTATAGCAGCGCATTAAATCAAAGCAGCCACAACAAAAGGGCTGACGAATTCGGGTTTTACTCTAGTTTACTACTTGAGCGAGTGTGCGCGTGTGTGTGCGTTGTTTAGGCCTTGTTGGATGTGTTCACTTTCGTTAGCGCATGACGAAAGGCTTTGGCCGGCGCGCCGCGCAGCGGTAAAAGTGAAGCACTTGTTGCGGCCGCGTCACTGGCCGAAAGTAAAAGCCAAACGCGAACGAGCGAACGAACGAGCGAGCTAACAAGTCACGACAAGTCGCTGCCGATTTTGGCCAAAGACAGCAGGAGCCGGAAATGAGCAACGAGGTTTGCGCAAGACCGCCGCCAATGACTTTGACCCGCTCGACGTCACTCATCAGACACCTCTAGGAGAGGAAAAGGAAGCGCTGCCTGCCGCATAACGATCAATCAATGAGCAAATTATTTATGCATAAGTAGCCAAATCGAGCATGTTTAACTTGCCACATTATTGGGTCCTCCATTTCGCATGCCTGTTTGTCGGATCTCTCAAACCCCCCTGCGCGCCCATCCCTGCGACTCTGCCGTTTTACTGTTTCGCTTGACTTCCTCGCTCTGTTTTTGTTGACAGCGAAATTTGTTTTTTTACTTGGCCATTAAAATGCCAAAAGAAGAGACAAAACTGTAAATTGTTAACTTTTTTTTTTCTTTTTGGCTTTTGTCTTCTATTTTCTTTTCCGTTTGGTAGTGCAAAACAAAACGTAACAAAACAAAACGAAACCAAACAAATCGAATCAAATCAAGTTGTCGTTATTGCATAACCAATTTGGGGCGTGGCACGTCGAGGTAATTTGCAACTTCAACTCGGGATTGAGTTCGCTACGGACAACCTGTCCATTCTCCCAGAGGTCAAGCGCATCCCAGTCACAGCTTAGCCAGGTGTGATATGCCACTTCTTGCCATAAGCTGACCCCATGCGCATGAGTTTTAATTAACTGAACAACTTGCAAAAAGGTATGGCAGACGCATCAGTCAATTGTCACTGGCCTCCCCTCCTCTAGCAGACTGATGAATGGAGCCACAATTAAAGCCAGCCACATAACAGATCTGTACTCGCACGCACGCACACACACACACACACACACACACACACACAAATGAAGTGAGAGATTAACGCCAGAAGCCTGAAAAGGGGATTTGCATTTCCAGCTGCGGTTGCCGTTATGAATTTTCATATTCTTTTTATAGGCGTGAAACATTGTCTAGGAAAAAGAATGATCATATATGGTACATACATATGGTTAAGTATGACCAAAAATATAGTATAAGGAAATAGGACATGTCATGGTTTAAAAATGACAAAGAATAATATAGTATTATTATATGACATGATATGGTCAGTTATGGCATTATATGACTGGGTTAATGGATGATAAAATAGAACAGTTTGATATGACTTGGTGAAAGAGGTGTCACTTGTATAACATAATATGGCCTGGTATGGTGTGATATATATAATAACAAATATCGAATGCCAGAATAGAACACTGCACACTTATAAGTATGGAAAGTATGTGAATACGAAGTATGAAATATGAGAATATGACATGCAAAGGTCTGGCACGGCACCATATGACTTTAATTTTATGACAGGGCTAATGTAATAGTATAACATGACGCCCTATTGAGCAGTTTAAGAAGTCACGGCATAAAACGGGTCAGTTGTATGCCATAATATGGCATGGCATGGTATGATATATGTAACAATTATACGTAAAAATAGTACATGACACTTTTTATAGGTGATAGAGATTAGTATATAATGTAGTATAGTGTTAGGGCATATAATGGTCTGACTGTAGGTAAGAAACCATATACAATAATTTGTATTATATGACGGTAATTATGTTATAATATGATGATGACTTGGTGTAGAATGGGTCAGTTGTATAGAATGATAAGATAAAGTTATAAAACACGGTCAAAAAATTGTAAAAGAATAAATTGGTGCAAATGTATGACAATATAGAGTGACAGGGATAACTTAGTGATAAAATAAAATATTTTGATTTGACTTTTTATAAAATGGGTCAGTTGTATGAGGCGACATGGAATGGTATGGTGTGCTATAATAATGGCACAATTTGTAGTGGCTTAGTTAAGTTAAGTAAAGCTAAAGCTGAATATTTTGTGGTATGACGCCTCTATGACTAGTATGGCAGAGCCAGATTAATCTATACCAATACATTTTTCGATCAGAATCAGAACCAGATTGTTTTACCATATGCAAGTGGGAAGGTTTTGCTTCAGTTGCCTTTGGCCTGAGCGCACCTAAATTTGCTTTCCCAAAATATCGTATATATAAAATCCCACTGCGATTTATTACCTAATTGAAGAAAATCGAAAGGTTTTCTCAGCTTGGCGAACTAATCCCTGGCCGGGGCCGTTGCTGGCCCCGATTTAATGGTCTATGATAAATATGTGTGTGTGTGTGTGTGTGTGATGATGATTTTATCGTTGGAAAGTTTGCTCTGCGGTAATAATAAGACGAGGCTTAAGACGCGATTGCCCACCCTACGACCTCGTTACTCCCGAATGTGTGAGCTGAGCTTCAGTTTTGGCATTGTGCAGACTTATTGGGCCGCAGCTTATTTATTTATTACTATTATTATTAGGATTGTTATTATGATTATATTATGTCTGCGTCGGACAATGCCAGCTTTGGCCGTGCGAGAAATTTCACTTTCGAACCTCAAACATTTTTTAATACTTCACGAAATGTTTCGATTGTTTGTCGCATCGATTTGTCATTGTGTGGGCTAACAAATTCAACACCCCCCCCCCCCCCAAAGACTTTACTAAGCACAATATGATCGCGATGATGTCCATTCTTTGCGACGGGTGAAGGGTTGTGATTGCGCCACAAAGGGGCCTCAGAATTCGAAAATGTTGAAATGGTAACAACAGAGGCAGAAAGAGACAGAGAGAGAGAGAGAGTGAGAGAGACGCAGAAGAAGAAGAATAGACAACAATTCGACTCAGAGAGGGGGGAAGGGGTCGCGATTCGAAAGCGCGACAGGCGACAAAACTATTATAACTTTTCTTATTATTATTATTATCATTATGCTCTTTTATGCATCAAATTTCTGTGACAAATGGGCGGGAGGGGTGTCACGTCGAGTCGAGCATTGATAATTATGTTAATTGCCTGTCGAAATTGTTCAAAAATTGTCAGTTGACTTGTGGTCCGGGAGGGGGGAAGGGGAGTAAAGCTTCTCGTTTGTTCTCTGGACAAATGTGCTGCGATAAATAAATTGTCGCACAAAAGACTTGCCTCTTCGCCCCGCCCTGCCCCTGCCTTAGCGAACAATGCTGAAAGTATTTGCCGCAAAAGTGACAAAAATTGCTCACCTTGTCTTTTGTCTAGATTGAAAAACAGTTGCAGCAACAACAGCAACAACAGCAACAACAACAACGACAAGAGCAACATCGACGACAGCTAACTAACTTTCATTCTTGCCTGATAAAGACACCTTTTGGTTTGGGTTTGTTGCAAGCGGCGACATCGCAATGCGGCAAAGTTTTCCCGACCTTTATTTTTTGGTCGGGGGAGGGGGGAGCTGCCACAGAGTGCGCTGATTATACGCCACGTACTATTTCATTTTGGCTGACAGATGCGCACGTTCAGCAACAGCAGAAACAACAACAGCAGCAACAACAACAAGAGCGCAAACAACCTCAATGTGTAGCGCAAAAACTGAGCGAACCAGAACGCACTTGCTATACCCTACAGAAATCTTAGGATATCATCGAATCCTTGTAAAATCTTTTTTAAGTTTTGAAAAAACAAATATTTAAATTTCTAACTACGAAAATAAAAAAATATCAAAAGGAAAATTCTAAAAAAAAATTTGGAAGTAAATTTGCCACGTTTACTGATGTTCTTCTTATTGATTTTTTTTTTTATTTATGTATATACATATTTACCGTCGTCTATAAAAAAGCAAATTTAGAAATGGCAAAATTTAAATTACAGATAAGTTGTATAAATTAAAATAAAAAATAAATTATATAATTTAATAGTTTTATTTCTATTTTTTAATAATTTTATTTTTATAATAGTTTTATTAAGTTGAAAAATTCCTAATTGCAAAAAAAAAACGATATCTTGGAAGAAAAAACAATAAAAGTCCTCACAAATGAATTTTTCAAGTTTGTTTTTAAGGCGTTAATTTAATTATATAAATTTTGTGAAAAACTACAACACTTTTTTTTGGAATGAATTATATAACTCAAAGTTATTAAAGGAGTTCTGTTTATTGCAATATATTTCGGTTGAGGCTGACAATTTGAGCAATAAACAAAAAAATTACAGATTGATGCTATAAAAATGTTAGCAAAAATGAAAGAAATCAGAAATCCAACTAAATTTCAAAAAATTCAAAATTTCCACTACCCAAGGCTGACACATTTTTACTGTAGTTTATAAAATCGAAATCTGCTGTTGAAGCCTATCTAACAAATAACATAAAACCTACTAAACGCAAATTTAAGCTAACAAAAAACCCATGATAGTAAAGATCAGTGAAGAAATCGAAATACCCGCGCAATGGGCGCGCAACAAGACGAGCTACGGCTTCGGGCGTCATGTCGATGGTTACACGATAGCTTGACGCGCTATAGTTATAGAATGTCTGCGCTCAACAATTATGACGATCCGTTAGCTTTTGGATGGCAGTTGGAGTTTTCAGAGTTTTCACTGCAATTGGGATGTGTCTGAGAGAGGGACAAGTTCAAAAGTTTACAATGTTCACATTGAGAGCAAAGATAAAGATATATCATCCATAAAACTGATATATAGCCCGAGTGGGGGTAAAAAGTGAAAATCTGCGGACAGGTCAATGTCGCCGGAAAATGCTTTGGGTGGCGCTAAATATGAAATTAGTCTTACGCGAAATGGACTTAAAAGTGTGATTAACTTGACGCGTATGCAAACACACAGCGCGAAAGGGAGGGAGAGCTATAAACCATACGGCATTATAAGCCAGCAGCAAAGACAATGAAAGTCAACTATCGTGTTTGCGTTTGCGTGCAACTGTCTCCCTCTCTCTTTGCGCTTGTGCGTGTGTGTGTGTGTGTGTGTGTGGCAATTTATACTATTTCAGTTAGTTTTCGAATCGAGCAACTGTTTTCCATGTGAGCAAACAGACAGACAGCTTCATCTGGAGCCCTGCAACAACAACAACAACAACAATATCACAATACCCTGCACAGCCAGCGTGGGGGTATTTCGAGCGCAATAGCTAGCTTAATTCATAATTCATTATAGATATTGAATAAGTAAATTAATAATAATATTGCATATGAAATTTTTCTAATAACATTAACTGCTAGATCTCGAGCCTTACGCAGGGTAGAGTTCTGAAATTTCGCACACACTTGTCATCTTTATTGACCCAACTTAGGTTTACTTAAAAACTGCGTTCTGCTGGCAAATCAGAAACATAAACAAGAATCAAGGCGACATAACTCAATGGCCAGCGTAGCTAGTAGCTATAATCTTCAGCAACTGCTAAAGTTCTCTCGCAATCGCTAGTCAAATAGCTAAGCCACGCGCTTAGTACAGGGCATCTTACAAGCGAGGGAGTGCACGCACGACTGCAGCGGCAGCTGTTTTTTCCCAACTGCTTGGCTTATTAGCGACGGCACTTAGAATTGGCCATAAAATGGGTTTGTCATGTGTGGAGAAAGTCACGCGATGTGATTGCCCAAAAACTACAACAACAAAAGCAACAACAAAAAACCGCAAGCGCAACGTAGCAAATGCTGCATGCTAGTTCAAGTTCGTTGCCTAAGTCTTTTGTTCTGCGTGCGGTAAATGCACGAGAAACCAAAACCACAACAACAACTGTTACTTCCACAGCTGCTGAATTACGCTTTCAAATGAAGTCCTGCTGCTTCTATATATGCTCTCTCGCTCTCCCCACTTACCACAGATTGATTTCGGTCTGCGGCTAAGCCACATTTTTAGACCATGGATTTTAATAAAATACATGGTATATTGCGTTTGTCGAAATGTGCGTAACAGGCAGAAGGAGGCATCTGCGACCCCATGAAGTATATACATTCTTATATATGTATTGATATATATTCTTTATATATATTCTTGCTCAGGATCACTAGCCGAGTCGATTAAGCCATGTTTGTCTATCCGTCTGTCCATCTATATCTTAGAAACTAAAAAAGCTAGATCCACCAAATTTGGTAACAACACTCATGTAGGTCATACGCTATAAAATTTTTATTAAAATTTAAGCCACGCCTACTTCCGCCCCCCGATAAACCGAATAGCAAGTGCAATAATAAAGCTACAGTTTTGCTGTGTATAATAACTATCACCACCTAAACGATCGCTGATAATTTGGTTTCGATCGGATAATGAACATAAAAGTTATTCAAAGTTTTATATAGATTTACACTGCACCCTCTGCAAGCACGCAAGTAGTGTTTTTTCCAAGAAGTGTTTGGCGTCTAACTGAAAATGATTTGTTTTGTTTTTCTTTTTTCTTTAAAAAAAAAAACACGTTTAGCAATAACAGTTTTCCCAATCTGATTTTTTTTCACGATCTGCAAAAATTCATGGTATTATACAGTCAACACTTGACTGTAGCCGTTCTTACTTGTTATATATATTATATATATTATATTGTATTTTAAAAGAAAAGAAAATGCGCAGGCCTGCGATTAATAGACCATGAACAGCAGGCAGACTCTGAAGATACCCCCGTCCCCCTCCCAATACCCCCCAGATAATAATATATTTTGCGTTAAGCTACTTTGGGCACGATTATATACTACATATATGTATATACACACTATATATGATTAATAAAGTGTTTTGGTTGCAAGAAATATTGACGAAGATTTACAATAGTTTCGGATTAGGAGATAGCTTTATATCTTCTGGAGTCACCAAATCAAGTTAAGTGTAAGAAAGACTCAATGTGGGGTTTTTTGCTCTCTCGCATCAAATTTGAATACTTTTAACTTTTGTTTTCGTCTTTATCTCAAGCGTTATGTGTATATTTGGATATTATGCTTATGTATATATTATACGATAATCGCATTTATTAAGTTTTTTTTTTTTTCTTAATATTACGTAAACGAACCTTTTAGCTGCGAATCAAAGCGTATTCGATAGATAATTCAAATTAATTATAGCCTTAAGATAATTGATTTTATTTATAACTTTTTTTTGTTTTCGTTGCTTCTTTGTTGCTCTTAACTTGAAAACATGGACAACTCTTTTGCAGGCATTGCGAATTGTCTTTTTTTTATGACAAAAAATGCGAAAGAAAAACAGCAAAAAACGAATAAGTTGACAAAACGAAAAACGGTGAAAAAAAATATTGGAAAACTAAAAACAACTGAAAAACTCGTAGACACGCACAGGCACAGGCACTGATAGCAATCGGAATGCTTCGGAAGGATTCGCAATGCGCGCGCGAACTTGCAACTCGAGACAATGCAGCGACGACGCAGCGACAGCGACGACGACGACGACGACACGGCAATAATAGATACACCTTCACCGCTTGCAACTTGGCAGCGGAATGATTGGGCCACATCTGCAGCCGAGCCAATGAAGCTGCCACTGCCACTTCAGCGCACACACACAGCTCGTAGCCGGCTGTAAAGAAGAGAGAGCTCTCTCCCTTTCGCACTCTCTCTCTCTCACTATCTGCCTAAGTCAAAGAAAGTCACGAATCGAAATTTACATAGAGCTCGCAGTGAGATCTCTTCGGCTTCGGGTTTGGCTGTGGCTTTGGCTTTGGCTTTAGTTTCAGTTTGGGTTTCGATTCATTGGATCAGCATCATGGTCGTCTTCGTTGCATCAAGTGCAGTAGTTGTTCCATTAGTGCGACATGGCGCTTGCACAGATCGGCCAGAGATAAAGTCACTTTAACTGTCTTGGCCTTGTACAAACTGAGTCATTTAGCTTAGCTTTGATTGACTTCCCCAGATTGTCAATTTATTCTCCAAGTGCGATTTATTTTTTTTAAACCAAACAAAAGAGAGTAAACATGAAACAACTAACTTTTTACTTTATTTGATTCATTATTCATTAAATTTTTTAGATTCTAAAATCAAAATAGTTTCAAAAAATTTGTATTACTTAATCAAGTTTTTTATTAATTTTAAGTCTCCTACACTTATTATTAATGTAAAATCAATCAAAAATAAGTAAGTAAAAACAAGTAAGAACGGCTGCAGTCAAGTGTTGACGGTATAAAACCATGGATTTTCGAAGAAAAATTCAGATTTAGAAAACTGTTATTGGTAAAGGTGTTTTTAAAAGAAAAATAATAAACAACACATATTATTTTCAGTTAGACGCCAAGCAGTCCAAGCAGTTGGAAAAACACTGCTTGGAAAAAACACTGCTTGCTTGCTTGCAGTGGGCGCAGTACAAATCTATATGAAACGTTGAATAACTTTTATGTTCATTATCCGATCGGAACCGAATTTTCAGGTGGTGATAGTTATCATTCACACCAAAACTGAATACTCTAGCTTTATTATTGCGCTTGCTATACGGTTTATCGATTTGCGGGGAAGGAAGTAGGCGTCTCTTTAATAAAAATTTTACAGCGTATGATTCACATAAGTGTTGTCACCAAATTTGGTTGCTCTAGCTTTTTTAGTTTCTGAGATATAGGCGTTCATACAGACGGACAGACAGACATGGCTTAATCGACTCGGCTAGTGATCCTGAGCAAGAATATGTACACTTTATGGGGTCGCAGATGCCTCCTTCTGCCTGTTACGCATTATAATTCGACAAACACAATAGCCCATGTATTTTTTTTAAAATCCATGGTCTAAAAACAACCAATCTACTGTTGACACGCCGAAGCTTTTAAACCGTTGCAGTTACTCCAAATATTAAATCGACCGATAGGTTCTATGGTAGCTTTACGACATATCGGTCCGATTCGACTCGTTTCGACATATTTACAGCGTGCAGCAATGAGAAACATGTATAACAAGTTTCATCAAGATAGCTCTAAAACTGAGAGACTAGTTTGCGTTGCAACGGACAGACGGATAGACGGACATGGATAGTTCGACTCCTCTTTTGATGCTGATTAAGAATATATACACCTTATAGGGTCGGAGATGTCTCCTAAGGTTGCAAGCTTCTGGCCAAAATTATATACCCTCAGCAATGGTATAAAAACAAAAGAGATACTACTGTGTAACATATTAAATCAATTTAATAAACTAAAATAGATTTTGGTTGAGAGGCAACCGTGATATTAAGTATACATTTGATCTTAAGGGAGGGTATTTATTCAGGGGGGTGCATATCGAATAATATCAAATACATATGCATGTATATCAAATAAAATAAGTAATTACTTGTAATACCCTCTTAGAGGGTATAGTAAATTTGGCTAGAACTTTGCAACGCACCTTCTTCGACCCTATGAAGTATATATATTATTAACCAGTATCATCAGGGAATTCGAACTAGACATGTCCGCCTGTTCGTCTATCGGTTTCATGAAACTTGTATACATGCTTTTTATTGCTGCACGCTGTAAATATGTCGAAACAATTTGAATCGGACCAAAATATATAAAAGGTAATTTTTAGGCTATCGCTATGAAACTTCTGCTATTTTTAGCCAAAACTTAAGCCAAAACTGTTTTATGATAGTATAGTATAGTATAGTACCTGCACGGGTAAATAACCTTTGGCGAGCTGAAGGTGATCTTTCTTTTTATACCATTCGACTATTGAAAATGGTCAAAAATGGTATACTAAGTTAAGGAGGCGTGGCAGACCGCACAAAGTGTATATATTCTGACTCAGGATCACTAGCTGAGTCGATTGAGCCATGTCTGTCTGTCTATCTGTCTGTCCGTCTGTCCGTTTGAACGTCTAAATCTCAGCTATTACAAAAGCTAGAGACACCATATTTGACATGATGCTTCCTGTATACCATAGGTAGATCGAGTTTATTTTCAATTTTTGATGACACGCCACCGCCCACGCAAATTTCTTATTTGCGATATTATGATAATGGTATCTTACTGTCGGGCACGCTCGGCTGTAGCTTTCTTTACTTGTTTTTTTTTTTTTTTCTTTAAAGTTTCTAATTTGTTACATACGATTAAAATTGTTTTTAATTTAAACTTAAATATCACTTAAATATTATTTCAAGTTAATTTGTAAGAAATATTAACAAAAATCAAAAAACTTAACTCATATATAATATTAACAAAATATAATAAAAATGATATCATCGAGTCTTTATATTATTATGTATTGTGCAAAAATATGTATTTCTAATAATTTATATATCTTGTCAGCATATTATATTGTTTAGAAATGAAACATTAATTTCTATATCCCAAAATTTTCTTAAGGCTTATCTGAAAAAGTGTAGAATTGAGAACAATCAAGGTAAAGCAGGATGCACCTTGCAAAGATTATGGCTGTCTATAGCTACGACTTTATCTATACTCTACAATGGACTGTGATTCTTTCAGGAAGTAAGCTTGATTTTCCGCAGTGCTGCGTAAGTGGCAACCTTTCAACTTGCCACATGCAACTTGCACAATTGTGTTGCAACAATCTGGGCGCCTTGTTTATGCAAGGCGCTTGCGCAAGCCGCTATTTTTATTGTTGCGATGAGTTCACTTAAAAAAAAATAAGTAACAAAAACAAAATGTAACAAAAAAAAAAAAAACGAAAGGGCAGAAGAATGCAACAGGCGGCAGCTGCATTTGCATTCGCCTTGTTTGACGGCCCACGCGCCGTATGCGCAATGCCGCAACTCTAAACTGAACTCAACTGGACGCACAGCGTCCATACGACGCCGTTTTTAAGCACAGATGGAGCTGTGAACTGCGAACTGCGAGCAAAGTCGACCTGCGCCGCCGGCGGATTTCGTCGTGTTAATTGCGCTCAATTAATTTTGACTCATAATTTGATTTTCAAAATTAAAATTTTAAATTTTAATTAAAGGCAACACACACTCGGAAACGCTTAGAATCCACAAATGATGGTCCAACTAACGTGGCAAAACAAAACACAGAAACAAAAAAAAAAAAACAAGTAAAGACGGCTACAGTCAAGCGCTACCGACGGCAAGTTACCCTTCGCCATGTTTCAAAAAATGTTATTGCACATTTAATTCAAACAACAAACTCCGCATAAGTCATATTAGATAAATTTTTTTAAAGATGGGGCCATTATGAAAATGTTATAGCAATCAGCTTCATGCACGCTACTACTAAAAACATCGCGACGAGGACGCAATAAAGGCGCAAGCAGCGGAACTATGGAAAACGTAATCTTCAGTAACTTTGATGCTTATAGTTCGGTCCGATTATAATTTTAAGAATAGATTCATATTGCATTTATCTATATTTCATACAAAAGCACAAAACTGTAACTTTTATATCATTCCTTACAATCGTAAATGATCGATTTGCGTGAGCAGTGGGCGTGGCATCAAAAATTGAAAATAAACTTAATGAACTTATGGTATACAGAAACCTTCAAGGGAAATTTGGTCTCTCTAGACTTACAACAGCTGAGATCTAGACGTTTAAACGGACAGACAGACACACGGACATCGCTCAATCGTCTCGGCTCAAGTAAGTATACCCCCCTTTGAGCATTTTCAAAGGTCGAAGGGTATAACAAAGAAAACGAAACAAACTACAAAGTTAATGTTTTGTAGTTTTTCTGATGTTTCGGTTTTTTATTATTTTGGTTTTTAGGTTTGATGCCTCACATCAAAAAGATCATTAGCCAAAAAATCGATTGAAATCTTCAGCTATAAAATGAGCTGCGTGGCAGGCAAGAAGCATCACAAGCCATTGGAGCTGCGCCCCGATAGCTGGCAACAAAACAACAAGAACAATTAAAGAACAACTACAAAAACTAGCATCATCATGAAGGTAAGCGCAAGCCAGGCAAAGGCTCCAACTCATTCTAACACTTATGTCTTTGCAGGTCTTTGTCTGCTTATTGGCTACCCTTGCACTGGTTAATGCCGGACAACGAGGCGGTGCCGGCGGTGGTTATCTGCCTGGCGGTGGACGTGGTGGCTTCGGCGGCGGATTCGGCGGCGGATTCGGCGGTGGCGCTCGCAACGGCGCTGGCCTCATCTCGCATGTCTCGCAGTCGCATGGCAACACGAAGGTGCACATTGGTGGACAGGGTGGCGGCCATGGTGCTGGTGGCGGCTATGGCGGCGGTGCTGTAGGCTACGGTGGCGGCGCTGCTGGCGGTTGGCAAGGAGGAGCTGGCGCTGGGGCCGGAGGATATGGCGGCGGTGCTGGAGCTGGCGGTTGGCAAGGAGCTGGTTTCGGTGGCGGGCGCGGTGCTGGCGGTTATGGTGGTGGTGCTGGAGCTGGCGGCTGGCAAGGCGGTGCCGGTGGCGGACGCGGTGCTGGAAGCTATGGCGGTGGTGCCGGCTGGCAGGGAGCTGGTGCTGGTGTTGGTGCAGGCGGCAATGCCTGGGGACCACCAGCCGAGTTCGATTATACCGTGAACCATGGCGGTGCTAGTGCTGGCGGTTCTCGTGGTGGTGCTGGCTGGTGGAATGATTAAACAATAGAATAAGAAATTGTAACGAATGAATTGAATAAATATTTGCATCGACCATAAACAAAATGCGATTTAAATAAGTTTTTAATTTACCAATGCGAGTGCTATAGCAGCGATCTTTGTGTTGTGTAACCCAATCGATACTTTTTCTTCTCCTCAAGAGTGCCACTCGAATTGTCGCGCCTTGTGGTAATCGATCTATCGACTCGCTGCGACGCCATGACCAAACGATATACACCGACGTCAACTCTGCACACAGCTGTTCGTATAGTTTTGCTGTCGATATGTGCCGATAAATTGGTAATTATTGCAATGGAGAAGCAAACGAAAGTAAATAAACTTACAGACTGCTGTCACATCATAGAGTAAGTAGCTTGCTCTATGGTCGCATTAAATTAGATAATACGGCAATTGTTCTCGCTGATATTCGCCGACATCGTGGTTCGTTCAGTACGTGACGTATATACATATATTGGCGAGTGGCAGCGGGAGAGGAAAAGACGCGGAGACGAAACAGTAGCGGCAAAACAGAAGGCGGAGGAGGCAACAACAGAAACAAACAGAATCGGAATCGGAATCGAGTAGAATAAAAAAAGTAAGCGGTTCGAATTCGGCTCGGCTGGCTGTGTAAAAAGCAAAACGGAGCGACCTGTGCGTGTCAGTTACGTTACGGCGCTCAACAATTTCGTTTGGCAACAAAAACAGAAAACGAATGAAAATAAACACAAAAAATAAAAAAAAAAAACAAATATTTTGGACAAATCAAAATACAATTTAAACAAATTTTTAAGTTCGTTCAAAATTTCCATGTATTTATAGACCGTAAAACTCATTTCTTCTTTCTGGCCAAAGAGAGGGCGGTGATAAACGAATAAGAAAAATAAAATAAAAAACGACGCCACAACAATAACAACAGCAGCAGAAGAAGAAACAGCAGCAGCAACAACGACAACAAATACCTAGCCACTGAGCAACGTAATCTAGAACAGGGTAGTCAAGTCAACCGGAACAAACCAGACTATCTCATCAAAAGAGAGAAGTGCTATAACGCAACAAGATTCCGAACTTAAATTCGATCCAGTCGCAATATCCACCAGCTCAGGCCGATGCTGCCCTTGGTTATCAATATCAACTCAACGACGCCAGCTGTACAATGGATAAACGCATCAATTCCGGATCTGGGTGCTACGACTACAACACGGTCGTTGCGGCAGCTCCAACAACAACAACAACACGAAACCTCTACACATCGCACCCACACACGCCCACACATGCCCAGACGCAGTATCCAACACAGTCGCACCGACTGAGCAACAGGACGCGCCACAAGCAGACCATAAACGGCACGGCATCAGTTGCATCCTCGCCGATCGGTAACGGCAGTAAATCCAATCCCAAAATGTTATCAACGTATCATGGTATGAATCCTAATGCGCTGCCTATTATCGGTATTCACTCGTGGCAGAGTGCGCGCCATGACGAGCAGCTAGCAGCAAATGTGGCTGCCATAGCAGCTGCTCGCAGCAGGCAGATGACAGCAGCGGCAATTTCAGCAGCAGCAAACGCAGCAACAACGTCGGCAACAGCACCAGGTAATCTACACAAGCAGCACAGCAACATCAGCAGTGCGAAGCTTCAGAAGTCGGCGACGCCGATGCCGGCAATAGGAGACGCTGCGACACCAACAACAACAACAAACATGGCCTTCAGGACGAAGCCACGCAACAAAAGCGAAGGTAGGCGACCATTTTTCATTTTCTTTTATTGTCTATGGCAGCACTGGCAGTGTGTGCATGTGTGTTTCTTAAATCTATTTTTGTCCCCAACTTTTGTTGTACTAACGTTGTGTGAGAAAGAGACAGAGAAAGAGAGTGAGCACGATCTGTGGTCACGATTTTTGCAATTAAGGATAGATATAGATAGATATCAATCAAGCAAGCTGCAGTTGTTTAATTATGTTTTTGTTTTCCTTCTCATTTTGCAGAAGCCATTGGCGATCTATTGCAACGTATTCCCGATATCGGGCATATATTCGATGTACACAGTCGCATTGGCAACGGCACCTTCAGCACCGTGCTGCTGGCCACCCTGCGTCGAGAGTCTCATCTGCCGGACAGTTTGCGACGCAAGTTTGCCATCAAACATCATATACCCACCAGTCATCCGGATCGCATCATGAAGGAGCTGCAATGTATGACAGATATAGGGTAAGAGTAATTTCACATTTGATATCGTATCGTATATGCATATGCCTTAATTATCGCCAATTCATTTTCAATCGAAGAGCAGCCGCCCTTAACAGCGCCTTACCGTTAAGAGCGTCACAAACGACGTCAGTCGCGGTTGGCTGTAGACGCATCTTCCATACTACGTGCCTACGTAAATACGTCATTGCAATTTATTTAAGTTGTCGTCGCCGCTGCCGTCGTCGTTGTCTTCGTCGGCGTCGGCGTCGGCGTCGTCTCAACGTTTATTGCACTTTCACACACCATTCACGTGCCCAGTTACGGTTACACAGACTCTGCTGTCTGATGTCTCTGCCTCCCTCTCGCTCTCAGTCTTGCATTTGTTTACAAATTATAAAAACAAATTGTATATGCAAGGCAGATGCAATCCCACACATATGTACGTACATAATGCATGCATACATACTTGAATACTTGCAATTGCAGTTGCAAGATCTTTGCAAACTATGCAATAGGTGGAGCTTTGCACTCTTTGCAATGTCCTAGCCAATCGATACTATCGACTGTTGTGCGATATCAATAATCGGTAGACCGTTCGTCTGAGAGATTAGATAAGTCACGCACACTTACGCAAGCGTCACGCATGTGTGCTTTATTCCGCTCGAAATTGCCTTGAGCAGGGTTATTGTCGTCATTGAAGCTTTAAGGTAAATGACAGCTGGCTTCAATTCCGTTAGGGATTGCTTTGCATTGTTGTCTCTTGGCATGCATTATTAATGCGGTTACCACAGCCGACAACAGATTGAGCGACAAGCATGCTGAATAACAGGAGAGAGAAACAGTGAGAGAGAGAGAAGTAACCGCTGCCTGCGTGGGCTGAGGTGGGGGCGATTGTTTGTTGTTGCTGTTATTTTTGTTGTTATTGCTTTGAATTGGCTATACATTAGTCAGGCAACCAGCTGGTCAGCCGGCCGGTGAGGCAGTATGTGCCACCCGCACTCCTCATCAGTCTCCCTTTCTCTCCCTCTCTCATTCTGCGTCTGTCTCTGTCTATCTGCCTGCGTATGTTTCTCTATCCGTTTGATTTGCGCAAATTCCGTTGCCCAATTGCGTCACAGCAATGTTAATTATGACTGGGACTCGGATTGGGTCGTGCGCAATGCTATGCGAATTATCATTGCAGTGACGTAGGTGGTCAGACTGAGCAGAGAAGAGCAGAGCGTCGTCAACGACGTCTGTGCGTGGGCGGCAATGGCGGGTCCATTGCCGCCGTTGCACACACTTGACTGGAGTGGGTTGGATTACGTGAAATACCGTTACATACGTAAGCGTAGTCCTCGGGGCGAATAGAAATAAGGGGACGGCAAGGTGGGGAGTCTTTTTGGATTCCAGCTGAGTTGGTTTTAAATCTGCTTTAAGGGGACTTGCGTTAATCCTCTTTTTTGCTGCTTCTCCCTAATGCTCCATCTCTTTCTTATCTATTACAGTGGCACCGATAACGTCGTGGGCATCCATTGTTGTCTACGCTGCGAGGCCTCGGCTGCATTCGTGATGCCCTACATGCCACACGACCGTTTCCATGACTTCTATACGAAAATGGATGTGCCCGAGATTCGATTGTATATGCGAAACTTGCTTTTGGCCTTGCGTCATGTCCACAAGTTCAACATTATCCATCGGGACGTAAAGCCCAGCAATTTTCTATACAACCGACGGCAGGGACAATTTCTTTTGGTCGATTTTGGCTTGGCGCAGCATGTGAATATATCAACGGTAACTGCGAATAGCATGAGCGGCTCACAGCTGCAGCAGCAACCTTTTAACTTGGCGAAACGTCCACGTGAACGTGAGGCAAATGCGCCAATGGACGACCAGCCACTAACACAAACTACCTCGGATATGTCGTTGGGCGGCGCCGTTAAACGGATGCGGCTAAACGATGAGCAACAAACCGCCGGCAGCTGCTGGAACAAGATGCCCCTGAAGCCGGTCAATGAGATTACATTGAACGGGGGCGGCGGTGGTGGTAGGGGAGCCGAAGATAGTGGCAAACAGCAAAGCGTGACGGATCTAAGTGAAGCACAATCGCGGCCAGCATCCACCACAATGATGACACCGACAGCGGGGCCGGCGGCAACACACTTGCCGGATCAGGTGGGAGCAGGCGGCAGTGGCAACATCAAGTACAACACAAATCGCATAGCAGCTGGCGGCAACAATGCGAAATGCTTTTGCTTTGCCAATCCTTCGGTCTGCATCAATTGTCTGATGAAGAAGGAGGTGCACGCCTCGCGTGCGGGCACACCAGGCTATCGGCCACCGGAGGTGCTGCTCAAGTATGCAGATCAGACAACCGCTGTGGATGTATGGGCGGCAGGTGTGATCTTCTTGTCGGTATTGTCCTCGGTATATCCGTTCTTTAAGGCGCCCAATGATTTCGTAGCGCTGGCCGAAATTGTTACCATATTCGGAGATCGGGCCATACGGAAAACAGCCTTGGCCCTGGAACGCATGGTGACAATTAGCCAGCGCTCGAAGCGATTGAATTTACGCAAGCTTTGTCTACGCTTTCGCCATCGCCTGATCTTCAGCGATATAGAGATGATCCGGAAGCACGAATCGCCCGACGGCAAATGCGATGTGTGCAAGAACTGTGATCAATATTTCTTCAATTGCTTGTGCGAGGAGAGCGACTATGTGACGGAGCCATTGGATCCGTATGAATGCTTTCCGAAGAGTGCATACGATCTGCTTGAACGCCTGCTCGAAATCAATCCGCATAAGCGTATCACAGCCGAGGAGGCGCTCAATCATCCCTTCTTCAATGAGCCCCTTGACATCAGTGCAGCCGATGACGTCGCAACACCCTCGAAGGAGAATACAATGACGCGCAGGCGCGCCTCTAAGACCACAATAACACCGGGGACAGCAGTAGTAGCAGGAGTCGGAGTCGGAGCGGAAGCCGGTATACGCTGTGCAGCATCTGTTGAGCAGCTGAACCAACTGTGAAACTAGTCGAAAGTACACAACAAAATACCATATACCATATATATCAAATACCATATACCCCCTAGAAATATGACATTTTTGTCACCAGTGTCAAGCTTTGTATAAATGTATATATACACACACACGCACAACCCATGCACACCCATCATCAACACACTGCCCTATCGCCCCACAAACACACACACATGCATATCTGAGAGCAGATTAGAAGAGGGAGAAGACAAAACAATTGGGAACAGAGAGAGAGAGAGAGAACCCGGAACTCATTTAATTCAAGTTGGCATCCTCTAAAATTGTTGTAGAGCGTTCGTAAATATACTCAACCTTTTAAAACCCAATGAATAATATATTGGTTTTCGATGGAACTCTATGTACACCAAATATACATACATACATTAAAATTATTTACTTTTTACTATATACATATATACATATAAATTTGTTTTGTTTTGTTTTTTTTTTTTAATTGTAAATGTAAAATACCAAAATAAAAATGAAAAAATAATGCAGTATAAGCGCAGCAGCGTAGAGATCTGCTGTAATATATCCATACATTTGTATATAAATATATACAATGTATACTTCGAATAGGTTTTTACGCTAAATACATATGTATACACCATTTGTATAGGCAAACAATCAATGAGCAGAGAATTACACAATGCAAAAATATATTTATACAATGCAATTTAAAAAAAAAACCCCTCGCTTTTTACTTGGGAAACGATTTTCCACCCTTCGACTGTCTGTATCTCATCTATTAAAAAAGCTAGAGTTACAACATTTCACTCGAAGGTTCATGTATACTATACGCCGATCGAGTTTATTTGAAATTGTTAGACAATGTCCACGTAAATTGGTAATTATCAAATCGGACAGTACGCAGTTGAGGTTTTAAATAAAAGCCAGTAAGCAATAATAAACTAATGTTGGCATTTGTTAATGTTTGTAACGGCTTTTAAAAATTTGGCGAAGGGTATCTTACTGTCGGTAACGCTCGACTGTAGCTTTCGTTACCTGGGTTAGATTACGACTTTTTTACATTATATCGCTTATTTGTAGCGTGTTTAAATTATATCCGTTCCAACACTTTTAAATAACTTGCGTAGCGTTCATGTGGATATTTTATAATGTTCAACTAACATTGTATTTTAAGTTTATATAACTTTGTGTAAAAGTTGAGTATAGTAAATGAAAAATTTCTACAAATCTAACAATAAACCTATACAGATCTGGTCTGGGATCATATTGCGTGCATTAAGTTGCAATCTTTTTGGATTTCTTTCGGTTCACTTTGCGCTTTTTTGTTGGCTTTGCTTCCTGGGCTGTTTCTGTCCCCTCCATCTCATCCTCCTCCTCCATTGCATCATTCTGCTCCTCTGTAACTACTTCCACTTTAATGCGTTTGCCAGCAATAACCTCCTCTTTGGTCGGCTGTGTCTCCATAACACGTTTCTTAGCCTTCTGGAAACTGCCGCGACCAGCCGCGCGCTCCGATTCCTCGATGCTGTATGGCTCCGTTTCGAGGGCCTTGAGGCGGCGCTTGTGCACCTTTGTGCGAAAATGCGCCTGCATCGCTGTGTCGTCGATAAAGTACTTCGCGCAATGCACACAATAGAACTGTGCGAAACCAGGCTTATCCAGATCCACGTTCTGGTTGATTAGCTCACCACTGCGGGTTTGCAAATCATCGTCGATTTGATCCAGATCCCTGCGACGATTGCGCACACGCCAGCGCCGCTGCAAATGTGTGTCGCCATAGTGCATCTTCTTACGCTTCTGTACCATACCCATCTTTAATCTGTTTTTGGTTTCAACTTGTTATAGCAAAAAGTCAGGACGTTGTCACTTTGTAGCCAGAGCTGCACGTGTTTTTGTTTTGGGTACTGTGCTATTAGTTCCACGACAAGCAGGTAGTTAATTACTTTTTATATGATACCTGAATAGTTTACAACAAGAATAACGATTAGCTCAAAAGTTAGGTCGTATATTTAAATTGCATACTTACCCCAATATTAAAAAAAAAAAACAATGTTTCTTTTCATTTACTGCGCACAAACTATTATTTCTAGCTGGTAAGGTATGAATTGCCGAAAAGATATTATCGATGTTTGAGCAACTCTACTACACGACAATCGATGCCACATGATGTAGATAAATCGGAGGGCCACCACAGCGATATTTTACTAAAAATGTAATAACTATGCTTCACATTAACAAATTTAGCTTGAGCTGCTTCAGCGCTCAATTTATGCTTGGGCAGTATTGCTGTTTCCGTGGCGCTAAAATCTGACGACGGTTTATCTGAACTTAAGAGCAAACAGACCTGAATTACAGTGAGACCTTAGCCATGCACCGCTAAGTGATAATAATATGGGTGATTAAAGTTTTCGAAACCTAGTCACACTGGTCATTTTGGCCTGCAAAGTGTATGAGGATCGGGGACTTATCGGAGGCTATATCTCCTAAACTAAGCTAAAAATCAAAATATTTTACTAAATATTTTCGTCTTATTTCGTTGAATTCTATAGGAAACCATTAGATCTTGGCGCCACGGAAACATCAATATCCCCAATATTTCCTTTAATCATATATTATCTCAAAGCTTAAATGGAGAATATCGATACATCGCAAGTATGTTTGGGTAGAAGATTATCGTGTTATCGAAGTGGTAATCAGCTTTAACATATGTGGTTCACACGTTTTTGACAGTTTTGATTACAGAATCTGTAATACAGATGCAGTGAGTCAAATTCACCCTAACTGAAGGAAACATGCCCTCAGATTTACAAATAACTAGCGATAGCGATCTGGATGTTGTATTGGAGGAGTTTAAAAGCAAGCAAGTGCGTTGCAACAGCACTGGCCCCAAATATAGCTGCAGCATCAGTGGCTGTGATGCGACTTTTAAGCGTCTCGACCATTTGGATCGCCATGAGTTCCACCACACCGGCGTCGTAAGTTAAATGTGCTAAAAGATCAATTTAAGCCTAAGCACTTACTTTGTTTTAGAAAAAACATTCGTGCACCTATGAGGGCTGTGACAAAAGCTATTCAATATTGAGTCATCTTAAGCGTCATATTCGTAGCACACACGAACGTCCGGAGGCACCACAGAAAACCATTAAATGTACCCTGGGCAAGTGTGATAAAATGTTCACATCCCAGAGCAACATGCAGCGACATGTACGCGAAGCACACGAGGCGCCGCGCGAATACACATGCACCCATTGCTCGGCCAAATTCAGGCAAAAACTGAAGCTGCGTCGTCACGAGATCACACAACACACACAGGACTATCCGTTTCGCTGTGAAAAGTGTGCACGCGGTTTTTATCAGCAGTGGCAACAGGAGAGCCATCAGCGCAGTTGCAAGCTCTATGCTTGTTCCCAGTGTGAACTGAAATTCGACAAGTGGACATTGTTCACCAAACATTGCCGCGAAACGCTGCACGGACGCGATCGCCACAAGTGCCAGCAGTGCGAACGCATTTACGACAAACTCAGTGATCTAACCCAGCACATTGCGGCCAAGCATTCCAGCACAACCAAACAATCGTCGGCGTTTCGCTGCACAGAGCCCGGCTGCAAGCGCAGCTATTCATATGAGCGCAATCTTCGCCAGCACATGCTCACCGCTCACTCGGGCAAACGTTTCGAGTGCCTTGCCGCCGGCTGTGGGCGCTGTTTTAGCAGTGCACAGAATCTTGCCAAGCATCTAATACGTGATCACAAACCGAGCCCCCGACTTGGTTTACCCAAAAACGTGGTGGTGCGCAAACGTCGTCGCGATGCGGGCCAACCCGCTCGATCGCGTCTCTCGAAGCTTGCTTGCCTGACGCTTGACAAGCGGGTGGACAAGGAGGTGCGCCTACGCAGGCCTCTCGCACTGACCAGCGTCGCCAAAGAGGTTCAAAACGAGCAGCTGCAGTCACAGAAGCCACAGAATGCCGTCATCGAAGAACTGTTGCAGGAGACATTGAACGGCGTAGAGCAACAGGAGGGCAGCGCAGCTTAGCCCCAAAAAACTTTATACCTAAAGACATGACAAGCCATCAGAATAAAACATCAGTTTCTAAGATAGACTACTATATCATTTGCTAGCTTAACTTAAATCAAGATCAATTTTAAAATTCGAGCTGTGCCTTTCCTTAATACAGCCGGATCTGAGAGAGAAGAATACAAACATACATGAAGTCTAGTCAGAGTTGTGTTCTTGAAGTCAAAAATATAATAATTATTGATAAGGATTCTTTTGCATTTCTCCCACTATTCCAATAAACTCGAATAGACCTAAACCATTCCGTTTTATTCACAGTTTATTGTGTTATTTAATTGAACAACATTCTCTAGCTGGTGAGGATTTGGGGAAGGCCGGTGGGTGCTACAGGGAGTTGATGATTTTACGGCTACGCATCTGCTGCACCCAGTGCTCGTACTGCTGTTGCGGTGTCTGTGGCTCGGGTAGGTAATATTGCTGTGGCGGTTCGCCCTCCTCTAGGCGCAGAAAATAATGGCAATGCTTGTACTCGACACGGCCAAATCGACCGCGTGCATGTCGTCGCATGCCCTTAAAGACGCGTCCCTTGCCCACAAAGGACTCGGCTAGAGGGCAAAATGGAAACTATGAGAGATCATGCTATTGGGTACAAATTTCTGTAGGATTTACCGATCCACAGGTTGCTTTTGTACTCGACATTATGTCGCTCGACGGCCATTTGTTGTGCCTCCAGAATGGTCTCGCGCACATCTGTTGCGCCCTTCTTCAGGACGAAATTCAGCTGCTTGAGTGCCTCATCGACGCTCATGCCGCGCACAAAGGCCGCTATGTACCACATCTTGTCGGGGCTGTATTTGATGTTGCTGCGCATGTGACACACGTACTGCAAAGATGCAAATAAATCGTTAAGAGTATATTGTGAAATGCAAAGTAAAAGTGAATGGATAGATGTGAAAAGGGTTTTGCATTCCACTTAACTGACCGCTTTTCGTGGCTCCTCGTCTGTTTCCTGTGGCGGATGCACCGTTTTGTTATATTCCAACCATTTACGTGGGCCATAGTTGTGTTTATTCCATTTGGCGCAGAGTGCACCCAATCCGCCGTTGCCACTGGCTGCCGTGTGCACGCCGCAAGAGTCACCGTTCGGCGTGATCAATTTCTGTGGCACTGCCAACAGTTTGACGGCACTAGACGCAGCGGGGGCGGACGCTAGCAAAGGCGTCTGCAGCGTTAAGTGCGTCATTTGTCTTATCACTTTATGCATGGTGCTTCAGTTTAACTATACGTACTCGCTTATGATGTCAAAAATAATTTATCGCTAGCAAAGAAAAGCGTTGGGAAATCAAAAGAGCACCATCGGTCGCGTAACCTGCCAGCAACAGCTGTGAAAGCGACTGCCAGCCAGAAAAAAGAGCAAAGAGCATTTCGATGTTTCCATTTGCAAAACATCGCATTTATCGGTAGCTATATATATCGATGTTTCAGGGTTTCGTGGTATAAGGTTGTCACTAGACGTAATAAAGTTTTGTGTATAATTTATAATTAATAACATAATATAATAGTAACTGCAGGACCAGAATAGTGTCTTATGTTCAACTTTCAAACATCTTGTACTGCAACAACAAAAACAACGCTACCTTGTACAATTCCCCTGTGAGCAATAAGAACACGATGTTGAGCGCGTAAAAATATTAGTATCCAAAGAGTAAGTACTGATAAGTACCTTGGACAAATATTTCAAACTAATCATTTTTATCATCTAGTGAATGATAAGGATTGGGCAAACCGACACCCGGATTGGTTGGCAGTTTCAATTCTGCCAGCCGCAGTCTACGATATAATCCGATTTTGTTATAACTACGTGCGCGAGGGCATCTATCGCCACCGGTCTCAAATCCACGAAGTGCTCATATTCAACGAACTGAGCTATGCCTGCGTCTTTGAGCATCGCCAGTATGACGAGTTTGTCATTCCATTTGTATGCAAAAATGAATACTGCAGCGATCGCAATGTTGACCGCATTGCAGAGGAGCTTGGCCGGGCCAAGTTTAGCATTGACCTTGCCATGTACAGCTTTAACTCGTTTAAGCTATTCAAGGTACTGAAGGAAGCTCTGACCCGCAACGTTGAAGTGCGCATAATCTACACTAATAGAGTCACTGCGCTTGATGAAACCATCAAAAGTCTGATGGCCCTGGGTGCTCGCGTGCGCATCCCAAATTCGGTTAAATTAATGCACCACAAGCTATGTGTGATTGATGGACACATGCAGGTTACTAAGCTGTTGAAAAAGCAGGGCAAGCACAAGCAACAACAGCGCACCCAAAGTGTGGTCGTCTCTGGATCGGTCAACTGGACTCACAGCGGATTTGGTGGCAACATGGAAAACTGCCTCATTACCACGAATCCGTTGATCACCAGTCAGCTGGAATCGGAATTTAATCGCATGTGGCGCGCATTCAAAACGTATAGATAGTGACAATAGGAATTATAGTAGATTGGACATAATCAGATAAGCCAAGTTATTGAATCTCTTAAAATATAAAAATAATAAATTTAGTAGAGTCCTAGGCCTGAGTGGCTCATAACACTGACAAAATTTGGAGTAAAGTTTTAAGTTTTTTTTCTTGAAATATAATTATAAATGTAGTTATATGTATCTCAGTTTGATTGAATATAAAACGTTAAACGGGACCATTGTCTATTTAATATTACATTCAACTTGGTTTTCTAAAAGCCTTCCTTAACATTTTAAGTTGTTTTTCACATTATAAAATCACGTTATCATTTGACAAGATCACAATACATTCAGTTACACAGTTGCCTAATAATACGAGGTAAATAAACTAATTACAAATCACTTATATAGTATGTTCCGTGGCATATAGCGCACTTGCGCTTGCAGGAGCTCTGCTCCTCGCCTGGTTGTGGCTGCAACGACTCAAAGTATTTGCCAATGACCCCTAGGATCTGTTGACGGGAACTCTCGAGCACATCTTCGGTACAATTTGGAAAGTTGGTGAGGCAGTGCATCAGCAGGCGGTAGAGCACCAGTTCTGTGGACACAAATGTATTTAGCTTACGATCTATGCTGTCCACGCTCTGTTCGACAAAGTTGCGCGTCAGCTCCATGAGTAGTTGCCCAGCTTTCTCGCTGTAGCACTTAGTCATGCCATCGACAACATCAATGAAGCTCCCAAAGTTGCTAATATGCTCAACGAACTTGCCACCGAATTGGGTGGCCAGCTGCTCCGGATCCAGGCGTATCTCTCCACCTGCGCCGAGGATAAGAAATCTGGGCACCAGCCCGGCAGCATTTGCTGCGCCCACTAAAGATGCCCCCTGGGCCAGATGGGCATGCACCTTGTGCAGACTGAGCAGTGTCTCCTTAAGCGGTATGTCGTTGAGGGTGCGCACAATGTCAAACTTATGCCCAACGTGTCGGCTGTGCAGCTTGGCCGACTCCTGTGAGATGCGATGAAAGACCTTGCGCGTCTGATGGCACACCGCCCGACGTAAGCTGGGAGCATTTGTCACCTTGGATGCAATGCGTAGATTGTTGACGGAATGTGTGAATATTAGCAAGTTAGAGGCAACCTGCAGCATATCGTAGCTGGATAGTGCCTCATCGTCGGTTTTCTTGAGGTACATGTCATAGACGCCATTGACAACGCCAGTGCTGGAGAGAACGATGGACGAAACATTGATACCCTTAACGGCCAGATGAGTGGCTGCACTTGTTCTAGAACTGAGAGAAGTGAGTACTTTGGTGGCACCGGCGGCTCCTAGGCCAACAAAGCCAGCAGCCACACCCAGCCAGCTGCCACGCGCCTCGCGATCTTGCAGCGAGTTTGACTGGCTGTGCCTGCTGCGATCAATAAGACGGCTGGCTGAGCGCACAGTGCTATAGGCAGCTATAGAAACGCTCACAACAGTGGCTGCCACTAGTACACTTGCTCCCACTGGCGCAGCCAAGGTGGCAGCAACAGGCACAGTGGCCACCAGTCCTCCAACCGATGCCAAGTTGTCGCCGGCTTTGAGTATCTTCTGTTTAATCCACGACGCTGGTGTCCATTGCACCGTTAGTTGTACCTCATCGCCTTCAGGTCCACCAAAGGTATAGATCCCCTTGCTGGGAGCAACCATAATACCCTTGGGAAGCGCATTGTTGCGCAAATATTTGTCCCAATTGTCATAGACACGTCCGTGCTCATCGATAAACACCATGCAGCATCCCTCACTGTTTCTGCCATCTCCATTCATGCATTTGCGCGTTCGTATCACGGGATGAAAGCTGTAATTAGTGGAGTGCAGTGCCAATTCGGGAAGCTTCTCCGTGGAGACCAGCACATAGATAATTGCCGAGAGCAGAGTGCGGTTTGTATAGATCCTTTGTCGCCAAACGTTTTTGAATAGTTCCTGACGCTGCTTGGCCACCATATTGGAATTTTTGCCATCGCCATCCGGGATTAAGTTCTCGATTTTTTGTTTCAGCACATCGCCTTGTTCCGGTGCCAGTCTGTTGATAATCAAGTTTCAAATTTCGTATACTTTCAACATTTAAACGTACAAACAAAACCTACGAGTCCCAAATTATTTCGGAGCGCAGGCCGCTACTTAGCGCAAAGTCCCGTTGTACGTCGTAAGCGGTTCGCGCCATTCTGCGCGCTAGGGCTACTTGAATACTTCAATTGCTTAAATATTATATTTATACGAATTGCGATGCACTTTTACAGTTATTCATTCAATTTGTTTATTGCAATTGCAAACGTACATAATTATATATTAACTTTACTACACACTTTGAATAAAACGCGCGCTGGCTGTAGAATCGTCTTTGGGTATTCCCAGTGGAAAATAATTATTGAACTAAAGACAAGAGCCGACGATGGTTTTTTTTTAGAATTCAACGAAATAAGGCGAAAATATTAGGTAACATTTTTTTGATTTTTAACTTAGTTTAGGAGATATGGTCCCCGAAAGTCCTCAATTTCCATACAATTTGCGGGCTAAAATGATCACACTGGTCATTAGTGTTTTAAACTTGGTCACTCTGGTCAAATTGAAGCTTGAGTTGTTTGTTAGGTATTGCTGTATATCGATACTACTATCGATACTCGTGCACAATGAGATGTTTTTGGTAATCCAATACATGTATATGTGTATGTGAGGCGTATTTTAAATAGTTTCCATTTGTTTTTAATCATCGCTCTGAATATAAACTTCTGACTTAGACCAGCCCCAAATCACACACACTCACAACTACACACTCACATACAACCATAGAATGTTAGAAGATGCGCATGCGCGGCCGAAGATTACTTCCAATTGTCGTCTCTCTAATCGTAATAATAATATTGTGCATTAGCTACATAACAAATCATTTGCGTGAGAGTGTAGCCTATCAAGATGACGACAGAGATGAGTTCCTGGTGCACTTACCTCCGAGCAGCGGTGAAAATGACGGCAACAGCAGCAATGATAAGATGCTGACGAATTCACTGCATCGTCTGGCAAAGCCATCGGTTGGCCCACGACCTGGTGCGCTGTTAAATCTCACAGATTTCGACTTCCTGTTGCCCAACAATGTTTGTCGACGTGCCGAGCGAGAACTGCTGGGTAAGTGTTACATTGGTTACAGTCAAAAGTGGAAAAGTAACTTTAGCTCTTGCATGTAGCCGTGCTCATTATCACATCCTATGCGGGACATGACGCACTACGCGCTGCCCACCGCCAGGCAATAGCCCAGAGCAAACTGGCAGAGATGGGACTGCAGCGCGTCTTTCTGCTCGCCGCACTACCTGCACGCGAGAAATTCGTCACACAGCCGCAACTGATCGATGAGCAGGCTCGTTTCGGGGATCTGCTGCAGGGTAACTTTGTAGAGGATTATCGCAATCTAAGCTATAAGCATGTGATGGGACTGCGTTGGGCGTCCACCGAGTGCAAGGGTCGCAGCAAGTTCATAATAAAGCTGGACGACGACATTATCTACGATATATTCCATTTGCGTCGATATCTGGAATCCCTTGAGGTTGATCAGCCTGCTCTGGCCACGAGCAGCACCCTGCTGGCTGGCTATATCCTGGACGCCAAGCCGCCCATACGTAATCAGGCTAACAAATGGTACGTCACACGTCGGGAGTATCCGCACGCACTCTATCCAGCCTACCTATCCGGCTGGCTGTACATCACAAATGTACCCACTGCAGCACGCCTTGTGGCGGAGGCGGAACGCGTTTCAATATTCTGGATTGACGACACATGGCTGACAGGCATTGTGCGCACTCGCCTGGGCATTCCGCTCAAGCGCCATAACAATTGGTACTCGGCCAATGCTGAGTTTCTCGACTGTTGTGTGCGCGACCTCAAGCTACATGGCTTCGAGTGCGAATATTTTGCAGGACCCAATGGAGCCGATGCCAAGCTGCTGATCGAGTTTCTGCACAATGTGGAGAAATGTTATTTTGATGAATGCACCAAGCGTCCAGCCGGCAAATCCCTTAAGCAGACGTGCCTGGCCACGGTAAAGTCGCCAGTGCCGGAGCATGGCGTGGCCCATGTGCAGACCTTGAGGCTGAGATAACCCTGTCAGTTATGTCAGTGTCATCTGGTTCCGTCCACATTGCTCACCAGTCCACCAATTTTTTATATAGTATATACTCACACTAAGGCCAAGACTAGATCTAAGTCCATCCATTGTGCAAGTCGATATGTCTATGTGCATATCGTATATAGTATTAAGTTGTAACCGTACACCGTAATTTATTAAAACCATAACTGTTTTCTATATGAACTTTTTCGGGCTTTAAGTGGGCAAGTTGGGAGTAACTTCGCTTTACCCCATAATGAGTGGAAAAGTTTCTATACCAAGCTACAAAAGAAAAATAAGTTACGTTTTCTGCCATTTTATTTTGTATTATCATTCTTTATTATCATAAATAAATTTAAATTAAATAAATGCAATACAATTTAGCACAATTCCATTGTACACACTATGAAATTAGTTTGCTTCCTTTCTGATCGCTTGTTCTTCTTCTACTTTTATGTTCTTCATTTCATGCTTATTCTCATTTTTTCATTTTCTGTTTTTTCTTTTTATTGCGTTTGCTTCTTAAAATTTCAATTTAAATTAAATAAATGTGAGTACGTGCGTGTGTGTGTGAGTGAGTGTGGGAAATTAGCTGAGTATGTGTGCGTGCATTTGTGTGCATGTGTGTTAATGTGTTGCGTGTGTGTATTGCGGCCGCAGTCTCTATACAAGTTGCAAAAGAGATCGATCGATCGATCTGGCTATCTATCTATCTCTCTCTTACTTTCTGGCTCACACTCTTTCTTTCTTCTTTCTTTCTCTGTTTTCTGTTTTCTGTGTCTTTTGTCTCTTTTGCAACTTTATAGAAAGTACGTGCGCGCAGTTCTCAGTTTATGCATTTGCGTTCTTCCCCTCTCTCTCTCTCTCTCTCTCTCTTCTGTTCCAACTTCTTCTCTCTTCTTCTTGCTTTCCGTTACAAACTTAAATTAGTTTTCTGCGCATAAGTGTAATTAAAGTGCGGTTAAGTTTTCTTTTTTTTTCTATTTGAAATTTCTTGGAATATCTCACGCACTCGTCTGCTCGGGCTCCCTATAAGTCTAAATAAATATAAATAAATAAATTGTATATATAGTAATTAAAAAAAAAACAAAAAATATACGCTTGTCAGCTAATTCAGGCATTCGCTCTGTGTGTGTGCGTGTGCGTGTGTGTTTGTGCGTCTTGGGTCCGTTTTGGCTCACATCAACGGACGCTTGCGCTCTTGAGCTGTAACTCTCTCGCGAGAGAGTGCTGAGCGCGCACAGTACGTGCCTGGGAAATGGGCGGGGGCGAGAGAGATAGACATAGCATAGTACTCGGGAGAGAGTGTCTGTATGTGTGCGTGCGTGTTTGAGTGTATGCAAATGTGTTTATCTGTGTGTATGTGTGCGTTTGTGTGTAGGTGACAATTGAGTTGTGTATAATTTTTGTTTTCCCTTTTTTCCACATTTCTATACGCTTTTTTTGTTTTGTTTTCTTTCGCTTTTCTTCTTGTTTCTTCTGCTTCTGCTTCAGCTTCAGCTTCTACTTTTGCTTCGCCTCAACTTATGCTACGATTTTGTGGGGCTGCATCCATTTCTTCATATAGTAGCAGAACAAGGTGGAGATGTAGAGCAGGATCATCAGCGCGCAGGTCACGGCCAGCGCCAGCACGGACGTCTTTGTGGGACACGGTTCGATGATGGTGACAGTCTTGTCTAAAAGGCGGCAAAGAGTAGGAAAGGGACAGAGAAGAGCGAACTCAGTACGGCGTTGCCAGATTGTTAAAATAATCGATCACACTCACCTTTGGCGAAGTCTGTGCTTGGATCGGCCTTGAAGAACTCGCGCTTCTCATCGCCAAAGTCCAGTACCAGAATCTCCTGCGAAATGTTCATAGCGTCCTCGCTCTTGGTCTCATTGCTGCAGGGAGAGAAGTGAGAGAGAGAGAGAGAGAAAGGAATTAAAGAGAAGGTATTCATAACAGCGCAGGCGGTCCACTTACCTCTCGATGGAACGACGACGCCTTCTGCCCAAAGACTCAAACGATTCCATGTTCCACTCGCAGACAGCGGGCTCGCAAGGACCCAGGCAGTACTTGACGTTGCATTGGAAGATGACGCCATAGCTTTCAGTGAAGCGGAATGCCTCGTAGGTCGATTGCAGTGCATTACCGTCGGCGGTGAAGCCGGGGAAGATGGTTGGATCTGTGGGGCAGCCATCGTCGTCGATGATCTTGAAGCTGGTGCGCGCATCCTTGGCCATGGCGACGCAGGAGCGGGCGAAGATGCCATAAGGAGCTGCAATTAAATACACATCAGTTTAGTTAGTTCATTACACTTCTTTCTGTCGCCCTCTCGTTACTTACTGTCTTCGGGTATCTCGATGCGGAAGTTGAGGCGATCTCCAATGCGCACAGTCTCCACCTCGCGCTGGCGTGTGTCCAGTATGCGAATTCTTGGTGGCGGTGCCTCGGGTGATGAGTTGATGTGAATCATTTCAGGATCGCGGATGGGCATCATGCCAAACGTGATGTTCTTGGAGCTCATGTCGTAGGTACACTTCACTTTGTAAATCTTGTCCGCCTTGGTCATGACCACGCTGTGATGCTGCAGCACTACCGTGTTGGAGTAGACGCCAGTCTGCCGGAGGAGAAGTAGGGTTAGTTGCTGTCTCCGTGTCTATCTATTATCATATCCCTGCTGTCTACTCACCACACTCTGCGTGTTGCAATCCTGTCCAGCCATGGTTAGATCGAGACGGAAGGCATCCGAGTTGATGACATCAATGTTGCACGTCTCCGAGCGACCCAGCGCATAGATGCGCCCGTTGAAGGGTTTGTTCGTGCGCACCTGGACGGCAATGCGTGTATCCTTGCAGTGCACTGAAACTGGAGGAGGAAGAGGGCGAAAAGTATTAAATTTTGGCCAGATGGCACACACCCTTTCTCACTTACCGTCGTAACAGGTTCCAGTCTTGTCACAGTTTACATCGTTGCGCGTCATGTTGGTCAGATTGGGATCCTCAATGGTGTCCAGGCTAACAGGCAGCGTATCGATCTTGTCCAGGGTACCGGGCGGTGAGTTGCCAGCACCGGCAGGTGCAGCGGACTTCTCGCACTGATTCTCAAAGTATTGTCCAATGGGCTCGCCGTGGTCAATCAGCGGACGCTCGTGATTCAGATAGGTCGACGGACCATCGGGTAGCGTCTTGTGATCCAAGTGGTAGAGACGGCAATTATACTGGGCACCCTGGGGCTGACCCAGATAAAGGAACGAGCGGCAAAGGAATTCAGATTCGATTTCACAGGCCAGACGACACGCCGACTCGGAGGTCACCTGCAGCTCCTTATCCGTGTAGTAGTGCAGACCAACGTATTGGGCCACCTTCTCCTCGGAGACGCCCATGCGAGCGTTAGCGAAGGAGCGCGTGTTTTTGCAAGCCTGTATTGGCTTCAAGCAGAGATTCTCGAAGTAGTCAGTGCCCTGGGCATCCACCAGCTGCACAAACTGACCAGAGCTGCGGCGATCCGAATCACTGAGCACGCACTTCATGTTGTTGTAGTCATACTCGACGGAGCGACAGATGAAGCGTTTCTCGTTGAGACACGCCGAGAGACAGGCCTCCTTGGTGCTGGTGTAGATGAGGGCATTGTCGAGACCGCGTATGATCTTGTTGGGCACACGCTCGAACGACCACGGCCGATGGCAGACGTTCTCGCTGCGCAGCTGCAGCTTCACCATGTAATACATGTTTGCGGAGCGTTGCGGTGCCGCCGAGGGATTCGCAGCTGACGAGTCGTTCTGCAGCTGGCAGTGTGTCTCCTGCGACGGCGACAGTGGATTCACCACAAAGCTAAAGGCAGCCGCCTGGCAGTCGGCCTCCTCGCGGCACCAGCCCTGGCACTCGTACAGTGACAGATTCTTCACGCTGTAGTACGTGGTGCCGGCAAAGTCGAAGTCTGTCAGCTTTTCGAAGGCCATGCGGCCGTAAACTTGGCCGGGCAGGACCATCAGGAAGGCAAGCAGTGCCAGCGGCAGCATCCTTGTGGCGCTTGGGGCAGTTTTTACTCCCTGCGGCCGCTGCTGATTTTGTGTTCTGCTGCGTCCTCTGCAACTTCTGCTGCTGCGGCTACTCGGTGCAGTTTGCATCTGCAAGGGGAGCAAGCAAAGAAAGAATAAGGTGAGAGAAGTTGGTAGAAGTAGGGAGTATTATGGTTAGTTAGGAGGGTTCCCTATCCTTCTATATTATGGCAAGTGATTAGACCATCTTGATCAGGCGGTTGGGCTAACCAGAGATGAGTTTACTTCGACTCAATTTTTTCATGTAAACACAGATCGTTAGGGAATTGGTTGCTGTCATATCATAAGATAACCTGGTATATCTAATAGATTTGAAACTCTCTTGGTAAAACTGAATAAGGTGGAAACCTAGGATGTCCTAAGGCATCAACTGTTTTCAATAGAATGTGTATTGCATATTTGTATGTATATCGAGAGTACTTTACTCGCTGCTTAGCAAAGCTAACCTAAGCGAGTGCCCACTTTAAAGGTTTTTTGCACTTGCTGAACACCAGGTGGCAGAGGCAGAGGAATACCAGAAGATGCACCGCACGCCTCTCGTCTCTCTCTCGCCTTGCCTCGTCAATGCAAAGCTGTTCACGCTGTGGCTGCGGAGCATCCGCTGGTGAAGTGCGGCCCATTACACGCTTAACTGAGCTCCCTGCCCCGGCGCAGCGAACCAATAAGAACAAATGCCACACCCACCTGCCCCTGTCTCAGGCCCTGGGGAGGAACCCTTGGCCCCTCCTGTCTTCGCCCTTTCTCTGTGTGTCTGTGTGCTGCCTGCATTTCTTTAGACTTTAATGAGCTGTCCAGCCGGAAATTACAAAGCTATGAGTCAACGTTCCACTTGCCACTTGTCAGTTGCCACTTGTCGATCTGCGGTTGGAGCTGCTTCTAATGGCAGCCGTTGCCAATTCCAATTTGAGGCTGCACTTGCCATTTGCTCACTCTCCCAGAGCATTCTTGCGGATGCGACTGCGGCTGGGGCTGGCGTTCGAGCGTGCCGCAAATTGCTTTTTCGGTTGCTCTTGCAGCTGGCACAATTTGCCTTCCCTTCCTCTCTCGCAGCGGGGGCGCGCGCTCTGTGGCAACTGGGACGTCTGCTTGACCCCGCAGGGCCTAAGATGGAAAGGGAAAGCCGAGGCCAATGCGAGCCCGAGGCGCATCGTAGCGTCAGTTCGCCAACTCATTCGCACTAATGTGAGTGCATTCACTAATTCAAGTGGGCGCACTCACAGCGAGCATTATCCGCCACTCGAGAGACAAAAAAGCTGTTAAATCAGCAGTTGAGACTGTGTGTGTGTGTCAGATTTATTCGCTTTCTTGGGGAATCATCTTCATTCACAGTTAAAAATAACTACACGAATTCAAATTTGAATTCGACATCGACATCGATTTCTGGCAAAGACAATTTACTCACGCTATACATGAAGTACTCGATTTATGCATGCAAAGCCGCTGTTCGATACTCCAAGCTCCAAGCGTGGCTACCCGCAATTTGCATTTGAAGTGCATAATGAGGGGTGCGCTGCGAATGGCGATTGTCATGCGGAAGTTATCGGCGCTGCGCCGAGCCTATATATTTGGTGATATTTATCGCAATGACCGATAGTCGCCTGGAGTTGCGTTTAAAGTCGCATTTAAAGCACAACTTATGAATGCGCCAAAGGCGGCGGCGGCCCAAGTGTGCAATTATATTAACATATTCAATTCAATTTGTTTTCTGAACTGTTCCGCTTGAAGGAGGAAGCGGGAAGGGGAGAGAGAGCGAAGGAGAGGGACAACCCAATGGGGCAGACATTGTGCAATTATTTGCCAGGCAGTATTATGCTATGCCACTTTTGCAACTTTGGCTCAAAGGGTCGCCTGGTGAGTGGGTGGGGGTGCCTCCCAATTCGGGAGGCAGCATGAAGCAACAAGGAAAAAAACCAACAACAGCAACAGCAATTGCAACATGAGCAACATGGGGCGACATCGGGCAATGTTGACAACGACAACAGCAACAACAAATGTATGACAAAGGTGGCAAACAGACTCGAAGCGGAATGTGTAGCGTGTTCGCGGCCAAAGCGACAGCAACAACTGCAGCTGCAACAGCAACGACAACAACACCGACCAAGTGCCAGCAGCGGCAGCTTCGCATGGAGTCCAGTGTTTTTTGCTGCCTACTCTACCCAAGGGTATTGCTAATCTCCTAGCCAGTATATAGAGTGCTATATAGGAATATATATTTTTGACTGCCAAGTGGATAGTGCATAGAAAACTCACTTCCTATTTACTCTGTTATATATGTATGTATATATGTGTATTTTTCACATATCGGAGGGATATATGTATGTTACCAATATCCCTAGCTAGCGTATTCGCGCTTCGCCTAGAGCTCTGGTCCTCTCTGCTTGGCTGTTGCTGTGCTTTTTGCGCTGACTTGGCCAGTTCGTGTTCTACAATTGCCAATCTGCATGAGACACAGTTGCAGTTGCAGCAGCGGGCCCTCGGCCTAGGCACAGGCTTCCCAGCCAGTGCCAGTCCAGGCAATTACATGGAGCGCTGCGATCTGCTCGGCAAGATAAACACACAAAACGCATTCGTTTACATTTGACGTCATTGCCACCGCGTTGCAAGTTGTTGTTGTGCGGCACTCACGACTCGTTTTATTTATAGCCAAATTGAGTTTATTTTTGGGGCGTCCTTGGCCAAGCATGCAGTATACTTCTAATTTGTGCAAGCAGAGAAGGAGCTCGCATCAGCCAATCCAAGTGGGATAGGCAGCTGAAATCAGCTGCCAAATGTCGCCACCAAATGTGTTCACACATGGCGACATTGTTATCGATTTCCCAAATTAATTTTTGTTCAAAATTCAAAAAAAAAAAAAAAAATATTTCTTTTTCCAATTAATTGTTATCGATTATATCGAGGTAAAAAACTGCTGCAGTTCGATTGTAATTATGCACATCACTTTTGATGTCGAACAATTTTTAAAAACTGTTTTTCCGTTTTGTAATTAATTAAGAGTGCAAATATATTTAAATATAATAAAGAAATCAATTTTATACTAAATCGAATTCAATACTTTGCATTGTTAGGTCAAGTATGAAAGTAAATATCATGCTTCGAGTTTGAAATAATCTAAGCTTGATGTACGAAACTGTTGAGCCTCTTTCGAAATTAGTTAATATCTTGATATACTTACAACTCTATAAGTTCCGCGAAAATGGTTGTAAGCCTTTTGAGAGTGTTTTGAAATATAATGTGAACGTCTAAAAGCCTCACCATACCCCGAGCTATGTTGCATAATTGGCGACAAACTGGCAACACCCACTGTTAGGTCGCAGAAAATGAAAAATGAGTGCAATATTCTCGTAGCAGCAGCCGCTTGAGCATGGCTCTGAGTGCGCGTGTGAGTGCGAGTACGAGTACGAGTACGAGGAACGAGTTGAGTTTTTCGCATTCTTGCGGCCTGCTCGGCTTGCCTTGGTCAGTGGCGCGTACTCAGTTAGATGGATGAGGCAGCCCTGGGTAACTAGCAATCATGAAAATTGTACGCTTGCTCCCATTGGAATGGCCTCAGATGGTATGGGAGATGAATGCATGGGTGAAGGCCCATGGATGGTCTCGAGAGTGTGCTCTGGCTAAGAGATGATGGTATGAGATGTGCTATGGCAGGGAAGCGCTTGCCGTTCGCTGGGATAGTTAGCCACGGCCTGAGCTGAGCTGAGCTGAGCTAAGGCTGTGCTTTCGTTTCGGCTGCAGTGTGGCTCGGCTCGGCACAGTTGGAGCACCCCCTGTGGATGAGGCAAGCGAGGCAAACGAGCTAAAGGTTATCATTAGGCACGATTACTTCCCCTTCGCGTACGGCCTCTAATTACGAGGGGAACTCTGAGCAAGTGAATGCCACAGCGAGTGGCCGAAGGGCCCTAGCCAGGGACGTGGAGAAGAGGGAAAGGGGATACGTTAGAAGCACTGTGCAAAGAGAAACGCAAAGAAGTGAAGAACAAAACGAGATGATGGAAAATGAAAACCTTCAAAGGTCATTCCGTTAGGCCAATCATAGAGGGAAACAAAGCCAAGACCAATAAAAATAGAAATAATCGAGGCAAAACTAGTCAAGTCACACACACACACACACACAAACAAACAAACAAACATTATAACGGTGACAACGGTGTAGATAAAGATAAAGCAGCGAAAGTAATAATATGCAATTAGCTCAATTAAAACGAAATGAATACGAACAGAGAAGGGGAAGGGAGGAGGAGGGGGAGGGAAACCCGCAAGAGACAATGAAAAACGGCATCGTGCTTTGGACAATTTCTTCTTGCTATGTGTGTATGTATGTAGCCAGTAGAAAGGTGAAATGCGAAGCAGAAGACACAGAAACCAGAAAGACAGACAGACGGACAGACGGACAGACGGACAGACAGACAGGCGAACAGAAGCAAATAAAGAAAGGCCAAACGAATAAAGATCTTTTACAAGCCAAGTTCCAGTTTTAATTAGTCGCAGTGACAGATACCCTCCTTTTGCGAGGTTAAAGCAAATCGGAATGTTTAATTAGACCGCATATTTGGCTATGAAACTCTTTCATTATACGTGTGGTGTGTCATGTGTCTTGGTCGTATTTAGTAGTATTTTGCTTCATTTAATCGAGTAGATCTTTCTTTTTAGCCTAGGTAAGCCCATCAAATTTGTTGAAAAGAAAAGTTATTAAACCTAATTCAGCAATTTATTTCATATTCTTCAAATTAACAAATCTTCTACGAAATACGTGTATGTTTTTCAAATTACACTATTTTCTGTTATTAGTTAAATTATAAGATTATATACGATTCTATAATAATAATCTTATACAGCAAATTTTTAATTGAGTTCCCTTTGGTTTAAGTTTGGTTCTTGCAACACGTTGGCTTTCGTGCAGCGCCGCTGGTTTCCAGCTTATTCATTTCCTTTCACCCTATGTCTAATCCTGCATCTCTATCACTGCTGTCTTCCATTTTTCCTTTTCCCCCACCTATCTCTCTCTCTCTCTCTCTCTCTCTCTTTCTCTCGTGCTATGCTTGGGTCTTGGCTTTACACTCATGAGTGTCGTGCTGCACTCGAAACGGATGTCTGGCCTAACAGCTTTGGCATTGCAATTCGTCTGTCTCTCTGTCTGTTTCTCTATCTGTCTGTCTCTATTACTGTTTCTCTGTCTATCTGTCTCTTTCTCTGTCTCTCCGTTTGTTCCGTTGTCTCGATCAGCGACGGAAATGGAGGCCTTTTCATTTTTGTAATTTGTTGTCACAACACGCGAGTATTGCGCCTGCTCCCCTCTCTACGTTTCCCTCTCTCACTCTTTCTCTTGCTCTCACTTCCACTCTCTTTGGACCTCTCTCAATCTCTATCTCTCTAGTTTTCTCTAGCTACCCGTTGCAATTATGCAATTTTCAATCATCGCAGTTTAAAGATGCGCAACGTGCAACCGTCGCAAGTTGGAGCACCTGCCACACCTGTGCCTGTGCGTGTGCGTGCCTCAATAAGTCGCAGCTCTATGCGCCCAGTTATCGCAACCGCAATAGAAGTGCAACGCAATAATTGCGATCGAACAATAGAGCAGCCCAGCAACATGTCAAGGTGGAGTAGCTGCAACAGCTGCACACACACACACACACACACCTGCACACAGATAAACACACACGCACACACAGATAACCAGTCCATATGTGTGTGAAAATATTAAAAAGTTATAATTAAACGGAAGAAATCGCAAGGCAGCTGCCGACACGAAACATCTCTGCGTCTCTAATGGCAAATGGCAATAGACAGCCCCCTTTCCACCTCTTTCTATCCCCCCATCTCACGTCCCAGTCCCCTTTCTCATCTTGCTGCATTGCTGCCACTCCCCTCGCTGCAGTAGCTAAACTGAAATTATATGTGAGATTCAGTGCAAAACACTCCGAACAAATTAAATGCTAACCAAAGCGATGGCAGAGTAAGAAGCTGTAGCCGGGAACCTACTCTGGGTGGGCAGGGGAAGGTGTTACAGGGTATAGGCAGTCAGGCAGGTTCGGCACAATTTAAAGAGAAAATAATGAGTGGAAAATTGCATTAGCAAGTGCAAAAATGCGTCAAGGCTGCCAAGGCGATTGAGACAGCATCGCCAGCAAAGTGTCGAGCATCGCTCCTCTAGCTTCATCTCTCTTTTTCTCTCTCTCTCTCTCTCTCTCTCGAAATTGGCCCGTTTAATTAACTGAACTCAACTGTTCCCTTGATGCGTTGCTGCAATCCATATAAATCGAAAATAATTACGGAACTAAATTGATTTAATCGTTGGAAAAAGAAAAAGAAAGAGCGTGGAAAAAGAACACCAAGAATGGCCTTATAGAAATTGACTTTCGAAAGAGATGTTATATATAGTTGTAGCTTTATAATTTTAGCTATATAGCTCTATATTTATTTTTTTTATATATTTTAGTCAATTTAAACATATATGTTAATCTAAAATATTAACGTTTTTACAACAACAAATTATGGTATTGAGATAGCTTTGTTGTCTTGTTAGCGATAATCATAAAAATTTTTTAAATAATTACAATGGCTTTTATTTTTTTTATGAATCCAAATTAATGACTATTACTATGTTTTGCTAACTAATTCATAAAAACCATTAAAAAATCGAAAACTTAGGTTTAAAAAAAGTTGAAGTAATTAAAGGCAAATTTTAGACATATTCTTATATGCCTGATATGTAGCAAAGCTAAGTATCAAGTCAAGTCAAGTGTTGACTGTATAAGACCAAGGATTTTTTATGATTATGAAAAAATTCAGATTGAGAAAACTGTTATTAAACGTGTTTGTCAAAGAAATATAATAAACAACAATTATAATTTTCAGTTAGACGCCAAGCAGTCCAAGCAGTTGCAAAAAACACTGCTTGGAAAAAAACACTGCTTGCTTGCTTGCAGTGGGCGCAGTGCAAATCTATATGAAACGTTAAATAACTTTTATGTTCATTATCTGACCGGAACCAAATTTTCAGCGATCGTTTAGGTGGTTATAGTTATCTTATAGACCAAAACTGAATACTCTAGCTTTATTATTGCGCTTGCCCAATTTCAATAAAAATTTTACAGCGCATGATTCACATAAGTGTTGTCACCAAATTTGGTGGCTCTAGCTTTTTTAGTTTCTGAGAAATAGGCGTTCATACAGACGGACAGACGGACAGACAGACATTGCTTAATCGACTCGGCTAGCTGGCAGCGCTGCCGGCATCGCAGCTATGGAAAACGTTGACTTGAATAACTTCCGTGTTTATTATCCAAATTTTTAGAGCTCGTCTGGTTAGCTATAGTTATCATATAATTCGAAAATGAACACAATTGCGTTTGTAATCCATATTTTTCGATTTACGGGGGCGAAAGAGGGCGTGGGCAAAATCCAAAATACAGTTGATCAGCGTGCAATAATTACACATATTGTCACCAAATTTGGTAGTCCTAGCTCTTATAATAGCTGAGATCTAGATTTTCACACGGACAGACAGACGGACAGACGGACATGGCTATATCGACTCGGCTGTTGGTCCTGCGCTAGAATCTATACACTTTATGGGTTCGGAGATGTCTCCTTCTGCCTGTTTAATACATTTTCGGTTTCAACAAAGTTATATACCCTTCTACTCTATGAGTAGCGGGTAAAAATGTCAGTGCGAAAGTGAACAATGAAAATGACTGGGAAACTAATCGAACTGCTTCGTAGGAATCTCCCAACGAAGTCATGCAGTGCATTGATTATTTTCAACTTCATAAAACCATGGCCTGGTTTTATATGTGGATGTATCTCCACATATAGATATATATTTTATTTATTTATTTCTATTTATTTTCTCCACATTCGAAGAGCTTCCTTCTGCAGCTACATACCGCAAAACTCAACGTCAAATCCCAATCTCAGGTTTCTTTTTCATTCTCTGCCGTGCTGTAATCAAATTTGATATATGCCAAAAATAGTACTGGAAAAGGGGGAATGAAAGACATACACAATTGTTGGGAAAGTTACGTTGCGCAGAGCGCGCGTTTTGCGCCAAATCTTGCGCAAGTGAGCCTTGCAAAACAAATGACTTAGAACACAAACTTGTTCTGCAGCAGACTCGAGTTGAGTGTGCAGGTGAGTGTGTGTGACTGTGTGTGCTATTAAATACCGTTACTAATTTGTAAAGTTGACACCCACTTAAAGCGAACATACAAAACGAGTTCAACTACCTGTGAATCCGCATGCGTAACCCATTTGGGTGATCGGCGTGAATTGCATGCGATATGATTGAAACAGAAACAGAGAGACGGAAGCAGAAGCAGAAGTAGACGTAGCCCGACTTGGCTGTACCACAGGTGTTGCCCCGTTGCCAGTTCCCGGTTGCAAGTGGCAAGTCGCAAGTTGCCGGTTGCCAGTTGCCAGTTGCGGTTTGAAAGACGTCGCATTCGCTGCGCATTTAATGCCAAAAAGTCAAAACGAAAACGGAACACAGTCAGGCCAAGAAACGGGAGCGGGCCGCGCCCGGGCCGCGCCGGACTCGCAGCGAGGACTGGAAATTTATTGCATAACAAGTTGGAGCGCTGCTCTATCACACGATGCCGTGGTAACCTGGCCAGGCAGCAGTGGCAGTGGCTCCGGCTGCACTTGGACTGTCCCAAGGTTGTTCTGCAACACTTAGCGAGCAGCAGCAGCAGCAGCAGCAGCTGAAGCGGGCGTGGGGGCGTTATACATGCGGCATGCAGCAGGCCAAACATATTTGAAAGTACAGCTTGCTGTAGATCGCGATGCAGGCGCAAGATATGCGGGCAGCAAAATGAAAACGGGTGTGGTGTGGCCCATGCTGTGATGTGCTCCAAGCAGAGGTGAGGCAGGCGGGCTACCTGATACCAAGTACCAAGTACCAAGTACCCGATACCTGGTACTCTCCACTCTACACTGTCGACTCTTGACTCTCCACTCCAGTCTCCACTCGGCAGGTCACACATTGCGGCACATTTCATAAATTCTTCTTGGAACGAGGCTGGCAGTTTGTGTGCCCCATGCAAATGCAAATGCAAAGACAGACAGAGAGAAGGAGAGAGGATGGCAGGGTGTGGTAGGCGAGAGCGAGACATCTGCTTGTGGGAGTGCGAGTGCTCAATCGATCGTTCAATTGTTGTGGCCCAACTTGATTCCGATCAGCTGTGTGGGCAGCGGCGCGTTCCTGGAAGCACAACTCCAGCTACAGCTCCAACTGCAGCTCCATCTACATCTGCAGCTCCAGCTCCAGCTCCAGCTCCAGCTCCGACTCCGACTCTAGCTGCCACTGCGCGTTGCCAGCTACGCGGAAGTTATTCCAGCGAAGCCATTAGCCGCGCGCGCCTCGACAAAGAAGAACAGGAATCATTAGAGCGCATTTGAGTCTCGGAATGTGGCGGATAACATGGGGTAGCAGCAAGCAGGCAGGAGTGCCGGGGCAAGGGTGAGGCGGGAGTGCTGAAAGCTAGGGGCAAGTGGCAAGTTGCTACGCGCGCGCGCGCACTCTGTGGCAAGTGCAGCGTTGCATGATTTATGGCAATTATGATGATGATGATGCGGCTTCGATGCACTGAGAAATTACAATTAATTGCAAGTGCTCACCCCCTCAACACCTTTACCTCCCCTCCTCCACCTCCACCGCCACCTCCACTGTTTGCCCTTTTCGCCTTAATGGGCAACAAGTGAAACTCACATTCAGCTGTTGCTGTGACAGGCCTTTTCATCTTTGATCTATTGATCCATTGAGTGAGTGATGAAAGTGATTCAAGTCGCATTCAAGTCACATTGAAGTCGCATTCACGTCTATTCACATCGCATTCGCATCGCAAATGATTGGAAAATGCAGCAAGCTCGACTGAGGGAAAGCACCCAAAGTCTTAAACTTCATATTGATAACAATATCGATAACGTTAATTAGTTGCAATTATATTGGGCAAGTCAAGTCGAATTCGAGGTTCGTTAATTAATCAAGTCATGAAAGCTGCGATTGTATCAAGTGAAAGCTCGCGCACATGAAAGACTCAGGTGAAAGAGAATTAAATACTCGAAATTTAAAATTTTAATTTTGTTTATACATATGTGGAAAGTAACTTAAAAACGTTGGTTAATTTGGTATTAAAGAAGTTTAGATCATTTAAGAAACAGCATAAAGTCAATGAATTTTTTATTTCTTTGCTTAAAGCTAAGAATTTAAATATATATAGTATAAAGTGTATCCATATATACACAAAATATACATTCTAAATTTGTTTCCTACACTCTAAGCTTTCAATTGAGCTCTTGAAAGCACTTGAAAGTTGCAAGCTATAAAATATTTAGAAAGAAGTTTTACAAGTTAATGAAATAATTCAAGGCTTTTATCAATTAAAGTGAAAATTCATTAAAGCTGTCAGGTGATTAAAAACAATTTTAAATAAAATTAGAGTTGCCCCATAAATGGAATTCAAAGCACATAAAAGCTTCTCACAATCGCCAATTCTGTTTTGATCTATTCGAAAGCAGCTTAAGGCTGAAATTTAAATATTATTAGGCCTATTAAAACATTTCCCTCACCTCCCTCTCACTCCCATTCCCCCTCTTCTTTTACTGACTGCTTGGATTTTTTTCCGCCATATTGGATTAATTCAAGCTGCACAAGGTGTCGCTCCGAACATGTGTCAAGCGACGTGCTCGCCTCAAGGCTGCGTAGCACTCGTGGGTATTCATAATTAGGGATTTATGTAAATCGCATATGTTTCCCGATGTTTTGCTGCGCCCAACTTAATAACTGGTGTCTGCGAATGTACGTGTCTGTTTGTGTGTGTGTGTGTAGGTTATCTTATCAGTTAGTAGGATTGCCGAGTTGATGTTCCTCGTCGGGTTATTGTATGTATTTTTAGCATCGGAGCATCGCTCATTACAACACGCCTGACACTTTACCAGCTGTAACTGTTGCTGCTGCTGGCGCTAGAGGGATTCGCCATGGCACAGGCAGCGCAGCTCAGCTCATTAAAAATTGTGCCGGCCTATTTTTAAATGCAAAACTCGCGCGGCCGCACGACAAGACAATCAGGACATGGAAATAATTGAATGCGCCACAGCAGCAGCAACAGCAGCAACAACAACAACAACAACAACAACAACAACGAGGGGGGAACAAGAACTGCAAGAGGCATTGCTAAATATGCCACATAAAATAACCAATTTGCTTGGTACATGGCAACATGCCACAGCCAACAGCAGGCGGCAACCGGCTCGATAAGCAAATGCGGCCAGTTGCCAGTTGCAAGTTCTACATGTGTGTGCGTCTGTGTGTGTGTGCCTTAAGTGGCCCATTGTGGCTCATTTTGCAGTTGCAATTTTAAAAAGCAGCATTTAATTAAACCACAGCTTCTACTGCTGCTGCTGCTGCTGGCCAAGCTGGTGGGTGGGGCAGCGTGTGGTAAATACCGCACGTGACGTTGCAACTGGCCCAAGCAAGCGAGCGAGCGAGCGAGCGAACGGACGAGGAATGCCATGGTGCATGCTGAATGATTGTGCATGTTCTACCCCACCCCTCCCTCTTCTGCTGAGAATTATGTTGTGTGTGATTTTTATGGCAGTTAACACACACACAGCACAACGAAGCGCATACACACACACACACACACACACACTCCCAGAGGAAATACTTCTCATTTAGTGCTTAAATGTGGCACGCAAAGGGAAGCGGCAGCTGCTAAAACACAGTGAGAGCTACGAAATGCGCATCCCACAGATACCCTGTAATGCCAGCTAAAGCAGAAGGTAAATTGCGAACATTTTACATGGTATTAGCATAAGTAAAAGCAAAAAAAGAGTCGTGATTTTAGTGATGAGTAAGGCAATACACTGCTTTAGTATTAAAAGTAGCTAGAGAACTGGCAGCATAAGTATAAATATAAATAGTAATTCAAGTTGTAGTATGTTTATTAAGCAAGCAATATAAGTAGTTAAACTTACGTTATACGATATAGGCAGTACTTATGTATGTAGTTGCTATGCCAGTAGCAGAATCAAATAGGGCCTACATTGAATTAAAAGCAATATCAATTATACCAAATGAAAGCATTAAGTAGTAGCACCTGTGGCAAAAATAGTAATAGTACCAATTCAAGAAGAACCTCTAGAATTAGTAGTAAAAAAAAGAAAAGAATTTAAAGCAAAAGTAGCAGCAGCCGCAAAAGAATTTTAAGAAAATTATGCTTAGTATTTGAAAACGTAGTGACTGTAGAAGAAGAAATTGAATAAATAGTAGTATATATGGAAAAGGGACCAGTTGACAATTAGTGGAAGGAATAGTAGCAGAAACAGTAGAGACTATGCAGTAGGAATATTAAAGCAACAAAAGTATTTTGTAATTGGAAAAGCAAAAGTACCCAAACTTATTTTAAACAATACTGAAAAATTCCAAATAATACCAAAAACTGTTATTCAAATAGTTAAAGCTGATGCCTGATACAAATGAAAATGTAACTACATGGCAAATGTGACCCAGCAAAACAAGCTCTACCCACATTCCACTTCACTACTTCTACAGGGTATCTGGCAAGTGTGCAACATGCTGTGGCATGATTAATGGCGACCATGTTGTCATTGGCAATGTGTTTGCTTAAGCATTAATAACAACGCAGCAGCTGCCGCAGCAGCAACAACAGACGTCGCATTTGCCTTTGCTGTGCGTTCGCTGAAAACGAATGACTTAGGCAACAAACTTGCGCTGATTTGTTTCGTTTTCGGCTTGCATTTTGCGCATGGCAAATGTTTTGATGGCCAACTCTGGTGTCGTTCATAATTTATTACAATTAAATGCAATGCCAACTGTGACGTTGACGTCGACTGCGACGGCGACAGCGGCAGCGAGAGCGTCTGCTTCATTAGGCGACTATTTGCGGGTAATGGGCGCGCGACAGGCAGCTGTTGTATAGCTCTGGCTCTGGCTGAAGCTGTGGGCTAATGGGGGCCACAGCGCCATTTGGCATTTTGAGACGTTCGTGTTGCCGTTGGTGTTGCTGTTGCTGTTGAGCCCTAACTGTTTGAGCCATTAGGCAAATCGGCTTAGAAAGCCAATGTCAGCAATTCGAGCTGCTGAAATGAAATTACGCGCATTTGTAACAATTATTCGCCATTATCAATGAAATGGAACCGTAATCTGTTGCTCTTTCTATCTCTCTCTCGCACTCTTATATCTCCCTCTCCTTTGCTCGCTCGGATGCTCCCTGAACTGTTTGAAATTGAAGGAAAGCTGAACAAAAATACCAATAGGAAAATTGAATGTGCACGTTAGGTGCGTGTGCTGGGTGAGCAAGCGAGCGAGAGAGAGAGAGAGAGAGAGAGAGAGAGCGAGAGCGCGAACGAAAGAGAGGGAGGCAATATACTTAGCAGTTGCCAACAGATGCGGGCAGTGGCGAGCGTGAAAGAGAGCGGGCGACTCGCCGAGAAGGTGAAAGAGATTACGAGTCTGAATGAATGAGTGTTATTTGTTTAAGTTGGCTTTAACAGCTTGCGGCCGTTGCCGTTAGTTGACCTGGTTAGCAGGCTGAGATAAGCGTTAGAATACAACAGCAACAGCAGCAGCAGCAGCAGCAGCAGCAGCAAAAACGGAAATCAAGCACACAGCAACAGCAGCAACAAGAACAACAACTGAGGATCTCTTTGAGAAATGACTGCATAACTCAGTCGGAATGGGAGTCGGAGTGAAGTTAAGCAAAGACAACAGATCAGCAACGCGATAGAAGCAATTGTTGTTGTTGTTGCTATTGTTGTTGCAGATGTAGTTAAGGTTTTTACTGTTGCTGCCCCCGATCGCCTCCGATCGCACAATCCGGCGCATTGAAATGGAATTCGATTTGGATTGCGCATTTGCTCAGCGCAAAATTGTTGGTACAATCTTTGTTGTTGTTGCTGTTGTTGTTGTTGATTGGGCGGTGCACAAAGGTCATCGAATAATCGAAGCAACAGTCATCGGCAAACGCCACGCACGTCGCCGTCGCCGTCGTCGCTGCCAGCGAAATAAGTGGACGAACGCGACTGCGAGGGCTGTCATTAGGCGCATCATCATCATCATTAACTGCCTCTGCCTCTGCCTTTGCCTTTGCCTTGGCCTTTGCCTCTGTCTCTGCTTCTGCCCCTGTCGCTGCCCCTGCTGCCTCTTCAGCAGAGTGTAGCATGTAGCTGATCATCATGATTTGATCAAGTTTAATGCTAATGCATTTGGCATTTTGTTTGCTCAATGCTCGTGATGTGATGCCCGGCAACAGTTGCAACAGCTAGGTGAAACCTGCAACAACGTGCCACAACATTCACATCCACATCCACATCCACATCCACATCCACATCCTAGCATGCTGCATGCTGCATGTTAATGACGCACAATCACAGGCCACGACACGCAAATGCAGCAGACAGCGACAGAGACAGCGACAGCAGCGGCAACACTTGATGAATTCCCATTTGGAATTTGCTTTTTGTGCCTGAATGACACTTTCAATTTTCCAGGCGATTGACGCGACATGCCAGACGAAGGTATTCCGTGCAAAAGAACTGACTGCAAGCTGAGGGCAAAAAGTTGCAAGATCTTCTGCAGCAATGCGGAATTTAAAACTTATTCCAAACATTAATTACACTATTGAAATTTAGCTTGAATCCTGCACATTTCATTTCTTTCACTTCGCCTTAAACTTGTTTCTATTACTTGTTCTTTGCCAACTTTAGTCTGAGATTGCCCATAATCAATTGTTTCTATACCATATCTTTTCAATCTTGAGAGCTGCTCGATTGGTATTATTAAATCAAATCTAGCAAAGTGATTGTTTCCTAGAACAGCGCAGATTGCCTGGGAAGAGGAATCCATCATAAGGTTTGGGAATCCAAAATGTATATTAAATCTAATCATTTTTTAAGTGCATGAAGATCTTCAAAAAGTAATATACATATTTCAAAATCAACTGAAATTGCAATCCTAAATAGAGCCTACAATATATAAGAGAGAAGGCAATATACGCAATGCCTTCGCCGGCATGGCTTATCATAGTGCACAGTGAACACGCAAGTGGGCTCGATTATATATTTATCGCGACACCAATCGATAAATTTATGCAGTGTCATCCATTACCCATTTGGCGGACTACTTGGCACACAGTACTTGGCCTACTTGGGGCGGGCATGCGGCATGCGGCATGCGGCATGCGGCCTGCTGCCTGTGCCGCACTGTACAGGTGTCACTCCAAGTTGGGAAAGTGCGTTGGCTGCCGTTTTTGTTCCTACAATGCTCTTTCTCTTTTTATTGACGGCGTGTTGTTGCATGTGGCATGTGGCATGTGGCAGTTGCATCAATTAGAAGTCGACGCTGGGCCACCAACAAGCTACAAATGCGGTCACATCACATGGAAGTGGGCCAAGTCCCACACAGCCCAGGCCAGCAAAACATACACACACACAGAGCGCAGAGCGATGTGAAGAGCTGCGACTGTAGCAGCTTGGAAACGCGTCGCGTCTTTTGCAGCGGCATGCAAATTCGCGAGTGTTTGTGGGTCAACATTTTCGGTTGCGCTCGGGCGGCGGCGGATTTAACGCCATTTGGGGGGCTTTGGTCTTGGCCGCCAAATCAAACCAGTTTCAAATGCGCTGTCGTCGCTCGCTGCCTGGCACATGCAGCACGGCATATTTGCAGCTTTTGCTGCACTCAGCCAGAGTCAAATGAGTTTTTGCGGTCAGCTGCAGTTGGTGATGTGCGATGCTTCTATCGATACATCTGCATGTGCATGTGATAGCTGAGCGGGCGTACTCGATACTTTTGCATAAGCTTAATACTCAATTGCACTTTGCAATTATTTATGCGATACTACATTTGCAAAGCGATAACTATCTCTACATTTGGTATAATTTAATTACTGCAGTTATGTGTTGCACTAATCGATTAATTGGAAACTGTAAGAAAGCAGCTCTTTCACCGATAAATAGTTAAAGCTCGAAGATTTTACAAAATGCTGACACAATCATAAATATTCTGCTGCTGCTTTCTTTCATTTTTATGCTTATCGAATTGTTTCTAGTGCGAGAGAGAAATTTAATGACAGTTTTACGGCGCTTTTTTTTTGTTGTGCTTCTTCGCTCGCTTTTACATCCCAATTGCGGTCATTCAATTTGTTCACTCACCTTAACGATTTTCCCTAGCCCCCGTCTTTCCCTTTCCGCCCCCAACTTGCTGGCCGACAAAACTGTGCTCTCGTTTTTAAAGCCAACTGTCTCAGCACTTTGCTCTGGTTTTCACCACGGCATTTCTCTCTGTTAGTTTTTCTTCTTCGCTTTCGACTCTAATTGCCAATAGGTTTTTTTCTTACATTTTTATAAATTTGTCGCTTGCTTTTCGTTTTCTTTGTTATTCTTAATGTGGAGCAACAGCGGCACATATGCACATACATGTCTCCCCTCCCACTTTCTCTCCCTTTCTCACTCTCCCCCTGCTCGTCTGTCAACTGCGCGCGACGTGCGCTGTCAAAGGTTTCAATGTGCTGCGATGGCTTTTGTTGGCTTTTTTTTTTGTCTGGCTTTGGCGCATTTATTGGAAATTTTGTGCGCGGCTTGAGAACTTTTCATTTTCATTTTCATAGGCCAACTTGCAGTTGCAGTTGCTGCTGTTGTTGTTGTTGTTGTTACTTTGCCTGTTGTGGATCTCTATAATGCGCGTCGTTGTTGGCACGACCTTAGACAATTTCTGGCCCGACAAAAACACGAAGCGCTCTACCAATTTTTACTTCGACGGCGTCTCATTCACATGCCACTCAGGCAGAAGGAACACGACTGGGCACAAGGGGGTGGGCAGTAACATTAGCCCGGGGGATCTGGGATCGTGGCTAAACTCCATTGGCATGCCAACGTGTGCTGGCCCCGGTCGTTGTCATATGTCCAATAAGCCTCCCCCCCTCCCCTCCCCTCACCTCTCTTTCCTTGCCTATTCTCCCTCTCGCTCCCTCCCGTTGCGCCATAGTTTTATTTAGCACTTTGCTGTAGTTGTTGTAGTTGTTGATGTTGCTGTTTCCAAACAATCGCGACTTTTTCCTACACAACATATTCGCGTACATGTTCCAAATGTCGCAGCAGCTCAAAGCTGTCCCTCTGTGCCTCTGTCCCCTTGTCCGTCTGTCCGTTGTTTCGTGCAAACGTGCTCGGCATGCACAGAATTTAATAAATAAAATGATTTCGGTGAAAGCGAAGCGAAGCGTCCATAGAACCACCACAAGCAGCTACATAGCAGCAACAAAGACGATCGTGTCGTTGCTAATGGCCTGCCCATAACCCTCTCTCTCCCTCCCTCGTAACAGTTTTGCACAGTTCTGTCTTGTCATACAAAGCGATTTTCCATGTCTTTTTCCAGTTCAAAATGAAATTTTCGAAGCTCCCAAAAGTTTGTTTTCATCTTTAGTATCTTCTTTCTTTTGATCTGTCTGCGAAATTTTCGAGCAATTAATTCTCTCGCAAAAGGCCAAAATGAAAACGAAATCAACACGCTCGAAGCATAACAAATTATTAACAAGTTTTTTTTTTGGTTTGGAAATTTACCTTTTTTTTGTTTGTATCGCACAAAATTTGCTTTCGTTGTGGTATCTGAAAGTAAAAACAAAGTTTGGCAACAATAAGAAATGCGAATTTTGTGGCTGATTTGCGAAAAGAAAAATTGTGCCGCTATAGTGAAGAGAGAAAGAGGGAGTGGGAGAGAAAGAGAGCAAGGGAGAGTAGGTTATTTTGCGGCGTTTGTCGCTTAAGTCTTTTGTTTTTCAGTTCTTGTTTCCACGGCGTTGTTTGTGTCTTCTTCTTCGGCTTTAATATATTGGCGTAATAAAAGCATGGGCATGAAATGGAGGCTAAAGCCTGCATCGGCCAGTTACCGCGACGCGTTGCGCGTTGCGGGTTGTCTATGCGCAGCCTTCTTATCGCGTTGGTGTTGCGAGTAAATTACCGTTACTTAATGACACACGACACGTACCAGAGCAGAATGTGTATGTTGCGGGGAGGAGGGAGACGGAGAGGGAGACGGTCCGCTTCAAACCTGCTGCTGACGCTGGCAACGAGATAAGCCCTCGAAGAAGCTTCAGGCCAGAAGCATGCAAAGAATCGTAATGCAGGCCCGACTACCGCTCAGCTCACTGCACAGCACAGTGAAAGTTAATTGAATTGGGCACTCAGCTATGCTAACTTGGCCAGTTGATGCCAGAGTCAAGCACCCAAGCAGCCAGGCTGCCCGGCAGCCAGGAGCCGTTTGCCAATGGCTCCGCTGCTGTAGCTGCGCAGCTGGCCTGATCCGTTGATCGGTTCATCTCGGTTAGCGCGGCCAACTTGATGGGTTGCGATCAGTTAATTGCCAGGCGCAGTCGCAGCCACAGAAGCTGCGGACAAGCCACGCATACATGCTGTTCTCCTCCTGCATGGGGTAATACCCTTTGAAACACGAACGCCATCAAAGCATCAAAGCAGCAAGAAACGAGCTTATCGAATTTGTTGCAGTTTTATATATATATATATATATATATATATAATATATATTTCTACCCCCCAAGAAAGATTATATATATATAAATCAAGCAATTTCAATCAAGATCTAAAGTTATTCCATATTTAGCTCCAATAGATTGTATAGCTTTAAGAACGTTCAAAATTCCCTATCTTTTATGAAGAAATACCTGAAATCTTGCGCAATCAATCAGCTACAATTTCCAAAAAAAAAAAAGCTAGAAAAGGGTCAATTCTTGAAAAATCAAATGAGAATCTTCTTCTTTGTCGTTCCCCAACGCGTAGTCGCAACGCTTCGAAAAAGCGGGACCAACACTTTACAGCTACTGTGCCATATGCAGTCGTGAGAGAAAGAGAGAGAGAGAGAGAGAGAGAGAAAGAGAGAGAGAAAGAGAGAGACAGAGAGATCAGCTCGAGACCTAACGATGTTCAACGCATAATCAGTTGTGGCCATCTAACAGGCCAAGTTTCACGGAAACTTTGATATCTCGAACAGAATTGCGTTCGCTTCGCATAAATTGTTGGTTCTCCTTGCAACTCCCGCCACGCCCTCGTTGCCCCCCAGCGGTTACTTTGCAAGTTTTTTAATAAACAAAAAAAAAAAACAAGTAAGGAAAGCTACAGTTGAGAGCGCCCAACCATAAGATACCATTCGACCAACTTCGTAGTTGCAGTAACTAGTACTAACCCGTTCTCATACACACATACACAAACACACACAAAGGCTAAAACGATGCGTGACGGTATGCTGCAATGACGCGGGCAACTGAACTATTAAAAACGTTTTCTTTAATAACTTCTGTGTTCATTGTCCGATCGGATTGTTATTTGGGGATTAGGTGCATACTATTAGCGTCTTTACGTGTTTCAGCTGAAAGCTGTAACATTAATACATTCCTTAATATTCGTAAATTGTCGATTTGCGTGGGCGGTGGGCGTGGCACCTGAAATTTGAAATAAACTTCATGTGCGCATGATTTACAGAAATCATCATGTCAATTTTGGTATTTCTAGCTTTTGTAATAACTGAGATCTCGCCGTTCATAAAGGCAGACGGACATGGCTCAATCGACTCGGCTAGTGATCTTCAGCAAGAATATATATGTAGTTTATGGGGTCTGCAATGTCTCCTTCTGCCTGTTACCTACTTTTGCACAAACTTAGTATACCATTTTTGACCACTTTCAATGGTTAAATGGTATAAAAAAAAAAAAAAAAAAAAAAAAAAAAAAAAACAAAACAAGAACAACAAAAATAGAACGACAAAAAAATTGTTATGCATAGCAATTTTCCATTTTAAGACCTCTGCTTTGTGCTTTAATGCCATGAATTTCGTCGTTTGCCGCCTGCCACATAGCGAGGCGTCCCAAGTCCAAGTCGGACCAGTCCAAGAAATCATCCTCCTGCTGTGGCCATTGCTGTGCGGCAGCAGAAGAACTGGAGACGCAGCTTGGCTCGACTCGACGCGGCGCAGGGCCGAAGTCAAAAGTGAAATATTTTAAACACCAAGTCGTATCTAAGAGTTGTGCCTCCGTGTGTGTATGTATGTGTGAGCGATGATATCTAAGACCCCAAAAGGTTTGCCCAGCCAAGCGGCGATGTTGCCGCCAAGTGGCAAGTCGCGCCTGGTGTTGCAGTGTCAGTTTTGCATCCATAACACACACACACACAGACACAAACACACACACACACACACACACACACACACACATGGACAAACACATGTGTGTTATTGTTCACAGGGCGTGGTCAGATTTGCATTGTTGCTGCAGTTGCGCTCGACGCTCCTAACGGATCCAACCTCCGGCGACTCCAAGAAATATTTGGATACCTCTCGGCGCGCTGCATGCAAATTTCAACTGAAAAATTCCCCATTTCGTAGCCAAAACCGAACTCCCATCTGCAGACGGAGCTGAAGCTGATGCCTGAACTGTAGCTGTGGCTGTAGCTGCGACTGTAGCTAAGGCTGTAGCTGGAGCGTGGCCAGCGGATATGGACTATGCGGGCTCTATTACCATTTATTGCGCTCTGAATCGGAAATCGACGACCGACAACGACGACGACGACGACGACAACAACGACGACGGCATGTGGCAAGTGACTGAACTGGTTCGCTGTTTCTTTCGTGAGTTATAAAAGGAAACGGCGACAGCTTGGGAAAATCAACATGAAACACAATCCACAACATGTTTTACTGTGTAGTTGTAATCGGCATCGGAATTTGAAGCGGAATCGGAATCGGAACTTAGCATGAAAAACGTTGCCAAATTGATGTGACGCTGAAGCTGTGTAAACTATGTCGTTGGTCTTCAGAGATCTGGGGTCTTTTATATAAACCATTGATAGGTAAACTATCTTGTACTACAAATCATTAGATATGTGATATACCTCCATCAAGTGGTTGATGCTTAAAAAAGATAATGCTTATTAAGACCTTTGGATGACTTAAAGAATCACTTTCTTTTAGTAGCAATCGTCCATTTATTATGCATACCAAAAATAAATACTGTATTAACATAAATTATATTCCATTTTAAAATTCTGAACTTAATTAAAATTAAAATTTAATCAGTAATAAAAAAAAAAATGCGCTTGCTATGCGGGTTTAATCGATTTGCGGTGGCGGAAGGGGGCGTGGTTTAATTTCCGAACAACTTTGACAGCCTAGAGCTCACACGAGTATTGTCAACGAATTTGTTGGCTCCAGCTCTTTTAGTTACTGAGTGCCAGGCGTTCAGACAGACGGGCCCAAGGACAGATGGACAGACAAGGCTATATCAATACTGTTTTAGAATATTTATATATATGTAGCTTTTGGGGTGGCAAATGCATTCTTTTGCCTGTTACGCACATTATGATAAAGACAATAGATTTTTTTTTAAATAATCAGTGGTCTAATAAAATTCGTAAGTCCGTTGCTGTAATCTTGTAGTTTAGATACTCTTAAGAACTTTAATCTGCGTACTTCAAATTGATCTTAACTGCTCTATCTCCCTCTCTCTCTCTGCTGCTGTGAGTTGAATAATTTCATTTGATCTGCTCTGATTTTACGAATCTCTTTAGTCTGTCCGATTTGAGTACTAGCAAGTTCTGTGCGATTTTTGCAACTTCTCTCATGCTGTTCTGCTCGTTAGGTTGCACTACCAAAAATGGTATGGCTCGACTGTCCGACAGTCCGACAGTCCGATTGCAAATGTTCGCGCTTGGCCGCTTGCTGAACTTTGAGCTCGGCATTCCAGGCGAGGCTTTGTGGCTGTGAAGCAGCAAGTCCTAATCCCCCGACTGGTTGCTTTTGTTAACCTGGATAAGTAGCCCGTTGGGGGCAGCGGTGCGAGATAAGCGCACACAGGGCGGCAGACCTTCATGTAGTTGGTGTCTTGTTGCACATCCTAAAAAAGCAACAGGCAGCATCCTGTTCGCCAGGCAGGAGCTTGCTGCCAGTCGACACTGCGCACCAAATGGCCGCCATTATCCAAATGGTCTGACATGCAACGACATTGATGATGTAGTTCTCAATGCGCTGAGAAGATGCTGTGCACCCTCCCCACCTCCCCACCTCCTCTCCCTCTCCCTTCTTGCTGGCTCCTGCTTGTTGACCAGTTTTGGACTTGTTGCTGTTGTTTTTGGACTGTTCTAATTGCTGTTTGCCTCGTGTTTTAGCTCGTTCGTTTTGGGACTTCGCCAGAGCAGCTGTAGCTACAGCAACAGAAACGTGTGTAATGCAGTGTCAGTGAGTCGGAGTGTGTGTGTGTGTGTGTGTGTGTGTGTGTGTGTGTGTGTGTGAGTGTGTGTGTGTGTATGTGTGTGTGTGTTTTGCTGTGTCGGCCGCACTGTCGTCGGGGTGTTTAACTGCGATTTGAGTCACGTTTCATTACTCGTGATGCCAGACAGTAATCACTTGATTTTCCAGCTTGTTGCAGTTTTCGGCCTGTTGCAACTGCAACTGCAACACTGCCACACTGCAGCCGGCAGTCGGCAGTCACGTCGCCCTGCGTTACTACACTCCACGTAGGTCAGGTTCAGGTTCAGGCTAAGACTCAGACTCAGACTCAGCTTGTTAGCCAAAACCAAAGCAAGCGCAAATTCTGATTCGGTTTTCTTTTCGCTGCAGTTGCAGCAGTTGCAGCTTTGATCTTGTGACGCTTGTCATTTGCGGTCGCAGCGAACGCCGATCTTCATTTGCGCCTTGCAACACGCAAATTGACGTGGGAGGAGCGGGAGGGGGAAGTTGAAATTGCGGCCAGCGCCGTAATAATCAATTAACCCTGGTCAAATGGCCAACTCGCCTTGCCTCGCTTCGCCCTGCCTTGCTTCGTCTTGGCCGCATGCAGCTGTGTCTAATGCGCTGACCCAAGTTCCTGACCACCCCCCCACTCCCCTTGTTGTTGCCTCGCCTCAACTGCTGCGTCGCAATTGCGGTTAGTTTTCTAATCCATTTTCAGACAATTCTGCATCGCTTTTCTTTCTCCCTTTCTCTCTCTCTCTGTCTCTGTTTTCGATTTGTCTCTTTTCCAATCTCGACTTGTGGTTAACCTCAAAAACGCGCAGGAACCCATTAAGAGCTGATTCCGAGCTTGGAATCTAACAATCTGAGCGAAGAGCGACCAAACTGACACCAGATACGAATTTGCCACACACACTTCTGTCATGATATGCCACGGCGGGTAATGCGATAGTTTCCCAGGTAGATAGAGTCTGCGCCGCGGTTTCTGAGAACTCACATAAATGCCCGATCCAAGTAGAAGCTATGCGATAGTTCCCGCCTAGCACTCGATATTTTACAGTTATGCGATAGTTTACCCAACCAATGCGATATCTGCAGTTTTCTCTTAGTTTTCTCAAGCTCGCTGAGGTATATCGAATTTTTGGTTAGTCAAGCTAAGAAGAATGGGGCGTGTTTTTAACATCGCAAACTGGTGATGAGCGCGTGACTCACGCCACTCGAGATCCGAGGGAAAACATACACAACAAGAATTATGATAATAATTTGGAAAATTTCTTCGTTATGCCTGTAAATTCAAAACAAAAAAACCGAAAACCTAACATTTTTCTTAGTGTGATTGGCATCGTCTTCATCTGAGGCACGTACAGAAGATTTGTTTTGCTATCAACATTTTTTGGACGTCGTTTCTTTTCTTTTGCTTTTATTCACTTTTTTCGGGTTTTGGGTTTTTATACCCGCTACTCATAGAGTAGAAGGGTATTATAACTTTGTTCAAACCGAAAATGTATGTAACAGACAGAAGGAGACATCTCCGACCCCATAAAGTGTATATATTCTGGCTCAGGATCAGGATCAACAGCCGAGTCGATATAGCCATGTCCGTCTGTCTGTCCGTGTGAAAATCTAGATCTCAGATAACGCTGATCAAGTTTATATTGGATTTTGCCCACGCCCTCTTCCGCCCCCTAAATCGATAAAAATTGATTACAGGAGCAAATTTGGTGCCATATTGTTCTTTTTCGGCTTATATAATTATAAACCGAAGAGAAATGATCTTTAAAATTTTGGTAACGATCGGATAATAAACACAGAGGTTATTCAACTCATTTTTTCAACATTTTTTTAGATTTTGCAATAATATTGTAAGTCTATGGCCTTTTACAGTCAAAATATGATTGTAGTCGTTCTTTATTGTTTCGCAAATAATTTTGATAAACGAGCAGCTGGATAGCGGGTATATAACAGTCGGGCACCCTCGACTGTAGCTTTCTTACTTGTTTTTTCTGTTTTTTTTTTTTTTTTTTTTTTGGAAAGGCAACGGTCAGAGACAGCGACAGCAGTTGTGCACTTAAGTAGGTTAATTTTGACTGGTTTGTGCCTGCCACAAGAGGAGGCAGCAACAGCAACAGCAACAGCAACGGCAATGGCATTTGGCCACCAACTGTTGCTGTTGATGCTGCTGTTGTTGCTGCTGTTGCTTAGGCTGTTGCAGCTGAATGACTTGAGCTGCCTTATTAACCAGCCAGTTTTTTATTTTGTCTAATCAAGTAACAAGCACAGCAGCAAGAACAACAACAGCAACTTTTGCTCTGTCAGCGCTAACGATGCAAATGTCAATGTTGTTGTTGTTGTTGTTGTCGCCCCACCACACCCCACAGCAGGCTGACATTGGATTCTTTCATCGTTGTTCGTTCATCTCGTTAATGCCGACAACAACAGCAGCAACCACAACAGCAACTGTCAGGCAGCCTGAATTGAATCCTGACCACCAGCAGGAGGTCTGCAGCTTAGTCCGTGCCCCGCATGATATGATAGACGCAATTACAGGGCCGTGTATCGAACCTACACATAAAGCAGATCAGCCCAGTTGGGGTATGGTAGAAAGAGACTATGCAAATGCGACGCTTTGCCATTTGAAATGTGCACACTCTGCCATTTGCCATTTGAAATTTTATTATTAACTGATTTGGTGCTATTTAAATGTTTTTCAAATATTCTCGATGATTTCATTAAGAACATAAAGTTTAATATAAGTTTTAAGTCATTCATTAAGTTAGCTTGTAATTGATTTATTAAATATTTAAGTCATGAATTGTAACTTATTAATTTAATATCTACGTTAGCGTCTCATTACTTTCATAATTTTATTCATTTTTTTATATTTATTTTATATACGATATTTACGTCTTTCTCAACACTAGTTGTACAAGGTTCACTGATTTATCGAAAGAAGTGGTGGGCCGATAGAACTAAGTAAAAGAAGTTAAACGAGGCTCAGACGCAAAGACAAGAAAAGTTTGAAATACAAAAATACCTTAACAATTAAATGAAAGATCCGACACTTTATATTCAATTTAAAAGCTAATGGCTTTGATACTCATTCCCTCTCTCTCTCTCTCTCTCTCTTTCTCTTCAACTTGAGTTGCTGATGAGACAGCTTTGTTATTGGCAAATGTAAAGCTTTCAATACCTTATATATATTCATTATCATTTTATTTCCCTGTTATTCTATCTACTATTCAGTTTATTTCGGCCAAATTGGGGCTGCTTTCTTTCTTGATTCTTTGAAACTTGTTTATATTTCTTTACAGTGCATTATATTATAGAGATTTGCTTTAAGCTGCAGTATATTATACCGATTTCTTTTGGCCGATTCGTAAATGGGTTGTAACAACAACAGCCACGAAGTGGGTCAAGCTACCAGACACTTCCCGGGCAAAGCTGGGAAAGTTCATCGATGCCGCTGGTCATCACCATCAACCACTGCATTTCACACTTGCCCACTGTGCGCGTCCGTCTGGCGTTTCCTGCCCCTGCCTGGCTGTTGCTGTCCCTGTCACTGGCAGGATAATTCGCTGGCTAAGTGCGTTTGCTTTGATTTATGAAGAGAGCGTAGCGAGCGATCACTCAATAAGCTTCCACCATGGGGAATACTTGAGGCAAGCTAGGGCTGGGGTCAGTTACGGGGTCGGGTTCAGGAATTGCAGTATTAGCATTTTGTCAGTCAGTCTGTCTGTCTGTCTGTCTGTCTCTTTGCCTGTCCAGTGCAGTTAGCGCGCCTTAAAAGGCTGCCAGGCGACTCGAGACGGAAGCTGAGGCGGAGACGGGGCTGAGGGTGAGGCTAACAAAGGTAACAATGTTAACTGGCCGAGACAAGGCATTGCCTTAACTGGCGACCAGGCGCGGTGTTGTCGCCGTTGCCAGTTGTCGGTTGCGTGTTATCTGCTGCGGCCGCCTTTAGCATAAAACATAAATAGCGACTGCATTCAAATGAGTCTGACAAACAAACTAAACCAAAGCAGCAGCAGCAACAACAACAACAACAACAACAATCACATCCCGCAGACGTAGGAAAATTGAAAAATGCAAATGCATGCACAAGAAATGCCTCGGAATCTGGACCCGGTCTGGACGTGGTCCAGCCTCGCTTCGCCTCGCCTCGCCTCGCCTCGCCTCGCCTCGCCTCGCCTTGCATCGCCTCTGCCTGCCTGCCCACAGATAGTGCAGCTTGGCTGGAGCGAAGCATTTGGTTTGGCGGCCGCGTGGGCGCTGCATGTGCCACAAATGGTTGCACAGCAAAATCACTGCACATTGTGCGAAATTTGTAAGTTAGTTCTGTCAAGCGATCTAAATCGATCACAGCAAACGATATAGCGTGCAACAATAAGAAGCATATATACCAAGTTTCATTAAAATAGCTTTAAAACTAAGAGACCAATTTGCGTAGCAACAGACAGACGGACAGACAGACGGACATAGCTGGTTCGCCTCCTCTGCTAATGCTGATTAAGAATATATTCACTTTATAGGGTCAGAGATGTCTTCTAAGGTGCGTTCAAACTTCGGGCCAAAATTATATACCCTCCGCAAGGGTATAAAAATATGAATTATTACACCCGCTGTATACCCTGTACACAGACACGTTTGCATAGGAATTTAGTTAGCCTCTACTAATGCTCTGTAATCGGGCATGCTCTACCTACGTTAGGGAACATTTCCCGCAGTCGCTACATTCTACAGAATTCACAACTGCACCCCAAAATTCGCGCAGTGCAGGCGAAATCAAAGTCCGCCTTGCACTTTGCAGCTTGTTAAAAGCAACTCAATAATTGCAATTATTTCTCATATTTTATGAGCGCATTTCAATAATGAAGCCGTAAAACGTATGTGAGGGGCATGTCACCTTCTCCCTCTGCCTCCATCTCACTATTTCTCTCTCCTTTGCTGCTCTGCTTTGTGGCTGCTAAAAATGGAGCTACTGCCTGCTGCCATAGCGGGTGCATTTGGGGCGTTTTTAATGAGCCTTAAACTGCCAGTCAGCTAGCTATCAGGCAGTCGGCCACATTGGCCAATGGTAAATGTGGCCAATGCATCGGCTGAGTTGGCAACTGGCAACTAGCGCGGCAATTTGGTTGCTCGTTTATGGCTAAATTGCTAAATTTGGTTGACTTGGCGGCATTTTGTGGTTCCTGTTGTTGTTGCTGCAGCTGTTGTTGTTGATGCGGCTGCTGTTGTTGTTGTTATCGCATCGATTTAGAACCCCTGCTTGATCGATGGCTTCAAGCGCAACTTTCTCTGCCAAAATGGAATGCTGCACAGCCTACAGCAGCAGCTGCAGTAGCTCCCCATAGCAAATTTAGCGCTGCAGCATCATTATCAGTTACCGGTAACTGGTTACCAGTTACCCATATACCAAATGCCATATGGTATACGGTATACGGTACTGTGCCATATAATTGCAGTAGGGCTCGCGGCTAATCTGAGCTGTCGCCTAATGGCCAAGCAAATTTCCATTGCTCTCTCCTTTTGACCAACTCAATTGGAGAGAAAAACTTGCATTTTCCCCTTCCCACCTACCCTCCCCGTCTCGTTCCCTTCTACTCTCAAAATTGCAAGCCAAAAATGGTGGAGTTTGCAAATCGCAGCTGGCTGCTCCATGGGGAATCACGAAGCTTGACCGAGTAATAAGAACTGCGCCTAACAAACCATTAAGGCTTATTAGGAGCTGCAGGAGTTGCTGAACGGGCAAGGGCACGGGCACGGGCAGACGCGGACTGAAAGCGTAGCAAAGCCATCTTTAACAGGTAGTCAAACTGCGTGTAATGTCTTCAGTTTGTCGGCCACTTTAACTGTCGGTTAAGGTGACGAATTGAAATTTGGCCAGCATAGATTGGGCAACGATTTATGTCTGTTTTTAGCTGCTTTCAAGCTAGATTAGAGGCTAATTTTAAAGATAAAATGTCTGGCTTGCTGTTAGCTAACATACTGTTAATAGAGAGTTAACATATTGATAACATAAGCTAAGTTAATGAACTCGTTCTATTTTGATAGGAACTGTCACTTAACAGACAGTTAAAATAGTGTTAACATTTATAGATAACAAGAGCCTAGTTTAATGGAATATGCCATTTTTGTGGACATCTTGGCTTTACTTAAAATGCAGGTATCATTTAGTTAACATCAAGTTAACAGCGAGTTAACATTTATTGCCTCAATTTGAGTTCAAGTTCGAGTCGGGTTGCTGCGTCCCAATCTCTTCACTTGCCGAACGGACAGGTGGACAGATGGACAGAGGGAGAGGGAAAGACAAACGTAGAATAGGCGAAGTGAAAAAAATGTGATGACAGACATTCGGACTGATTGACTGATGGGCATTAAGTAGCTAAATTGCATAACATTCGCGAGCTGCAGAGCCCAAAGCAGGAGGAGGAGCTGCTGCATCCAAATGCTTTTCCCTCGCCAGCGGCATCGTCTTTATCTCTGTCTGTGTCTCTGTCTCTGTCTCTGTCTCTATCTCTTTCTCTGTTAAGTTTGGCACCGCCTATGCGCGTCTTCTAAGCGCAGCTTTGTTTCGTTTCGCCATTCGTTTTGGCATTAATGGGCCCCGGCCGATGTTTAATGCTAATCCGCATGTCTGTCAGTCAGCTGCCCCGAGCAGCAGCAGGAGGAGAAGTTGCCGCAGGCCGAGTTATTGTTACTGTTATGGTTGCTGCCGTTGCCGTTGCTGTTGCTGCTGCGGCAGACGAAGATGAAGTTGGCATTGTTGACCGCCTGACAGCCTGGTAGCACCGACCAGATACGACCATCTTCATCTACATAGTTTCCATTCCAGCTTGGTCGGCGGGTTCATAAAGTGAGCTAACAAATGACAAGAGGCTGCCGAGGATTCTCGAGCGCAGGATTGGCTGCTCTCTTTCTCTCTCTGACTCCCTCTCTCTTTCACTCTTTCTACTCCCTTTCGATTAGTCTCATTAAGGATCTACGCCGCGTGACAATTGTAGCGTTGCATTGTACAACGCATTGTTACTAGCATTTTGCTGATATCACCCCCTGTTAAAACCCCCCTCCTTCTTCCGTCTCCCATACACACACACACACACATACACACACACACACACATGCACACACACAGACACATACACGCATGTGAGTGCGGTTGTCCGTTAGCTGCCGCTGTTGCCCATTTGTTCTTGTTATTTGTTGCACGCTCAAAATTGACCATAAAGTACAAAAATGTATGTGCCATTGGCAATGACCATAGCAGCAGCAGCAGCAACAACAGCAACAACGTCACCAACAACATTCCCACCAATCACAACAACAACAGCTTGAACAGCAGCAGCAGCAATGAGCCAAGTTCATAAAGCGAACACTTTGTCGTTGGCCAAGTTTGCCGCAATGTTGTTGCTGCTTCTGCTGCTGCTGCCGCAGTGGTTGTTGTTGTTGCCGCACGCAATTTGGAATTTATTTGCACAATAATTGGCCAGCTGAATCAATAAACGCTCGCAGGCAGCCCGAAACAATAAATTAACAATTCGAAATGAGCATCGCAATGAAAGAGTTCGTGATGATCGTTATGGAGATGGAGCTGAAGCTGGAGCTCGAATTGTAGATGATCATGACCACGATCCCCAGAACCATCACGATTGTAACAATGATGAGGTTGCCTGCCACACACCCACACACACACACTCACACACTCACACACTCACAACGTGATAAATACCCCTACAGGCCGGAATAATCGAAAAGCGAAAGAGCCGCAGAAAAGCAAAAGCGAAATCGAATTCCTTGTTTTACTGCATGCGAAAAAACAATCGATTAATTTATTATGCGTGAGTATGTGTATGTGAAAATGTAATTACAATAACTGTCAATGGATAATTGTTGAAATATGCTTATGGGAAAACAGCTCAAGTAATGTTATCGATAATTGCCATATTTATCGAAATATCGTGATTGATATGGCTTTTCAACTACATGCTAAATATATTTAATTTTGGAATAAGTAAAAAATAATCAACAATTACAATATTTATCGATTAATGTGAGTGCTGTCACGTAAATACAATTACTGTCTATCGATGGTTGTTAAATTATGTTAAGGGAAAATCGCCAGAGTAGAGCTACTGATAATTGTGCGTTTATCGATTAGAAATACGTGATTGATATTAAACTGCCAATCGCGCGATAATTGGCTGTCAATATGTGCCACCAATTTGCGAACTTTCCACGCGATTTATCGATAATAAATCAACGTGTCAGCTATCGCAGATGCTTAAAATAATATAGCATGAAAAATCGCTGACAGCACAGCAGAATCGGCAGGGTGGAGGGAGAAAGATGCCAACGATTGCAGCGATTAGCGAAGTGTTAACGAACATCGAAGCAGAAGAAGCTTCGCCGAAGCGATGAGCCGCAAAACGCAGCGCGAAGAAAGCGAACGCAAGACAAAGCAAACACTCATTTTGCCAGCCGGAAATGGATGTGCGAGTGTTTGGCGGTGATAAACGAGATAAAAGCACAGCTAAATCGCAATAGAAGAACGGCCAAGCGCGGCGGGGCGACAGAAGAAGCTAAAAGAATGGACTGCGAGATGCAAACGGCTGATATAAGCGGCAACAACTTCCTCATACCAGTGGCAACACCGGCAACAACAACAGCTGCTTGGTTTATCGCTTAATTAGTGCACAATGGCAAGTGCAGTCTATGTTCGTTGCCTAAGTCATTTGGTTACTAACATGTGCAAGTTTGTTGCTTAAGTCATTTTGGTTTTTAACATGTGGAAGTTTGTTGCCTAAGTCTTTTAGTCTCACTACCCAAGTTCGTTGCCTAAGTCATTCACTTTGGCTGCCCAAGTTCGTTGCCCAAGTCTTTTGTTAATGTTTCTGTTTCTGCTTGCCCCGTGCTGACAACGTGGAAATATTGACTGTTAAGTGGCCAACGAAATTCAATGCTGTGCACCAGCACCGTTACCACGCTCGCTGAAGTTGTCCGCCCTGGCCTGGAACAATAATCAAAAAGCGAATTAAAAATAGACATAGAAATTAATTGCCTCGAGCAGCGCTGCCCAGGCCTAGGCCCAGACCTAGACCGATATCGAGACCCGGGCTCGAGCCCGAGCCATGGCCACGGCCACAGTCATGGGTGCGGCAACGCAGCGCAGCGCAGCGCAACGCACAACGCATAGCGTTGAATTGCAGCCGGGCAGCTCTTGTGGCTGCATCTAGATGCATCTTACAGCTACATCAGATAATAAATTAGATGGAGATAGACGGAGGGAGAGAGAGAGAGAGAGAGAGAGAGCGAAAGAGAGAGAGAGAGAGAGCGAAAGAGAGAGAGAGAGAGAGAAAGAGAGAGGGAAGAGAGGAAGAGGGCACTGCGACGCGTCCAAAGAAAAGCTGCAGCAAAGCTGTTGTGGCAACTCGGCAACTTGGGGCGTTGTTGGTTGGGGGAAAAATGCCTTTGTCCTCTTCTATTTTAAAAGCGCCAATTCATTTTCGTTTTGTCAGCAGCAGCCACAACAACTGCAACTTCAGAAGAGCCTTAATTGTTGCGCAGTCGTCAACAACAGATCGCGACTTCAACCAAATCAAAAGCAATGCCCAATGCCCGCTTGCAACTGTAACAGTTGCTGCCGCTGCCGGTGCTACTAAAGCGTTGCCCGCATTACTCAATGTCATTGGACGCCGCCAACGCTGCCGCCAAAGCGCAAAGCTGCCGATGCTGCCGCCGCCGCCACTACAGATCGTCAATTAGCTGGCGAGCAAAGCGACTGACATTTATCTGCAGCCACGCAGCGCCCTAATTGTGAAAGATGGGCGGCAGCAGCAGCACCGACTGCAGCAACAGCGACAGCAGCAATCATTGCTGCCAGTCAGTCAGTCTGTCCGTCACTCTGAGTGACTAATTGCCAACTGATTGCAGGGCGAGAGCCACGCTTAAAATAGCTACAGATTAGATGTTGCTGCTGCGGCTGCAACTATAGAATTTTCTAGCCAAAAAAAAAAAACAGAGATACTTCAGGCAGCAAGCTAAGTGAAGCATAGTGTGTAAGTGTAAGTATTGCATCTAGAAAGGTGGATCGCCATCGTCATCTTCCTCTTCATTGGCATCGCTGGAGGCAGCTTGAACTTACCTTCAAGTGTGGCAGCTCGCAAAGGCGTCACTGCAAGCAGAAAGACAAGAGCAACATATGAGATTTGTTAGTTAAAATGTTAACAACCTTAGCTAGGTTGGGGTCTTCGGCAAAGTGGCGAAAGTAGAGTGTACCTAGTAAGCAACACATACACTTCATTTGACAGTTTTGAGTTACCTAGCAAAGTTTCTAAAGTACTAAGCGTATACCTTAAGTTTAAATTATTCTAAATTTGTAGGTTATGTTAGGGTAGCTTAGACAAAGTTGTTTATAAATCTTTGAAATATCTAGCAAAGTTCTTTAGTCTTGGTTATGAAAAATTTGTAGGTTTTGTTAGCTAAGATAAAGTTGTTTTAAAGGTTTTTCTTTTCTTTTTCTCTCTACTATAAATTGGTTTAGATCGTAACTCTCTTAACTCGCATATGATCTTGCGGCGTTTACAGTTTCACAAACAATAGGGAAATTCTTTTTGCTTTCCCGAGAGAATTATTACATTTCTTGGCTATGATAAATATTGCGATAAATTGCCCGCTAAGAAGTTGAAACATTGTGAGAGGCGCGGCCTGAGAGCAGCTGCTGCTGGTGTGGATCGATCGACCCCCGGCCTTAACCGTCATAAACTCCCAGCTATTAAAAGACTCGACTTTTTCCCTCCCTCCAGCTGAGCGGGCTATGTCTTCATCGCCGTCTTCATCTTCCTGGTTTTTCTCTCTCGGCTTTCTCGGACAGGGAGGGGAAGATCTTTCAGCGGGCGATCGCGCGCGGGCTAAACAATGCACGTTAATTATTAGTTATACCCGAATCTGATCATCATAACAATCGGCTTTAGAGAAATGCATTTTTCAGAGAGACAGAAAGAGGGAGAGAGAGAAAGGGAGAGAGAGAAAGAGAGAGAGAGAGAGAGAGAGAGAGAGAGCGGTAGAGCGGTAGAGAGGGAGAACAAGTTATCATTTCGAAACAGAAACTTTTTTAAGTTAAGCTACTTTGTGGGCAGCACCAGCAGCAGCAGAAGAAGCAGCAGCAGCATATTTGATGGTCAGCTGGAAGCTGCGGGTTCCTCAGCCACAACAACAACAACAACAACAAAAGCAGCATCGACAGCAGCAGCAGCAGCAACGGCATTGTCGTCATCATTAAGATCATTATGCCGTTGCTTGGTCTTCTCTTCATTCTGGTTTCCCGCAGCGGCAACAACATGTTCTTTTGCTTGTAAACCGCTGCCTTGTCCCTCCCCCCTTCTAGCTAACTCTCTGAAAAGTTGCTGCGTAACGGTATCTACTACTCGCTGCGAGACTGTGTTTCCCCATCCCTGTCTCGTCTCTTTCTCCCCCCTCTTTCTCTCTCGCTCTCATGGGTTATTGATATACGCGCTGAAAAGAGAAAAGACACCAATAGCCCGTAGCCCACCTGGCCGGGTGCAGTGCAGCAGTGGCGGCGGTGGCAGTCGCCGCGTCATCATTCAATCGAGCGCAGCGAGTCGAAAGCGCAAAAAGAAATTGCTGCGCCGCATGTGGCAGCCCCAATAGCGCGATTGGCACATGGACTGGCGGGTATATCTCTCTCTCTGTGTGTGTGTGTGTGTGTGTAGTATATTTGCATGGCAGGGGGAGAGGCTGAGGCATAGGCCGGGGCCGAGGCAGCGACAATAACATGCTGAATAATTAAACTAACAGCTACAGCGCAAACAATTAAAAACAAGTAAAGAAAGCTACAGTCGAGCGCGCCCGACTGTAAGATACCATTCGCCCAGTTTCGAAACAAATTATCACACATTTAATTTCATCAAGAAACTCTGCACAAGTTTATCCGCCACCTATTGCTTAAATCAGATCTATATTTGAATAGCGCCATCTACATGTGAAAACATCATAGCAATCAGCTGTACACACACTGGATAGTAATTTGGGGAATAGATTTATATTGCAATTGTTTATGTTCCTACAAAAGCAGAAAGCTGTAACTTCAATACTTCTCCTAATATCGTAAATTTGCATGGGCGATGGGCGTGTCATCAAAGATTGAAAATAAACTCGATCTACCTATGGAATATAGGAACCTTCTAGTTTTTGTAATAGCTGAGATCTAGACGTTCAAATGGACAGACGGACAGACAGACGGACATGGCTCAATGGACTCAGCTAGTGAGCCTGAGTCAGAATATATATACTTTGTGAGGTCTGCCACGCCTCCTTCTGCTTGTTACATACACTTGCACAAACTTAGCATACCATTTTTGACCATTTTCAATGGTCGAATGGTATAAACAGCAGACAGAAGAAGAGAGTGAAAGAGAGGGAGAGGAAGAGGGAGACAGCAAGCGAGAGGCGGAGAGTCAAGCCTGGCGATGCCGATGTAGACATGATTTTTTTTGCTCGGTACTTGCACAAGGAACAAAACAAATTTGGCCAGCTTAGACGGCATTTTCATTAAGAGCGCTCCATGCAAATGTGCAACGCCTCGCTGCGCGTTGTGCGGCAGGGGATTAGACAAGGGTGGGCAACTGAGGTTGTGTGAGAAACACAAACACAAAACGATGACAACTTTGGCTGCAGTTGCTCCAATTTCCACAGAAAAATTCTATGGAGCGCAGCGAGAAGACACATTCGCACACTCCACAAACACACTAATACACTCACAACCACACACACGCACACACACACACACACACACAAAGAGAGAGGCACAAATACAAGCAGAGGCCAGTTGGCCACGTCATGTGCAATGATATCATTTTCAGTTACAGAACATGGTTAATGTACACCAAAACGAAAAAAACACGAAGAAGAAGAAGAGGAAGCAGAAGAAGCAGAGACAAAACTGGAAATGACACTCGAAATGGGAACACTTTCCCATATGGCAGGCCGCACAAAGTGAACTTGTTAATCCATCATGCCCTGCAGTGGCATAAACACGTCGAGACAGGGGGCAAAACAAGGGGAGACAAGTCGAGATCATCTGTGGGTGCTAATCAAGCTGCGAAGAAAGCCGGCAAGAAGAATGTCAAATGCTAAAGACATGCTGGAAAGTGGTTATGCAATAAAAGTGAATGAAACTTTGAATATTGCAAAGAATTCCAGAATTGGCAGCAAATTAAAGACTAGAAATCGCCCAGACTGACTAAGCTGTTGACCCAGTTGAGTCAGCCACATAGATTGGAGCAGGGTGCGAGTGAAGATTGATTGATTGAGTGAGACTGACTAAATGCGACAATCAAAACAAATTAAGTCAAATCATAATGAAAAAACACACAAACAAAGCATTTTGGAGCACAGTTTTGGGGCATCTCTAGAAACCCAAAGAAAACGAAAATATTTCAGCTGGAACGCTGCAAAAAAATGCCAGGTCATTGTGGATCCGATTTAGCAAAAAAAATGGAACAATCGCAAACCCATCCTCCTCTCTCCCTTGCAACAGCAACGATTAGTGTGAGTACTCGCAGCGGTACTCACTCGCCACTCAGGCGGCACTCCCTTCGCTCGTATCGCTGACCATTCAACAGGCACTTCACATTGTCGGCGCGCACAATGGAGAAGGCCGTAGAGGCGGAGATGAAGACTCGAGACTCGGCAAGGCAGAAGACACACTCCAAGTATGTTTTCTGGTGAGGGGGGGGGGGTTTTTTTTAACAATTTGGCTATTCTTATTACTGTTTATCTGCTCTCCAAAACATTCGAGCTGCCTCTTGTGGCGACACTTTGCAACAGGTGTTGATTTCGTCGCCTTAATTTGCTCAGCTCGCGCGCTGTGGCGCCTAACTGGGTCAGCGCCACAACAACAGCAGCAACAACAACAACAGCAACAAATAGTAAACTGTGCCACAGCGCATTCGGTTACAATTTCGCGCGGCAGCCAAGCGGCAACAAGCAGCCCCAAATGCCAAGCAGCTTGTCGACCCCATCCTTCCCCCCTCCTCCCCTCCCCCCTCTACTTCGTCTGCTGCTCTTCTGCCTGCCACACTTTAGAACAGATTTAACATGCATTCAAGGAACATGACAGATAAGCGCAGCGTAAGCCTCGCTATATCGCAGCATGATCGCGGCTTTTATGTTGCCAGGCTGAGCGAACCGAACCAAACTTGGCAACGGGGCTGCGTATTTGGGTTCTCTCTCTCTTCCTCTCTCTTTCCCTCTAACTCTCTCTCTCTCTCTCTCTCTGTAAGCTGCTTAGCTTGCACTAGCTGCCTTGACTGAGAAGAGAACCAAAGAACTGGCATAATAGAGGAAGTAGCTGCTAGAAGCACATATTGCTACGATTTGCAAGATATTATGTACTATATCTATCAATAAAGGATAGATATTATGAGAAGTCTTTACTATACCAGTTTCAAGGACATCATGCATTCATTTAGCCACATTTTTATACCCTTCGATCGTTGAAAATGGTCAAAGAAGGGTATACTAGCTTTATGCGAATGTATATATAAGACATCAAGAATATGGCAGACCACACAAAGTAAATTCTGCACAGCTTCACTAGCCCAGACGAATAAGCCACTTCTGCCTGTCCTTCTGTCCGTTTGAACAACTGGATCTCAGCTATTGTAAAAGTTAGAGACATCAAGTGTCACATGGAGGTTCTTCTATGCAGATCGAGTTCATTTTAAATGTTCTATGCCATGCCCAACGCCCACGTAAATTGATAATTCACGGGTATTAAGAAAAGTGTGAAATTGACTTTGTTGTTAAGATTTGTTCACAGTAAGGTGAAGGGCATCTTACTATCGGGCACGTTTGACTGTAGCTTTTGTTCCTAGTTTTTAATCTGGTATACAGTTTTACCTAAAATTTCATTGTTATTTGAGACTCTTATGATATAGGATATGCACTACAAATCGCATCTACAGCAGACTCTTTTCTATTCCCGCTTCAATTTCATTTCTTTTCATTTGTGCCCACTTTCCCAGGCTTTCCCAGGCTTAGTTCAATCGGCCCTTTACCCTGTTATTCACATGTTGTGCACGCTGTTGTTGTTGTGTTGTTGTCGTGTTGTTGTTGTGTTGCTGTCATGTTGTTGTTGTGCTTATTCTAATTTAATGAAAATCAATTTCATCAATTTCCGCTGCGAGGAGACTTGGTAAGTTGATTGCCACGAAAAGAGCAACGCAGTCTAACACATTGAAAAGTGGGCCAAGCAACCAAGAGCAGCAATAACAACAAGAGCAACAACAAAATGGAAACTTTTTAGCGCTTAGCGTGGCTCTTGGTGTCGGCTTTCTTGGCGGGGCTCGACCGAGTGAGCGAACGAGCAAGCGCTCTCTGGCAGATTTGGGTCAGTTTCGTAGCTCCCGACACGCATCGACGTCCGAATGGCGCCGGCGGCAGCGGCTGCAGCAGCAAAACGACGACAGATAACGACAGAGAAACCTCATTCATTTGCTGCACTGCTGCATGTGTTGCAAACAGACGCGGCAAGGGGGGGTCGGCTGGTTGCACTGCCATGAGAAAAGCAATTGAGCATTGAGTGAAAATTTGCATGGCAAATAAATCGCCTGGAAAGGCTGCTCTAATGTCCGTGCGTTGCCTGCCTGCAGCGTTGCAAGTTCGTTGCCCAAGTCATTGGCAGCAGCGTGCAATAACATGTTACGTTCTTTAAGAGCAAGCGGTGCCTTCAATTGCTTTTTGGCCTTTGCTTTTTTACGATTCGATTATAAAACAACAAGTCATTTTTTTATGCAACATTATTACATTATTTCCGGGGCGGCACAACAGAACAGGCAAGCACGAGAGAGAGAGGGAGGGAGAGGGACAGAGAGAGAATGCCGAAAAGAAACAATAAACTTTTATTTCCAGCAAAGTCAAGCAACGTTTTTGGCTGCTGCTCGCAATGTGCCCCCACATACATATGTCGCCCCTTGTGCGCAAGTGTGTGTGATGTGTCTGTGTGTGTGTGTGAAACTATAAAAAGAGACGTCGGTGGGCAGCTGCAACAGGGGGCAGCGGCTGCTCCGCATTCAACTTCTTTTTGCTGCGTGCGCTTTTTGCTGCCGCTGTTGTTGTTGTTGTTGTCGCTGCTGTTGCTGCTCTTTTAATGCGTTTCTCATGCTTTTGGCCCGTTGCTTTTTGCTGCCGCTTTTCATTGTGTGTGTTTTGCCTACGGCATACGTGTATGTGTGCTTTGTGTGTCTTTTTCTACACTAAATGCTTTCCTAATGAATTGGGTGACCAGCGACGTCGTCGTCGTTGCCGGCGACGACGATGGAGGCCCGGTAATAACGGTTAATTGCGTTAATGACTTTAACAGAAAATATAAAGCGCAAGCATTAAAATGATAATAAAAAAGTCGAGTAAAGCAGAGCAAAGCAAAGCAGAGCCGAGTTAAGTCAAGCGACTAAGCTAGACAAAAGGAAAGAGCATTAAATGTGCAACTGTGCAGGTGTGCGAGTGTGTGTGGAAGTAAGACCGTATCCAACTGAGCAGAGAAGCGGAAGGGAGACAGCATGACAGATTTGCATTTTCCAATGAATTAAAAATGCTGCAAGTTTACGCGCATAGAAATCCAAAAAAAAATTTTAAGTTGCAGTTGAACTTGAATTGCTTGCCAAGTGGGTGGAGGTGTGCCACACACACACTCCCTTAAGCACTTAGGCATGTGTACACACACAGATGTGTGTGCTTACGCACTTGCATGCATGCATAATTTGCACTCATTTTCGTAGAATACATCGCGTCAAGTTCGTTGCCTAAGTCTTTTGATTAGCGACTGCTTATGAAACTGATGTGCAAACAGAGGAATAAAAAATGAGGGAGGGAGTGACATAGAAAAGAATAAATTAAAAAAAAAAATAAAAAAAACAAAATAAAAAAAAAACATGTCAAGCATGGTTGTTAACATGGTTAAGTTCTTTTTCGAATTCTAAAGGTCCTTATCAGTTAAACCTTGAATATTTTAACCATAGGTCTTTATGTGAAAAACTCATATATATATTTTAAATGATTTAATAAGACTGTTCTTGACACATCTTAAGAATACACTTCATTATTCGAATAATTTAAACCAATAAATTATATTATTACTGAAGCATTACAAAAGTTTAAGTTGAGTTCTACAAAATATTTAAGATGTTTGAGCATATACTGCTGCACTCTATTTCTCTTTACTGTATATTAACATAATAATATTTGATTTCCTTGAAACATGCAACGCTTTTTCTCAGAAAGTTCTACATAAATGCACCAATAAATAATATATGTAAAATGTGTGTTAATTTGCAAAAATCTTAATGCAATTTTTGTACTTTAGTTAATAGAATCCAATATTTTTTTTTTTGGTAAATTTTTTTTTTTAATTTTTTTTATTTGCATAATATTGCAAATTTAATCATACGATATATGTTTTGAAACAAACTGTTTTGTGCTTATATGTTCCTCATTTAGAATAGACTTAAATAATTTTTATTATATTCAGTCTTATTATAATTTTCCAAAAATATTTTTTGTATGCAGTTTTATTGAATTCATATAAATTTATCAAAAATTGTAGTTGTTTTTATCGACTTGCTTAAATTCTATAATTTTTGCAGAATTTCAAATTTAGATATGGAAAAAAATGAAAAAAAAATTATTTTCGTTCTTTACTTCTTTTAAAATTTAATTTTTGCAACACTTTTTTGTGGGACTCGGGTCTTTCACTAAATGTCATATAAGGGGGGAATCTTACCTGCTGCTCAGTTTTTCTATTGCACAATTGGAAAAAGTTCCGTTAATTAAATTGTTGTTGTTCCTTTTTGATTGGATCTTTGTTGATGTAGTTGGGTTTAACTGTTGTTTATTTTGTGAGAGTCCTTTCGCGAATTTCGTTTTGGTTTTTTGCTTGTTTATTTTGTTCAATATTTTTGATAAACAGAAAAAAATGCACTTTTACACTTTCGACACTTGTGTTACGTTGTTATTGAGTGGAGGCCGAAGCCCCTGAAATGTGAAAGGAAGAGTTGTCCGCTCGACTTGAATTCGAATGCCACCAAATGTTGCTATGTTGCACAGACACTGTCGAGAGTTCACTAGGAGCACACTTGAACCAAAAAAAAAAGAGTTTTTGTTATATGTCCACGCTGCTGCTGCTGTTGCTGCTGCTACTGCTGCGGCTACTGCTGGATGAACGGGGCGCTGTTAGCACTTCAATTGCATTACGCGCAATGGCTGGTGGGCCAGAGAGTGCGCCACTTTTATGCCTTTCCCAGGGGTCTCCACTTGGCGAAGAAGAACTAGCCGGGAGAGCGCACGCAAGAACCACAGTAGAGCGGCAGAGAAAGCGGCTACAGAAAGCCATGCATCGGCAGCGGCAGCGACGTTAACAGCAACAGCAGCAGCGGCAACATTGCAGACGCACGAAGCAGAGGCAAGGAAAAGCGCGAGCTCATTTCTACTTACACACACACACACACACACACACACACACACACACACACACACACACACATACACACACTCATTCGAACAACAGCAGCAACGGTCGAGCGAGCGTCGCGTCTCGTCTTCGGCAGAACAAGAAAGAGTCCACAAGCTGAGAACGAGAGAAGAGAGCCGCACTCTACAAAATTTACAACAACGACAGCGCACGCGCGCCTCGCCCACTCTCCACGACGGGAGAGTTGGAGCATAGCAGCGGCCTAACAGAGACTTAACAGCGCACAAGACGCACTGCGCAGTCTTGAACTTAAACAACAAAGCGCCAACAGTTCCCTCTTTTCCGCTCTCTTGCTTTCCTTTTCTCCCTCTCTCTCTCTCTCTCTCTCTTTCTGCAGAGCAAGCAACAAGTCACGGTGAGACAACGGCACCTGTTACAGCGCATCGATTTGCATGGCTACCGTTTTGGGTATTAGCTGCGGCAAGATGAGATGATGAAGAAGGGGGAAAAGAAGACAAGAGGAGGGGAAGGTAACTAGCTCGGCTGCCATTAGAGGGATTAGCAGTATGGCAGATCGCGCTCGTAATCTTGTCAGCGCCAGACGATAATGCGAGAGTCTGCGTCTGCGTCTGTGACTGAGACTAAGATATCGATCTAGTATCGAGCGATAAATATGTTAATGAATTACGCTCCGTCACAGCAGCAGCCCTGGAATGTTGTGTAATCATTGTGATTTGGATGAGTGCCTCAGTTGGGTCGATATATGCTATGTTAGAGCCGATAGCTCAATTTGTTCTTTCCACATTTTTTAAAGCTATCGAAGCACTTAAGATGTGTGGGAAATGTGGGAGCAAGTTAAGAGCTATTTGAGTTGTGCGAACGTAGAAATTTAGGTACATATTATATGTATCTGTATATAATAGGTGATGAGAATTATAATAATTTGGAAATATCAAAATTTTCTATAAATGCTTTTCTATACATTATGAGTTTGACTAGAAACGAAAGCTGGAGTCGAGAAGCCATTTGCCTTATATTCGTACAATAACAATTTGCTTGGGCGGTGAGCGGGGCATAGAAAATTTAAAACAAACTTAATCGGCGTATGGTATACTGGAACCTTCATATGAAATTTGATGTCTCTAGCTTTTGTAATAGCAAAATTCTAGATGTTCAGACCGACAGACAGGCTTAATCGACTCGGCTAGCGATCCACGCCTCCTTCCGCCGTTTTCAATGAGCACAGGTTATATATAGCCTATAAATAGTAGTTTTTATTTTGGTCTTTAAAATGTCTAGGAGATAGAAATTAAGTGCATCAGAACTGAATTAGTGTAAATATTACAAAGGCAAACTGTTTAGTAGAAATTTTCGGGAATTTATTATGTTTCATTTTCTCGAAATTCCTTCTTGTTATACAAATTATTACAATTTCAAATTTATTTTCATCAAATTAAAATTTCCTTAAATACTTTAAAATTAATTATGGCTTTTGATTCTTTAAGTTTTCCATAGAAAATTAGACATAGTTTGAGATTAAATAAAAGATCTAATAACTTTTTGAAGACTTTGAGTCATAAATAAACTTAGGTGGAGTGGAAATAATGAATATTAAGTTATATTAGTTTTTATTTCGTTTTTTTTTTTAAATTTATTAATAATTGTAAAATGAACATAGATTTAAAAAATGTTTCATGGAAATTTTCTGCAATTTTTATACCCGCTGCTCATAGAGTAGAAGGGTATTATAACTTTGTTTAAACCGAAAATGTATGTAACAGGCAGAAGGAGACACCTCCGACCCCATAAAGTGTATATATTCTGGCTCAAATCAACAGCCAAGTCGATATAGCCATGTCCGTCTGTCTGTCCGTGTGAAAATCTAGATCTCAGCTATTATAAGAGCTAGGACTACCAAATTTGGTGATAATATGTGTAATTATTGCACGCTGATCAACTGTATTTTGGATTTTGCCCACGCCCCCTTCCGCCCCCGTAAATCAAAAAAAATTATTACCTCTGAACCTCTAGATCTCAGCTATTATAAGAGCTAGGACTACCAAATTTGGTAACAAAATGTGTTATTATTGCACGCTGATCAAGTTTATTTTGGATTTTGGCCACGCCCCCTTCCGCCCCTGTAAATCCAGCAGCGCTGCTTGCAGCATTGGGCCGAATAGTGTGTGCGTGTACGGTGGTGAAATGGGTTAAGTTGTGGACTGCAAAACGAACAGTAATATTATGCATTTATGGGTTCGAGTCCCGCCCGCATCAAAAATTAAATGTGTGCAAAAATGTTTTTTTTTTTATTTTAGATTTTGACTTTGCATAGCCTTTTACGGTCAAAATATGATTGTAGCCGTTTTTTTTGTTCCGCAAATAAATGATGTACGAGCAGCTGGGTAGCGGGTATATTACAGTCGAGCACACTCGAAGTTCTTAAAAGGATTGGAATTCCCAAATAGACTAAGTTGGAGTAAATGTTCTTGACAATGAACCATAAATTTAAGTAAACTTGCATGATTAGCATATCTGGAAACCGAACGACGCGTCGTTCCATTGACCCATCTTTCATATTCGATCTTTGATTGAATTAGGCAAATGCCAATGAGATTTGACAAATCTGGCGACAGTTGCGGCATTTGGTGAAAACATTTCGATTCTGTCATGTTTATGACGATGATGTATGCTATATACTATGTACTATATAGAGGTGCGTCTCTTCTTCCCTAGTTGAGTTTACGGAATGGTTTTTTCTTTCCATTTTTCTTAGCTCGTGCGAATAGAAAGTGGTCAAACTTCAGTTGGGGCTTTGGTTTTGGTGTTGATATAATGCCAAGTAAAGAAAAGGGCGACAAAATTTCGCAGCCGTTACGCTTGAAAATGTAAAAAGAAAACAAGTAAAGAAAGCTACAGTCGAGCGCGCCAGACAGTAAGATACCATTCGCCAAGTTTCGAAACAAATTATCACACATTTAATTCCATCAAAAAACTCTGCACAACTTTATCCGCCACCTATTGTTTAAATTAGATATATCTTTGAATAGCGCCATCTAAATGTGAAAACATTATAGCAATCAGCTGTACACACGCTACGGCTGAAACGAAGTATCGTGACGATGACATGGTTAACTTCTGTGTTTATTGTTCGATTGGATTGTAATTTGGGGAATAGATTTACATTGCAATTGTTTATGGTGATACCAAAGCAGAAAGCTGTAACTTTAATACTTCTCCTAATATCGTAAATAAGTGATTTGCGTGGGCGGTGGACATGTCATCAAAAATTGAAAATAAACTCGATCTACCTATGGTATACAGGAACCTTCATGTGAAATATGGTATCTCTAGCTTTTGTAATAGCTGAGATCTAGTCGTTCAAACGGACTGATGGACAGACAGACGGACATGGCTCAAAGGACTCAGCTAGTGAGCCTGAGTCAGAATATATATACTTTGTGAGGTCTGCCACGCCTCCTTCTGCCTGTTACATACATTTGCACAAACTTAGTATACCATTTTTGACCATTTTCAATGGTCGAATGGTATAATAAATCTCTGTGGTCTCACTGTGCCTATGTGTGAGTAAGCGTTTAAGTGTGTGTGTGTGTGAGTGCATGTAAGTTCAGGTATTTGCATTGTACATTAACAGAGCTGGCAGGCGAATAGAAACAACAACAGCAACAATAACAAAGGCAAACTAGTAAGAAATAAAGAAAACAAGCATTAAAGTAGCTGCCCGCTTGCTCAAATAGACTGCGACTGCGACAGCGATGTCGACAGCGACGCCGACTGCGCTCTAGCACAACTAAGTAATGAGAATTTAGCCAAGTAAACTCCACGCAGTCGCAGCAGGTCATTGCCATGCTGCTAACGCCGCTGCCAGCGCAAATGTTGCGCAGCATTGCCGACTGAACAGCCTCGCTAACAGCAGTCGCGCTGTTAACAGAGCAGCAGCAGCATCATATGCAGCCTTGCCTTGCCTTGCGTTGCCTTGCCTTGCGTTGCCTTGTAGAGTTGCCAGACGACGGCCCGCAAATGTAATCATAATTCATTAGAGCGGCGTCAATTGAGCTGGCAACGTCGTAGCTCCTCGCCGTTCCTCTCTCTCTCGCCTTGCGTCTTGACATAACAGCAAATAAATTGCAGAGGCAAAGCAGAGATGAGAAAATAGAGATGAAGTTGGAATTGGAATTGAAAAGCGGAAGCGAACGGGGAGAAGGGGGAGGGAGATGAAGATGGAGACTTGACTTGCGACTGCAAACGACAAAAATTAAGATTGGAACGAATGGCGAACGAATACAACAGCAGCGACAGCAAAGCGAGCAGCGAAGGCAGACTGCTGCTGTTAAAGTCAGAGCAGCCGCTGCGAAAGTGTAAAAAAATGACTTCAAATAAGAAAATTGCTTGACGCTTTGGGTTCCGCTTACTTAAGCTGCTGCTGCGCCGTTGCTCCCTCCCCCTTCACCCAGCACTCCCACTATCCACTTTGTCACTGTTTTGTGTCACGGCTGCGAAAATCGCAAAAGCACCGTTGCTTCATCCCACTGCGATTGCTCCCCATTGCAGTTGCAGTTGCAGTTGAGTTTGCTGCTTGTTGCAAGTGTTTTCTTTTGGGCGCCAGCTATAACAGCAACAAGAACAGCAGCAGTAGGAACAACAGTTACATCTAGGGATGCGAGCGTGACACGAGCTTTGGCTGAGTTCATAACATGTCACGTATTCTAAGCTTAATACTTCAAACGATATTTTCGTGCATGCCACGGTTCTCACCTTTAGTTTATTTTTAACGCCCTTAGTTGTTGGTAAAACCTATGATTATAGAGCATATTAACATTATAATCTTTGGTATAACTCTATCTACCGACTGGGCAATTTTCGTACTTCCCTTAAACAGTTTTACTTTTGCTTTTTGCCAATAAAAAAAATTCAATCTACCATCTTCTCTCATATTATGCTCCAACGTATTCGCTAGTGCAGTTATTGTGGGTAACTGAACTCGTGTCACGCATCTCATTTAGTACTCGTTCAACCTCACGTAGATTATTCTTGTTATCTTGGCTCTATATTCTTTTTTTCACAATAATGCTTGCTCGTGTCACGCCTGCATTTTCCATCTCTATTGCTGCTTTTTGAAAGAATTCGTGCACAGTAGCGACAACGCAGAACGACGACCAGTTTACGTTTACGTTACGTTTGTAGTTTGAAATTTTATTTTTAAAATGTGCGTAACAGGCAGAAGGAGGCATCTGCGACCATAAAATATATACAATATATTCTTGCTCAGGATCATTAGCTGAGTCGACTGAGTCTGTCCGTCTGTGCGTCCATCCGTCTGTATGAACGCCTACATCTCAGAAACTAAAAAAGCTAGAGCCACCAAATGTAGTGACAACACTCATGTGGGTCATACGCTGTAAAATTTTTAGAAAATTTGGGCCACGCCTACTTCCGCCCCCGAAAATCGATAAACCGTATAGCAAGCGCCTATATCTCAAAAACTACAAAAGTTAGTGCCACCAAATTTAGTGACAACACTTATGTGAATCATGCGCTGTAAAATTTTTATTAAAATTTGGGCCACGCCCACTTCCGCCCCCGCAAATCGAAAAACCGTATTGTAAGCGCCTATATCTCAGAAACTAACAAGTAATTTAATTCCATCAAAAAACGCTGCACATGTTTATCCGCCACCTATAGTTTAAATTAGATCTATTTTTGAATAGCGCCATCTACATGTGAAAACTGCATAGCTTTACACACGCTACAGATGAAACGAAGCATCGTGATGATGACGTCACGACGCGCAGCATAGGCGCAAGCAGTGGAAGTACGGAAAACGGAAACATGGATAACTTCTGTGCTTATCGACCGATTGGATTGTAATTTGGGGAATAGATTAATATTGCAATTGTTTATGTTCATACCAAACAGAAAGCTGTAACTTTAATACTTCTCCTAATATCGTAAATAAGTGATTTGCGTGGGCGGTGGACGTGTCATCAAAAATTGAAAATAAACTCGATCTACCTATGGTATACAGGAACCTTCATGTGAAATATGGTGTCTCTAGCTTTTATAATAGCTGAGATCTAGACGTTCAAACGGACAGATGGACAGAAAGACGGACATGGCTCAATCGACTCAGCTAGTGATCCTGAGTCAGAATATATATACTTTGTGAGATCTGCCACGCCTCCTTCTGCCTGTTACATACATTTGCACAAACTTAGTATATCATTTTTGACAATTTTCAATGGTCGAATGGTATAAAAAAGCTAGAGCCACCAAATTTGTTGACAACACTTATGTGAATCATACGCTGTAAAATTTTTAGAAAAATTTTGGGCCACGCCTACTTCCGCCCCCGCAAATCGATAAACCGTATAGCTAGCGCAATAATAAAGCTTCAGTTTTGGTGTGAATGATAACTATCACCACTTGAAAATTCGGTTCCGATCGGATAATGAACATAAAAGTTATTTAACGTTTCATATAGATTTGCACTGCGCCCACTGCAAGAAAGCAAGCAGTGTTTTTTCCAAGCAGTGTTTTTCAACTGCTTGGACTGCTTGGCATCTATCTGAAAATAATATGTGTTGTTTATTATTTTTCTTTGAAAAACACGTTTACCAATAACAATTTTCTATATCTGATTTTTTTCATATTTAAAAAAATCTATGGTCTTATACAGTCAACACTTGACTGTAGTCGTTCCTACTTGTTATTACGATGTTTTTCTTTTTGTCTTTTTTTTGGATTGTTCTAAATATCTGCAGCTAAGGTTTTGACCATTTTTCTCGGCCAGTTGCTGTACTTGGTATTCTGCCAGTGGTTCTTCTGGTATTGCTGATTCCGGTACTGGTTCCTATTGTCGTTCCCCTGTGGAATGCGCCGCAGCAGGCTTTTACTTTTGCTGCATTTCGCCTTGATTCTGTCGAGATTTTCTAGAGGTAAGCTCAGCTCAGTTCAGTTCGGTTTACCTTCTGTTTCTATTTTTTTTTTTGGCTCTGTTCCGGCCTTCAGCATAACCTTTCACTTCCCCGGGGCAAGCGGTTCATAATGTTCGTTCCTTCGTTGGTTTGTGTGATTCGTTTGTTTGCTTGTTGTGATTCGTTTCGATTTGATTGCCGCTTAATTAGCTGTTATCGGACATCCCTGGTTAATCATAGAGAGCAGCCATTCACCGTTAGCTTTCCAATTCGCCACACACACACACACAGACACACACACACACACACGGACCGAGAGACAGACATAGACGTAGAAGTTCAAGCGATCGAACCACAAAGTTTCGGGCCGGAAGTGGTCGGTCGAGAAACGGTCTTTGACCAAGAGACAAGATAATCTCGCGATAGTTGAACCTATTCTAAATGCGATCACAAATACAACGCTCAATCAAGCTTCGTGTCTGCCCAAATGGAATTCATAATGGCCAAGCCAGCGGTCATTATACTTACTATTCGTAATCCAAGATCCGACGCCGTCGCCGCCGTCGAGACGCGTGACGTCGATCACTTTAGGTGATGCCGTAATAGAATCTTGACCGAACTTTGATTGATTGACGGACCCTTCTAGCCCATAATATTCTATGTTATGATCTTCATTTAACCAGAGATCGCTTTATATGCATAGGAAGCAGTTGGAGCATCGTAACGAGTAATATTTCATAGGCTCCCCCCAATCACTTTCAGATCTTTTGTCATTTACGTATGAGCTTTAGTTTAATAACAACAATAGGAAGTGCCGGATCTGAAGCAGGACACATTAGATCACTGTAATTTGCGGTAATTCCACATAAGTATAGTCAAAGGAAAACTCAGCTACTGGGTCTCGGTCTGGGTCTCGGTCTCGATATGGGCCGTGGCATGCAGATTCGCTGAAATTAGCCAATGACTTCCAACACGTTGCCGATTGCACGAAAGAATCACGCTGAAGAGCTTGATGAATGTGTTTATCATGCTGAGCTGAGGTTCAGTTACGGCCTTATCTATTGTAGCTTATGATGATAATGATGATGATGTGGCAGCTCCTACGGTTAATGAGTAGGCATCGTAGCATCGTTGTTATGGCTAGGTTCTGCTTCGAAGGCAGAGGGATGGCATACATTAACTGCCAAAGTGGAGAGGGAGAAGGGGGTAAGGCGCGCACTCATTAGAGTCTACTTAAATGCGGGTGCCTATTTTCCTGGCTTTCTCGGTGCGCTTGCAAGCTCCAAGATCAGTCTCCCCCTAGAGCTACAACCTTTGGATCCCTAGCGACGATGGTGCCAAGTCCATAACTAATGCCGCAATGCGGCTAATTAGCCGCCAAGGCAGCCAGTCGTTTATAAGGCTTGCCAAGTCTCGCCTCATCTTGCCCACTTGGGTGCTTCGGTGCCTGGGTGATTGGGTGATTAGTGCGGATTGCGTCTGTCCTGCGGAGGATCGGACAACGGGTTAGCTGGCAGCCAAGCCCGTTTAGACTCTTAATTAATTTTTCAACTATTTTCCCCGGCATTCTCGACATTAATCTTAATAATTTTTGGCATCGCCTGTCGACGGGTCGAGGGCAAGGGCGGGGCAGCAGGCGAGGCGCCGTTCACTTTGCATTTTGCCAATTTAAATGTTAGCGAAATGTTTGATGAGACAGCGGCGGAGGCATCAGCAGCAGCGACAGCGACATGCGACGCGTACATCGATCATCATTTGCGGCACAAAAAAAAGTGAAATGCCTGCAACAAGTAGGGGAAGGGAAGAGAGAGGGGGGGGGGCACTGTGAGGCTGCTACTGGGCAGTGGCCAAACGATGCGGCACCGCCGGTCACACAATCTTAGGAATTTGCTTTTCTCGCTGCGTCGCTGCCGTCTCTGATGATGATGAACGTCTTTGCCTTCGTCTGCATCTCCGTCTGCGTCTGCGTCTCCATCCGTATCTCCGTTCGCGTCGTGGCCGTCGTGTTGGGCATTAGAATTAAGCTGTAACTTTACATCGAAATTAAATTTATAGCTGCAGCGGCAACAACGACGATAGCAACAGCAACTGCAACAACCACAATTGCTGCCATTACAAGAAAAGTAGCAAAATAATCAGAATGAGGCTCTGTCTTCGCACTGTCTGCAGACTGTAATATACCCTTCTGCCTCCTCTCTGGGTGCCCTCAGTGCGGCAACTTTTTATTATGCTATATTTATAATCCCATTAATTTGCAGCAGCTTTCCTAACCTGCCGCAGGCAACTTGTTGCATAAAGCAGTTCACTATGCTCGATCGATGACAGAGATTGGGTAGGACTGCTTGGGATACTAAAATATCTTACAAAACAATGTTGTCGGGAAGCAACTTTATTTATCGAGCATTCCTTGAGTCCTGAGAAAAACGAGATTGCTGGAACTAAGGGAAATAAAACTCTGGGCCTCTAGTGATCCGTAGTATCCTAATACTTGTATTCCTCAAAGGTTAGAAAATTATCTCTGGGAAAGATAGTTATATTTGAAACTAGTTAACATTTAGTGAACATTCAAGCAACGTATATTACTTGAAGATCATATTTGAAAACCAGGGTATAAAAATAATACATAAATATGTAAATAAACAAGAAAATAAATAAATAAGACAGTAAACTAGTTAATTAAAAAAAAAAACAAAAAAAATAATTAAACAACTAAATAAATAATTGATCACAGTATGCATTTATAAGCAATCTCAAGTATAAGCCCATCTGTATTGCCAAGCGACACTACCCTCCTTGCAGAGTATCGAAAGAGCACGAACATAAATCAGTTGAAAACATAAAGCACATGGGAAGAAATCGGCAACATAGTTATAAGTGAAGTGGCCGAGACATTAACTCGCCCGGCGCAAGGGGTGGGGGTTGGTAGAAGAAGGTGTCGTTTGGGCTCTCACTGCCAGACGAGCGGGCGGCGTTGGCGACGGCGATGACAGCAGTCGTCAGACGTCGCATTCACATGTGAAAGTTATATAAAACAAGAAAAATTATTGAGTGAAGCCAAAAAAAAAAACTACAAGAAGAAAGCAAGAAATAGAATACAGAAGGCAAAAAAAAGCACACCGCGCCTGTCGATGCTTGCACGCTCATCTCAACTCGGAGATCATGCCATGTGCTGCTCGTTATAATGCCTGATAATGATGATGGCACTCTCAGCCTGATATACATGACCCAAATGTGCCGTGTGCAGACCGAGAAACCATATAGGGGGGGGGGTCTGGGCAGACGGACAAGTGTAGAGCGCGATTAGTTGGCGACTCTCTACTCTCCAGATGATCCCATGTGATCCTCGCAGCGAAAGTGTCGCTGATCGAACCAATTAAACGATAAGCAAACTTAGCAACTATCGCAACGACTATCGCTCTCTAATCGCCCCACAGTCCCGGATGCAGGGGACCCCATGCAAATACTGCTAGGCAGTATATGGTACACTCCATAAGTATATCAAACAAATGACTTGAGTGCTTTGTTTTGTTTTCTGCTGTTTTCTTTTCTGCTCGCTTTGCTGCCGCTGCTGCTTTTCTTTTCGCAATTCTGTTTGTTCGATCTTCAGGTTTCTCCTGGGCACCAAAACTAATCTCTTTCTGCCCATTGTCCAGTGTAATTTGCATTATGTTCTAGTTTCCATTTAAGTCAATCTCTGTGTATACACATATTTGGTTTGGCTTTTGCTTTTGCCTAAATTTTCTATTTGCTTTTGTTTTCTGAAAGTGCGGGGAAGGGAGCGGGCAGGGAAAAGGGAGGGGGTCAAAAATTGTTTTAAACTTCTACAAACAGAGGCGAAGTTTGCACGTCATTGTGGGACCGTTAGTTGGCCACATAAATAACATATTTGGGCTGAGCCTGTCAGAAGGTTCTGTTTCTATTTCTATTCCTCTTTCCTCCGTCGCTGCTGCTGCTTGCGCCAGCGGAAGAGCAAACAAAAGACTTAGGCAACGAACACGCCGGCAAGGGGTGACGGGCGACGGTGATGGTGACGGAAGCGCTAAGGTTGCGGCATCTTTAGAAATAATTATCGCCTGTGTCCATATTGTTCTAACGTGAAAGTAAAAACCGTTAAGAATTAATAACTATGCAGAGACTTTTGCGAGATTCGCGCAGTAAAGCGGCGGCAGCAGCAACAACAACAACGGCAAAAAATGAGGAACTGAGTTTATAAAAATAAACTTTTTCTTTTACTGGGTCAGCGTTTCGCTGCCGCTGTTGTTGTTGTTGCTGTTGTTGTTGTTGGTGTTACTGATGTTGCTTCTTCTGCTGCTGTTGTTGTTTCTAATTCTGCTGTTGGCGTCGTTTCGCTCGCTAACAACAATAACAACAGCAACAACAATGACAAACAAAACGAATCGAAGAACTTTATGCGACGGCAACCAAATGCCATAAAAATAATAAAACCACTCGGAAGATTTACGGCGATTATCAATATGAAAGTGATACGCGACCCACAGACCCAAAGCGCCCCCGCCTCCGCCAGTCAAATGCTAATTAATTCCCCAACGAAAAAGCCGGCGAAACGGAGAGAAAGAGGGAGTGAAACGTTGGGATCACCCATATTGCCATATGGGGGCGTTTCCATATATCCATAATAAGTCAGTCAATCTAATGATCATAATAACCAAATTGGTTCATTGACGATGAAAGCCTCGTCGACTGATTGATTATGCTATTATGCCAAGCGAAATACCGCTGCCCTGCCGGGAGGTTTCGTCATAGTCTGATAGTATTGCCATAGTGGTCAGGTAGTTGATGGGCCTTGTTGACCATTATAATCGTGCTCAAAGAATTGTCCCTCGTTGTCATTTTACTGTACGCCACATTCTCCGGTTTCGGCGAGGCGGTTCAGTTAGCAATGGACAGTTCTATGTTGCCTTCATTATCGACGTTTGCCAGAGCTGACTCGACCATTATCATTATCATTATCATCATTAGCATTAGCATTTGCTTAAGCTCTGACTGGGACTGTGACTTTGAGTTGGCAAAGATCACGACAACGGCGAAAAAGCAACTGTAAAGCTACTCACAGATACAGATACAATATAAAATAGAGATACAGATACAAATGCAGATACAGCTAAATTTCAAGATACATAGGTAGCTCGGCTATTTCTATGAATGAACCCGCAACTGTCCAACACAGCACTGCGTCTTGGATCTGATGACTGTAAAATCTATTTTTAATTACCATATTATACCCAGCAAGCATGTCATGGGGTATGCTACACATAGGGAAAGATAGAAATATAATCTACTGATGATGGTGGCCTCTTTATGTTTTTACTTTCTAATTTCACTTCAAACTTGCCTTGAAGATCGAAAGTAATTTTTAGACCAAGGATTTTAAAAAGTACATGGTCTATTGTGTTTGTCGAAATGTGCGTAACAGGCAGAAGGAGACATCTGCGACCCCATAAAGAGTCGATTAAGCCATGTCTGTATGTCCGTCTGTCCGTCTGTCCGTCTGTATGAACGCCTATATCTCAGAAACTTAAAAAGCTAGAGCCATTATGTTCATTATCCGATCGGAACCAAATTTTCAGCGATCGCCATAACTGAATTCTCTAGCTTTATTATTGCCCTAGCTATACGGTTTATCGATATCCCTAATTTTAATAGGAATTTTACAGCGTATGATTCACATAAATGTTGTCACCAAATTTGGTGACTCTAGCTTTTCTAGTTTCTGAGATATAGGCGTTCGTACAGACGGACAGACAGACATGGCTTAATCGACTCGGCTAGTGATCCTGAGCAAGAATATATATACTTTATGGGGTCCCAGATGTCTCCTTCTACCTGTTACGCACATTTCGACAAACACAGTAGACCATGAATTTTTTTAAATCAAAAAAGTTAAAGTAAGTATTAACAAACTTTGTTTAGAATAAATAAAGTATATATATTCTGGATCAGCACCAATTTGAGCAATCTTAATAAAAGAAGATACATAAGAGTTATATAGCCGCATGCTGTAAATAAATCGGAACTAGCCAGATCGGACCGATGTATCGGATCGGATCGATGTATAGAACCTATTGACCGATTTTTTTGCAATTTTTGAAGATATCGCTATGAAACTTTTCTTAGTACTTAACAGCTGCAAAAAATCCCAAAACGTTTGTTATCTGTTATATAACTTTCGGCGAACCGAAAGTAGCGTTTTTTTCATATATCTAATATACTCTCTAATATAATCTTATTGGAAATTCATCAGGTACTTTATGCTTGTTTTCGAGCATAATTTATCTATCTACTATGCTATACGAAATTGAGCTCGAAGGTCATGCGGCATTTAAGCTCAATTTGCAGAAAGTTTGACACCCGAAAGATGCCGCGAAAACTGCCCAAATCGACAGCAATTGCGGTACCCAAATGGCCTATTTAGGCCAACATACTCGTAATATGCCATCAAAATGGAGGGTGGGAATCAGGAGGAGCCTAACTGAGCAGGCGGGGAAAGCAAGGAGAGGAAGGGAGGTGGAGAATGAGAAATAAAACCAAAAGCATTGCTGACAGTTGACCAGGCGGCAATTGACCGATTTTCCTGCTCGACTGCTGCTGCCGTTGCTGCTGCTGCTGCTGCTGATAAATGAATGAGACATTGGCCAACACCAAGAGCAGTAGCAGTAACAACAACAACAACAGCATTGCTCTTAAAGATAGTCACTGACCTAGAATGCAGCTTCAGCTTCGGCTTCGACTTCGTCTTCGTCTTCGGCTTCAGCTTTTACTGTTGTCTCTGCGCGTTCCGTTGCCATTCTGCAAGCTGTCGCTGTGGCTGTTCTTGTTGTTGTTGTTGCTCATGTTGCTGCTGCTGCTATTCTATTCTCTGTTTTATGTGTCGTCGCTTGCAGCGGTCTTAGATTCTGCTGGCGATCGCGTTCGCGGTCGCATTCGCGTTCATGACTTTAGTTACCAATACCGTTTGCTGGCAGCTTCAGCGCCAACTAATTAGCATAATCTCAGCAGACTCGCTGTCGCTGTCGCCGTCGCAGTCGCAGTCGCAGTCGGCGTCGACGTCACTGTCAGGTAACTCTCATTATGCTTTGACAACTGGCAAACTGGCACCTCATCATCGTCGTCGTCATCGACGGCATCAATTCGCCGCTTGATGCATCGCCAGGCAGCGTGTGAAGCAGCAACCTGGGCGGACAAGCGTGCGCTCTGTGCATGTTTGGCATTCCACGGCCAGAGCCAGAGACAGAAATAGAAATATGAATAGGAATAGGAATAGAAATAGAGATAGACTTCAATTCGAATTCATTTCATTTAATTTCGTTGCGTTTGAGAACTCGCAAGACTCCCCTTCTTTTCTCTTTCTCTCTCTCTCTCTCTCTCTCTCTCTGTCTCTCTCTCACTCTCTCTCTCTCCGTTCTGCTTGCCGTTCGCATTGGCATAATTTCTGGCTTTCAGTTGTGCCTCTCTTTCCATCTCGTTCGCTCTTTCCCCTCCATGTGCGCCATAACGGCATTTATAACCTTTTCATTAGCTTTTTGATTTGAAGCTCAAATCTGCCTGACGGTCTTTGTCTTTCTCAGCTCCAGCTCCGGCTTGGACTGCACAACGAACTTGTTACTCTGGCTATTTGTTGCCACGCCCCCCGCCCCTCGACAGTCGTAAACGTCACACGCCATTTACGCGCATAATTTCCGTTTTATGAGCTGCTTTTTTCCAAGTTCTTGCAACTTCTTCTTCGCTTTGCTCTCAACTTTTTCGGGCAACCCGTCGTTCATGCGGTCCGCAGTCATTTCGTCATTCTGGCAGTTATTCAGGCATCGCTTCTTGACCATGTTTAGTTTGCTTCAATATTGAATGAGCCAAGCTAAGCTACGCGACGCGTCGCGAATCCAATTCCAATTGCGATTTCTATTTGCCAGTTTTGGGCATTTGCGAGTGCAAATAGTTGGCAATTGAGTCCGCTGATTGCTCCCCGGCTGACGTCTTCGCTCTCGACACGACGCGACTCATTACTTTGGTTGAGTCGACTCGCCGCATATGCAAATTACTCGGGTGAAATTGGTGTTTAGTGTTATCGATAAGTGCGGCCATCGATTTCTTTAATCATGTTTAAATGAAGTGGCAGAAATTACACAAAATTTGTTGAAATCACGGTGCTAACTTTGTCATATCGATAGGCATTAGACAATGGTAAATTATTGATTAACTAATGCGCCTATTTGGCACTTTTTATTAAGACTTCCTACAATCGATAAGAATAAGTCACTTTTTAAAAACAATAAAGAAACGTTACCTTCGGCACTCTGAAGGTTTCATACCGTTGGAGTTATTCCAAATATTAAATCGGTCGATAGGACGGACAGACTTAAATATGGAAATGGCTTAGACTCCCCTATATTTGCTGATTAAGAATATATAAGTTTTATAGGGTCGGAGATGTCTCCTAAGGTGCGTTGCAAATTTCTGGCCAAAATTATTTTACCCTGTGCAAGGTTACAATATCCTTAAAATGTTATTCTTTAGGCATACTTCTATGAGATTTTAATTGCGTTCAAAGCATTAATGGGGATTCCCGAGTTGAAAATACTGCCTGTATTTGCATATATACATACAACTATAATTTCACATCTCAAAACATCCGCGGAGAAATACCAAAAAAGATAATCTCAGAAAGAACAAGTAAGAACGGCTACAGTCAAGTGTTGACTGTATAAGACCATGGATTTTTTTTTATTTTTTTTTTTATTAAACGTGCTTTTCAAAAAAATATATTAAACAACAATTATAATTTTCGGTTAGACGCCAAGCAATTGGAAAAAAGCACTGCTTGGAAAAAACACTGCTTGCCTGTTGCAGTGGACGCAGTACAAATCTATATGAAACGTTGAATAACTTTTTTGTTTATTATCCGATCGGAACCAAATTCAGCGATCGTTTAGGTGGTGATAGTTATCATATACACCAAAACTGAATACTGTAGCTTTATTATTTCGCTTGCTATACTGTTTATCGATTTGCGGGGGCGGAAGTAGGCGTGGCCCAAATTTTAATAAAAATTTTACAGTGTATGATTCACATAAGTGTTGTCACCAAATTTGGTGGTTCTAGCTTTTTTAGTTTCTGAGATATAGGCGTTCGTACAGACGGGCAGACGGACAGACAGACATGGCTTAATCGACTCGGCTATTGATCCTGAGCAAGAATATATATACTTTATGGGGTCACAGATGCCTCCTTCTGCCTGTTACGCACATTTTGACAAACACAATACGAGGGTCGTTTGATAAGACCGTGACTTTTTGTATTTGCCGCGCACCTGCTCTAATTTATCATTAACTGACTGTAAAATTTTGAAAAAATTTGTTTTTTTTTTTTTTTTTTTTTAGGAATTAAAAAAAAAAATTTTTAAATTTTTTAAAAAAAAAAAAAAAAATAAATTTTAAAGGCTTAATTAAAATATTTTTTTTTGTAAAAAAACAACCAAAAAAAAAAAAAAAAAAAAAAAAAAAAATTAAGAATATATAAAATAAATATTTAAAAATTTAATAAATAATTTTATTTTGGTTTTTTTTGTTCAAAATAAAAAAAAGAACCAAAACCCCCAAAAACCCAAAAAAAGACAACATAACCAAAAACCAACAAAAAAAACAAAAAAAAAAAATAAAAAAAAAAAAAAAAAGAAAGGGAGGGGGGGGGGGAGGCAACTCAAAAAAAAAAACAAAAAAAAAATTAAAAAATAAATAAAAAAAAAAAAAAAAACAACCTCCCCGCGGGCCGCATGCCCCCACAAAACACACCAAAAAAAACAAAAAACAAAATAAAACAAAAAAAAATTAAAACAAAATTAAAACCAAAACCAAAAAAAAAAAAAAAAAATTCTTCTCCAAAAAAAAAAAAAAAAAAAAAAACAAAAACAAAAAAAAAAAAAAAAAAAAAAAAAAAAACAAGAAAGCCCAACCAGAGGAAAACACACCAAAAAAAGGCCACGGGGTCTACGGCAACAAAAACCCCACAAATTCAATTATTTAGAAAAAAAAAATAAAAAATAAAAAAAAAAAAAAAAAAAAAAAAAAAAAAAAAAATAAAAAAAAATAATAAAAAATAAAATTTAATAAAAAAAAAAAAAAAAAAAAAAAAAAAAAAAAACAAAAGGACAAAAAAAAAAAACACAAAAAAAAAAAAATGGGAAAAAAAAAAAAAAAATAATAAAAAAAAAAACAAAAAACACCACCCACCAAACAAAATTTTTAACCAAACCACAAAAATTATTTTTTTTTTAAAAAAAAAAAAAAAAAAAAGCCAAAAAAAAAAAAAAAAAAAAAAAAAAAAAAAAAAAAAAAAAAAAAAAACAAAAAAAAAAAAAAAAAAAAAAAAACAAAAAAAAAAAAAAAAAAAAAAAAAAAAAAAAAAAAAAAAAAAAAAAAAAAAAAAAAAAAAAAAAAAAAAAAAAAAAAAAAAAAAAAAAAAAAAAAAAAAAAAAAAAAAAAAAAAAAAAAAAAAAAAAAAAAAAAAAAAAAAAATTAAAATCCATGGTCCAAAATGTTCACTGCTTTGGCACTTTGAACATGACTCCGGCTTAATGTGAGTTTCTCGAGTCGTTTCGAATTTAAATTACATAGGAGCTAAGTCTAAAGATACTCATATGTTCACATACGATAGGCTGCGCTCTTTACCATGGTCTAGGAGTTGTTCATCATCGGCGACAACAACTTCAACTTCAGACATCACAAAGCGCCGACAAACAAAGTAGACAACGCCGCAGCGACAAGGTAAGATTTCACTGACCAACGAAAACGAAAACGAAATTATTTTCACAATTAAAGCAATTAAACGCGAAATAAATTGTGTTTTAAGATGCAGTCGACAACGGAGACCGCCCTCCCTTCCCCTCCCCTGCAACGAACTGCCCTGCCCCGCTTCACGCTCGTTTCCCACATATACATTCGTCTACAGGTGCCAGAATATAATAAAAGCGGAAAACAAGTAATGATCTACGCACTTTTCATTGCCTATGTCCGATCCTCGTCGGCGCGTCAGCGATGTTGTTATACCCTCTACTCATAGAGTAGAAGGGTATATAACTTTGTTCAAACCGAAAATGTATGTAACAGGCAGAAGGAAACATCTCCGACCCCATAAAGTATATATATTCTGGCTCAGGATAAACAGTCGAGTCGATATAGCCATGTCCATCTGTCCATCTGTCCATCTGTCCGCCTGTCTGTCCGTGTGAAAATCTAGATCACAGCTATTATAAGAGCTAGAACTACCAAATTTGGTGACAAAATGTGTTATTATTGCACGCTGATCAAGTTTATTTTGGATTTTGGCCACGCCCTCTTCCGCCCTAGTGCAAAAACTTTTTTTATTATTTTTTTTATTATAGATTTTGACTTTGCATCATTATTGTAAGTCCATGGCCTTTTAAGGTCAAAACATGATTGTAGCTGTTCTTTATTGTTTCGCAAATAAATCTGATGTACGAGCAGCTGGGTAGCGGGTATATTACAGTAGAGTACACTCGACTGTACCTGTCTTACTTGTTTTTATTGTTGTTTCCATTGTTGCTTTTCGCTGTTGTTCTTGTTGTCTCTGCTGAGAAAGCTTTCGGATGCGTTATGAACATTATTTACATTCTTAGAAAAGTTTTAGACGAAATATGTATATATAATAATATATAATATATTAAAATATTTCTATATAATAATATTCTTTTTTTGAAACATCAGATCGATTAATATTTTTTCAATTGGTCTAGTCCCATCGAAAGCGCAACTTTAATGAAGTATAGTAAGTTAGTTCTTTCATGTTCTCTGGCATATTTTACTAGAATCTTAGGGTATTTCCGCTGCGACTCTCCACAAGTGTCGCTCTTTTCCGCATTGTAGACTCGGTGCCATTGAAATTGAAAATTTCACTTCGTAGAAAAGGCACAAAAGTCGCCACAAACGGCGCTTCCAATCTTGAACCGAACCCAAATGAACTGAACTGAACCAAACCAAACCGTACGGAACTGAACAGCAATGAAGTAAAGTAAACCAAACTAACAGTGGACAGTTTTCGCTGTTTTCATTATTATCTGGCCCGACCAAGACTTCTTTTCTTTCTTTCCTGCTTTCTTGCAGGCATTTTTGTTTGACGAGAGCGGCCTTTCTTTTTGCTCGTTTCAGCCACCATTTTTTCCCCGTGTAAACTTGATTATATTTTAATGTCGCCTCTCCGAGCGGCCGAACTAAACGTAGGAATGTCTGGCCCGGTATTTTAGCTATTCGGCTTGCGTCGCACATCAAGTTGTTTAGTCGGGCTCGGTTTCGGGTTCGGGGACTGGGGGAGATGGCTTCGGGTCTGCACGTGTTGCACGTCTGCTTTCTTGTCATGGTCATCGTCACTCATTGAATCTAATGGGTTTTACTTTCATTAAAATTTTGACAAATGCGTGTAATGTTTGTTCGCCTGTGTGTATGCGTGTGTTTGTGTGTGTGTTTTTTTTTTATTTGGTTCGCCCCACAGAAGGAAAGCGCAGTCCCTTCCTTTATTCTTGACTCCTGTCTTTCGCTTTTTAGTTGCCCTTTACGACTAGCCTAGTCCGCTGCGGTAGAATTCTTAGCCCGCCACCACACGGGAACACGCCCCCTCTTTCAGCTTCCAGATCTGTTGGCCACCACGTCAGCTCAGACACGTTTCATAATGCCCATCAGAATGCGGTGCCCCACCTCCCATGTCTCTTTGTCCGCCATCATACCTGCCGTTTCCAGAGCGTTTGTACAGAAGAGGCACTTGGCTGACTCTACGGTACAGGAAAGCCCGGAAACAGCCATGGTCCGTAAGAAACTGGGTCACATGGTAGTCAAGAACCTTGTGTTGACACTCTGCCCAAGCCGATAGCTCCGGGACGAGTTGGTATGTCCATCTCCCACGCTGCGACGCTTGCCATCTGGTCTGCCATTCTCCCAATAACCACACTAGGGCCTCTTGGCGAGTAACGCCGTGGCGTTAAGCCAAGTGCTTTGAGTTCCAGGTCAATCGGTGGCAAGCCTACCAGCGCTAGTGCTGCGTCCTCGGATAAGGTCCTAAATCCTCTAACAAGCCTAAGGGCCATGGTCCGTACGACTGACCGTGCTCCTTTCATGTACGCCCGTGTATTGCTGGCGTTGCTCCAAATTGGTGCGGCATAAAGTAGCGTTGCCATTGCTACCGCCACCAACAGTTTCCTTGCCGGCATCCTAGGTCCTCCAACATTGGGCATGAGTCTTGCCAGAGCAGCAGACGTGGTTGCAGCCTTTCTGCTGGCATAGTTTGCATGGTCCTTAATCGAGAGTCTGCGGTCAATTAGTACTCCCAGGTACTTCAGCGATCCTGCTAAAGTCACCTGGGTTCCATTGACAGAGACCTGCATGCACTCCACGGGTTTTCTGGTGCTTAGGAGTACAGCCTCGGTTTTGTGTGCCGCTATATTTAACCCGGCCTTCTCGATGGTCGATCTTATCGTCGCGTTGCACTTATCCTGGAGCTCGTCAATAGTTTTTGCGACTGCTGTTATCGCCACGTCGTCCGCGAAACAGTGCAGCTCCGCTTCCAGGGGCTTGCTGATGTCCAGTATTCCATTGTACATAATGTTCCACAGGATCGGGCCGAGCACCGACCTCTGTGGAACACCTGCCGAAACTTGGTAGCATCTTGGACCAGCTGCCGCATCGTATCAAAGCACGCGATCCCTAAAGTAGCTTCCTAGCTTATGTGTGTGTGTGTGTGCGTGTGCGTGTGTGTGTGTCTTGTTGATTTCTCTCGGCCATCCATGAGACAATTTATTCAAGACTTTGGGCGCAAGTGCCAAGCATAGCTGAGAAATCTAGAAATAAATCATCACGGAATTTCCCAAAATATTATCATAATTTTCGAGACATATTTTCCTTTATATAGTGGAAAAATATTCATTAGCTTACGGGTTTTCAATAATATTTTTCCTTAAGTCTTCATAAATATCCATTTCTTATTCCAAGAACCTGCATATATTGCAGTTCCTCCAACTCCAAACCGAATTTCAATTTCATTATTAGGAAACTTTTTTTTTCCAAATTTCAAGATTGGATTCATTGGAAACTCTCAACAAGAGTAGTGCGTTCATCTCGCGTGCTATGCATCTGTAGATATGCCCCTCTTATGTCGCTTGCGCTTCATCTTTTGTCTTGTCAGGTTGCCTAATAAGAGGCCCTATGAATCCCGCCTAGAATCGGCTGCTTCAATGGGTGAAAGTGCTAATCCAAAGATAAATGACGTCGGGCTTAAGTTCGATTCTTTTTGGTTCTGTTGGCCCCGAGCGACTTGAATAAAAACGGGCAGTCTCCACGGGATGGTTAAGTCGATGGTCGATGGCAGAGTGCTATATTATAATGATAGACAGCTTATTTGTTGATTAACTTATTAGACACTTCAATTCTGCTGGGGAAAATGAGTTCCAACTTAAGAGGAATAACTTGGAAATGCGGAAGTGCTTGCTCGGGCATTGGTAATTTCTTTCTTTAAGATATGCAATCTTTGGGCGCAATCTTTGCACTTAGAACTCCCTGAGGGTTTCCTCATGCTAACCTCCAATTCATTCTCTTCAAGTTGTAATTGTAATGTTGGTTTTAATTTTTGGTTCTAGCTGTGTTTCTGCATCTGTTTCGGTTTCTACTTCTGTTTCTGTTTCTGGTTCCAGTCTTGGCCGTGTAATGCGCTCTAAGAAAACGTAATGGGCCCCGGACACCATCCGTGGCACCGGATATGCGGCAAGAGAGACAAAACAACAATAAATTTAGGCAGTGCAGCGACAGCGACGGCGACGGCAACGGCGACGGTGGCGCAGTCAAGAAAGTGAGAACAGTTATGTAGTGTAACTGATGCCGTTAGATAGCATTTTTCAGATACAGCAGCAGCACCAAGAACAAAAGACTAAGCCCAAACACAAACACAAACCCAAACCCAAACCCGAATCCGACTAAAGACGCAGACATAGATGTAGATAGATTGAATGAAGACACAAAAACCAAACGAAGCAAAACGCCAAGACGCCGCGCCGAGGCAAAAGCAGCCAAAGACAAACACAGTAAACGCAGAGAAAAAGCTGAAGAAAATGGGTAAAAAGTGCCCTAAAACCATCTGAAAATATGTCCGAGATTGCGGGGTCTGTGGCGAAAAACTTTCTTCGACAATAAAGAAACGAACAAAATGATTCTAAATGCATTTTGTCGCCGTTGGCGGGCTCAGCATCTATGACTTTGGCCCTGGCAAAAGGCAGACGGCAGAAGGCAGAAAAGGCAGAGTAGGCTGTGAAAAATAGTTTTTGATTTTCGTTATGCTTTTTCCACAGTTCGATTGATGTCTGAGGGGCTCACGTTTCTTGGTTTTCGGTTTAATACCCTCGCGCTAATTGGCGTAGAACAATGTGGTAGCCTAGGCCGGTGCACAGCGAGCTGTGGCAAGCAGAAGGGGCAACATAAATATGTATAGGAAGAACTACAATAGTTATACAAGTATATATATCTGTAGGAAGTGGGATCAACATCAAGTATTAATGTGAACAAGTCTTTGAAATAAGTATATTGTATTTACACAGATCTCTGGGATCATCTGCAACATAATCCAAAAAATTCCAAGAATTTCACTTTCTTACCTTTATAAAATTATATTAATTTTACTCTCTCGACGTTTACAGGGTATGTGCTAGTCACGCATATCGTGACTTTTGCCGTGTCTTTTACCTCATTTGCGCATTCCATTACAGAGATTTTCCCAACACAGAATGAGCACAAGCAGAAACCCAGGCCAGAGTGAAGATTGAAGCCTGAACCCGAATGAAAAACCCAGCCGAAGCCGAAGCCGTAGCCATAGTCGGAGCCTGTGACCGAATCTGCGCTAGATCATCTGCCTCTGCCTCTGCCGCTGCACATTGGGCTAAATTCCAAAAAAATTGGCATAAAGTCTAATATTGGAAATATCGAGCTGAAATTTTGTATATATGATAAATATACCACTCAAAATATGTAAAGAAAATTTTAAGTTGATTGGACCATGCCTTCCTTGACTGCCCATATATGCCGATATTGCGTATACGTATTTTTTTAATGATCTGAATAATAGCCTAAAATTTGGAAAGTAATTGTTTTTTTTATTTATTTTTTCATTATTAAATAGTAATGAACATAAAAATGTATAGAAAACTTAAAAATAAGACTGTTTATTTTAATTAAATTCATTCTTAATAACAAAGTTAGTTTAATTCATTATTATAGTGTTTTCTTGAAAATATACGAAGATATATTTATATATATGTACATATGTTTATTTAAATTTCTTCTGTAGGCAATTCAAATGAAAATGGTATCTCGTCCGATTTCGAATCATCAGAACTGTAGTCATTAGATGACGATTGTAGATTATTTGAAGTAACATTATGGGGTGCTTCTAAAAGCTCAATTACTTTTTTTTTTTCGGTCAACCCTTTTCTTTATATGTATACTTGATATAAGTGGATCCGATGAGTTTATAGATCTTTGGAATACATCTAACATATTGTTTGCTCGGTAATTGTGTCTAGCGTGTATGCGTCTATTGTGCTTGTAAAATTTGTTTCGCGCTTCTGACGCACTTTCGCCCAGACAACCCACTGGTACCACTGATGCAGCTATAATCTGTGATCCTTGCTTGCCATTTTTGAAACCCAAAAACGCGTATCCAAACATGAAGTGGACTTAATCCATAACATAGATGTCCAGATTTCGGCTTAAATAAATCTATATTAATAAATCATTCAAAACTTTCCCATCTTTAAGGGCCATGTAAAGTTCAAATGAGACGGAGATTTACGGAGACGGAGATAAATGGAAGATTTAAAATTGTCGCCAAGGAACCAAGTTTTTTACTTGTGTATCCAAATCTTCTTTTTAGTTTTCTTTTAAGGCGTGGACCTGCTTCATCATAATTTAGTCTTGGTTTACCCATTTTTACGCTGTTCATCTCTTCTTCATTATCTAAAGCAATTTTTAAACTCATTGACAGCCACATCGAATGTTTTTTCCGAAATTTCATCATATTTCGACCGCACTTTTCGAGATATCTTTTAACATGAACCCCATAACACGACCCCATAAAGTATATATATTATGGCTCAGGATCAACAGCCGAGTCGATATAGCCATGTCGGTCTGTCCGTCTGTCCATCCATCTGTCCGTGTAAACAGCTAGATCTCAGTTATTATAAGAGCTAGGATTACCAAATTTGGTGACAAAATGTGTTATTATTGCACGTTGATCAAGTTTATTTTGGATTTTGGCCAGGCCCCTTTCCGCCCCCCTAAATCGAAAAAAATTGATTACAAGCGCAATTTTGATGCCATATTGTTCATTTTCGATTTATATGATAACTATACCTAGCCAGACGATTTTTAAAAATTTAACAATCGTAACAATCGGATAATAAACACAGAAGTTATTCAACTTAATATTTTCCATAGCTGTAAGCAGCGCAGCCTGCAGCATTGTGCCGAATAGTGTGTGCGTGTACGGTGGTGAAATGGGTTAAGTTGTGGACTGCAAAACAAACAATACTATTATGCATTTACGGGTTCCAGTCCCTCCTGCGTCAAAAATTAAATGTATGCAAAAGCTTTTTTTATTATTTTATTTAATTTAGATTTTAATTTTGCATAAATATTGTAAGTCCATGGTCTTTTAAATATGATTGTAGCGGTTCTTAATTGTTTCGCAAATAACTTTGATGTACGAGCAGCTGGGTAGCGGATATATAACAGTCGAGCACACTCGACTGTAGCTTTCTTACTTGTTTTTCTTCACTTAGCATACTTTCACTAATTTGGCCAAATATCCAGTTAGCAAGGGCGGAATAGTTGCGACCGTTGTCGATTCAAGCATCCAGCAGAGTTGCATGGCAGAATTTAAGCCCATCTACATTTTCCATGTTTGGCCAAAGTCGCAAGCAAAATTATAAAATACTTTAAAAAAACATTCTCTGGTTTACTTTGACATACATTACATGACGCGCACCCGCGCGCAAAGTTAGTTCTGCTCCACAGAACACAAGCAATTTTGTTTAGTTTCATCTATTTTTGGACAGTACAAAACAATACACATAAATAACATACAACTAATTTAAACACAAAATGTTTTTACTTTATTAATTGAACATACCTTGGTTATCAAAATCTATATTTTGAAATGTTTTTTTATTTAAGTTTGTAAAATTGCCAATTTCACAAAGTTTGCAAAACTTTCCCGCCAAATTTTATAGCAGAAGTCAGCTGACTAATCACCTCACTTTGAAAGTCGATTAAAAAAACAGGGCTGCATTTTTAGCAAAAATATTTATTGATTCTTTTTATATAAATAATCTATTTTAAATATATTAAGTTAAAATTAAGATTTGAGACGACAAAAGTTTCGACTTTATGCCACTTTTTTTTGAAATTTAGCCCAATGTGCGCTGGAGCTGAAGCTGAGGAATTCTGGAGCTGGGGATGAAGAAAGTGATTTCTGGTAATTGCCCGCTGACAGACGGTCAGTGAAAGCCACCGCTGGCTCTGCTGCTGACACGAACTTCACAACAACAACAACTCATGCAGCAACAACTCATGCAGCAACAACAGTAAAACGCGACTTGCTCGGCGGAAGCATTCCAACCGCCGACCCAGAGAACATTTAAGACAACAACAATTAGAACTGTAAATGCAACTGCAACTGCAGCACGCTGCGTAAGTCGCTGCTTTGTAATTTTGTTAAACCTCGGGTTTTATGCCTCCGAACTATCTGTTGCGGGGGCCGCTATAGCCAAGCGAGTAAATCTTTGGAACGTTTTGCGACAATTGACAGTTGGATGCGTCCGCAACAGAGCCCAAATGCAGCAATACAAGAAGATATATGTTACTATGCATGTCTCTCTCTCTCTCTCTCTCTCTCTCTCTCTCCCTTTTCATATCTCACCGGCATTGACTGCGACAAACATTCTCTGGCAATTTTCGTAGGCCTTGACTCGAAACCGTGCAATCTGCGATTAACGACATGAAGAAGACGTCGCGACGACGGAGACGCAGACAGAGTAAGACATTGACATCGCCAAGGCTGCCCTGGCTGCCAAGCATGAAGATGAACATGCCCAACGCGTGCTCTAGGTATGCACCACATGCCATACTTATGTGTTTATTAACTGTTAGAGTTAACTAACTAAATCGGAGCGACAAAGCAATAGAAATGGGTGTACGCCACACAGCTGTACCAGGTATCGTATACCCATTAGCCAAGGCAAGGTTCTGGAACCAATTCTAGTGCGCAGTCGATCAGAGCCGAAGGCGATGAAGACAAGAAGAGAAAATAAATGTAAATGAAGCAATGGAAAAATGCAAGAGAGCAGTATAAGATATAAAACTTAATCTTGCAAGGGATCTAGACAGAAAAATACACCGAGAAAACGTAAAACGTAAATTTTCATAGATCTTTAAGTTGCTATTAATTATTATACAAATCAAAATGAATTATTTTATCCCTACAACTGCGCTTGCAATTCGATTATTTTCAGTTTTCAAAAATGGAAGGGTGCGTGGCTAAATTCCAAGACAAACTTGAAACTTGCGTGCAACAATAATACATATTGACACCAAATTTGGTAGCCTTAGCTTTTATAATAGCTAAGATCAAGGTGGTCATACGAACGAACAGACGGACAGCACTTTATCGACTTGGCTGGTATAAAGGAAAAACCCAACAAGAGAAGGAAGAGCTGAAGCAGAGAGAATGAGACAAGGTTAGGAACAATAAAGTAAAAAACAAGTAAGGAAAGCTACAGTCGAACGCGCCCGACCGTAAGATACCATTCGACCAATTTCGTACAATATGCTGCAATGACGCGGACAGCGGAACTATGGAAAACGTTTTCTTAAATGTGTTTTTTTGCCGATCGGATTGTAATTTGGGGATTAGGTGCATATTATTAGTATCTTTACGTGTGCAAAATCAAAAAATGACTTTATTAGTTTCTTTAATACTCATACTCTTAAATTTGAAATATGCTTAATCTACGTATGATGTACAGGCACCCTTATGTCAAATTTGGGGTCTCTAGCGCTTGTATAAGCTGAGATCTCGACGTTCATACAGACATACGGACATGGCTCAATCGACTCGGCTAGTGATCCTGAGCAAGAATATATACTTTATGGGGTGTGCCATGCCTCCTTCTGCCTGTAGAACTTACATACTTTTGCAGAAACTTAGTACACCATTTATGATTATTTTGAATGGTCGAATGGTATAAAAACAAGAGAAATTAGAAGACATCCCATTTTAGACGTAAAATCAAAAAAATAAAGAACATGCAAACACTTCGCTCCATCAATCAAGAAACCCGCAGCTAGGGCAGCCAAGGGGCAAAGGCGGTGGGCGATGGGGTTCGCATGAAACCACACAATCATTAAACATTGTCAGGGCGCTGAAATGGGTTAGTTCCTGCAATTTGTCCATATTGGAAGTCAGTCAAATACAGCTCGCAGCTTGGGGCACCGACAGCAGTTTGTCGCCTCTATCGACGGGTTACCCCGATCTTTTGGCTGTTGCCGTCTGCTAGCCTGTCCGAGTAAGGTAACCAAATATGGCGAATGACTGTGACACCTTTTGCAAAGGCGGCGACGGCGACAGCGACCGCTTTGGCTGCAACTAAAGCCGGCCCGGCAACTTTTGGCTTTGTGTGGCAGCAAATGAGCGCATTGTGGCATCGACACCTTAGCACAGCACAGTGCAGTGCAGCGCAGCCTCTGCCTGAGTGGCACAGTTATAGTATGCAACAAAAGATGCGCCCAAGCCTCCCCAGCTTGACTGCATGCGGTACAAAGGTTTGCGGCAGCGACTCTGTAACTGGGTCAGCAACATCATCATTACATCACAGAGCCTAGGCAAATATGGGCGATGTGTGTGTGTGAGAGAGTAAGCGTGTGTGTGAGTGCTTCAATGCGCGCGCGCGAGTGTCACATTTGCCTCGCGGAATTGGAGCAAATGTGCGCGCGAGGGCTGCCACTGACAAGTTGCCTCTCAGCCAAGGCAACGGCCGGCCCAGCTCGCCCCTCTGTGCCGCCTCCTGTGCTTGTGCTTGCGCTCGACCCTCTCTCCATTTACTCTTATTATGCGCGCTCTCGCATTATAACGGTTGGCAATTACCATTCACCGCTAGCAACGTGGAGCGCGCAGCTCGCCCCGTTTGTCGCTTATCGCTTGCCACTAATGTGGCCTGCTGCCCGCTCCTCCAGCTCTGCCCGCTCAGTCTGTCCTCACCAGCTGCTCCGCCCGCCACCTGCCGCATAATTAGTCATTTTCCTGGAGCGCCTCCCGCGCCATTGTTGTCGCCGTTTGTCGTTGTTCTCGTTTTGATATTGCTTACTGCTTGCCTCATGCCGCATGCCACTGCCACTGCGACTAAATCACAGCGATATATATGCGGATATACACAGCTTTATATGCTGCATGTATTTGTATGTGTGTACGTGTAGCTCATTGTGCTTTGTTCTCCCGACTTATTTCTAGTGGGCCGCACTCTTCACACGCCTCCACTGGAAGACTGAAGACTGAGCGAAGACTTCAGCATCTTCAGCAACCACAGGCAACTACAGTTGGAAGAGTCAATTGGCTCAATTGCAGTCTTCAAGCGTGACAGAAATGGAGCACGCACAGTACAATGGCAACGAGCACAGCAGTTGGGTAAAGTGATAAAAGGGCAGATACCCTTTAGAATATTAGAGAACCTTAATTTTAGTAATACATGGGTTACAACATCAAATCTTTGTAGAATTAAAGAACGTATCCACGAAAATAGTTAGATCTGTGGAAGATAAACCTAAACTACGATTTGCCCTAAAGCGATGAAAATTCACCCATTGATCAACAAATGGGCCTGAGAAAAGCTTATAACGAGCGATGTATACATTTTTCAGGGCCAAGCTTTATTACAGGGTATACCGTGCTGGTGCCAAGCAAGTGACATAAGCCCGGCCGAAGATAACTATCGTGTGGTAGCCAATGAGCTCGGAAGGGGCGTGGGTGGTTGGGTTCAGGGGACGCTGTGCAGGCGTGACGAACAACGTTGTCGATTGCTGATTGCGATTGTGATTCCTATTGTGATTCTGATTGTGATGTTGATTAGCTGATTTGCTTGGCCCCCAATCTGATGAAATCATTCTAAATACTCTCAGTTATTTAGTTGGCCTCAACGTTTCAACGCAAATGCTCTTGTCTTATGCAACTTGCCACTTGCCACAGGTACTCGCATTGTACTTGACTTGACGCCAGCTCAGGCAAAGGGCAGACAAGCCGAGTGCTTGGTGAACCGTTAACTTTGCGCTCGTGAATGATGCATGATGAGAGTACGATGAGAGACACGCAAGCCGACACGACCTACATACGGAATAACCGTCGCCTCGAATGGCTAAAATAATTTGCACATTCGTATGCCTAGCTCGAGCTTATCGGGCAACGCTGCTGCTTAATAATATAATTTGCCAGAGGGTCAAAGAGTTCAGTTAAAGCAACAAATTTACATGGAGTACTCTTTCTATATCCTTGGTATAAGTTCCAGTTGCCGAAATAAGTGCGAGTAAGCCTTGTCAAGTGCGCGCCCTTTATGATCAAAATCAACATCATTGTCGTGCATCACTATTGATCGTTCAACGGAAAGTGTGATGCACTCTTTTTTACTCGCACAACGATTTGCATTGGCGTCGGGGGTTCCAAGTGCGGATATGAAATAAATTGAAATATGTTGGTACATGAGATGCGGAAAATGATTGAGAGCTAAAGCAGTTCAGTTCTGTTCAGTTCTCTTCGATTCTGTTGAGTCGCATTCTCATTTTCAGACCCCGAGTCCGAGGAGCTTTGCAAAATCACTTTGCACACTTGAGCGTGGACGAGCTGGCACTTGAGGTGCGCGAGTTGCTGCGGTTCCATTTTTGCGATAGATTCCAAGCCGAAAAGGGGGGGCTACGAGGCAGGAAAGCGTGCTGTGGTTCCCATACCAACCCAGGCCATACACTGCAAAAAAGAAAATTGAGTACATTTTCAAGAAAATAAGTACATTATAAAGATATCAAAATTAATTTGAAACTTAATGTATAACAAAATTTTGATTAGATGTAGATTATTATTTAACATTTGGTGTTTTTTAAATGAATTACTCCAATTTACCGACCATTAGCTTTTTGGCCGTGTAGCCTTCGGCAAACTCAGACGCTGCAGTGCGATTTGTACCACCCCATTTCCATCTAAGATAATCTACAGCATGTTTGCTCGTCCGCATTTCTCGTTGCGTCTGCTCATTTGTCGCTTCGCTGATGTTCGCTGTCAGGCGGCGATTGCGATTGTGCTCACACTTGAATCAGTGCATCAATCTGTCCATCACTCAGCCAAACAGCTGGACGCTGGGGCGGACAACAGCTCCAGGGCATTTAATGTCTGCACGCATACTTACAAGACTTCTTATTCATCGGCTTTTCCTACTTCTCATGCATTTGCAAGCGATCGAATCTTGAGCAATTCCATCGAGAACTCCACTGCGAAATGAGAGAAACGTGTGAGTCTACTCGAAGATCTACATACATAGATAGCCCCAGTTCACCATACCAGTACAGGCTGTAGGAAATGTTTCCAGCGAAAATATGCTATGCGGGTGCGAACGAGCAGTGGCAACGCCGATGCCACAGAAAATTCCCAGCTTCTGTGCGGGCACAGATAGCCCAAAGCGATGCCAGAGAAATGCGACAAAGCAGAACAGCACGAAACACAAATACCCTGCAAGATCAAATGAGGGAAAATTTTTAATTCCCCAGCATTGATAACGTTTACACTTAACTGCCAAATTTGAATTCACATAAAAATAAAACGTGTTGGAATGCTTTCCATTATTTTACTTAATTTTCAGAATCTTGAGCTCTTTGTGGCCATATCTAGTTAAAATATATGATTCAATTGCCTCTATTTCTTTTTATTTGGCTATTAAACTTACATTTGTAGCTAAGGCGATGTTTATACCCGCTACTCATAGAGTAGAAGGGCATTATAACTTTTTTCAAACCGAAAATGTATGTAACAGGCAGAAGGAGACACCTCCGACCCTATAAAGTATATATATTCTGGCTCAGGATCAACAGCCGAGTCGATATAGCCATGTCTGTCTGTCCGTCTTTCTGTCCGTGTGAAAATCTAGATCTCAGCTATTATAAGAGCTAGGACTACCAAATTTGGTGACAATATGTGTTATTATTGCACGCTGATCAAGTTTATTTTGGATTTTGGCCACGCCCCCTTCCGCCCCCATAAATCGAAAAAACATTGATTACAAGCGCAATTTTGATGCCATATTGTTCATATTCGGTTTACATGATATCTATAGCTAGCCAGATGATCTCTGGTAACAATCGGATAATAAACACAGAACTTATTCAGCTTAACGTTTTCCATAGCTGTAAATAGCGCTGCCGGCAGCGATGCTTGCAGCATTGTGCCGAATCGTGTGAGCGTGTACGGCGGTGAAATGGGTTAACTTGTGGACTGCAAAACGAACAGTACTATTATGCACTTACGGGTTCGAGTCCCGCCCGCATCAAAAATTAAATTTTTTTGATTTTGACTTAAACATAAATATTATAAGTCCTTAGCCTTTTACGGTCAAAATATAATTGTAGCCGTTTTTTTGTTCCGCAAATAAATGATGTACGAGCAGCTGGGTAGCGGGTATATTACATTCGAGCACACTCGACTGTAGCTTTCTTACTTGTTTTTGAATGTGCCTGCCAAATTGCCAATCGCCTGAAAGCACATTGTAGCCTCCGCGTCTGCTGCAGACTGCAGTGGTACCAGATTAGCTTTTTTCCCGTCAAATTTGGCTTTTTTCAATGCTCAATAGCGTTACCCAGCTGCTCGTACATCAAAATTATTTGCGAAACAATCATATTTTGACCGTAAAAGGCCATGGACTTACAATATTGATGCAAAGTCAAAATCTAAAATAATAAAAAAAAGTTTTTGCACACACTTAATTTTTAACGCGGGCGGGACTCAAACCCGTAAATGCATAATAGTACTGATCGATTTGCAGTCCACCACTTAACCCATTTGACCACTGCCGGCATTTCTGCTTACAGCTATGGAAAACGTTGAGCGAAAGTGGGCGTGGTCAAAATCCAAAATAAATTTGATCAGCGTACAAAAATAACACATATTGTCACCAAATTTGGTAGTCCTAGCTCTTATAATAGCTGGGATCTAGGTTTTCACACGGACAGACGGGCATGGCTATATCGACTCGGCTGTTGATCCTGAGCCAGAATGTATATATGTACTTTATGGGGTCGGAAATGTCACCTTCTGCCTGTTACATACATTTTCGGTTTGAACAAATTTATAATACCCTTCTACTCTTTGAGTAGCGGGTGTAATCATAAAAACAAGAAAGAAAGGCATGTCAAAGGTTTCATACTCTAGCAGTTACTCCAAATATTAAATCAGCCGATAGATTAGCGATATATCTGTCCGATTTTAATTATATTTTCAAAGCATTAAATGAAGATACTTAGACATACACGTATATCAGAAAAGTTTCATAGAGATATCATAAAAATTACAAAAATCGGACGATAGGTTTTTTTGGCAGCTATACCTTATACCGGTCCGATCCGTCTCGTTCCGGCTTATTTACAGCATGAAATAAGATGTATGTATACCAGGTTTCATGAAGATAGTTCTAAAACTAACAGACTAGTTTGTGTTGCAACATGGTTAATTCGACTCCTCTGCTGATGTTAATGAAGAATATGTATACTTTATAGGGCCGGAGACATGTCCTAAGGTGCGTTACAAACTTCTGGCCGTACTTATTATATCCTCTGCAAGGGTATAAACATATACAATTGATGTTTTGGCTTTTTTTTTTTTTGGTAAAAACAAAAAATCTATTCTTAGTTTTCAATACTTAGTTGGCAACACTGCTGCGTCTGCTGCATTCACATTCCCCGATTAACATAGAAACTGTGTTAGCGCGATGCACGTAGTTAATTAGTTTTTTTTGCAGACAGGAGAATTATCAGCAGAGATTGTTGCCAATTATTTTGGAATGCAATTAATGCGCTTTAATTGAAATATTCACAATGTTCAGATAATAAAAAACAAATCCTGAAAGTTTTTCCTTTTTATTAATTTGTCAGACCGTCACCTGGGATGAGTTTTTCATCAGCAAACTCATCAATTTTCAAATTGAAAACTGCAGGGGAGGAGGAGGAAGCAGCCAAGCAAAATGTGTAGGTCGGCTAATGATGACAATGATGAAGAAGTTTACGAAATTGGCGAAGAAATATCTAAATTTAACCGTTTAGACCCCACTCGGTCCATTGTGCTAGCGCAGAGCAGCGTGTACTTGTTGTTGTTGCTGTTGGTTGGGTCATTTAGTTGCTAGTTTAGCTGTAGATTGGCTGTAGATTGGCTGTTGCTTGTCTGTCACTTGGCTGGTAGTTGAAGCGTTTTTGCTTTTTTTGATGCCACTATATAATTTTTGGCTTAATGAAGCATAAAATGGCAACAAGAGATGCTTGCTTAGCTTCCACAACCACTTGCAGCCCCACTGGCACCGCCAACAACAAGAACAACGGCAACGGCAACATGATCATTCTGACTGCTCATTGTCATTGCAGGTAAATTCTTTTAGCCAGTTGTCAGTGCCAGTGCCAGTGCTAGTGCCAGTGCCAGTTGGTCGTTTGTGAAAGTCCAAAACCGCAGATCAAGTTGGCTGGGCAATCGGGTTTACCCTAGAGTAGGAGTCGCTAGACATCGCCATTGGGCCGGGGTCAAATGCGGCTGAAGAGGGGAGGATTGATAAAGAGAGATAGAGAGAGAGAGAGAGAGAGAGAGAGCAAAACAGATTCGGCGACAGCTCAAGCCAGAGCGAAAAAGATAGATGGTGGAAGAAGGGGTCTCGTTATTGTTGTTGTTTTTAGTTGCGGCTTCACTGGTTAACTGGGATTTGCAGACGTTGGCTGGCGCACTTGAATTTCGATTCCCATAATTTTGCAAATTATGCAGAAACATTCACGCACACACACACAAACACACACAGAGGGAGAGAGAGAGACGAGGCAGACGTAGTCAAGGCATAGAAACCTGGCCCAAGACATAGATAAACGCAACAGATTGCGGTCTCTGTGAGTGGTCCAGGCAATGGACATTGACGACATCACAAGACAGCAACAGCGGCAGCAACAGCACTAGACATCTCTGACCAGCAGCATGTGGGAGAGAGAGAAAACCTGACCATATCGACCCATAAAAATGCTCGTTATACCAGCAACAACAACGGCAAACAACAGAAAATGCATTTGTGGTATTTGGGCATCCTTCACCAAAGTCAGGTGAGCACAGTCATCATCTAACTGCAAACATGCATGCATACATATGCAAATATGCATACATACTTACATGTATATACATATATTTCTATCCATATAAATAACATATAATCATAGTCATAAGCTTGTCTTTTGCTGCTGCCGACGCACGCTGGGCATGCGATGTTTCTGTTGATGCACCTTCTCCGCCTATTGTCGTTGTTTTCCCTCTGACACCCACTTTGGCAGCGTCTCTTGCATACCTTGTCAAAGCGTCAACACTTTGAACCTGGCCTTGAACTTGTCCCCATTTTCAGCCCAAAAGGAATCGCTGGCAGCTGCATTTCACTGAGTCCGAACTAGAGATGGCGATGACCCAAATTCTTGCAAATCGATAAGTTATTGCAATTGTGAATTATGAATGTATTTTACAAATTTTATCGATCAAAAGAAAAATATAATAAAGTTCAATAAAAAAATAATAATACACCATTATTTTTAAATTATTCAATAATCTATAATACTTTCGTATTTTTATACCATTCGACCTGGAAAATGGTCAAAAATGGTCAAAAATGGTATACTAAGTTTGTGCAAATGTATGTAAAAGGCAGAAGGAGGCGTGGCAGACCCCACAAAGTGTATATATTCTTGCTCTGGATCACTAGCCGAGTCGATGGAGCCATGTCCGTCTGTCTGTCCGTCACGCGTCTGTGTGAACACACAGATCTCAGCTATTAAAAAAAAAGCTAGAGACACCAAATTTGGCATGCTGGTGTATAGACATCACAAGCTTCTGGAGTTTATTTCAAATTTGGGGTGCCACGCCCACCGCTTCTAAAAATTTTTAAATGCACATTTGAGTTAGCTTTGCGACGAAATTATTAAAGTTTTCACATTTTGCTTTAACACACACATATATGTAGGTTTATACTATATGCATATATATTCAAAATTTCAAGTCGATGGAATCATAAGCACAAAAGTTATTCAATTAAACGTTTTCCGTAGTTCCGCTGCTTGCGCATTTGCAGCATGTCGTGACGTCATCGTCACGTTGCTTCGATTCAGCCGTAGCGTGTGTTAAGCTGATCGCTATGACGCTTTCATATGTAGATGGTGCCATTTAAAAATAAATCTAATTTTAACAAAAGGTGGCATATGAACTTTTGCAGAGGAAATAAAAGTGTGTCTGTCTGGAGCGCACGACTGTAGCTTTCTTTACTTGTTTTTTATAATAATTTATATTAATTAAATTTTATTTTATCTTGAATTGAATTTATTTTATTTTAAATAAACTTTATTGTTATACCTTAAAAATTTGGTTTATTTTTTTATTGTTCCCCCTTCAATTTTTTTTAACGATCCTAAAGCTTATGATAGACTATTATTTTGTAAAAAGTTAAGAATTACTGCGCTATTAATTAATTAACTGAATTAGTTTACAATATGATACCCTGGAATTATTGACAAAGGAAAACATTCCTATGTGATATCTAAACAAATACAACAACCATAAAGAAGGAATCATGTCGTGTCACGTATGCAAACACGACACGTGCCCAGCTTTAGTTCCATCTGCTGCATCTCAAACTTCATTATCAACTTCTGACTACTGTAACGCAAATTGCTTGCCTCTCTGAATGGCTTTGGTAATTTTGGATGCTGCCAGCCCTAAACCCAAACACACACAAACCAGTACACACCCCAAGAGGTTCACACCTAACGCATTTTACCAAGACTGGCATCTTCATCTTCTTGTTGAAGGCAAGCCAACATTTGCTATTATCATTAAAGCCAATCAATTTCTGGCACAGGCTACGTCCATCAAAATTCGTAACAAGCGCCTGAGGTGCACTCAACTCCTTCGCGCACTGCAGCAGCAGCAGCAGCAGCACTATCACAGATCTGCGGCTGCTTTCGCAACAGGAGTTAAGGTCTAGGGTCCATTTGCCATCGGTCAGAATGAGTATCTACATTGGGGCAGACTTCTGCAGTTGTTGTATGACATGGGCTGACGTGCCCGAATGATTAACATGTTGTCTGGGCCTCATCTCCTGTTTGTGGCAGCTCTAACAGCTCTCCGGGCGACGTGACGAAAGCCCCCGAACAGCAATTAACAAACAAAGCCTCAAATGCTGAGTGACTGCATTAACACATACGCGTAAGAGGTGCAGGGATCGGCCCACGCACGTTGGCAACACTCTAGCCCTTTTAATTAAGTTCTGGCTTTCATAATTACTTCTTGAATAACTACTTAAAGAAATTCCTTATCAATTCTAACGATATGATAATTGCTAACTCATATTTGCATAATTGTTAGCTTTTATTTAGAGTAACAAGAATTTCAAATTATAATTTCAAATTATAATTATAAAAATTTAAAAATAAGTCTCATATGCACACAGTGTTTTACCATTGGCAGCACGCAGTGAATACCAATAGGCATTTCTTATCGATATCAGATGGGTTCATTTAGGCGATAAAAACATAGCAGCAAATTTCCCTAGCTATTGGGATTGCGAACTTTTCATAAAAAGAGCTACTTTTAACGAGAAAAAAGTCATAAAATAACAAAAACAAGCCAACAGTACTGCTTAATAAAAAAAAAAACATTTTTTTGGGATAACGACAGTCATTTTAATTTAAAATTTTCCGAAAAATATCATGGGAAATATATATTTTTGTAACGGGTTTATTTTTTTTTCCGTCCTAAGACAATGTGTCGCCCATGAAGGAAGTCGAAATTTGTTGCGAATTTTCTTGAAAAAGTAGGGTAAAATATATAGATTTATAGAAGTTTTTCCTGTTTTAGAACAATCCAAGCTACCTTTGTTTGTGAGGATTTTCCAAAAAGTTAAAAATTGTAGATTGCACACAAGCCAATTGATCATGGAATAAGTACACCTTTTTTGAGAAATTGTTTTAGAAAACTTGTTTGAGAGGTTTTAACAGAAAGCTGGTGACAGTGATTTCCCTGTTTGCCTTTTCATGGACACCTTCAATTAGACGCAGAAGTAGGCAATGGAAATAGTATTCACTCACATTTCGAATGTGAAGCTAGAACAGCTGCTTGTCGCGGAACTGCCAATCTTGCGCATCATTCTTCAAGCGTTTCTAGATTTTCCGCTGCCCGCTGTTTTGGCGGGAATGAAGCTAACCTGGCAACACTGAGTGAGTTCTAGCGGCAAGGCAACAAACTGGTGCCAATTGAATTAATTAATTAATTTAACTACGATCATTACGGCGAAAATCCACATAATTAAGGTGAATTGTGAAAATGAAATAATAATTTCTTTTTGTTAAACAAATTAAGTGTCTTTAATACTACATATAATAGATCTTGCGAGCAGACAAAATATGATTAACGCCGGAGAAAGTATTCTGCCACATTTAATTTTTCGTCGTTTTCGGTTGCTTGTGCAAAATCATTAAAAATAATTTAAATGAATTGGAAAAATGCATGAAAAATGTTGCCGGCATTGCAGTTAAAGCGTAGTGCGAAACTAGTCGGCACCATCAAGCATTACGGCATTGCGGATAAGCAGCGGGAGAAGGAGAAGGGGGAGAAGGAGAAGGAGACACAGCAATCACACAGAACCGCTGACGGATGTGGTGCCTGGCTCATTTGGATGGCGCTGATGGATGGATGCTATGTGGCGCGATGATGGGGATGAGGCGTTGCTTTTGACCAGCACGAAAATTCAATTAAGCCAAATTACAATCTTAAAGCAAGAAAGTGATTCGCGATCAGGCGGCGGCGGCGAAAGAATGCCCCCGGCCACAAGAGCCCCACAGAGCTCAGAGAGCTGCAAAAAGCTGAAGTTGAGTTGTCAAAAGGTTGAAATTAGCATTGACCCTTTTGGGCATTTGGCTGGCTAATGGTCCAATCTGGCTTTGGTGTTGCTATTGTTGTAGCTGTTGCTGTTGCTTTTGTGGAAGGTGTCTGCTCAATTTACCGTTGTTATCTAGCAGCCTCACATCCTTGACAAGATGGCACGCTTGGACGCCCATTTGGCCGCTTAAAACAGTCAACCTCTCCCCCTTTTCCGCGTCTTTTATCTCGTTACCGTTCATCATTAGATGCTAGCCCTGGAATGAGGCAACGATCCAATTAGTTAGCTGCGCTACGTTTCTTCTCGGGGAGGCGGCTTGTTAGTGAATTCATCGTTTTAACTACTCATAGAATCGTACAATGGGTAGATATAGTAGTAGAATCGTAGAATTGTCGAAACGGCAAAACAATGACAAGAACAAAGCGTAGGAAATGAGAGAATGAAATTATGATTAAGTGCTTTGCGTTCGTTGAGTTTTCCAGTCCAAATGAAAGTTACCTTGACGAATGACCCATTTAGCCACAGTACCAAAACACACACACACACACACACACACACACGCACATGCACGAACACTCCAAAAAGGTCAAAGATAAATAGCGTGCTGGCATTGAAGTGCGCCGAGCAGAGCCCACAAACCAGAACTCAAAACTTGAAGCATCTGAATCTGGCCTAGGCCTGGGCCTGGGGATCACTGATTTAGGTTTGGTTTTAATTAATTTACGATTTCAATTTGGAGTTCTCTCTCTATCTCTCTTTCTTTTTCTCTGTGCGTGTCACTGGCAATTAACTATAAATACCCTGGAATTTTCATTCGCATAAAGTTGAAAAAATTAAAAACAATCAAGTCAGCCAAAACTATAGGAAGTGCTTTCTTCTAAACTTTCTACGTGGATAATTTTATCAAAACTAAATGCGAGCCATCCTATAAAACATTAAATAGGCAACAGCTCTGAGCTTGGCCATTGAAAGAATGTAGAAGTTTCACAACAATTAAAGTTGGTTAAAAAATAAATGCATAATCTTAAGATATAATTTATATCTTCGGCACGCTGAAGATTTCATACCCCTGCAGTTCCGCCAAATATTAAACAGTTTTGAAACTCTAAAGAAAGCAAAAGTTAAAATCTTAAAAAGTATTAAATTTCGACAGCAATAAGAAATGTGTATACCAAGTTTCAATAAGATAGCTTTTTAACTGAGAGACTAGTTTGCATTGAAACAGACAGACGTCTGTTCGTCCGAACAGTTTGACTCCCCTGCTTATGCTGATTAACAATATACATATATACTTTATAGGGTCGGAGGTCCGTTGCAAACTTCTGACCAAATTTAAAATACCCTCTGCAAGGGTATAATAAATTTATAAAGATTTGGCTTAGGTTAAATGTAGATTTTATTAATAATAATAAAGGTAATTATTTTTATAAGTAATGTAATCATGCGTGAAAACAAAGGAATTAAAAAATGTATATTTAATTTAAAAATAAGCTAAGTAAATGTAAATTACCTTCTAATCAATCTTTATTATTTATTTTCAGAGTCTAATTTAGATGTTTTCTTCAATTATGTTGTTAACTCCCAAGTGGAACACAAACAAACCAAATCAATCAAAGCAAATCAAAACTTTGGGGAAATGTCCCGAAGCAATGGGGAGACTCAGTTAAAGAATGAGAAAAGGAAAGAGAGACAATGGAACCTTGTATGCTAAGAGACTGAGATCATAGCACACACAGCCTTGGAATACAGCTGATCAGCTGCCTTGCTTGGGGTTACGATTAAAAGTTGAAAATGCTCTAGCCGGGGCATAGTTATATAAATGAAAGAGCGTTTAGAAAACTCAGTAGTTCTAATGACCCAAAAATCGTTTGAGGGCCGCAGAGGAGGCTGACGATGTTAATCTCCGGCTTGCCCACATTCTCGCCGCATTTGGCACGAGAAATGATTGATTCCCACAACGGAAAAATAAAAAAAAAAAAACTGAAAAAATAACCAAAAAAAAAATGATCATACGCAGTCATGTGAATTGTAAGTCGCCTAAAGATCTATGCCGATTGATCGGCTCCATTGCCGTTCTCGGGGGCAGTTCAGCAAGTTGGGGGCCAAGTTGCGGCACCACGGCAACCGGGCGAGTAATCATTGCAAATTATAAGCTTTTTGTTGAAAATGAAATCAGCTTTTTTTTCGTCGAAATGAAATGCACAAAATTCTCGTGGCTACCAAAAACGAAAAAAAAAATAGAATGTAGGTTAGAAGCACAACAACATAGCAGGCAGGCGGGCAGGCAGGCACACGTACCAAAAAGATACTTCAGACGTAATTTCCTAATGTGGCACAAGCAACGTTTAACTATAATCATAAGGGAAAAGTAAAAGTTGAATACTCGACTCGACAACCGAAAATGGAACTTACAACTGGAGTGAGCAACTTGCGACTTAACTAAGTAATTCAGATCAGCTCGCTCGGCCCCGAATCTAAGGTAAACAAACCTTTCTAATAATGCATGGCCGAAGAAACAGTTTGAAAATCAATTAAATCTGTTATCAATTCGTTGGGGAAACCGATGCCATGAAAGAAATCGAAGAAAGTGGAAAGAACCGGGACATTGCTCATTACTATGTAGTATTGATAATGATAGCACTGGAATTTCTATATAATTTAATAACTTAAAAATCCATTTATCCAAGCAAATCATATTATTAAACAAGTAACGAAGGCTACAGTCCAGCGCTCCTGTCAGTAAGATACCCTTCGAAATACCCTTACAAACGGTCTATTACACTCTTAATTCCAGCTACAACGTTTTCTACCAACTACGAAACGTATTCATTTCATATTGATCTAATATCAATTATTAGATTATTATTCACTACCAAGATATCCTAGCAATCAGCATTGCTTACTCGCTCCCACACGCACAGAGAATTTAAAATAAACTCGACAAGCGTATAATAGACAACAATCTTCACGCCAAACTTGGTGCCTCTAGCTTTAATAAAAGATGAGATCTGGGTGTCCACACAGACATACAGACGGACATGGCTTAATTGACTAGGCTAGTGATGCAAGAATATATATACTTTGTGTCTGCCACGCCTCCGTATGCCCATTACATACATTTGCACCAAGATAGTCTAGCCTTATAAGACCAATTTAAATGGTCGAAGGGTATAACAAGAAAAGAAAGCTACAGTCAAGCGCGCCGACAGTAAGATACCATTCCCCCAGTTTCGAAACAAATTATCACACATTTAATTCCATCAAAAAACTCTGCACAAGTTCATCCACCACCTATTGTTTAAATTAGATCTGTCTTTGAATAGCGCCATCTAAATGTGAAAACATCATAGCAATCAGCTGTACACACGCTACGGCTGAAACGAAGCATCGTGACGATGACGCCACGACGCGCAGCACAGGCGCAAGCAATGGAAGTACGGAAAACGGAAACATGGATAACTTCTGTGTTTATCGTCCGATTAGATTATAATTTGGGGAATAGATTTATATTGCATTTATATTGTTTATGTTCATACCAAAGCAGAAAGCTGTAACTTTAATACTTCTCCTTATATCGTAAATAAGTGATTTGCATGGGCGATGGGCGTGTCATCAATGATTGAAAATAAACTCGATCTACCTATGGTATATAGGAATATGGTGTCTCCCACTTCTCTACGCACAATACACTTACACATACATAGACTTATCCCTCTGCTCCTCCGAACTCACCCCATACGCCACTTGGAAAACAATCGATGACATTCATGGAAGCGATTATTTCCCAATTATCATTACCCTATTCACACAACCCTACAAAATTAACTACGCTCGCCCCTATTTTAAAATAATAAATGCCAACTGGCCATTTTTCACACAAATAACAAATGACTTAAACGAACATGCTTCAATTAGCCCAAATATAAACAAAGAAGCCGCAATCTTAAATAAAATAATTTTACAAGCAGCACACCACAGTATCCTTCAAACATCCCCCCACCGTTGCAACAAAAATATCCCCTGGTGGAATAAGACACTGACACAACTAAAATCAAACAAATTCAAAACTTGGCAAAACTTTAAACGCAGCAACACTACCGTCAACCTAATCGAATACAAGCGAGCCAAAGCACTATTCCGAAAAGAACTAAAAATAACAAAAATTAAAGCTACAACCGAATTTACTTCTACAATAGAACAGAACACACCCTCCGACAAAATCTGGGCAAAATTACGACGTTTTTATAGACTCAATCCAATTAAAGTCATACACGCCATCAGCGACACAACAAACAGCTTTACAACAGACACAACCTCAATAGCTCAGCTTTTTGCCCAACATTGGTCCAACCAATCCAATGACGACAACTTCCATCAAAGCTTCTCTAATAACAAATACTTAGAAAAAACAACAAACTACACACCCATTCCATCAGCACAAATAATAGAATCTTAAATTGCACAGCTAGAACTACAATCAGCACTACACTCCCTCAAAGGAACAACTCCTGGCCTAAATCGAATATCCTACCCTATGATAAAAAACACCTCCTACTTAATCAAATCTAGAATAATACAACTTTTCAACAACATTTTTAATAATTTCATCCCACAAACATATAAAACCAGTCTCGTCATCCCCATATTAAAACCCAACTTCAAAAAAACATTAATAACCAGCTATAGACCAATTTCTCTCAACTGCTGCCTAGCCAAAACGTTAGAAAAAATAATAGCCAAACAACTTTGGTGGTTTGTCACCAGGAATAATCTAATAATCCCCACCCAATCCGGCTTTAACCACGGCAAATCGGCTTCAGACAGTCTGCTGCTTGCAGACTATTTGATAACCAAGTCGCTAAGATGCAAAAAACACATCTCTATCATTGCATCATTGCATTTTTCAAAAAGTTTTAATAGAGTTGAACTGCACAGCATTATCGACCAGCTATGCAGTTGGAAAGTTGGCCCCAAAATAATAAACTTCGTAAAAAACTTTATGAATAATAGAAAAATCAAAACTAAAGTAAACAAGTAAGAACGGCTACAGTCAAGTGTTGACTGTATAAGACCATGGATTTTATAAGATCATGAAAAAAACGGATTGATAAAACTGTTATTAAACGTGTTTTTCAAAGAAATATAATAAACAACACATATAATTTTCAGTTAGATGCCAAGCAGTCCAAGCAGTTGAAAAAAACACTGCTTGGAAAAAACACTGCTTGCCTGCTTGCAGTGGGCGCAGTTCAACTCTAAATGAAACGTTGAATAACTTTTTTGTTCAACATCCGATCGGAACCAAATTTTCAGCGATCGTTTAGGTGGTGATAGTTATCATATACACTAAAACTGAATACTTTGGCTTTATTATTGCGCTTGCTATATGATTAATCGATTTGCGGGGGCGGAAATGGCCCAAATTTTAATAAAAATTTTACAACGTATGATTCACATAAGTGTTGTCACCAAATTTGGTGGCTTTAGCTTTTTTTGAGATATAGCCGCTTGCAATACGGTTTATCAATTTGCGGGGGTGGAAGTAGGCGTGGCCCAAATTTTAATAAAAATTTTACAGCGTATAACGCACATGAGTGTTGTCACCAAATTTGGAGGCTCTAGCTTTTTTAGTTTCTGAGATATAGGCGTTTATACAGACGGACAGACGGTCAGACGGACAAACAGACATGGCTTAATCGACTCAGCTAGTGATCCTGAGCAAGAATATATACACTTTATGGGGTCGCAGATGCCTCCTTCTGCCTGTTACGCACATTTTGACAAACACAATAGACCATGTATTTTTTTAAAATCCATGGTCTTAAAATGCAATAAGCCACACACACCCTTTGTTTAACGGTATCCCCCAAGGGTCCCCAATATCGGTAATACTTTTCCTTATTGCCTATAATACACTCGCAAACATCATAAGCCTTCACAAAAACATATAGTTTAGTGCCTACGCAGATGATATCCTCGATATCCTCTTCGCCACAATACAAGAATGGCGCTCATATTTAGGTGCATCACTTTCAATACAGTAATGTCAACACCTCTACATTTGCCGAAAACAAAACTGCACCAGCAATATACTATCAAACAACATTAAAATTCCCTCCGTCTCCAATCTAAAAATATTATTATTAACAATAAATAAGAGATATAAATGGGACTCACATATAAAGCATATACAAACAGCTCTAAACAATAAACTTAAAATCATAAAATGTCTAGCAAGCACGAAATTTAACTGCAACTCACTTATACTTATCAACATAACAAAAGCTACTCTAATTGCAAAAATAGACTACGCACTTTTTATATACGGCCATGCCCCTAAATCAAAGCTCAATAAAATAAAATCACCATTAAATGCAGCCATACGCATATCACTTGGAGCCCTACCCTCAACCCCGATCTCAAACCTACTTTTCGGGGCCAACATACCTACAATAGAACAAAAAAGAGACTTCCTCACAACTAAAGCCTTCAAAACACTTCTTCATAGCTCACATTCCCCACTTCACAAACAGAACAATAACAAATAACAGACGCAACACAAACAAACTAACATCTACAAAAATCACAACATTCCTTTCCACCCAATACCAAAAACAACCACCACACCCCAATGGCATCCCCCCCCCCTCCCCCTTCCTCATCAACACTACACTACACAAACACAACAAATCCAACACCCCAGCATGCACCTACAAGCAACATTTCCTTGAACTCAAGGAAATATTAAAAAATCACACCTTCATTTACACAGATGGCTCATTACAAAATAACACTGCCCCCTTTGCCATCACCACCGAAACCCATATCCTAAAAAGAGGAATACTACCCCACTTCTCTTCAATCCTTTCAGCCGAAACCATAGCTATTCTAGATGCAATTAAAATAGTCCATAGCAGTAAATGAAAATTTATAATCTGCTCCGACTCACTTTCATCCTTAAAAGCCATTAGCAACATCAATACCAATAGCTTATACCCCAAAACAATTAGATCCCTCCTAACCAACACTGCTCCCAAAATAACGAAGTAACGAACTAGCCGACAATGCAGCTAAAACAACAATTAGAATGGCCCTACACTACTCAGACAACTTCAACACAACCGACATAAACAAGTTTCTTAAGAACAAAATACAATAGATCAGCAACTCAAACACAACATCGAATTCTGCAACCCATGGTACAAACAATTAAACACAAACTTAGCACACACAGGTAAATACCTAAAAACACTCGAACACAAATATTACACACGCATTGACCAAATAAAAATACTTAGACTTAGACTAGGGCATACAAAATTTACACACCAACACTACTACAACCCCTACAACATCCAACCGTGCCCAAACTGCCACACAACAACAGACCTTACAATAAAAACATATCCTTACAAACTGTCCCTCAACATCACACCTCAGAAACCAAACCTTCTTAAACAAGTGCCCCATAATGACCCTAGCAAACCCAACCGCTGAGAATATCTCAATAATAATCAAATTTCTAAAATTATCAGATACATACCACTTAATCTAAAAATAATAAGAACACAATTGAAAATGAAATGTAAATATGTAAATATCTTAAAATAAACTGTAAATATAAAATTTAGTTAAGCAACTCAACAGCACTCCAAGCCGAAGGTCATAGCAGCCAGTGCTTAAAAAAAAAATAAGTTAATCTTAATTATACCCGCTACTCATAGAGTAGAACGGTATATAACTTTGTTCAAACCGAAAATCTATGTAACAGGCAGAAGGAAACATCTCCGACCCCATAAAGTATATATATTCTGGCTCAGGATCAACAGCCGAGTCGATATAGCCATGTCCGTCTGTCCGTCTGTCTGTCCGTGTGAAAATCTAGATCTCAGCTATTATAAGAGCTAGGACTACCAAATTTGATGACAATATGTGTTATTATTGCACGCTGATGAAGTTTATTTTGGATTTTGGCCACGCCCCCTTCCGCCCCCGTAAATCGAAAAAAAACATTGATTACAAGCGCAATTTTGATGCCATATTGTTCATATTCGGTTTACATGATATCTATAGCTAGCCAGATGATCTCTGGTAACAATCGGATAATAAACACAGAAGTTATTCAGCTTAACGTTTTCCATAGCTGTAAACAGCGCTGCCGGCAGCGATGCTTGCAGCATTGTGCCGAATCGTGTGTGCGTGTACGGCGGTGAAATGGGTTAAGTGGTGGACTGCAAATCGATCAGTACTATTATGCATTTACGGGTTCGAGTCCCGCCCACCTCAAAAATTAAATGTGTGCAAAAACTTTTTTTTATTAGTTTTACTTTACATCAATCTTGTAAGTTGTACATCAATCAAGTAAGGCCTCTTACAGTCAAAATATGATTGCAGCCGTTCATTATTTTTTCGCAAATAATTCTGATGTACGAGCAGCTGGGTAGCGGGTATATAACAGTCGAGCACACTCGACTGTAGCTTTCTTACTTGTTTTATATTATAATTAACTTTTATATAAATAAATAAATAAAAATGGTGTCTGTAGCTTTTGTAATAGCTGAGATCTAGACGTTCAAACGGACAGACGGTCACGGCTCAATCGACTCAGCTAGTGATCCTGAGTCAGAGAATATATACACTTTGTGGGGTCTGCCACGCCTCCTTCTGCCTGTTACATACATTTGCACAAACTTAGTATACCATTTTTGACCATTTTCAATGGTCGAGTGGTATAAAAATAGTATCTTAATACTTTTGGCTAATTGAATTCGCAAAATTATTTGAGTGGGTATGTTCGTTTTTTGTCTTCGGTTGAAAGCACGAAAATACAGCTATGTAGATGAAATCGTGCTGTGTGCGTGGGTGTGTGTGTGTGTGTGTGTGTGTGTGTGTGTGTGGGAAGCGAACACCTGCGTTGGCAACGATCATCTTCGCATCGTTTTCAATTGCCGCTAATTGTGCCCGGAACCAACCTGCGAACCGTAGGGACAACTCGCTGCGGCAGCAACAAATTGCGGCAGTTTGTGAGCAACTGTAAACAGCGACGTACACGATGGATAGATAGATGGAGGCTTTAACGAGCCAAATCTCATGGCATTCTCTGGGCAAGGAACAATCCAGCAAAGTGAAAAGCCCCGTTATGTGATGATATATGCCAACCGCTTCGCTCGAAGTCCAAACCGAAATCGAACACAAAGGAAAATGCCAAAGAACAGAACAGACTTTTCAATTGACGAATTGACCTTTTGCATCCGCTTGAGAGATAGATATATGTATGTACACATCGTGTGTCGTTGTTTGGCTTTGATTCTTGACTAAAATGCAAATGATCCGGTGGGCAATGCCACCGTTACGCCACCACCCCCCTCCCCCTCACCTCCTGCGGGGGAGGATCTACCTGAACCAAGTGGAGATGAAGTTCTCAAGTTCTTGAAAACTGTTTTTAATAATGTTATTAGGCAAAAAAGAGAGTGAGGTCTTCGACTCGAGTCTCCCATTCGGTCTGGGCCGTTGACCCCCTAACCCGTACGATTGCCATAATCGTTCAAAATGTGGGTTTTGTTTCTTTCATTGACTATGAGCCGTGATCAGATCAAAAATTCTTGTCATTAAGATTCTTGATTATTTGCACAGTTCATTTGCAATACGGTATGGCGCAACTTCCGACTTCCTAGTGCCCCTACCCCCTACCCCTCTTTGCTCCCTCCCGCGCCTCCACCTGCCACTTGCTGTAAGTGGTTTTGCGTACGTTTCGGCCTGATGATGATTGCCCTCAGCGTATTGCTAATGGCGCGTGTACCGTTAGTCGTTAGGCGTTAAAGCGATCATAATTCGCCTGCTGCCTGCTGCCGTCTGCCGTCTACAGTCCGTTGGTCGACATCAAAATGCGACAGAGAAAGCTGGGAAGGGGGTTTGACGATGAGAACACGCTGAGAATTCGTCTCAATTGTCAATAGTTGTATTCGCCGGAAAGGCAACCACATCGCTCCGGGCACATTTCTTATGGCACGTAATATCTAACTCAACTTTATAGACAGCTGCTTGACTGTTGGCTTAATTTGGTCGGATGTTTTTTTCATATACGGAATGCCGCACAGCAATTCGCAAAGTACATTTTAATTTGCATTCATTTAAAGCAAGTTTTATGCTCTTTTACATGAAGGTAATCAAATTATTTTTTTTTTACAGCCAAATAAAATTCTCGACCGATCATAGCACCGGGCTGGGGGATTGCGAGCCCACAATGGAGACTCCACGATCCATTAATATATTTCAGGCTCGGGTTTGTGCCATAGAGAGATGCCCGAAAATGAATCTGAACCCCCCAGAGAGACTTTGCTCTCAGTAATATTAGGATCAGATCGAAACTAGCTGTGAATAATACCCACACTCTAAGGTGGCTTCCGGCCCATACAGATATAATGCGCAATGGCAAAGCCAGGAGCATACATCTCATTAGTAGGGTCAGAACCATTTTGCGACATAGTCAAAAAGACTAACAAAAAATTCCCAAGCGTGACGAAGACAAAGTCTAATGAAATTAATGGCAATCGAAGACCCTTTAAGTTTGCTACTACAGCAAGATTATCAAGATCCGGAGCATATTCTTAATATTGTCTGGCATTGGCCCCACGGGAAACACCGAACTCAACGAAATCATTCTCTAAGTGAACAAGATAAGGTCGGTAAGTCTAAGAAAAACTATTGTGACTGGCAGTGGCCAACTATTTCACCTCGTCAGAAGTTTCCTAAAAAATGGGAGCTTAAAATTCGTTGTGGATACTAACAGATTGACAGCGCTTCCAATATGCGCAGGCTTACCCCAAGGAAGCTCGACTCTACTCTGTACACCCCCTACACAGTGGACATGCTGCCCCACTGGAACCTAGCCCGTCTATACAAAGACAATGTGTTGGTAGCCACTAACGCTGACGATACTCATATTTACCACGAAACCACTCTTTTGCGGCATCATTAGCAGACACAACACCTTGTTACCGCTTAAGATCTCGATAAGTAGCTGTGTGTTATCTTCGAAAGGACTTTGAGGTTTAAAGCAGTGTGCATGGTTTAAAAGTCTGTCATTGCAAAAGCTGAATGGATGGCTTGGCTACAAACTTCTGGGGAGAAGTTGTGGTTGCTCCTCAAGATTTCCAAGCAATCCAAGCAGTTGAAAAAAACACTGCTTGGAAAAAACACTGCTTGCTTGCTTGCAGTGAGCGCAGTGCAAATCTATATGAAACGATGAATAACTTTTATGTTCATTATCCGATCGGAACCAAATTTTCAGCGATCATTTAGGTGGTGATAGTTATCATACACACCAACACTGAATACTGTAGCTTTATTATTTCGATTGCTATACTGTTTATCGATTTGCGGGGGTGGAAGTAGGCGTGGCCCAAATTTTAATAAAAATTTTACAGCGTAAGATTCACATAAGTGTTGTCACCAATTTGGTGGCTCTAGCTTTTTTAGTTTCCGAGATATAGGCGTTCACACAGACGGACAGACAGACATGGCTCAATTGACTCGGCTAGTGATCCTGAGCAAGAATAAATATACTTGTACTTTATGGGGTCGCAGATGCCTCCTTCTGCCTGTTACGCACATTTCGACAAAAACAATAAACCATGTGTTTTTATACCATTGCAGATGGTATATTAATTTTAGCCAGAAGTTTCCAACGCACTTCAGGATACATCTCCGACCCTGTAAAGTGTATGTATTCTTAATCAGCATCAGCAGGGGAGTCGAAGTCCAGGCCATGTCCGTCTGTCTGTTGCAACGCAAACTAGTCTCTCAGTTTTAGAGCTATCTTGATGAAACTTGGTATACATGTTTCTTATTGCTGCACGCTATAAATATGTAAGTCGGAACGAGCCGGATCGGACCGATATATCGTACAGCTGCCATAGAACCTATCGGGCGGCTTTAATCTTTTTCAAGATATCGCTGTGAAACTTTCCTGATAGTAGCCTAACTTTCTTGTTTTAAAATCCATGGTCTAAAAAGTAAAAGTAACTTGGTCCAAGATACTAATAAGGATGTACGATGCCTAATGGTATAAGCATATCAAAGACGTCGAATAGAACCTGAAGATACCCGAAACTGGCGATTTTCTTAACGATAATGTAACTCATATTGAGTTACAGTCATATTCTTTCTTATCTTCAGGCAGATATTATATTTCAGCAACTCCTTCCACTTCATAATATACTATGTAACTCGAATGATATACACAAAAGCAGGCAACATTACTTGGAACTACCTAAAAGCTTGCAGCGAGAAATATATTTGACCCGCCTGAAAGTATGCTGTAGCTTTGCTAAGCAATGTAATCGCTTCGCTTGCACATTTCACTTGCCTCGCAATAATTTGCCACCGAATGGCGCGTATGTGGCAAGTGATGAGCCGCCGGCTTTCTGATGACACTGCAACACCTGAAACTCGCATTCCACTGGGACTGAGCGCGCTCTTTCTGTCTTTCTCTCTCTCCGTCATTCCCTGGAAACTGCCTAACTGGCTAGCGTAATTCGTTGAGTGTCTGCCAAATTGCATCACACATAGCTGGTTAGCCAATGCGCCGAACACACACTTGGCACACTCACTTAATGACGACCACAAAGTCTAAGACGACGCCGACGACTATCACCACCAGCAGCAGCCAGTTTCACTTGCCCGGCGTGGCCACTCGCTTGCAACGGTAGCTTTCGTGGCGCTTGCCGCAAATGGCAAATAATAAAAGAAACAGCAAACATCATGCTGGTGCTGCAGATGCCGCTGTGGCTCGTGCCATACAGTGCCAGTAGAGAGGGGGATGAGGGGCGCGGTGCTTTCTACCCTAAGCTGCCCCTCACGTAGGTGGTGCCGTTGCTTGCAACGCGTGTTTGCTCGCCAATCACGACGCTTTCTTTAAATATTTTCCCGTTGCAGCTTCCACGTTGTCAGCGCTGATTGCTGGGCACACTCGCAGGGCACGGTGCGCCGCGTTGCAAGCTGCAAGTTGTGGCGCGACGACCTTACCGAGGCCACGCCAATTAGTGGCGGCAATCTATGGTTACGAGCGTTACGAGCAGCTCAGCCACATTAGTTGCCACAATTTTTGCAGCAACATTGTGGCAAGTTTACTGCTGCACGCTGCACGTTGCAAGGTGTGAAGGTGCAAAGCCGCCAAGGTGCAAGGTGCAACGCTTCACATTTGGCCCAAGACAGCGAAATAAATCACGGCAGCCATGACGTCGACGCGTTGTGCCTCGGCACTTGCAACACACATTCGCAACTCGCAACTCGCCTCACCTGGCATTCGCTTTCATTGGCCCGTCGTGACGGTTTTGTTACCGTTTTCGTTGCATTTCGGTTGCGACATTTTTGTAGCTTACTGCCCGCTCCGTTTTGGTTTCACCTGGCCACCTGGTCAGTCCACTCCGCTGGAGTCGTGTTCGTGTCTATTACGTTTCCCGTGCACCTGCACCCTGCACCCTACCCCTGGCCCTGCCCCACCGGGCCTAAAGGAAACCGTATCCAGTCTTGCGATTTCATTTTTGGGACGAAGTCAGTCTCCGATTCCAACTCTGATTCGGATTTGGATTCGGACTCGGATTCGGATTCGAAGTCGGACTCGGAGCTGCAGCATTTATCTGGTTTTTAGTGCATTTTATGATTTCTGCATGATTGTTTTATTGCGCTTTTCCAACTCAGACACGCACAGACACACAAACACACACACACACACACACACATGCACACAAAAACATAACAGTCTTTTGTACACACTCGCACAGCTCTTGCACTTGCAACTGTTTTTTTTTTTTTGTCTCTGCCTGCGGCTGCGTCTCTGCGCTAATGCTGAGCGCGTGCCCGTGCCTTTGTCTTGCGTGACACGATAAATTACTAAAAGATATATACCTAAAGAATAATAGCTTCAATCATTCATTAAAAAAAAGTATTAATAAAAATCTTGAAAATTGCATTTTGTTAAAATTTGAAAAGAAATATTTCTGTGTACCAAATGAAAAAGTTACGCTATTTAGAAGTTACGAATTTAATCCAACTCAATCGACCATTGTTAGACAGTTTAATAGAACTTATTTAATAATCAACACTGCTCTGTGGTGAGTATCAAACTCACCAGGGTAATCCATAAATCCATAAAATCCTAATGCACTTCTACTAATGTAGTGGGACAGCTCAGCTTACTGCTCTTAAGGAAACTTTTCGTTCTTTGTTGCATCACATTGAATTTGGATTGTGCAATAGATTTATCGAGAATATATATTTATAACAATTTCAATAGCTTGCGATCTAATTATCAGACAACACCGGCACAGTTCTGCGTGAGTTAAAGCCATAAAACACATTAAGCTTTCTTAGTTATTGACGGATGAAATTGGGCAAAATCCTTACTTGAAATTACAGCACACCAAAAAGCAATCGCATAAAATTTAAATGCCATCGCGCTTGCACCAGCCCAATGTGCTTTACGATATGCCGCCTCCCTAGCACAAGACTACAACATCAGCTAAAGAACATTTGAAAAGACCATTGTCTTAATGGACATTTATTATTTCACAGCTTTGCAGTGTATAATAAAACTTTAACTTATTTAATTTGGTTTATAAAACCAGTCAGGTGATCGCTTCGCTGATAAACCCGTTTGATACCCCTCCAGCATTTTGTTTACATAGCATTCGCCTTACTTAATAAAATGTTTGTTCCTTCTGCAAACGTTTCTGTAGAAACACTGAATGACCGCCACGACTTGAGATTCTCTTCTGAAGTTTTCTTCAAGTCCTGGGATCTGTTTCTATATCTAATGGTTTAAGGCCCTGTGGTTATCAGGTGTATGTATACTGTTTCGATCAGTTGAGTCCATGGTGCTGTTTATTCTTCCTTCTTTACGCGTTATTCCTATTAAAGATATGCAACTATTACTCGTTCCGACTTATTTACAGCGTGCAGCATTAACAAACATGTATACCAAGTTTCATCAAGATAGCTCTAAAACTGAGAGACTAGTTTGCGTTGCAACAGAAAGACGGACATGGCCTGGACTTCGACTCTCCTGCTGATGCTGATTAAGAATACATACACTTTACAGGATCGGAGATGTCTCCTAAGGTCCGTTGCAAACTTCTGGCCAAAATTATTATACCCTCTGCAAAGGGTATAAATATTATGATAATTTTTAATAGGTACCTACTAGACCTGCTTCTGTGCCACTTTTATTGCATCTGTGACTGCGCATACCCTGCATTAATTAGTGTATTGTAATCAAGTTCACCTATATTTTACCCGCTGTCTTGTCACGCGCTCATCTCCAGGTTCGGCCCCCTGCCCGGCTTGGGGGACTCCGCCATGGAATTCAAGCTCTGCAGCCAGTGTTGGCAGTATTTGCTCTGCTCCGCTTCGGTCTGGTCCGCTGCTGAGCTGCACAGCGCTGCTCGGCTTGGCTCCGCGACTAACCTCGGCTTCATTTTGGGCCGCGTCCATTGGCTTCGAGCGCTGCCAGCTTTTGCGGCGCCTGATCAGTCGCGGTTTTTACTTTCATCGCTTCGGTTGAGCATCGTCAAGTCGAGCCAAGTCGTCCAAGTCGCGTCGCCGTGTCCAGCCAACAGTTTTGTGTCTGTCTCTCTCTCTATCTCTCTCTTTTTTTATGGTGTTGTTTATTGTTGTTGTTGTTTTATTTGTTGCTGCTGTTTACTTCTCCAATTACCACCCAACGCAACCGAAGCTCCCGCACAGCGCGTTGCGTGGGCTGCTGCTGCTGTTGCCGTCGTTTTTGTTGTTGTTGTTGCCTTTACGATTGCCAAACAATTGAATTGCAATTGCAAATACGTTGCAGCACTTGGTCGTTGGCTGCGTTGGCTGCCCGCCCACAGCCTTCGGTGCGTTGTCCAAGACCCAAAACGAGTGCAAGCCCTCAGCCAAAGAGGCTCTGACTCCTTCATCTTTTGCTGTCATTGCGCAACACTGGCACGTAGGCAGAAAAGAGTACTGTAAGAAATAAGGAAATCGTGTTGTTTACCTGAAAGAAAGGCAGAAAGGCAGAAGAACCGAATTCAAATCTAACCTATTAACTGGCAAATTTTAGATCAGAGCCAAGGTAAGAGCGCATATATAGTTAGAATTGAGTTGAATATATCTACACACATTTATCTTGTGCTATCATGCCCAATCCATCAATAGGATTAGTTGCAGTTACCCTAAAAAGTTAAGTCATAACGAACTCTTTAGCTTGTCTGTCACATTAGCTCAGATTTGTTTCGGAGACAGTCCTAACTGAAGGTCAGTTCATATAAGGTAAGAGTAGTTCGAAAAGGACTTATGCAGTCACTTGCTTAGTTAGCTTAGACTGTTGCTTACAGTAAAGTCCTTCGAAATAGGAAGATTAAGGAATTTGGAATAGTTACTTTGCATACTCAATCCGTGTTGTAATCCCTTAGGCCCATAAACAGATCAAATGGGAATACCGAATGCGCCACGCAAGGCATTATTAATAATGATCAGCTTGGGGCTGGTTTATTAGCTGATATCGTGTTAAGCTTGCGGCTAATATTGCGACCGATCAATTTAGATCGTATACTATATTTATTGAAATTGCATAATAAGGTGAAAACTGCATATACAGAGGCGAAGATCATCTCGCCAATGCGAATCGATGGCGGAATGAGATGCGGAAGTTATGCAACCCGAACTCGCCGAGCCTCGCCGCATTTCGATGCATTTTCCAGTATTTCAGCACCGATTCAGCGATTCAGCGATTCAGCACTTGAGTACTCCACATTGGGGTACTCTCGACAGTCTCGGGAGTCTGCGGTCTGCAGCCTGCGATCGGCTGCACTCGGCATCTGGCAGCGGCCACTGCGAGTGGTCACAACAAGTTTAACAAGTTAAACCAGGAAATTTTGTAATTTTCTTCTGGTTGCTTTCACAGCTTCTGCAGCTGGTGGGGCGAGCTGTGAGCCTGGCTAGAAACAATTAAAGCCATATATTGAAAATCGGATCAAAAACAATTGCAGTTGCAAAATTTGTTGGCAATTTGGGGCCGTGCTTCAGGGGGTGCCAAAGAAATTAAGACAAAACTATTCCAAAATTGGAAAAGGAATTCGCTCTTCGTTTGATGTTGACCTAAACCCATGCAGAAGAGATGAAGTTTCTTTATCAATTCGAATGTATCTTGAATTCCATGTGAAACTCATTAAACTGATCTTCAGGACAGTTCGAATTAGGTAATTTTTTTTCTAATTGAGTCTGCCCACCCATATGTAACTGCAGTATAGATGCGCCCCGTAAAGCATATGAAGCGAACACGATGATAGCGCGAAGCGACAACCAAAAACTGCAGCAAAGCGAACAAGAAACAAGCAACAAGACATAAGAAAATGCACTCAAGCGACTAAAAACGACTGAAGAACTTGTTCAGAAGCAGACGAAGAGGACAGCGGAAGAGCACGCCAAGACAAGGTAGACGACTATAACAAAAGGGTAGTGAAAGGAGACGACTAGGACGAGGACAAGGACGTGGACGATTTTGGGACGTCGCCATGTCAAGGCTAACGCTCAGAGTGGGGGCTAAGCGATATTGTATCGTTGCATTATGGATCATACTGTGCTTGCTGCTGGTGAGCAGCGAGTGTTCCGCAAAGAACAACACGTCAACGCGAATCAAGTCGGAATCACAGCCGGGAGTGCAAACTGGCGGGGAAACGGCCAAGGCCTTGGCCTCGACAGCACAGCGAGGTGACTTTGCCGTGCATCACTTTGAAAATCGCAACAACATAACAATACTACACGAGGTGAGCGCAGAGCGAGAGGACGAGCGACCGCTGACACTGAACACCCACGAGGTTCTGCCACTGAAGCCGCTAAAGAAGAAGCCCTATCTGCCGCTGGAGAAGGTGCTACCCAGCATTGAGTATACGAAACCGCATTCGCATGCTCTCAAGGAGTACGAACTGCATCCGGTGACGTTCGATTTCAATTTGAGCGATCTTGAGGATCTGGAGCATGAGGTAATCAAGAAGGGTGAGCTAAGCAGTGAGGAGCAGCGCGTCTTGAGCAATGGTGATGCTAGCGAATTTAGCTACAGGTCGGCTAGTCCCGATGATAATGACACGGTTGATGTAGATATTTCGGAGCTGGTTGAGGGAGCCTCTACAGAACCAACTCCAATTACATTAACAAGCTCAACCACAACTACAACCCAACCGACCACCCCAGCCACTGTAGCAACCACAACAAACACAATAATGGAGGCAGCCACAAGTACAACAACCACCCCGAGCACTCACATTCTGAAGATTCTGCGCAACAACAGCAACAAATCTTCGACGAAAAAGGGCCGTGAGCTGCTTAAGCAAAGCGATGAGGATCTGCAGCTTAAGACCCTGGGCAGCACAATCAATAGCATAAGCCGTTATCTGGTCAGTAATGCCTCGAGCAATGCCAATGCCAGTATGGCCGACAGCCTCTATGGATCGGCCAACTATTTTCAGATCGTGACAAATCTCTACGATCATTTCTATTGGCAAATCTCGGAGATTCGCACCAAAGTCCGAACCGGTTGCGGCCTGGAGATGCAGGCCTACCTGACCGCTCTGCACTCCAGCTACGAGTGGGCCCAGAAAGGTGAGTGTACCGATCAAGGCCTTCGGTTCGCACGCGATCGACAATTACGAATACATTTCTAAACTTTGCTTGGTCTTTTAAATTTTGTTCGATTCCAAGTCAAGGCCTTCAATTCTTTTGCACCACAAGCCTTTCTAGTCTTGACCAGGATTCGAGTGGTGATTTATTTGTAGATCGCAAGTTGGCTAGCCAATGCTTTACCTATGAAATAATCTAACATTAATGGAATAAACTTAAAAAGATTCAAATTCCATTAAAATTATTGATTGATATTTAAATTCATAAAGATCATCTAAAATAAAAGTTTTTTTAAAAATATGATCACCGATCTTAAAAACGATGCTTCATGTGTTTTCCCCTATCGCTTGACCTTTTATTTATCTCAAGGGTTTTCGAAAGATCTTTTCTTAACTTTATCCTTTATCCCTCATCATCTGCCTTCCCAGCATACGATGCATCAGGTCGTTATCGAGGCCAACTGCTGTTTGGCAATAACAAATGGTTGGGTCAGCTTGGCTTTTGTCTGGAGCTCAATCGACAGCTGCCCAACGAGGAGCGCAAGCATTTCGAGCTGGAGTTCTATGTGGCGGACATAACGTTGCACCTGCCACATCTCAATCGCACGGTGAGTCAACCAACGCATCGGCCAATCATTTGCTCACTTATTCTTTTTCTCTCTGGTACAGCAACTGCTCAACCTGGGTGAGTGCCTGCCCAAGTCTTGCTCGGCACACGATGTCCAATCGATACTATCGCTAGACCCATACGCACGCATGCTGACCGTGCTGGGGGCGTACAATGCAAGTGTGCAGCAGCCAGCGCTGCAGGTGCTGCGTGTGCGCACCGTGCCAGGTCTCTATAGCCACTGGCGCCAGCTGAAGTTTCAGGTCTTTATGTGAGTAACAGAGTAGTAGCAGCATAAGGGAAGGTTTTCCTGATCCAAATACGACTCATTTTACTATGCAGAAGCTTCCTGCTGACACTGCTGCTGGTCATGATCGTGGCCACCTACTACCAGCTGCGCATTGATGAGCGACGTCTGGTCGCTGCACCGCCCATTCCGGCAATCAGCGCGAAATGTGACGCAGCCGCGAAAAGTGGCGACTATGAGACCGCTTACTACGGCAAGCCCTTTGAGCTCTTTCAGATGCGCCCGCTGGGCAGCAATGGCATCCTTAGCGCAGAAGGCAACACGCTGGATACACAAATCGATTTGAATGGTAATCGACAGCGACACGGCGACGTTTGCACGGGCTCAGCCGAGACGCTGCCAGGCGATGGCACCGCAACCACCTCGATGGGTGGCGCGGGGGCGGGCAAGCAGCCGGACAAGACTGAACTGACCGACTACCAAGTGGAGACGGGCAGCTGTGCGGGCGTTGTGGGTACCTACGAGGCCGAACAGCCCATCGGTATGTACTTTAAATGTACATATTTTGAGTTAACAGCTTTGGTTTTTATCGATTGTCGTTATCGTTTTTTATCACAGCGCTGCATCAGCAGCTGCTGCTCTGCTTTGCACTGCAAACAAACGCCAAGGCCATTCTAAACATTGACAAGACCAAGGAGGTAAGTGTTAAAGTTAGTATGAATTCATAAAACGGGTGAGTCTGCAAATAAGGTTTTTCTTTTTTTTGGTATAATTATGAGTTTTTAAATTCCGCGCTTTAAAATGGAGCGCCACCTATGTTTCACTGGCTGCACTATGCAGCTAGCTTGGCTTGTTGTGAATGTTGTATCGATATTTGTATCGATGGCGAGGCGAGTGTTTGGCAAGACTAGGTGATGCATCATCTCTATGGCGCCGTTTTAAGTTGAGCTTGCGATTCGACAAGTGATATGCAAATATATAAAATGAATATAAAATTTAAACTAATAATAATTTTAGTTGTATTAGATCTGAGATTGGGGTTAAAAGCCTCCAGTTTCAGTATAAGAAAATACTGAAATAACGTTGATTTCCTTAACATAACCCTTTCAGTCGCACACATCCTGTTTGCATGGTCTGCGTGTATTCTCCGTGCTGTGGACCATGATGGTGCACACTTATCTGCAAATGTTTGCCATCGGCGAAAACAAGGTATAGTAATAAATGTATTCCACCTGCATATATTTGATCTCCGTATTATATCACTCAGTTTGAGCGCGTCATCACTGAGCGCTCCTTTTGGTACCAGATCATTGGGAACGCCACCTTCTCGGTGGACTCATTTTTCTTTATTAGCGGCTTACTCGTCACCTTGCTCTACGTGAAGCAGGAACGCAAGCATCCCACGGAGACATGCAGCTTCGTCAGACGCAGCTGCTCGGAGACATTAATGATGCTGCTGTACCGTTATCTGCGCCTCACCCCCGTCTATTTGTTCGTGGTGCTTTTCAACGACTTTGCTGTGCGACAGGGACTTGACTCGTCTGTCTTCCAGCCAGCCAAGATCGAGCACAACACGTGCCGCATCTACTGGTGGCGCAACATACTTTACATTAATAACTTCTTCCCGCAGCACGAGATGTGCATGATGTGGAGCTGGTATATGGCCAATGACATGCAGTTTTATGTCATGAGTGTTTTCCTGTTGGCACTCTCAAGGAAGTAAGTATCCGCAAAGAAGAAAGAAACAGAATGCGAGAGAGCATCTGCAATATAATCTCTGTACACAGATACTTCAAGGTTGTGGCCATCACCCTGATCAGCTTCTTAATCAGCTCATGGAGCATTGCGGGCATTATATCTCTCCAGCATCAGTATACCCACAAAGTGTCACTACCCTTTGAGTCATTCGATTTTCTCTACGACAAGCCATGGCAGCGTGTGGGCGCCTACATTGTGGGTAAGTGTAAATGACTATCCTCTCCCCACCCAACTCGTTCCATAGTGATAGCCAACTCTGGTTTCTTTCAGGCATGTTCGCAGGCTACGCGTTGTACAAGGTAAAGACGCCGCCACAAATTTCGCGTCGGCTCAATCTTAGCCTCTGGACGGGCAGCCTTGGCATTCTGTTGCTGGTCGTCTTTGGCGTCTGGGATGGCGAACTAAGTCCGGTTAACAGCGCCTTCTATGTGGGCGTAGGCCATACCGCCTTCGGGTGCGGCCTTGTCTGGATTGTGCTCTCCTGCTGTTGGGGTCTGGCACCAACTGTGAATGCGATACTATCGTATCGTGTACTCTGGCCCCTGTCGCGCCTTACCTACTGTGCCTATCTCATCCATCCGATCATAATGTTCATCTGTTCGTCGCACATGAGCGGTACCGTCCATCTGAACAATCCCATGATCCTGACCATGTTTTTGGGCAATGCAGTTGTCTCGTTCGGCACCGCCTTCGTCATATCCGCACTTTTCGAGGCGCCAGTCATACGCATACTTAAAATCTGCTTTAAGAAGTGATCCCTCGCGAAGGGCGGGGTTTAGCTGAAGCCACGCCGACTTAATCGAACCCCACCCGAACCGAGTCTGGTTAACACGCTTCCCTTATTTTATCATAATACGTGTATTGTAAAGTGTATATAACTATCGGATATAGTATATGCATATATGTATATCGTGAGGATGCTGAAGTCTAATGTAATTCTGTAAGTTTACCTTATGTTATGTTTCTAGTTGGTTTCGAGTGCGAGTCAGTTGTTTGATTTAATTGCAAATACAATTACGTAAAACAAGCTTAATAGATATGTTTTATTCATCTGATTAATCGTACAAATAAGTCTCTGCATAACTTCACACTTGGTATATATTGGGAGATCAAAAGGAACAAACAGACTGGCGTAAACAAAGGATAACTTTAATTTAAAGTTCGTGCTTTGTCTGATAACCAATATCATAGGATAAACTTCTCAACCATGCTCAATACTATAGTCACTCGCCTAGCTACGGCTACCTAACCTAACTCAATCTGTGGTAGTATGCTTCCGCAATCGGAACTTCATGAAAGGAAACTAAACATCAAAAATGAATGCTTAGTATACCCAACCTTACATACATAGGTCACGCTGATTCTTCAATCTATCTGAGTATAAAAAGAACGTATGAGTCCGTTCCAGTGACAAGGCGACTCATTGACTTCAGAGCGTTGCTTTATTCCTTGATGTGGATTCAAAACGTTTAGGATACAGAAGACTCTTGAGAAACGCGTCCGTCACATCGAAGTCGAGCCTCGCATAGCCGGCAGCACTGAGTTCGGCTTCCTCCTCGTCCAGCACGAAGTACGCATCGCTAGCGGCCGATGTGTCTAGCTCATGTTCGGGATGAAGAATCTTCTGAGTGTCACGGCAAAAGAGTCGAACCGCCAGGAGTGCCTGCTGCTTAGCTTGCCGGCAACAGCTAAACTCCTGGCCAGGCAGGGGACGTTGCGTCAATGCCGTATCGAGTTGGGCCAACAGGCGGCGGAAAATAAAGTTGCAGTAGCGGCGACGATTGTTCTTGTTGATCTGCTTACGATAGAGTGCACCAGGCTGAAAGTGGGATACCGTAATGTAGACGAACAGCAGCAGCAGCTGCACCATCACCAACATGCCGAGCGCCATCAGTAGAGACGCCTCCAAACTGTCGTCCCATTTGGGAACAACAAATGTTGCACCCGGCGATTGGACTGGCAACAAATAACCCATGTTCTTTATATTGTATTGGTATTGCAACAGGCGACTGGGATCGGATGCCAATGGAACCCCAGTCTAATTTTGGAATTTCAAGGATTGACTTTCTGGCTAGAACTGTGATACAGTAAAATAACAATATGAATGCTTGTCATTGGGGATGCGGCATGCTATGCCTAGCGAAATCAATTCATTTTGATCGAAACCGGACTGCTATAATTGTAAAGAAATTACCCCAAAAAGTCTTTACCATTGGATCTCCTCATAAACGCTTAACTACGAGGGAAACCCTATTAGGTATAATAAAATGACAAATATATGGTCGTACTTTTCTGCAAAAATAATGAAGCTAAATATAATTGGAAATATAATTGCTATAGATAAGAGCAACGGAGTGGCATAAATTAGGAGTTCCAATTATAGCAAGAAACTATCACGACCCTAATTGCTTATCAGCGAAGTCGTGCTACGAATAGGGTATAAGAAGACTTTACAATGAGTGGAGAAGACACAGTTTAACTCTAACTCTACTTGCACCTCTACTCCAACATGATCAAGTTTATTGTGGCAATTGCTCTACTCGGCCTTTGGGCTGCCAGCCAAGTGAAAGCCACCGATTATTGCGATGCAGATCTCTGCGACGAAGACCAGACACATATTGCATGCGACAACGATGGGGTAAGTCTTCAAAGCACATCCCTCTCTATGCATCCTTTTTAATTTCCATACTTGCAGAGCTTTGCTAGCGACTGCCCGCAGGATGCAAATCTGTTGGAGATCGACCAGGATATCCAGAATTTGTTCGTTAAGGCACATCTCGAAGTGCGTCAGCAATGGGCCAGCGGGCAGGGTTATATCAATGTCAAGGCCTGTCGCATGCCCACTCTGAGCTGGAACAGCGAACTGGCCGCCTTGGCCGAGCTGAATGTGAAGCAATGCAAAATGGAACATGACGAATGCCACAATACGGATCAGTATAAGAGCTCCGGACAAAATCTTTACATCAGCGGCTACAAGGGTGGAAGCGCGCCGACATTGTCTGAAATCGCGCAAAATGCAGTTAATTCCTGGGCTTCAGAGGGACAACATGTTACGGAAGAATACCTAGCATCATATCCAGAGAACTATGATGGACCGTAAGTTTGCATTTCTTGGGCTCTTTACACACCTTTCACTTATCATTCCAAAATCCTCTTGCCTCAGGACCATCGGCCACTTTACCATTGTAGCTAATGATCGCAATGTGGCTATCGGCTGTGCCGTCTCCAACTATGTCAACAATAAGGGCTTCAATACGCACCTTGTGGCATGCAACTATGCCACAACTAACTTTGAAACCGAACCAGTCTACAGTGCCTGCAATGAGGCGGCCAGTGAGTGCGAGACCGGCACCAACCCCCAGTACCCAGCGCTCTGCTCTGAGAACGAGGAAATCGACCCTAACTCGTATAAACACTAAAAAATTTACAATTTCGTCAATGTAATACCTAAACTTTACTAGCTGTTGTTCTATTTTATCAATTTTTCAGTAAAATTTTCTAATTGCAACATAAACTTCGTACAAACATCGGAAAAGAAACAAATAACGGAAACTACAGTCGAGCGTGCCGAACTTCGCTAAATTTTAAAAAAAATTGTTGCGTTTACCCAAACAATTCCCAACAACAATGTCTTCTGCCGCCCATTGCTATCTCACTCTTACATTTATTCGCAGACACTTAGGCGAATACGAAAGTGACGTCAACAATGGCAACAGAGAGCAGGCAATTAGCTGAAATAACTTGTGTTTATTATTTGATTGAATCGAAATGTTGACGATTGGTGTATATAGATGGTATTCATTTATAAACCTTGTTGCTAAAACTTGCCTGGATTTTAGTTTTAGATCTATTCCTTAAAAAGAAACAAGTAAAGAAAGCTAGAGTCGAGCGTGCCCGACAGTAAGATACCATTCGCCCAGTTTCGAAACAAATTATCACACATTTAATTCCATCAAAAAACGCTGCACAAGTTTATCCGCCACCTATAGTTTAAATTAGATCTATTTTTGAATAGCGCCATCTACATGTGAAAACTGCATAGCTTTACACACGCTACAGATGAAGCGAAGCATCGTGATGATGACGTCACGACGCGCAGCACAGGCTCAAGCAGTGGAAGTACGGAAAACGGAAAAATGGATAACTTCTGCGTTTATCGACCGATTGTATTGCAATTTGGGGAATAGATTAATATTGCAATTGTTTATGTTCATACCAAAGGATTTAATACTTCTCCTGATATTCGAAAATTATCGATTTGCGTGGGCGGTGGGCGTGGCAACGAAAATTGAAAATAAACTCGATCTACCTATGGTAAACAGGAACCTTCTTGTGAAATATGGTGTCTCTAGCTTTATATTTTGTTCTATTGTTGGCTAAGTAATTATTTAATATTTTGAACATTCTCGATGCATGAAGAGTATACAAATATTTTGCAGAACTGCATGGACTCTTAAAATAAGAACAAAATTATAATGACTTAGGTTCAACAATTTATTTTTACACCCATGCTTGAGAAATAAATAACAACATATAATACATTTTTAGACCATGGATTTTAAACAAATACATGGTCTATTATGCTTGTCAAAATGTGCGTAACAGGCAGAAGGAGGCATCTGCGACCCCATAAAGTATATATATTCTTGCTCAGGTTCACTAGCCGAGTCGATGAAGCCATATCTGTCTGTCCGTCTGTCTGTCTGTATGAACGCCCACATCTCAGACTACTAAACTAAAAAGGCTAAAGCCACCAAATTTGGCGACAAGACTCATGTTGGTCATACGCTGTAAAATTTTTATAAAAAATGGGCCACGCCTACAAATTAATAAACCGAATAGCAAGCGCAATAAATTTACTGAAAATTTGGTTTCGATCGGATAATGAAAATAAAAGTTATTCAACGGTCCAACGTTTTCTTATACAGTAAACACTTGACTGTAGCCGTTCTTACTTGTTTACAAGCAAGCAAACAGAACAGTCTACAGAATGGAGCAATGTATTTTAGATAGCACCGCAATATACCCATATATATTTAACTTATCTCTCTGGCACATACATATGCTAAGAATTTATTTTGTAACTATTGAATTAGTGTGGCAAGAGTTTTGTCGACTAAATCGGGCGACGCGTCTTTACAAAAACAAAAACTAAATAAATAATAGTAAGAAATCATAAATCACAAAAATTTTTGTCTCAGTTCCGATTTGATGATATAGCGATTAACTGATTGGAGAGAGAAGCGAGGAAGAATCTTGTGGCTGGGCGGGTTGATTACTTTGAGACAATCGTCTTGAAGACAGTGGGACGCTTGTGCGCCGGCAGTTGGCTATAGCAATAGGTCTTGATCGTCTCCAGATCAATATCGGCATCAGGCGATAAGATGCAGATGACACCCAGGCGATGGCCCCATAGTTTATTGGGTATACCCAGTACGGCCACATCGTTGATGCTTGGATGTGAGATGAGGGCCTTTTTAATCTCAGAACCATAGATCTTATAGCCTCCTACGTTGAAGACGTCCGTCGATTTGCTTAGAAAATTAAAGCTGCCGTTTTGATAGGCGCAAATGTCACCCGTCTTGAGAAACACCTCCCTGGAGTGTTCCGGCAATGGGAGCTGCTGTTGTTTCTGCTGCTGCTGTAGTTCCTGCTTGGGTTGTTGCTCTTGTTGCGGCTGTTGTTGTTGTTGCTGCTGCTGCTGTAGTTCAAGTTTCGGTTGTTGTTGCGATTGTTGTTGCTTCTGCTGTTGTTGTTGCTGCTTCTTTTGATGCTCTGTTGCTAGTGGTGGTGTCTGATTTTCTTGCGTTTTGGTGATCTTAAGCGGGAATAGATTCTCGCCGGATATTTCCAGTTCCCCAATAACCGTATTAAGCACCGGCAAACTCTTCACTCGCTTTTCCAGACTGAGCCCATCTTGACCAATTGACGCTTCACTCTTGCAGGTAACTAGTTGATCCCCTTTATTATTTACTAAACGAGCGGTGACTCCAATGAGAGGCGCACCTAAACTGCCTGGGCGATAGTCCACGTTGTTAGTGGGCTCATCCAGTGCTGGTCCCAGCACAAGGCCCGTCTCCAGCATTCCGTAATATTCGTAGATGTTCTGTCCGGTTATTTCACGCCAACGATAGAACACCGACTCCGGCAACAGACCAAATGCCGTGGCCATCAGTCGTGTCTTTTGCTTGCAGTGATTGATGATGTACTCCACCATGCGTGAGTCCTGGGCAAACATTTTGTCGTACTCGGCAATCAGACGCTTGTAAATGATAGGCATGGCCAGGAAGATGTTCACACGCTGCTTCAACGGACTATTGATGCCCAGCAGCGAGCTCCACGCCGTATGGCTATCGAATTTCTGCTGTAGTAATAGATTGCCGCCAACTCCAAGCAACGCTCCGATGGCGGCATGCATGCGACTCATTGAGATTATCGGAAGCATGGAATCGTTGGCGTTTAAATGCCAACTGGAGGCCAGGCAACGCATCTGAGCTTCGATGTTGCGATGTGTGAGCACTACACCATTGCGACCGTTTGCCGAGCTGGGTGTATATAGCAGCATGGCCGGCGCCTTGGTGTAGAAGTCATTGGGCAGTGTACTTTCCGGTATGAGGGCACCATTTTGACCCACCAGTTGCTTTGCATACATGGCCGTCGAGGATACACTCTCCGAGGTGGGAACAAAACTGTGATCTAGAACAATGCTAGCTACCTCCAGTTGCTGGGCCAGTTCCTGTGTCATCGCCTCACTTTCAGGTGTACCGATCAGAAGCATCGCCTTGCAGTCGGTGGCCTGGCCACGCAGCTCATCGGCCGCCTGGTTGGGCTCCAGCGGCACAGCAACCTGTCCAGATATCCAGCAGCCCCACTGAATAACAATCCAAAGTGCATTGTTCGAGCAGAGATACGCTACGTTCGATTGTGACGCGCTGCCTAAAAATACATAAGCATTAATAAAATTGCAATCGAGCTAAATACGTGCACATATAGTAGTAGTAGATAATACCACAAAAGTTTGATATCTGTATGGCGAGCTTCTTGGCGGTTATGTAGAGCTGAAAGTAGGTAAACTCCCCGGCGACGTCCTTGACCGCTATCTCATCCGGATAGAGCATGGCCTTCTTGAATGTTGGCACCACAAAATTGTTTCGTTCATCTTCGTTGAAGCTGTTGCGCAACTTCTCTATAAACGTATCCTGTCAGACACAAAATTTAAGTCATATCGTATTCAAAATCAAATTTCAAGACACTGAACTCACCTTGTGTATTAGCTCGGCCGAACAGAGGCGCACCCATGGACGCAACTGCAGTCGCTGCAAACGTCTAAGCGACAACATTTTCAAAAGTAACAAACAAAAAGTGACTTTCCCAAATATTTTCTCGATTCTCGATGCTCAGTAAAATCAGATTGCCTAACCTCGGTGTAACGAAAAAAAATCAATCTCTCAAAGTCACGAGGCGACATGACATAAATTTCAATGCCTACTGCAGACAAAGTAATGTTTATGAGGTGTTAATACCTAGCACAATATACCCTGCATAAATAAAAGAATCAATCAAATAATTGTTTTAAGCAATTTGTAAAAATATTTGATACATTTGACTGCGATTTATGAGATACAAATAGTAATTACAAGACAACAAAATTTCGATTAAGATCAATACAATATTATACGTTTTATTGTAGTTTTCGTTTGTTTTATATACACGTTCAATAGGCACGACAAATAACACATAAAATATTATTTAGCAGTAAGTGAAAAATACATGGAAAAATACGCCACAAGATTTTGGTAGCTGCCCGAGTCAAATACCAAAATACACAAAAAAAAAATAATGAATTGCCGTTTACAACGACACCGAACTATAGGTCATATCTATACGATCATTTATATATACATACATGTTTTTATTGAAGTTAAAATGTTTTTGTAACCTTTGCTGAAGAGAGAGTTGGCTCTATGTCAATCTGTAATCGCAACGGAAATTCATTCCCTGATCATTCCCAGAAGACCTTTCATATTTAACAGAATCACAGATTATCAATTTAACAAAAAAACAAAAAAAAATAATTACAAAAAATACAAAACTTATGTACGAATTGATCAAGCATTCATATATTATATTTTCTATTTTTTTCTATGGCAACTATATCATTGTTGAGCTATGTATATCAAAACACCTCCAAAAAACTATCAAAAATTAACATTTACAATTTTCTTTTTTGCCAGACTAGATCTTTCATTGAAATCAACTAATAAGAACAAATTGTTGATAATCTCAAGAATTCGGAAAGTTTTGAAGATTAACATTGACTTCAAAAGTTTAAAATGGAAATGGTTTCAGCAACAATTTTTTTTTTTGTATCAATTGTACAGATCCGATTGGATCATAAGACATAACACTATATTTGTATAAAAGTGAAATATGAGCTAGAAGCAACGAGAGCTGCGAAAATCCACTGGATGATTGTTTGTGTGTGGTTGCTTGAAATTTATGTATCTGTCTCTCTCTCTCTCTCTCTCTCTCTCCCTTGTCTTTATATTTTTTGTTCACTTATATTCGAATTGTGCAAAAATGAGATTCCGGCTCGAATAAGGAGTTCCTATTTCTCTCTCTCTCTCTCTCTCTTTTCGGTCCACTCTTTATCTCCCTTACTTTCACTGTCTGTGTTCTCTCTCTCTCTCTTGCGCTCGCTCTATCTGCCTCGCTCTCATACTCGCTTCGGCTTGCTAACGATCGTATAGTTAAGACCGTTGTAGCTGCGATGATCTAGGGCGGCGTCGTTGCTCTTGTTTGTTGTGGGCGTGGTAGCTGCTCTCGCTAGGCATATATCCGCAGCATTGGAGCAGCTGTTGCTGCTATTATTATTATTATTATTGTTGTTGGCGGGCAGTGTATTCGTATTCATACTCGAATTGCTATTGTTATTGTTATTAATGTTACTGTTATTATTATTATTATTATTATTATTGGCGTTGTTGTTGCTGCTGGTGCTGGCATTGGCAGTGTTGGATTTGCGAAGGACACCATAACCAAGGTGACTGTCGTCAGCCTTGCGAAAACTTTCGGTATCTGGACTAGCAATCAGTTCGTATTCGTTCGGCGGCGGAGTGCAGCGTTTTGGAGGCAGAGTGACATTCACAATGGTCTTGTAGCCACTGGACGTTTTATTGTTGGGCGAAAGGAAGTCCAAGCGATCATAGTTAGACTCCGGTGAAATCAACACACCAGTGCCCACGCCCATGGCAACGCCCTCTCCGATATCGATGTCAATTATTTTGGGTGTGGTCGCGCTGCTGTTGCTGTTGCTGCCGCTGTTAAGTGTTAGATCCTTGCGTTTGTCACGCTGCGACTGCGAACGCTGACGCACAAAATCGCTGTCGATGCAGCTGAGGTTGGGAATGCGTTCACAGTGGCGCACATCGCCAACGCCACGAGTCTTCCAGGCATCGGTTATGTTCTCAATGCACTCATAGTCACGCTCGAGCGTCAGCTTGCCACAGCTCTCATTTCGCAGCGGCAAATCAGGCGGGCTGCCACCGCCAACGCCGGTGCTGCTGCTGCCGCCTCCACGCAAGGGATCGGGTGAGCTGGGCTTTAGTATCACAGCCGAGCCGCTGTTCTTGCTGTTACCATCCGATGGTGATGAAGTCGTTATGGCAACCGGTTCATATTTTACAATATTCTTGTATTTATCACATGGTTGAGTTTGGCCTGACACGGAAACCAATCCGGACGCCGATCCCGATACGCTCGCTGTGCTTGCACTAAGGGCTCCTGCTCCCGCTGCTGGAGGTCCTGGGCCAATGGCGACGCCAACGTTTATCTTCTCGAGCGGTGTGGGTAGCTTGCGTGGCGGCTTATTGGGAATGTGCTTGACAATGGCCTGGAATGTTGGCACAGACAAGCTGACACTGTTATTGCCATTCGCTGAAAAGTTATTGAGCGAATCGTTGGAGCTGATGAAGCCCCTCAGTGAGATGCAGCTTTGCGTTGAATTGATTTCAAATTCACCCGCAAGTGGATTGCTCAAGGGCGATGGCGGTAGCGGACTTCTAGAGCCGGGCTCCATGCAAGCCGCCGCACTGAACTGATTTTCGCTACATTCCATGTTGCTTAGACTGTCGCCGCTGATTAGTTTCTTCATCGACTTCATTTTGGCGGACATGCAACGAAACACCTCCTGCGGATTGGTATGTTCCAGTGTGAAGACTCCTTCGCCGGTTGTGCACTTGCGTCCAGCCTCGAATGTGAACTTGCCATCACGATAGCCGTATTTTCGTATGAATCGATACGGCCACATGGCTCTTGTTACAGTCAGATCCTCCGATTTCAGTTGTAACTCGGTTGGTGTCATCTGTAGCATGTATGTGCGCGGTTCAATGTTACATCTAATTGACGCCTCCGAGGGTATAAGCGTTATTATGAACAGTCCGTCCTGTCAAATCGAGTAAAGAATAACAAACGTGAGTCAAATATGCATAAATAGATATATTTATATAGAGACAGTTGCTGTGACAGCTATAGCTTAAGCAGATTTATCCAGAAATTGATTACTTGCTATAAAATGCAACCTGATGTTCGTAAATTGAGTAACTGAAAACTGTAAAATACTCAGTTTTTATGATTCGTAAAAACTATTGGATGCCTCACGGCCATGAATATATATCGAAGCAACTATCCGATTACAATAATATTTTGGTTTGCCGTAACAGAGGAGAAAAACAGACCGGTGTATACGCAATCACAACTGCAATTCGCACTCTAATATGAATCAGGCCTTGTTATATTTCCCTGCCTTTCTTTTCTCATTGGCATAGGTTTCTAGACACCTATCAAATTTGTAATCAAAGTAATGAGTTTTTTCAGTGGCACCAAGTAGGCCTAGGGGAGTTTGTCTTTTTTTATACATATATTTGATAATAAACAATTCTCTTGAGCATATTCGAAATTCAATGTTTAAAGTATGGATCAGCCTAAAGATGCGAAACCAGAATTCGACCAGGCCAAAAGTACTGAGATTAAAGTACAACGAAGCTGGTTATCAGTTCTAGTGGCAAAGGAATATATGCGGGAGCACCTGGAAAACACAAGACGTCTACTGTTGAGGGAATATGATCGAGAACAAGCCATAGAAGGCATGAATGTAGCAGCACTGAGGCCCCAGATGCAGAACAGTGAAGATTTACACGAAAACACTGAGAGTCTTAAAGTGCTGCAACGTGAAATCGAGATCGCCCATATATTTCTAAATCCCTGTCCAGTGGAATATTCCAGCGATTTAAGCTCCGATAACTTGCTCATGCAAAAATCCGAGTACAATCGATCCACAGACCGAATAATATTAGCTAGCAATGACTCATTAATTGAAGATTCCACTGAGGTGTGGCAAAAATTGATCGTGCCCAAGAGAACAAACTATCTGGACACCATCTATAATTTGATTTGCCACAATGTTGCGCCTAGTGTGTGCATAAAAGTCGATGACAATAGATTCTATTGCCATGCCTTGATGCTGTCCACAATGTCCAATTTCTTCAGCGACTGTAAGGGCACCATGACAGTATCCCTGCCCAGCAGTATGGTATCTTCGCGAAATTTCATCAACATCTGCGGCTGGATGATGGAGCCACTGACACTGGTGACAATGAGACAGCTGTTGGAACTGATACGTGCAACAGAGTATTTGGAATTGCCAGAAATGTATAGACAGTGCATGGGCTTGATTCGCGAATTGATGGCTTCCAAGCGCAATTTCTTGTCAATCTATATAATGGCCCGCAATGTCTATCCCCGATTGGCGTTTGAAATGTTTCCCCAATTTGGACAATTTTGGATACCGTTCTTGGTCAGCAAAGACTTCGTAGAGTTAAGTTATCACGAGCTTAGGCATTTCATGGTAGCAACAAATATGGCAGTTAATTCCAATATGGAAGTGAGTAGGCAAAACGCCGAATCGATTTAACATCCCTTTATCTATCTTGGTGCCCTCCAGGTGTTTTACACACTGATATATTGGCTGGACTACATGTGGGAGCAACGCAAACGTTATGTCTGGGAGCTGATATACCTTATTAACTTTGACCATTTGCCACATTTATTTCTTATAACCTTTTTGCTCAGAAACGATGGTCCTGCACCTTTACAATGGCTGGCTAAAAATCAGGACATGGAGATGATTATTAGCCAGAGTATCGAAAACACGTGAGTAAATTTGTGTGGGTAATAGAAAACGAGTTCGATAATGCCAAATGCTTCTTGGTCCACATGCTTAGACGCAATGCGAAGGACAAATTTGTGCTTGGTAATGGTGTGATAAAAGGCTACATGATCTACGATCCCTGCTGCAAGTATCATCACTGTAGTCAATGTAAAACTCCACGTTACGCGACCTACGAACAGTTCATGGAATACTTGTTGCTAGTGAAAGCCGATCCCATGTCGTATGTGGATCGATTTAAACACTACACTGACTCCAGCATTGTTTGTTGTCCAAATAAAGAACTATGATTGCAAGTATGTCGATTGTATTGTTTTCTATTACAAATGTTTGACGACATTGTCTATTCGTTGTTTTTTCTTCTTATTCTCTCCTGACGTGAAATTCGTCTAGAATAGCGCGTTTTAAATACTTCGACTTGAAGGGATACTCACAAATGAGCTGCAATATAGATCGTTATCCTCCTCGATGGCACCATGGGCGGCATGGAGGCCGCTGTTGTCGCAAAAGGCGACCGTCTGCAGTGCGGTCACCCAATCCTTGAGCTCTTCATCGCTGTTTGTATTTAGCGTAAGTTGACCATTTCGTTTGACAATATGGATAAGACTTGCCGGCGGCGGCTCCTGTGCAATCTTTACACAATTCTCAAGGGTAAAGATTTTTGGATTCTTATCGTCTTTGTTCTCGCAGATCTCCAGGCGTGCAATACCATGACGACTGGCTTTGAACAATAGACAATAACGGCTGCATGATTTCTGGAAAATTTAATGAAAAATGTTATAACACATTTAGATAGACATAGGTATTAACTAACTTCGGCTAAAGGAGCCCTTACTAATCCCTTTAGCAAGAACTACTATCCTCCAATCATGATTAAATCGAGCGTCAATTGTGCCTCATAAGACGTGTTGGTAAACTTTTCGAGCAAACCTCGTAGGTTTCTCTTGCTTTGTAAGTGACTTCTCCTCCCCCAACATTTTTAATGTTGTGCTAATCAAATTTTTGATGAAATTTCAAGTGTTACTTACATAACATTCACGCACACACAGCTGAATACCGCCCGCTCCTCATCCAAATACAAATACCCGGTCAGATATGGCCCCAACGGTCTCTACACTTCACAATTAATGCGTGCTCAAGAATTTCCTGCCATATGGGGATAATGTATATAAATACGACACCACAAAACATGGATGAATCTTCCCCACCCTCCATAACAACCGTCATCGCAAGCATACACATGCTGTGTACGTATTTGTGCGCCTGCGTGTATATGTATGCGTTTGAGCGTGTGTTAGTATTGTTCACAGGCGCGCACACGCAAATCGAAAATATGTTTGGCTTGCCGTTTGGCATGTGTTTTCTCTCTTTTCCCCACCTTATGCTACTCATTTGTATGCAACAAGTATGCAGATGGAGACATCTAGACGCAAACACACACACACACACACACACACAAACGGACAGGCCACACAGAGATACACACACACAAACACACCTAAACAAGCCCATGCACATTCACATGGCGAGTGTCCTGTTTTAATACGCATTTGGCGAAATTTCGAAAATATGATTTAATAACTCGGCTATTATTGGATTTAAGGTTGTGTTTTAAAAATATCGAAATATTTTTAATCATTGGCAGGCTTTTTCTTACCTTTTTTGAAATACGATTTAGCGAAAATCCAGTTTGTGTTGGAACATTAAGATATCCAGCCAAAACAGGTATTTCAACATCCATTCTGTTGAGCCCCGTTGCCGTTGCCGATGCTTCTGCTGTTTGCTATTCAATTGGCCAAAACAAGCGTTTATCGCGTCAGTTTTCATATATGTTGAACAAATTATGTTGGCAATTGTTGCTTTGTTTTGTGTTATTGTTTCTGATGGCATATGTAGCTAGAGATTCACACTTCATATTTACATTTGACCGCAACAAAATAAACGCAGCCAATCGAAGGCCTAAAATTTGAGCAACTTTATTTATTTATGCGCTTTCAGAGCTGCATTTGCTACGCTGCAATCGAAATCAATACAATCGAATGCGAAGATCGATCGCGATAGACTACTAAAAGTACGTGTATACATTGTTATCCGTTAACAACTCTTTTACCACACTGGTTTTTACTATTAGAGCTTAAAATTCGTTTAAAGTATTATTTTTTTCTTCATACAATAACAATTTTTATTAACGAATTAATGTACCGCCATTTGTTCACATCCATTGTGAATATGCTGAATGGCATTACTATATCGATGGTAATTATATCGATATATCGTTGCAACGACGTGTCCAGCGCTGCCAACCTGCGGCAATTTATAGCAGTTTTTATATTACACCCGCTGTGAATGGCAAAAACAATAGCGTAGAGAGATACTGGAAAAGTGTATTTTGTGCAAAATATTTATAAATTAACAATGGCACACGATCGGGAGGTGCTGCGCATGATATGGGATGGACAAATTGGCATTTGCTTCCAAGCTGACAGCGATGAAATAGTCGGTATCAGGCCAGAACCCTTCTATTTGATGGTCTCGCGTCTCAGCTATTTGCCTCTGGTAACAGACAAGGTAAAAACAAATCAAAACAAAACAAAACAAAACAAAGCAAAGCAAAAGTGAAGAATTGCAAACAATGAAATGTGTGTAACATTCTTTATGCTTTCAGGTGCGAAAGTATTTCACCCGCTACATTGCCGGCGAGCATCAGGACGGCGCCGTCTGGTTCGACTACAATGGCACGCCCCTGCGTCTGCATTATCCAATAGGTTAAAAGGCGACCCAAGCAGCAAAAGGGCTTTCAATAATTCAATTGTAAAGTTATTTGTTTGCCTCTTTTTTGGCAGGTGTGCTCTATGATCTGCTGCATCCCGACGAGGATAGCACACCCTGGTGCATTACCATACACTTTTCCAAATTTCCCGAAGACACACTAGTCAAACTGAATACAAAGTATATATAGCAATGCTTGAAGGGATTGATCCAACGAGATCCTTTTTATTTGTGCTATATTGACATTATATTAATTCTTGTTATATTTGTAGAGAACTGCTGGAATCACATTATCTATCCTGCCTGAAAGAGGCCGATGTTCTCAAGCATCGAGGTCTCGTCATCTCTGCCATGCAAAAGAAGGATCACAATCAGCTCTGGCAGGGCCTGCTTAATGACAAGTTCGATCAGTTTTGGGCAGTCAACAGACGCCTTATGGAGCCCTACAGCGACCAGGAGTCATTCAAAAACATTCCAGTGCGCTTCTATTTCGATGATGTAAGTGCAGCAGCTGCTCCGTGCAAAGGTCTTTGCCACTTGAATCAATTAGGCGAAATAGTTATTAAATTTTAGGTAGTACACTTTAACGATAGCCATATTCTTTTGATGACTTTATGACCGATTGCGAATTGCACATTACTGACGAAGCTTATAAAGCATTATTGCATAATGTGAATATGAAAAACTCATGACAATCAAAACAACAGCTTAACCACATCAATCAGAATATCAATGACTAAATCCGTCACATTCTTTGTCGTCCGACTAGGTTGCTTCGGCAAATCTCTAGTAATCTCGTTAAGGATGTTTTAATGCTGGCTATAGTTCTATATAAAGATAAATAAGATTACTTACAACGTTTTCTATTTTCAAAGAACGGTTTAGTATAGAGCGCAGTTTTGATTGTAGATTTAAAATAATTCTACGCTCAAATTCATTGTCCATCAAGCCCTCATATTGTAGCCTCACTGGCGGTTTAACCGTCTGCGTGTGCGCCCCTTCTTCGCAACACAAAATTGAAGTCATTATATTTTCCCCTTTTTCTCTTTTTTTCCCTGTGTTGATTTTTTTAACACGCTTTCAATAGGATTTCACGTATGTGCAAAAACTGATTTCGCCGCTAAGCGAGAGTGGACAAAAGAAAAATCTGGCCGATCTAATGGCCGAATTATCGACACCTGTGCGCAAAGCAGGTAAGTACATAGTATGGTGCACACTGCACACTCACACACACATTATCCTCGAGATCTGCGCTCCCTGCGCCAACTGCGAAACGGATTTTTCGGCTATCAATTACCGCAGGCGGCACTCAAAATCGTTTTGGGCATTTGGGGCAAGGCGAATTTGTAAGCGTTCTTATAGCATCCTTAAAGCGAGACCCTCGCGCTCTCTCTCGCTCTCTCTTCCCCTTTTACTGATCTATGAGATCTGCCTGAGTGTCTGCGGCATTCGTTAGAAAAGAAGGCCAAAAAGGTGCCAGTCAGTCTGGCCCGAAACGGCGGCTGGCTGACTTATTTATATTTCTATTGAATCGAACAAAAACGAAGCCGACGAGACGAGACGAGCCAAGAAGAAGCGACCCTGCGGCACTGCCAATCATTCTTCAATTCATCAATGTCGCTTTGCTCACAAGGAAGATAGATATAACACACACACACACACAAACACAACAGCAAAAAGAAAAAAATGTATTGAACAATAGCCCCAGGCAGTCCCTAAAAATCTTCTGTGAAAGATCGAGCGACCGTGCAGGCTGCCTGTTAGACTTGTTGGCCGGCCAAGTGTTTTCTCGGCCATTCAGGCTAGCCGAGCAGCACCGTAGCCCATAGCCCATAGCCCCTAGCCCGTAGATACAAACAGAGATCGAGAGAGAGCACACGAATTTTCCAACAATGACATGAAAAACAGCTCCGAGGAGAGGGCAACAATGAAAAGTGCGTGTGGATTTTCGTGGCAAGTGAACGTTGCAACGTCGCTGCTGGGTTCCAACTGACCTGCGGCGCCGGCGATAGGCACAAGCGACAGAGCGAGAGAGAGCGAGAGCGTCTTTCTCTTTCTCTCACTATATGTGTGTGCGTGTGCTTGTGTGCAAGCATCGTGTCGCAGTGGCTTAGGTGCAATAATAGCATTGGGAATTCCATAGATAGACAAAAGGCGGAACTAAATACCTGCGGCTGGGATTTACGAATTACCACGTGAAGTGAAGATCTGCCAGGCAATTGTATCGTTCTCCCTTCCCTTCTCTCTCTCTCTCTCTTCTCTCGCATTCCCTCTCTCGCGCTCTCTGTGCAATACTTGCTAAACAATTGCCAATGCATTCGTCTCCCCGGGCAGAGCTCTTTCATTCTTTCATTGACAAGCATCGCCTCCTCGAGTGTCCTAGCCGCGATGGTACTTGGTAGTTGGTAGTTGATAGTTGGTACTTGCAACTCCTATACATTTGTAACTACCTTCGCATCTGTTTTCCCTACACTGCGGCACGGCAGCAGGTTGCCCCTGGCTCGGTTCGGCTCGGGTATTTCCCAGATGCCGCACACAAACACAAGGTGTGAAATTTTTATTTGCATGCTATTCGCCCAAAAACGAACTTAGATCGGAAATTCCCGTTCCCGAAAAGGTGAGAGATTCCGCCGAGACAAAGATTCTGCACGGTCCATGGATACCGAAACAACGCGGCACAACACGTATTTTCCCAAAGGTCATCCAACGTGACAGTTGCAGCATCTGCCTGTCCTTGAGCATGGCACACACACACACACCTACACACACAAACACATGCACACCTCTGTTTAGATAGTGTATTAGGCTGCGCACTAGCTTAGCCCTCGGGCAACTGGCTTATGTGGGCCACATAGATCGGTACTTAGGGCTTAGGTGCAAGTTAATTCCCCTTTACGCCAGTCAGCCAGATTGCCCCCCTCTTAAAAGGGGCTTGCTACATCAAACAGAACATAACTTTAATAGGGGGTAATTTATTTGCTCTTAACTCTAACATTTATTAGATGTAAGATATTCCATGCGTTTATTTTTTTCACCATTTGCAGAAACTAAAACCAGTAAAATTTATACATATATCTAGTGAAATTTAATCATTTTTCGAAATATCCTTAGTATTTTCATTTTTTTTTTTTTTTTTTAGACTTTTTGTTTGTCTTTTTACTTAACGTTTTATAAAGATCTTTACATGCAAAAATTTCAATATTTCACGCAGTTAACGTTTGCAACATTTTATTGAAATCGGGTCGATATATCATATACATATCTGCCATAGATTCTATCGTTCGAATTTTTTATTTTATTTATTATCATATATTTTTTCAAATATTTTGACCAGAAGTTTGCAACGCACCTCTCCTAAGGTCCGACTCTATAAAATATATGTATATATTTTTAATTAGCATTAATACTGCACACTGTAAATAAGTCGAAACGAGGCGGATCGAACCGATATATCGTACTGTATAGCTGTCATAGAACCTATCGGACGATTTAATGTTTGTAGTAACTGCAAGTGTAAAATAGTGTAAAATATTTATCTTTTCAAGCATTTAAGACATAAATATATTTTTATCTATATATATTTATCTCTTCAAGCATCAACTTAAACGTAATTTTATAAAGGTTTCCTCATTCAATGCTCTGAATTCAAATAAAAGATCAATAGAATTTTCATTATATGGCATTAATCCATTTTCAGCTAATTGCTTATGCAGCTAGCAGTGATAATGCTCTGAAGTCCATACCATATAGACTGTATACGATGATTATATAGTATGTGATGCCGTATTTTCTCTGAACATAAAAGCCATTCTTCCTTTTTGAAAGAAACGCATTTCGCTCTCCCATTGAGTACGCCGAGATCACACAGAAATAGTCGCATTTTGGTTGTATTTTCTTTTCTTTTCTTTTCGTTTAGTTTCGTTGTTTTTTTTTGTTTTTATTTTCGCAAAATTCAACGAATCGGCCGCAATTGAAGATTAAACATAAAACCCAATACATATGTATGTATGTGTATGTGTACGTAGATGTACATATGTATGTATGTATGTATGTATGTATATTCACTCCCCCATGCCACATGTCCATTAGCCGAAACGCATTCAATGGATATGTTTATGCGTGGTACCCCCACAGTCCCTACCCACCCACCTACCTCCCTTTTCATACTCTCCCCTGCAACCTGCTCGCCGCCAGTGTTGCCCCCTTGGGTGAGTTGTTTATACGAGTTGTTGGCTTCGATTGCAAGTGATGCTGATCCACTCCCCCCTCCCCTTCCCCATCTCTCTGGCGATTGCAGTTTTTTGTGTGTGTAAAGAAGAAAGAAGCGTTTGGCTGCCATCGTTTGCATCCGCATCCGCATCCGCCATGAAACACCCACAAATCACATTCAAAACGTGGTCAACTGTTGGCGGGTTGGTGCGGGCACTACTTGCACGCACGTATGTACTATGTACATGCGTGTGTGTGTGTGTGTGCTTCATTTGTATTTGTAATGCGTGCATTTTCATAGAAAATTTGTATTTAAATTGAAATGAATTTCAAATATACAATGCAGTCGTCGTGGCGTGCTTCAAAGTAGATGCCATTCCGAGAAATCAAAAAAAAAGAAAAAAAAACCAAAAAACCAAAAAGCAACAGCAAAAACACCCAAGTTAAAATCCAAGCAACAGCAGCAACAACAACAACAACAACAGCAGCAGCAGCAACAACAACAAGACAGCACGAGAATCTAAGACACGTCAAAAATAAGCAGGAAAAAAATGCATTGCTTTTGGGCAGCGCTGCTGCGCTTCTGCTTCTGCTTCCACTACTGCTTCTGCTGCTGCCGGCGGCGGCTGTCTCCTTTTTTGCTTTGCTTTGCTTTTGTTTTTTTTTTTTTTCATTTCTCGTTTTGTTTTTGTGCATTGCGTGAGAGGAGCAGCGACGGCGGCGGTGGCGGTGGCGGAGGGGATAGCTTAGCAGTGTGCGGCGCTTTCATGATTTGCCGCCGGCTGACGGCGAATTTGGCGTTCACCGGAAAGCAGCGTCAGCAGCGACGACGCGTCGTCGGCGTTTTGGCTTTTTGAATGCTCACACTTCCACACCGACACGCACACGCACACGCACACGCGCACGCAAACGCACGTCCTCGGCGGCTCTCTTGGCTGCCAACATACACGCTCGCCTGCTCTCTTTCAGTTCGTTTGCGGCGCTCTCTGTTTGCGTGTACGTGCAATGCACGTTTGTGTGCATGTGTGTGTGCGTGTTTGCTCTTTGCGCGTTTGCACGTTTGCACTTGTATTTGTGTAGGCTGCTCTCGAATGTGTGAAAAGGAAGTTCTGAGATATCACCTCTGCTTATTTGTATTTTACACCTCCACACACAACTTCACTTCCACCTCCTCCGCGGCCAGTATCGCCCGCGTCGTCATCATCATTTTCACCTTGCCGTTGCCGTTGCCGTCGGAAATCGCACCTCACGCTCGCAGCTTCGTTGCGCCTCGTCGTTCTCTATGTGTTTTATCACTTGCTCCGTCTCCCCCCCTCTCCCGACCCCGTCACCGGCCTCTGCCCCGTCGCCAGCGTCGTATCTTTTATGGTCAGCAGTTTCGGCAGCCGCAGCTGCCTCTCCATCGTTCTCCCTTGCACTTGCCCTCACCAACACACACACACACACACACACACACACTTCCTCTCGGTCTCTGTCACTTGATCTCTCTCCATCTCTGTCGTTCTCCCTCCTCTCGTGGCTCTGTTGCTGTTGCTGTTGTATTTGCCACCTTTGCATTTGCTTAGTCCCATTTCGACACATTTTCGTTTGCATTTCGTCAATCAGACAAACAATGCACAATGCAATCAGGACCCTTGGCTGCTTCTCTCTCTCTCTCTCTCTCTCTCTCCACCTTAATCGTTCTTTTTTTTGCTTGTGCGTGTACATGACAATTGCTTGTGCCACGCCTTGGCATTTTGGGTGGGCTAGGCTAAGCGGCAGCTGCAGCTGCAACGCATGCAACAAGTTGATCCTGAGCCTCGTTAGTCTTGTGATTGTTCTCCCAGGGTTCGGGCCATCAATTGCCTCAAGTTGCACAACGAGCTTTAGACTTACTCTCTCTCTCTCATTCTCGCTCTCTGTTTTTATACCCTTGCAGAGGGTATATTCATTTTGACCAGAAGTTTGCAGCGCAACTTAGGCGACATCTCTGAAATAAAATATACATATACATATATGTATATGTATATGTATATTGTTAATCAGCATCAGCAGGGAAGTTGAACTAAACATGTCCGTCTGGCTATCCGTCTGCTTTTTGCAACGCAAAACTAGTCTCTATTGGTTAGCTCAATTTAAGAGCTATCTTGCTGAAACTTGGTATACATGCTCATTATTGCTGCACCCTGTAAATAAGTCGGAAACAGCCGGATCGAACCGATGTAACGTTAGCTGGCATTGAACCTATCGGTCGATTTTTATTATTTTTCAACATATCGCCATAAAACTGTCCAAGTATGTCCTTTCAAAGCCGTAAAAGCTGTCAAAATCGGACTGATACATCGTATGGCTATAATAAAACTTGTCGGTCGAATTTTAATATTTCTTAAGATATCGATCGAATTTCAAAGCTGTTTAATATTTGGAGTAACTGCTGGGGTATGAAACCTCCGGCGTGCCGAAGGTAGCCTTTCTTTTTATACCCGCTCATAGAGTAGAAGGGTTTAATAACTTTGTTCAAACCAATAATGTAAGTAACATGCAGAAGGAGACATCTCCGACCCCTTAAAGTGTATATATTCTGGCTTAGGATCAACAGCCGAGTCGATATAGCCATGTCCGTCTGTCCGTCTGTCTGTCTGTCCGTGTGAAAACCTAGATCTCAGCTATTACAAGAGCTAGGACTTGCAAATTTGGTGACAATGTGTTATAATTGCACGCTGATCAAGTTTATTTTGGATTTTGGCCACGCCCCCTTCCGCTCCCGAAAATTGAAAAAAAATTGATTACAAGCGCAATTTTGATGCCATATTGTTCTATAACTATAGCTAGCCAGATGATCTCTGAAAATTTGGTAAGCACTCTCGACTGTAGCTTTCTTACTTGTTTGTTATTCCTCTTTCGCCGTTAACTAGGACCACCATATGTGGTTTGTGGAACATCCTGTCGGGCTTATAGCTGCAAACATCAATTGAATCGAACATCGAATAAATAATGAAATATCGAGAAGCATATAAATTCCAGCCGCAGTTCTTGATCCTGCTCTTTCAACCCATTTCGTCCCCCATTGCCCGATTGGCACACCCCCAAAATGATCAATCGCCTTACGCATGCCCAACCCCATCCCGCTCGCACCTTCACTTTTTGTTGTTCTGATCATGTTTATACATATACATAGTATATACATATTTACGTCTCCCCTTGTCTGACCCAAGAAGAAATAGTCAAGAATGAAAGAAAATAAAGAACTGTTTAGTCAACAGTTTGGGTTTTAATTACGGTTTTGCCTTTCGCCTTTTTGTCGCCGACTCCGAACTTCCTCCCCCGTCTGAACTGAATTTCATTTCGTCAACATTGTTGCCACATCAAAACAAACTGAAACACCAATTTCGTAGTGGCTGGCGTAGGTGGAGAAAAAGGAGGCAGAGGAGGAGCAGGCAATGGCAAATTTCATAAAGCCGTGGAAAAAGCAATTGATTAGCAGTTTTTAATGGCGTCACTGAACTGTGAAATGAAAATATGCAATCGATATCTTGGTTGGCTAACCGGAACTCGGGCATGTGGCCCGATCGAGTCCGATGATATTGCGCCAATACGTTTTGATCGTAAACAGAGATAAGAGACCTTTGCAGCAGAGGGCGGCAAGAGGTTTAAAACGGGTGGAGATCTATTTAAGCTTTAATAAGATTTTCATTTGGTTTGATAAAGCTCTGAAAAAGAGAGGAAAATAGACTTATATGCATAAGTCTATAATTTAGAGATTCCTCGGGCTCAAGCTGTAGTCGGAGCAAGAGAAAAAGAGTGGGGCTTAGTCGAGTTAAGAGGAAGTTCATGGCAGATCGATGGAAGAAAGATCAAAAGCTTTTGCTTGTAGAGATCCTATCCTAGAACTATTAAGATGTACCATATGTACAGACATAGTATGTCGAGTATGAGTAGGCGCAAATTTATCACTTGTGCGCTTGGGATCAATAAACAGAGCGAACGATCAATTGGCAATCTAACACGTGACAGCTTGAGAGAGGGAGGTGGCAAAGAGAGAGCGTGTGTTTGGGTAATAGGGGAGGTGGATGGATTGGGTAGTTGGCTAGGTTGGCAGTCTAGCAAGACCTTTCGCGTATCAATGCTATATAGTTGGATTTTATTGGCTTATAGAGCACAATCTATTAAATTATTATGATGATTGGGCTCGCTTATCAGATACGTTCGACAATTCGCGCTGTTATGGTTTATTTTTAGGCGTGAGCTATGCGCCTCTCTCTCGCCGATGGAAATGACTCGAGCGCCGACCGCAACGACGACGACGACAGCAACGATTCGATGTGGTTGCGTTGCGGTTGTTGTTGTTGTTGTTGTTGTTGTCGTGTTGTCGCTTAGTCGCCTCGCCTTGTCTTGTTGCTGTTGTTGTTGTTTGTCGATAATAAAAATGGGATCAATAAATTGTCAGACTGTTTGGCGCGATTCTCTCTACATTGGCCCAGGGTGGCGCTTCAATTTTTTGTTTCATGTTGTTTTCATTATTATTGCGCTTGTTGTTGTCGTCGCGGTGTTTGTTCTGTTGTTCCGTTGTTGTTGTTGTTGTTGTTGTCGTTGTGCTCGTTGCTGCAATCACGTGTCGGTAATCGTGTGTTCTCAACACCCGCATAAGCAAAGTCTGAGAAACAAGTTCAACGTATAATGTTGGGCAACTTTATCTAGAACTGATCTGCCAGTTATCGGCTGGCATATATCTTTTTTAAGTATACCTAGATTAAAACTAAAAACAGACTTCCATATTCAATATATTCCCTTTAAAGAGCAAACCCTAGAATAAAGTGAGTGAGTTTTGATAAATGACTGCAGGGTTACCCGTTGCATTGGCTGCGTAAACGCATAATTACTTAATGGAATCAAGCATGGCATAGAAAAGGCGAAGAAGGACCGGGCAGGGCAGGCAGGGAGCTGGAATCGTAACGCATAACGACGTCGGCATCGTATCGTACATCGTGCATTTAAAACGTATGCGTCCTACTTAAACTCGACTCGTTGCACAAATCTTATCTCTGGCCCCACTCAGTCACTCACTCACTCGCTTCCCACTCTATGTAATCAGGCATTATCAGAGCGATACTTACACACATATATGTACAGTACAGTGTACATGCATATATAGTAGGCGATACGCGGTGTGTGCGTGTGTGCGTGTGTGTATGTGTGCTACTTACTCGTGTCTGTGTATGCTGGGCGCAACTCGACTTTCAAGCCAATCTATAATTACAATAGCCAGGCTATAATTATAAATGACGAAAGTCATCGAAAAAAAAAAAAATAGAAAAAAAAAAAAATAGCCACATCAAAACATTATACACAACTCAATGATCGTCCACTTGAGATTTCAGTTCATTCGAATAACGGTTGCAAGAAGTCTTTGCCCGTATAGCCGATAATGTTGGCCGTGATTTATATGGCAATCAGGCAAGGAATACTCATATAGTAGGCCTAAAAATAGCAACAGATTAAGCCTGGTGGGCGCCAATATAGCTTCTGCTACTGCTGCTGCTGCTGTTTAACCTCAAACCTCATTAGCTTTTATTGATCGTTGAAAAGAGCTTATCGATAAGTTATCGATGCAGAAATTGCAATAAATTCCAGCCTTGGATTCTCTGTATTAAAGAAGTGTGACATAAGGCAACAGGTAGATTGCGGTGAACTAACTTTGAACTTGGACTTGTAATCGTTGAGGTTGTACAACGATAACTTATCGATTTCTAAGATTTTGAACAAATTCAAACAGAACGCTTATTTTCGCTAATTTCAATTGATTCAAATCGATGACTCGCAGAGCAATCAAGTGTTAAAATGATAGCTTACAGATTAATCCAAGGCAACAGTTCGATGACTTTACAATTTATTAATAAATTGTAGTGATATCGATCAATTTGACCACATAAACCACTTTTTTCTTTCTCTCTCCTTCTCTTTCCAGTGGGCTTCCGCACCCATGGCATCGCTCTGCATGAGGAGACGCAACTGCAGTGGATGTCTGAGCATTTGAGCTATCCTGACAATTTTCTGCATTTATCGGTGGACTACGAAAACGTCTAAACCTAAATCGAGGTGAAGATCTCCAGCAGGGCTGTTCCAGATTAAAAGAAGGAATCGATATACATCTACCTACTACAATATACATTTATATAAATCTTAGTGCTAGTTATTCAGTTAAGTTTAACGTACAACAAATTTCTGTACCATATTTATGCAATAATATACGTATATGTATCTATGTATATAGAATACCTATATGTACATATAAAAATCGATTAGCTTGTTATTAGCATTTATAACATAACGTAACGCATGTTGTTTCGACCAAAATAAAAAAAATAAATTAAAGAAAGACAAAAAAGGCAAAAAAAAAAAAACTGAAGAGATTTACACGTCAATTCGATCGATCATTTCTCGTATTTGTTCCCGCATTATTCTCCCGACAGGCAGTTCGTGCTATTTATAAGCCCTACGCGACGAGCCAAATCGATCGAGCGCAGGAAGTCGATCTACAATGCGAACTGTACGCAACCTGGGCATATCGAGGGGCAAAATAACCCATAAATGGTTATAAATTTTAGAAAGCACAACGATATCATTCACTGGCTGTGCCGACTTTGCTATGCACTACATATAGTATATACTTTAGAACTTATACTATATACTTTAGAGTTTAGTTTGGGAACTACTTTGTTTCGCTAAGATTTCTCAGCTTAACTCAAGTTAGAGAAGTCTTACCCAAATGATCTTATTTGATAGCCCTACCTACATCATTTTTTGCCTATTCCAAAAAAGATATATGAAGTTATATATCATATCTGGTTAATTATAGTACATCACGTATTTAAATATAGTCATCGGTTTACCTTGAGGGGAAAACCCGTATACCCCCCTTGTGAAGAGTGCAGAAATGTACTAGGTGTATGCTTTATAAAGAAAATCGTATACAAGTATACCCGATAAATGTACGTGTGATATATGTGGGTCTCTGTGTGCGAGTCAGTCGTGTTCACTGGGTTCATTGATTAGGCCACTTGCGATTTTTATCCGTTGTCAAGATAATGGCGACCTTACACAATATTCCAGCGAGTTGCGAGCTTTTTTCGCCTTCACTTCGCCTTGCCGTGCCCCACCTTGCAGTGTTTTGCCCCCTAAGACTTAAGATTGTTTTCATTAATTATTTGAAGAGCATCGATTTGGAAATGTCACACACAATTCTCGGCAAATCGATTTCGATTCGATTCGATTTTTGTCTGTCTCCGACGCGTCGGACGCAAGTCTAAAAATAGTCAACGCCACTTGAGAATGATTAATTCGATTATTATTATTATTTATTATTTATCTAGGTCGTTAAGTGAAATGGAAAGCAAGCAGCCCTGGCGTTGGGCGAACAAACAGATATGTTACAAACATATATATTATATACTGATACAGATAATATAGTATATATAAAGAAAAATGTATTGTCGCCATTCGCGATCGGTTACGATGACAAACCACTTGCCTTTCAGATGCGGACACTATCGCCACATTGATGGATCTGTGCGTTTTGCATGTACCAGGTGCCCCAATGCACCTATAACTATATATAAAATAGAGGTACATATTTCTCTGTACTCTATTTGCCTGGCCGACATCGATCGAGCATCTATTTGTCCATTTGGTCATTGATCGATCCGCTCACTTTGCTCTGTCCAAATAGCAGCGGCTATCTTCGCTGATCGGCGGGAAACATTCTCGAGTGGAACCAATAACTTATAGCGTAGAACACACAATAAACAATCGATTCTGATGCCAATTGCCATGAGCCGGGCAATGCATCATTCGCAGATTTGGACGACGATCCTCGACGAGTGGATGATCACTTCGCCAGATAGGCACCAACTAGTAGATATGTATGTACGCCCAATGTGATTCACAGGAGGCTTGAGCGGTTACTCAGCAATAGAGGGGCCTGATCATTTGAGTTACTGATCAGTATACTGACTACTTAAGCGAGGTTCACATTGGAATCAACTATTCTTTCGTCAGTTACATACATATATTTTTCTTTTTAATTTCTATATAACCAAGCATTTAATTAAATTCCACGGATAATCCTCAAAGCATGCTTGAAGATCGGCAAGTGCAAAAAAAAAAAAAAAAATTAAGAACGGCTACAGTCAAGTGTTGACTGTATAAGACCTAGGAATTTTTGGAGATCATGAAAAAAATCAGATTGACAAAGCTGTTATTGGTAAACGCGTTTTTCAAAGAAAAATGATAAACAAAACATATAATTTTCAGTTAGACGGCAAGCAGTCCAAGCAGTTGGAAAAAACACTGCTTGCTTGCTTGCAGTGGGCGCAGTGCAAATTTATAGGAAACGTTGAATAACTTTTATGTTCATTATCCGATCGGAACCAAATTTTCAGCGATCGTTAAGGTGGTGATAGTTATAATACACACCAAAACTGAATACTCTAGCTTTATTATTGCGCTTGCTATTCGGTTTATCGATTTGCGGGGGAGGAAGTGGGCCCAAATTTAAAAATAAAATTTACAGCGTATGACCCACATGAGTATTGTCACCAAATTTGGTAGCTCTAGCCTTTTTAGTTTCTGGATATAGGCGTTTATACAGGCGGACGGACAGAGAGGCGGACAGACAGACAGGGCTCAATCAACTCGGCTAGTAATCCTGAGCAAGAATATATATACTTTATGGGGTCGCAGATGACTCCTTCTGCCTGTTATGCACATTTCGACAAACACAATAGACCATGTATATTTTTAAAATCCATAGTCTAATTATACCTAAAAAGAGCTACCAATTTCAATGGGGTTTCTTATCAAAAACCAAAGAACGGGTATTCAATGGGCGGGGAGGATCAGGGAACTGTGTTGATTCGTGAATGCTTTGCAAGTTCTGTTGTTAGATCACAGACCTGGTATTGCGATGCTAAAACATCACGAGGGAGACTAAAGATAACACACTATGCTCTAGATATACGTAAGTATTCTATACTATATGAATGTTGACTTAGCAGATTCATTGCTGTGAGCGATCGTTGTAGAATCTTACATCATTTGATTATTTTCGATTTGATAGCAAAACTTTCTCAAGCGCATTTCGATTGAGTATTTTTCTGTGCATTTTTCGGTATTTTCTATGAAACGTTTTTCTTTTTTTTATTGTACCTTTGCTTGGTGCCATCACAAATGCAGTCAGGTACAGCAGCGCAGACTAGCCAACCTACAACCTCCCCCTGCCCCCACCGCTGGCACCTCAGAGGCGCCCCCGCTCTCACTGTCACTCCCCTTTTCTTTGTATTTGTTAACTTTTTGGCGTTTGTGCCCAAATCTAAATCGAGAAATAAATCCCGTGAAAGCGCATCACATTGCTTTGGCAGCGCACATGATCAGCTGCGGCTGCTGCTGCTGCTGCTGCGCTGAGGCAGCGGCGTTGCACCGATGCAGTCAGCAGTCAAAAGGGTTGGTGGCGGGAGAGGGGATGGTGCTCGAGAGGGGGAGCTGTGTAATTGCTGCTTGCGAATATTTGTCACGTGGCGATACAAAGAAAAATTTGCACAGCAACAGCGCGATGCAAAACCAAATCGAACAACATTTCGGGATAGCAGAAGAGGGTAATAGGAGGTGGTGAGGAGGGGTAATGGAAGAAGAAGGGGTGGGAGAAATCAGAAAGGCGGGAGAGAGGGATAGACGGATAGACGGAAAGCGTAGGGGGGTAGGGAGGTAGTAGATGGGGGGGAGGGCAATACTAGAAATGGAATACACCCCCTAAGGGGCCGAGCGTGGGCACGTTGCAAATGCCACAATTTGGATGTTACCCAGATATTAGAACGCAAGCTGTCACTGCAGGTGCATGTGTGTGTGTGTGTGTATGTGTGTGTTAGGGTGTGAGTGTGGGTGTGTGTGTGTATCTTCGGTCGCTTATTCTTCTTGCATTTGTGTTCACTGTTCGGGTACATTTGTATACCATTCGACCATTAAAAAAAATGGTCAAAAATGGTATACTAAGTTTGTGCAAATGTATGTAACAGGCAGAAGGAGGCGTGGCAGAGTCTACAAAGTATATAGCCGAAAAACTTTTTTTTTATTATTTTAGCTATTATAGATTTTGACTTTGCATCAATATTGTCAGTCAAAATATGATTGTAGCCCTTTTATATTGTTTCGCAAATAATTTTGTTGTACGAGCAGCTAGATAGCGGGTATATTACAGTCGAGCATACTCGACTGTAGCTTTCTTACTTATTTTAATATTTATTTACTTATTCATTATATTTTATTTTCTTTATTTCGTTTTTGTTTCTTCTCTACCAGACTGTATGCAAATTTTTCTTACTCAATACTTTATGTAATTTGATAGTCAATCAACTTTATCTTTTACCGAGGATATATTAATATTACCAGACTCAATATATGAGTTTCTTAATATGATTACAAAATCCTCATATAGTTTAAACACTGTAATAAACTTAAAGCTGCATGAGGAAAAATCGGATTAAAAGGTTTGTACAGGATCTTGTATAGTTTTACCAAAAAAAAAAATATTGATGTGACCACATTGCATAGAGAACAAGAAAGAACGGCTACAGTCAAGTGTTGGCTGTATAAGACCATGGATTTTTGAAGATCATGAAAAAATCAGATTGAGGAAACTGTTATTGGTAAACGTGTTTTTCAAAAATAAATAATAAACAACACATATAATTTTTAGTTAGACGGCAAGCAGTCCAAGCAGTTGGAAAAAAACACTGCTTGCTTGCTTGCAGTGGGCGCAGTGCAAATCTATATGAAACGTTGAATAACTTTTATGTTCATTATCCGCATTGAATCTGTGCAATAGAATTTTTTAATTTTTGCCCTACGAGGCCTTAATTGGGATGCAAACTTAAGATTACCTTCTTACTCTAGTAGACTTCTCTTATAAAATCTTCCGTCTTTAGCCAATAGTAGAACCATGCTTGGTGTACTGTTTATAAATAACCTTATTCAAGGTGACATTGATAGTGAAGACTTGGTTAGCCAGTTATACTTCTCTGTCCCCTTTAGAAACTCTCGTAACTTCCTACCTCTAACACTTTCTCACTGTAGGTCAAACTATGCCTTGCATGAACCCATTAGGGCATTATGTTCAAACTATAATAACTTATATTTTATCATAGCTAATTCAAATGCTGTAGACTTAAAATCTTTAATTCTTTCTCATCTGTGTAGAAATTAGTCCTTACTAGTGTATTTTCCTCTTTTCCTCGTTTATCTTTTTTCTATCCATGAACTATATATCTTTACTCACTATCTAATGTTGGATTTTCTTTCACGCTTCCTCCGGTCGATGTAGCGTACTAACAACTAACACCTAACACAAACAACTAACACCTAACAATCTTTTCTGATCTGATTGGGTTTTTCTGGGTTTTCCCCAATCCTTTTGCAACAAATGTTGGATCATTTTAAATAAATAAAATTTTTAATTATTCTTTTGTTCACCTAGACTAGTCGTTAAATTTTTGTTTTAAATTGTAATTATTTACTTCACTTTTAATTTTAATTTTTTTAATCTTAAAGATTTTAACTTAATTATCTGAAAATTTTTTTAATTTCATATTTAATCTTTTAAAATTGTGTGTCGACTGCCATTAGTTGACGTTAAATAAATAAATAAATAAATTATCCGATCGGAACCAAATTTTCAGCGATCGTTTAGGTGGTGATAGTTATTTTTTTAAAATCCATGGTCTAAAAAGTAGAATATTAAGAATTTCATTTAAATTATATATGGGTCCGATTCTTAAAAGCTTTGACAAATGCATCAAAAACAAAACGATTAGATTCAGATATATGTAGAACTCTGACTTCGATCACTTCTATGTTTATTATCCGATCATAAACATGTTTTCAGTGATCGTTTCTGTTGTGATTATGATCATCACACCAAAATTGAATACTGTAGTTTTAGAATTGCGCTTGCCATTCGACTTTAAACGATTTGCAGGAGGCAGAAGTGGACGTGGCCCAATTAAAAAAAAATCTTTAAGAGCTTGGGACTTTTAAAAGTCTTGTCGCCAAACTTGGTGGTTCTAGCTTTTTATACCATTGCAGATGGTATATTCATTTTGGTGAGAAGTTTGCAACGCACGTTAGGAGACATCTCCGACCATATAAAGTATATATATTCTTAATCAGCATCAATAGGGGAGTCGAACTAGCCATGTCCGTCTGTCCGTCCGTCCGTCCGTCTGTCTGTTGCAACGCAAACTAGTCCCTCAGTTTTAGAGCTATCTTGATTGGTACATTGTTTCTGTAAAAAAGTCGGAACGAGCCGGATCGGACCAATATATCGTATAGCTGCGAGGAACCTATCGGTCGAATTATGTTATTTTTTAAGATATTGCTATGAAATTTTTTCGATATGTGTATGAAGGTATTTAAGTATGCCCTAAAATGCTGTCAATATATGTAATACTTAAAATTTTTTTTAGAATTAAGCCACGCCCACTTTTGCCCAAGTCAATCTATAAATTGTATTAAAAGGGGAATTTTAAAGCTGGTACGGCCATTTTTAGTGTGTACAATGACTATGATCACTAAAAAGATCTCTTAAAAATCCAAAAATATCGAAAAAAAAATAAAAGATATTTTAACATTTAAAATCGTTGAGTTTGCATAATCAATACTTGACTGTAGCCGAACTTACTTACTTTATAATTGTTTTTAGGATTTTCTTAATTGTTTTTAATTTGAATTTTTATTATTTCTATTTGTTTCGCTATATGTATACCCGCTACTCATAGAATAGAAGGGTATTATAATTTGTTCAAAGCACACTCGAATGTAGCTTTCTTACTTGTTTTTTTTTTTAAATTAATTTATTTTATTTGTAAATGTTTCAAAAATTTCTAAAATGATCTTATCTGACAAGCTTTGGCCACCTGGCTTCTACGAAAAGTGCATGTCTGTGTATGTGCGTGTGTTACTGTGTGAGTGTGTGTGTATGGTATGAGTGTTGTCTACTTGGCGATCGTAGCGCATTTCTTGTGTACTTTTGGCCAACTTCTTGCACAGCGCAAATTCTTTCCCAAGCCGGCAAGCACAACTTACACACGCATGCACGCACACACACACACACACACACACACACACAAACACACACACACACACACACACACACACACACAAACACACACACTCACACACAATGACGAACTGCCTCTTGCCAGTTGATGTTTGGTTTAACGTTTACCAATATGACTGCGTCGCTGCGTCTCTGCCAGCAGCAGCGTCGCTGCCCTCGTCGCCTTCAACGTCAACGTCAGCGGCGTCGGTGGCTCTGGCTCGTGATTGGCGCATAGTTTGGCAAACGAGAGCACTTTATTTTTAAACGATTTAAAAATATAAAGCATTATAGAATTTGGCGGCTTAGTCATAGCGCTAACCATCCGGCAATACCGAAACCCGAAAAGCTACAAAGAACAAGAGAGAAAGCTACAGTCGGGTGTGCTCGACTGCTATATACCCGCTACCCAGCTGCTCGTACATCAGAATTATTTGCGAAACAATAAAGAACGGCCACAATCATATTTGGACCGTAAAAGCCCATGGACTTACAATACTGATGCAAAGTAATAAAAAAAAGTTTTTGCACTCATTTAATTTTTGAGGCGGGCGGGACTCGAACCCGTAAATGCATAATATTACTGATCGTTTTGCAGTCCACAACTTAACCCATTTTACCACCGTACACGCACACACTATTCGGCACAATGCTGCAGGCTGCGCTGCCTCCGGTGTTTATTATCCGATTGTTACCAAATTTTCAGAGATCATCTGGCTAGTTATAGTTATCATATAAACCGAAAAAAGGACAATATGGCATCAAAATTCACACGGACAGACAGACGGACATGACGATATCGGCTCGGCTGCTGATGCTGAGCCAGAATATATATACTTTATGGGGTCCGAGATGTCTCCTTCTGCCTGTTACATACATTTTTGGTTTGAACAAAGTTATAATACCCTTCTACTCTATGAGTAGCGGGTATAAAAAACGAAACAGATCTTAGCCGGAGAGATCACACAGTTCGCGGCAAAAACATATAGAAGAGTGATCTAAGGGTTAAGCACATGGAATACGCGTACCATGTTGAATAGAACGATAGTATTTAATGTCTTCGCGTAACAAGTACAGCAAGTACGGTGGCCACTCGCCAAGTAAGAAACGGCATAAGCTTCCTGGCAGATCGTTATAGATCGAATGTAGTGCCAAGATTTCAACAATATTGCGAATTATAAAGGGACTTGATAGATAGAGTCGAATTGAAACGGTTTTGCACGAAACTTAACTTGATTTTCAACCGATCGTTTTACTACATCATATAGTTTTATGATCAGTTCTGTAAAAGGTGAAATATTAAGTTTTTAGTTAGTTAAAACTAGGTATATCGTACAAGTTTTCCGTATTTATCAAGAATATACAAGTAAAGAAAGCTACAGTCGAGCGCACCCGACAGTAAGATACCAATCGCCCAGTTTCCAAAGAAATTGTCACACTTTTAATTCCTCTGGAAGGGTTCATATGCCACCTATTGTTTAAATTAGATCTATCTTTGAATACCGCCATCTACATATGAAAACGTCATAGCAATTAGCTTTACACACACTACGGCTGATTCAAAGCAACGCGACGATGACGTCACGACATGCTGCAAAGGCGCAAGCAGTGGAACTAGGGAAAACGTTTAATTAAATATATTTTGTGTTTATGATCCGATCGGCTTGAAAATTTTAATATATATGCATATAGTGTATATCTATGTATATGTTAAACCAAAACTTTAATACTTTCGTCACAAAGCTAACTCAAAAATTTATTTAACAATTATTAGAGGTGGTGGGCGTGGCACCTCAAATTTGAAATAAACTCCAGGAGCTTGTGATGTCTATACACCAGCGTGCCAAATTTGGTGTCTCTAGCTTTTATAATAGCTGAGATCTATGTGTTCACACAGACGCGTGACGGACAGACAGACGGACAAGAATGAATATATTTGGACAAACTTAGTATACCATTTTTGACCATTTTCAATGGTCGAATGGTATAATACAAGTAAGTACTATAGTAAGTACTACTACGATAATAAAATACTAATTTCTTCAAATCTGCATTACCCTGAGATATGATAATAATCTTTCTAAAGAAAAACCTTGCAAATGCAGTGGAAATTCTATAAAGAAGGAAGATGCCAAAATGAAAACCTAACTCATTAACTCATTTGTTACCGATCAAACCTTAGATCACTCAAATAATGATATATCTTATAACTGAAACAAAGTGAATTATCGCTTTTGTGCATCGAGTTCCTTCCAAAATGGCAGCTATATCATGGCAAACATATCAAACCGTTCCTAAGTGCACAATTTCCTGACATTATGAAATCCTCAAGATCGGGGCGCACCGGGTGATCAACTATGGCAATGTGTGTGATGTCAATATGTGTGCCTATTGATGCAGGGCATGAAAAATTGCACAAGTAGCGATCGAACACGATCACATAATACCCGTTTGGGTAGCGTGATCTGTGATTATTGGCGATCGCCAGATCGGGGCTCGGAGATGGGCGATTGGTGACCGGGCATCGGGCATCGGGCATCGGGGATCGGGGATCGGGGCTCGTCGCTGATCAGCAGATCTGCCAATTGCATAAGGGCCACGAATTATTTGTTGACTGAGCGTATGCCAAGAGATTAACAAAAAGAAACTGCAAAAGCGAAGGGGGGGAGGAAAACAAAATGGCGACTGCATAGATCAGTTGAGAAGAAAAAAAACCAGTTCAATTTAAATTTTTTTTTTTTGTTAATAGAATAATTTTTTTATTTCTTGTTCAGTTTTCTGTGTGAGTTTTTTTCCCCGTTGTTGTTGCTGTAGTTTTCGATTTGAATTATTTCCTTTCAATGTATAAAAATACTGTGTGTTTCGTTGTTGTTGTTGTTGTTGTATACGTATGTATATAGAATATCATATAGGCTCCTATATATGTATGTAAAGTTTTGCATGAAAAAAAACCATTTCTTGTATATAAATATATTGTATATATTTTGTATATATATATTTATATATATATATATGTATATATAAAGTATATATATCTATGTAATTGTTGTTGTGTGTGTGTGATCAGATATATATATATATATTTATATAGCTAGTTGTTTAATTGTTTATCAGCAGTTTTCAACAATGTATTAAATTTTGTTTGTTCATATCACAAGAATTTTCAATTTCCCCAAAAAAAATGTTACATATACTATATATGTATATATGAATATGCATGTATATAAACTATATATGTATGCATATATATATTTGCGTGTATGCATTTTGTATATATATGTATTTCCTAGATTACTATGTATAAATTTCTAGCCTATATAAAAAGAATTACACATTTGATTAGTTCCTGTTTGTTAACTCCATTTCGTGGGCTGGCCACGCCCACGCTTTTTGCAGCCATGACAACAAAATTCATGTGTGTGTGTATGTAAGGGTGTGTGTGTATGTGTGTAATTGTTGTTTTAAAGCTTTCTCTTGCAATCAGTTTGATATTGTATATTTTTCGTTATTCTCGATTTGAGTTTAGCGTAAAATTCTTTAACAAATTAAATTTTCTGCTTGATAATTTAAAAAAAAATCCGTTGCATTTTTTGCCTTCTTTTGTATACAATAAAATAAGTTAGGATTATTTACACAAATTACAAAAAAAAAATTTGTTAAAGTTTAAATAAAATACCAAAAAAAAAAATACATTTTAAATTACGAATAAGGCTAGACGAAATGATGAGCTTAATTTTATTTTGCGTGGAACTTAATTTTAATTTGTTCCTAGAAATTAGCAAAAAAAAAAAGGAATTACAATTAATTCTTTATAATTATGACAATTACTTTGCGTACTCTCTCGCTCCCTCTCTCTCTCTCTCTCTCTCTGTATATGTGTGTGAGCTGATATGTTTTTGTTTTTTGGAAGTATTTTCATATTTCATTTGATTTAATTAATTAATTAATTTTAAAATAAATTTAACAATTGAAACAGGCAGAGTAGAACACGTTGCTTCTGCTTAATTTGTAACTTGCAAGGCCAAGGACCAAGCCCATGGCCACGCCCCCCTACTTGGTGGGATTGATAGTGCTTATTGTCGCCTCTTTCCATCTTCCCCCCTCTCTCTCTCTCTCTCTCTCTTTCTATGCCAGCAATGTGATGGGCGCTGCCCGTGCGCCTGTAGTAGGCGTGGTTGCTGCCACTGCTGCTGGGGCAGCAACTGTTGCAGCTGCTGCTGCAGCTGCCGAGGGCGGCGTAAGGCGTGCAGCGCCCAAGGCGGCCAGCGCCTCCTGATCCAGCCAGCTCTGCAGATGCGAGCGCTGCAGCAACTGTTGCTGCTGTTGATGTTGCTGCTGCCGCTGCTGCATGATGCTGATTAAGTTGTCGTTGTAGACGGCTGCGTGCAGCTGCAGATTGAGGCTATAGCCGTGAGCGGAGCTGGCGCTGGCGCTGTCGCTGTAGGTGGATGAGCTGCTCTCGTAGCCGGAGACGGGTGAACCCTTGGGGCAACAGAAGCCGGTGGGTGAAAGCGCCGGCGCCGAGAAGGGGCTGAGCACGCTCTGCGGTGTTGATGGCTTTCTGCTGCTGCCGTTGCTGCTGCCGTTGCTGCTGCCGTTGCTACTGGCGTTGCTGATGTTGCTGACGTTGCTGTTGCTGCCGGTGCTGTTGCCGCCATGAAACTGATGCTGAGGACTCCCGGCGGGAAATGGCGGCGGGATTGTGGCGGTGCCACCAATTGCACCAGGAAATTGCATCAGCAACGGCGGCGATTGAAAGCAGCTGGCGGCATTGCTGGCATACGATGGATGATTGCTCCAGATGATCGGCTCCCGTTGCTTGGGCGTGGCGCGCTTCTTCTTCTTCCCATTGCCATTGCCATTGCCATTGAGCGTGGCATGCTCCTCATCATCGGCATCGGCATCGCGCTCATCCTCCAGCTCATCGGCATCAGCATCGCGTTCATCGTGCAGCTGCAACTCCAGCTCAGAGTCCTCCTCCTGCGCATGTAGATCGCCAGCAACTGTTGCCGATGCCTCGTCCAGCAAATACGGCTTGAAGAGCTTAACCTGCTTGGCCGGCGGCAGCTTACGCTGTTCCATAGTTCCTGCTGCTGCTGCCTCCGTCTCCGCCTCGGCCTCCACATCGACATCGATATCAACATCAGCATCGGCGTCTGCATCGGCATCGGCGTCCTCCTCGTTGTCGCTCGGCTCGCACTTGATGGCCTCCAGCTTGCTTATCTTGTCCACCGGTAGAGCCGTCTCGCTGTGCCACAGCGTCTGTGCCGCACGCTTGCGGCAACTCAAATCGACGCAGGCGCCCGACTTGAGCAACTGTTGCTGCTGTTGCTGCTGTTGCTGGTGTTGCTGTTGCTCGCGTTGGCGACGCGCTGCGCTGCTGAGCGACAGATCCATAGGCGCGGGCGTGGCAGCCGGCTCCAGGCGCGGCTCCAGTGGCAGATAGGCGGGTAGATGGTAAGCGTAGCCAAGCGGCTGCTGTTGTTGCTGCTGCTGCTGCTGCTGCTGTTGCTGCTGCGCCGGTGGATGAGGAATGTGGCTGCTGCTGCTGTTGCTGCTGCTATTATTGCTGCTGCTGCTGCAACTGTTGCTGCTGTAAATTGGCACGGCGTTTGGCACTTGATGTTGTTGTGTATTTGAACTATATGGCAACGTTGTGGCACTGATTGTTGTTGCTGCACTGCTGCTGCTGTTGTTACTGCTGCTGTTGTTGGCAATTGCAACTGCCGCCACGACGGCAGCAATTTTGGCTGCCGACAATGTGGAGGCCTCGCTGCCGCCAGCAACTGTTGCTGCAGCTGCATCGCTTGGTGGCGACAACAGTTGCAATTGCTGCTGCTGCTGCTGCTGCTGATGTTGCACATTGATTGGTGGCAGGGGCAGTGACAGTGCTAGCGGCACGGGCACATGCAAATGGCCAAGAGTTGCTGCTGTTGCTGCTGCTGCTGGCGATGCTGATGCTGCCGTTGGTGCTGCACCGCCTGTTGCTGCTGCCACTGCTGCCGCCAAATGATGATGCGTATGATGCGGATGCCCGAATCCATTGGTCATATAATGATGCGCATGCGCTGCTGCAGCAGCTGCCGCAGCAGCCGCCGCTGCCGCGGCCGCAGCCTGATGATGATGATGATGATGGACATGATGAGCTAGCGGCAGGTTGTGGAACTGATGCTGCTTCAATTGCTGCGCGTGCAGTTGCTGCTGCGTGGGCAGATGCTGCTGCTGCTGCTGCTGCTGTGCGACCAAGTGTTGCTGCTGCTGCTGCGCGTGATGTTGCTGCTGTGAGTGATGCTGCTGCTGTTGCTGCTGTGAGTGATGTTGCTGCTGCTGCTGCTGCTGTTGCTGTTGCTGCTGTTGGTGCTGATTGTTGGCCACCGAGGAGCGCAGATTGTTCTCGCACTGAAGCCACTTCTGGATCTGGCGGCGATGGATGTTGTACTTGCGCGCCGTGGCACGTTGATTGCCCTTGCAATCGTTGTCGTTGCGATACGATTCGAGCACCTGCAGCTTGAACTGCGGCGTGAAGATGCGCCTCGATCCCATTTTGGGACTGCACGCGTTGCCTGCTGTCGAGTTGCAACCGTTGCTGCTGCTGTTTCCCTCAGCCGTCGGCTGCTGCTGTCGCTGCTCGGCAACCGCAACTGTTGCTGCTGCCGCGGGCTCCTTGGCTGCGTGTCGCTTGTTTTGCTGCTGCTGTTGCTGGTTGAAGCTCAATGCTGCTGCTGCCATGGCTGCTGCTGCTGCTTGTGTTGCTGCACTGCTACTGTTGTTGCTGTTGCTGTGGTTATCCATATTGTTGTTGCTGTTGTTAACAATTTCGTTGCGTTTTGTATAAAGTTATGTTGCTGCTTATCAAAAATAGAGTTTGTTGCTTCTCTCGCTCTCTCGCTCTCTCGCTCTCTCTCTCTCTCTCTCTCTTGTTGTTGTAAATAGTTGTGATTGTTGTTGCATTTGTAGTAAAATTGCTCTAAAAGTTGCTGCTGTTGTTGCTGTAGCTGTTGCTACTTGCGTGCGACGCTTGCGACGCTTGCGCTTTCATAACTCGCGATCTGGCAGCGCTGGCCAAACAACAACAACAACGCACGCACACCGAGACAAGTGAGCGCCACAACAACAACAAGACGAACACAAAATATAAAAAACACGTTAACGTCGTCGAAAATTGTTTTTTTTTTTTTTTGCTCTCCTTGCTGCCGCTGTTGCTGTCTCTCGCTGTTGTTGCTCCTCTTTAGGTTGTTCTTGTTGTTATTGTTGTTGTTCACACTTTGTGTAATAAAGTCAAGTTCGAAGCGAAACGAAACCAACAGAAAAAATCCAAGCACAGTTGCACAGTAAACGCCAAAAAAAAAAAAACGTATATATAATAATAATATAACCAAATCGAAAACGTTCTCAATCTCAATCTGAATCTGAATCGGAATCTGCTCTTAATTCTTAGTTCGCACGACAAAAAACACGACGAGCGCACACAACACACTGAGCAAAAATTGTTCCTCTTGTTACTTTTGCCGTTTGCTGTTTCAGTTTCAGTTTATGTTTTCTGTTTTGTCTGTTTTCTGTTCTGACTACGCGACGCGCGATCCGCATCCGCACGGCAAGGAATCCAAAACACAATTGTTCTGCCTTCTGCGTTCTACTTCAAAGTCACGTTCTAGACTGGCTGGCCCGACAACGTCGGCTGGCGATTGTCGGTTGTCGGTTGTCGGCTGTCGGCTGTCGGCTGTCGCTCGTCGTTGCTCTCTCGCTACTTACACGGACGCACACACACACACACACACACACGCGCGCGCGCCCGAGAACGAAACAAAACGAAGCGAAATTAACTGAACTGAACGAATGAACGCGGCTGCGGCGGTGGTGGTGGCGGTGGCGGTGGCGGCGAAGCAAAAAACACCAACACCAACAACAACAAGCTCAACGCGCGCGCGCCTCTCAGTCTAAGAGTGGGAGAGTGCAGTCGACGCTCTGTCTGCGCGTTTGTCTACAGCTCGCTCGGTGTGAGTGAGTCTGTGTGTGCGTTCTAATAGCTCATCAGCTTGCCGAGGCAACAGCGCAGCAAGTGTGCGTGCATCAGTGTGTGTGTGTGAGTGTGAGTGTGAGTGTAAGTGTGAATGTGAACGAGTAAGACACTTGGCGGGCCCCAGAGCTGCCGTCGCTGACGCCAGACTAAACCAGTTGTTGTTTTTGCTGCTGCTCTTGCAGTCCAACACCAGCACCAAGAGACAGTAGAGGCAGCAGCAGCAGCAGCAGCAGCAGCAGCAGAGGCAGAGGCAGAGGCAGAGGCAGTGACAGCGGCAGCAAAAGCAACAGCGCGGCGCTGAGCACTGCAGACAAACTGACGACAATCGTCGGCGAGGTGTCTGCGCCCCTGTATTATGCATGCTTGTATGTACATACATATGTACATAACCTATGCATGTCTATGTGCATGTGTGCCTTGCTGCTTAGGTGTGTGCTCTTTCTCTGCGAGTGTGCGTGTGTGTGTGTGTGAGACTCGTTCTTGTTGTGCTGTGTTGCGACCGCGGCGCTTTTGTGCGCTGGTGTGGAGTTGATTTTCAGCTACGCGAGCCAACCGACAGACGACCGACGCGTCGGACACAATGGACAGAAGGGGACGGAACACCGAACGACGATTGCTGGCCCTGCCCCCGGGCACAGCCCAGGCCCGATCCGACTGCCGTGCCGCACAGGCAGGCGGCTTAGCTGACTAACTGACAAACAAATGTGTGTGTGTGTGTGTGTGTGTGTGTGTGCTTGGCCACTCCAAGAGAACGCACAGTGGGGCCATGATGATCTGCAATGTGAATCATGTGATTGCATGGCTTGCGATTGCGATTGCAATTGAAAATTACAGACGGCCATGGCCCCCAGTGATAATATAAAGCCGAAATAGGAAAAAATACACACTGAGCCCTGTTAAGTTCAAGTGACAATTAAAGTTTGAAGTTAAAATTTGTATTTTCAGAATTAAATTTGAATTTCTATAAAAAAAAAAAATTTCCATTTATTTTTGATATAAAAATATTTAAAAAAAAAACAGAGAATTTTCTTAACTAAACCAAATTGTAATTTTAATTTTACCATTTTTCAATTCGACTGTTTAAAGTCGACAGTTTTATTTTCGTATGCTAGCTCTGTATTTAGTTAAAGAAAACGAAATGTCCAATAATAATAAATGGTAAGTAATACGCTTTCTGAAGCCAAATTAAACTGTTAATGCACATATGTATAACTATTATAATGCACTGAGTGAATGCTTCAAGTAAAGCAGAAGTTCTACAAAAATATTTATAGAGATTTATCTTAAAGCTTATATTAAATGCATTTTGTTCCGTTAAGCTATAACAATGCCATTTCTTACTCTTTCGAATGTACTATGTACATCGAGACTAAGAGCTTTTGTTAAAATATTCTGTTTATCTCAAAGCAAAATAACTGTCTTAATATTTTGAAAATTACGAGATTTCCCAGATTAAAGGTCGTTAACTACATAAGCATCCTAAAACGTAAAACCAATCGATATTTTAATTTAAATAATATTAATTATTACGGTTTATTAAGACGACTTTTAAATAAAAAAAAATTATTAAATAACTTTTAAAGTTTATTTGTTTTGGTTTTTTAAGTGTCTGGCTCCACTGTGCTGCTGCTCTTGTAGCTACGCCAAAGCAGCAGCAACAACAACGACAGCGACGACTGCGAACCACGTTGCGTCCGCTGCCAACTTACGCTACAATTTCGCTGGCTCTGCCAGTTTACACACACACATATACACAAGCTTGCTCGGCCACAGATATGACTTCATGCCAGTGTGCGTGTGTGTATGTATGTGTGCGAGTGTGTGCGCTATAGTCGTGGCTGGCAGACATTCTGGCACTAGGGCTCGGCCCGGACGTCATGTTGCTTGGTGCTTTTGCTTTTGCTTTTGCCCGACGCGACGCGACGCGACGCGGCGACGAAGTGACGCAGCGACTGAGCGTCACATGAACTTGTTGAGCTTGCCGTTGACTGAAGTGCTCCGGCTTCGACTGCGACTGCGGCAACGGCAGCGGCAGCGGCAGCAGGGGGAAATGCGCAGGCCAAGCCTTTGCGTCGTCCCACCTACTCTCCCCTTCCCCATCCCTTATGCTGTGTATGCATGCGCGCATATGCAAGTACGCGCGCGCAGTGTATGTCTGTCTGTATGTCTCTTTTTGTGTATGTGTGTGTCTGTGTAGCGTACACAGACGAGAATCAACTGTTGAATGTGTAATGTACTGAGCACAAGAGCGATGCGTTTTTAACGTGTCCGCTCGTGCACGTATGTATGTACATATGTATATAAGTATGTACGTAGGTATGTATGCATGTTAATATGTATGTATGTATGTTCATATGTATGTATACATGTTTGTATGTATATAATATGTGTTTGCCTGCGCTTGCACTGTGGGTGCATTGCAGTCACTGCTGCTGCTGTTGCTGTTGCTATCGCTGCTGTTGGCCGCCCCCTGACTAAGCTCAAAGACAAAAGGGCATAGAACGAATCATGCAACAACAACAACTAAAATATAATGATCGACAACAACAACAAGCAGAGCAACACTAGTTGCTCCGCACTTGTTGCAAATGACAAAACGCAATTTTCAACACGATAGACGCGCGTAGAGACAAAAATCAGCGCTGCCTGCTGCTCTGCTCTCTGCCCGGCTGCTGCTGCTGCTGCTGCTGCCACTGCTACTGCCGCTGTCAACAGCGTCGCGAGACAGCGACGCTGTCGCTGTCGCCATCGCCATCGCCTTCACCGCGCCATCATCATCAACTGGAATTCATGAATGAAATACATATGCATGTGCCTGTGCCTGTGTGTGTGTGTCCGTGTATCCGTGTGTTGCTTCGCCGACTGCTGCTGCGTGTGTATGCAAATTCATAAATGAAAAATGTGTTTTCTGTCTATAACAAGTTTATGCTCGTGTTGTTGTTGTTGCTGCCGCCGCCGCTGCTGCTGCTCGGCAGCATCATTTGCGCGTGCGATATCAAACAGGCGACTGGAGCGAGGGCGACAGAGCAAAAAAAAAAGCAAAAGCAAAACACGAATAAAAAGAGAGTGTGCGAGAAAGACGCGGACGGACGCACGCAACACGATTAGGTACCCGTCAAACGACAACGACAACGACAATGACAAAAGCAACAACAAAAACAACAACCGTAACAGCAACAAGAATGATAAAAAAGCATTGACTCACCTAGTCGACGGCAACGGCAACGGCAACGGCGGCCGCGGCTCGCTGTTGATGCGCGATGATAGATCACAGCCAGGCAGCCAGAGAGTGGAGAGCGGCAGGGTGACAGAGTGGAAGAGTGGGAGAGCGTGTGGTGGGGCAGTGCGAGAGCGCAATCGTTGCCTTAGGCAGAGTGGACAGCGAGCATAGATTCCCATGTCGCATTGCCTTGCCTTGCTCTGCCTTGTTCTGCCTTATGCTCTGGCATCCCGCGAGACCCCAAAACAACAGCAACAACGAGGACAGTGGGGGAAAAGCGACGACGCGTCGTCTGGAGACTTCGAGCGCCCGTCGCCGTCACTGGCTGCAGATGAAAATGTTTTTGAATTGCATTTCCAAGTAACAAATAACAAAAACAAAGAGCGAGAGAGAGGGAGAGAGAGAGAGAAAAAACATGTGTGTGTGTGTGTGTGTGTGTGTGTGTGTGTGTGTGTGTGTGTTTAAAATAAAATCAAAAGAATTCCACTTTTGTGGCCCCATCGGCTTCTAAATCGATTTATCAAAAAGAAGAAAACAACAACAACGGCAACGGCAACGGCAACAACAACAAAAATGAGAGAAAAAGAAAGAAAGACAAAATAAACAGGCGGGTAAAAAGCGGAAAAGAAGCAGGCAAAGAGATAAAAATTGAATATAAAAAAAGGTAAAAGTAACGAAAAAAATCGAAAACCTATACACACAATAGATGCAGACACACACACACACACACACGCACGCACACGCACACGGACGCAGATAGACACATGAATTGATTAAAAAGTTAAAAAGAAAGAAAAAAATAAAAACTAAAATATCATTTGGGAACCGGGTACCTCGTAAAGGGTACCGGGTACCACGTACCGAGCACGGCTCCGCGTCTTCTTCGTTGAGCACATAGGGCGCGCCAGGGAGAGGGGCACAGTGTAGGGCAGCGGGCAATGGGGGGGAAGTCGGGCCAACGCCAACGCCGATGCCAACGCCGATGCCGATGCCGATGCCGATGCCGACGCCGTGCTGTCTGGCTTTGAATGCGGCGCGGAAGCCCACACAGACAAACACCAGCACACGCACACACACTCACGAGGCGACCAAGAGATCGAGATATATGCACAGCGTATATAGACAGACATTCCTACAAACAAACAAACAAACACACATACATATGTATATACATCGTATGTACAGAAGGAGTTGGCGGTTAGGCTGGAACAGGCGGGCAGGTAAAGGGGGTCGGGGGAGGGGAAGCAACACTTGGACACAAAGGGAGTCTTCTGGGAACTCTTTGCGCACGCGCAGTCCCAATTAAACTAAGGCAAGTTTATCGGTAGATAGTCCCAATATCAGAAACTTTGACGCCCCTGTTGATCTGTTCTACTCTAAAAACTATGATACCTGCTGAAAGAAAGCGAAATCTTTAATGATAAGTTAGAAAAAGATCAAAAAAGATGTTGCCATCTATTCCATTTCAAAGGCTTTGAAATAAACAATAAATAGTAGAGTAAGTAGTAAATAGTAAATACTATTACTAATAATATATGGACATAACATACATAGATAATCCCATAAAGGCAAACTGTTATATTAAGTTCTTATAGTAAGTATCTGCGTATGGTGCACAGGAACCTTTACATATATGAAATGTGGTGTCACTAGCTTTTGTAATAGCTGAGATCCAGACGTTCAAACGGACATGGCTCAATCGACTCGATTTGTGATCCTGAGCAAGAATATATATATATACACTTTGTGGGGTCTTCCATGCATGCATGCCTGTTACATAGATCTTCACAAAGTTAGTGTAGGCCATCTTTTGACCATTTTCAATGGAAAGGTATTGTAGTGGGTAACCTATATATGTATGTTATAGTAAATATTTCTCAAGAATATATATAGAATAGATCTCTACTTCTTGGTCATTGTTGTTAAAAGGGAACACTTTTAATTTATACTGATCGTACATAAACCCTTTTGTACTAACCATCAAATGCCTCTCGCTTTAGGAATAACTTATAGCTTAGCCTAGAATGCTAACCTTGGATAACTATAACGATATTACGTCTAATTTATTTCGATATTTACTCTTTTGCATAGGACTCATATTTGAAAAACACTTTAAAATTGCATGACTAATGCAATAAAAATTATCAAAGGTGGACCAAGAGGGGAAGGGTGAATAAAATGTTGACTTGCATGGGGCTTGATCGCTTATCAAAGAAGGAACAGAAAATATATATATATATATATGTCGATACACTATATAGATACGATGTATATGTATTTGTATATGTATTTCGTCTGAAACTGTTATTCACAATGCGTACACTCATCTACGCCGATTACTTGATAGCTTGGTAGTGTGGTAGTGTGGTAGTGGGTCTATGCTTGATAATACCGTCCACATTCTTTTTGTATGATCCATTTTCTTTTGTTATACTTAGGTGATCGGTTATCGTCGTAGCGTGCTGCTAATCAGCCCGAGATGATTCGCCCGCTAGGGAAACTTCAAATTTACCTATGACTCTGCTTCTTCTTGCTGATCTACGTGTTTATTGTCATTTTCCAGCGTGTACCCCCCTTTCCTCAACCCCCCAGTCACAGCACGTGGCTTAATCACGTTTTGTGATTTGTTTAGAAGAGTACTAAATTGCGTTTGAATAACAACTCCCTTCTTCCAGCCTATTTCCCCACTGAGTTGACTCATCTACACAAGTTAGTTAGGTACCCACTGCACCCGGACTCTAACAACCCTTCGCCTCACCCTTTCCCCAACTGAGAGGTATACTCGTACACTGATTGATTACACAAGCAACGCAATTGAAATCAGAAGCTTTGTCTGTTTCCATGTCTCAGTCTCAGTCTCAGTCTCAGTCTCTGGGTCCAAGTCTGACTAACTCAGCTGGGTGACCCCCTCCGAACCCAGTGCGATTATCACAGATCACGATCGCCGGCGTGTGCAAAACTATCTAATCGCATTTAGACAAATACTCAAGTGTTGCGATCAGTGCATTAAGTCGGAAGTTCGTAAGCTTAACTTGTTATTACTGAAGCTTGGTATTATTTTAAATTTGTATATTGGATGATCCTAAGTTCGACAGAGGACCGGATAGTCGATGGACTCGAAAAGAGAGCTTCAAGTCTTTATCCGAGCGTGTGCCTATAATTAATATATATTCATAGTAACATTTTGAAGAGATCTTTTTGAACGTAAATCTACCGACTTGGGTTCTTCCTTCCAATAAGTCAATATACTATACTTATGTTATGTTTCAATATGTGGTCGAAATTCGCGACAAAATTGGGTGTCTTATAATAAAATCAGGATCATTTCAATGTAATACAAAAGATTTTAAGGGTATCCTCCTTGCTTGTTTAAGCTTTAGTTGTCGAATATCTTAGATCAGTGAAGCCTTTCATTAGTTGGACAAGTACTCCAATACCTTCATTGGTTCCTTTAGATAATCAGGGAAATACTAAGAGTTATTTAGAGTCTCTTTGGTATCAAAGGGCTCTGGATAATAAACTACGATCAATACATCGATCGATCACAGAATGATCAAATGCTTAACATATATGTTTGTACATATAATCAAGTTTGGCTATAATAGGTTATAGTCTGTCGACGGGCGAGATCGTTACAAAGCGCATTGCTTGGAAATTTCCGGAACATAAATATTTTTGTTGAAAACTGAGCCACAGTCAAAGTTTCAGTTCAGTTTCGCAGCCTCAGTCACAGCTTTGGCTTCACCTCGCAACAGGGTAGAAAGAATCATTTGGCGATCGTTTCATTTACAGCACGATCTTGTCCAATTCCAGGTAAACACAAGCTGCGACTTTGACTGCGACTGCGCTTGGAACTGGAGTCCATTCGGTTCGGTGATGATGTTCGCTCGCTCGGCTTGGCGATCTCAGGCGCCTAATGGATAGTTCTTCTTGGAAAAGAAAGCGGCCTGCCTTAAAGGAACGTGGCTCTGGCGGGCCCATGGTCATTCGCGTCTCGCAAAAAAGTGCCGAGGGACATGGCGGGAAGGAGAAAGGGAATGGGAGCTGAAGCGGAGGAAGGATTGTGTGCGAGCTGGGCAAGACAGAGGTAGACATTGGGCCGCCGAAGCTGGAGGCGCATAAAAATGCGCCTATCCGCACAGACACACACACACACACACACACACACACACACACACACACACACACAGAGAGGGTCTGGCCGTGTGTGTGAGAAAGGCGGCAACGCGCGAAGGCAAAACTTTTATTAACTTTTCCAAGAAATGGAATTTCTTGGATCCTGTGTGCCTGTTTCTGTTTCGCTTCGCTTCGCCTGACTTTAAATGCGGCTTCTGCTCATGCTCCAAACACACACACACATACACACACACACACACACACGTGTGCCTATATTGAGTGAGTTTCAGGTGTTCTGCGCTTCGATCTGGCATCTCTTTGCCGCGACCAAAGCTAGTTAGCAAACGCTGCAGTCTCGGCCGCAGTCGCCGTTGCCGTCGCAGGCCCAACATTCTTTTGCTGGCAACTGACCTGACAATGGCCGGGAGAAGGGAGGGGGGGGTTACTATGGCGTTGCCCCCATTGCGTCCACCGCCGTCGTCAATTTGAGTCAATTTCTGTTCAGTGCCGCCACAAAGAAATGAATCGAACGAAACTGAACGAAGCGCATAAATAACGTAAAACAAAAACAACAACAACGGCGGCAGCAACCCGGGAACGGGGCCCTCCAACGCCAACACACACAGAGAGCAAGAGAGAGAGACACCAACACACTCTCATGCACACACACATTGAACCAGACCCGTGGACGCCTACGTGCAAGCAAACGGGTAAACTGCAATGGCGCTGCCGCTGCGGTTTACACTGACGGCTGTGTGCGCACAGCAGGGCAGGCGGCAGAGACGGAGGGTCGACAGAACGACTGGCGCACTGGCAGACACGCTGGCAGCCTGCAGTTGCTGTTGCTGCTGCTGCTGCTGCTGCTGCTGCTGCCTCTGGTGCTGACGCCAAAGCGCCACACAATGCACATGTGTGTTGTGAGAGAGCGGAAGAGCGCGATTTAAGTTACGCTCTCATCACATGCGCTCGCTTCGGCTCTCCGCTGCTGCTGTTGCTGCCTGTGTGTGTGTGTGTGTGTGATTGTGAGCGAGGCGCATGTATTTTTAGTACAAGATTGTTGTTTAAACAAACAGGTTTTTTTTACACCGCAGCAAATAACTCGTCTGTCTGCTCCGCTGCCGCTGCTGCTGCTGCTGCTGCTGCCTGCAGCGCCACATTGTAAGTGTGTGCATGTGTGTGTGTATGTATGTATGTCTGAGGCGAGGTTATGTTTGTGTGTGGTTGCCTGCCGGTTCTGCTGCTGCTGCTGCTGCTGCTGCTGCCGCCTCCGCCTGCAACGGTGCGCGGTGTTGTCGATTTTCAATTGGGGAGACAAGTCCCGTCCGTCCCAGACACAGCGGCAGCCACGATCAGCGCTTAACTAATTTTTCATGGCAGCCCTGGCGCCAACAACAACAACAGCAACAACACGTAGAGAAAACCAGTCGCTGTGGCGTATCGCACATGGCGCACATGCAACCCTGGCAATGTCCATGCCCTGACCGATCTACAACAGGTTGGGGCTACGCGCTCCGCCGCACAGGAAACTGTTCGTTCCGCCTGCGTCCGCTCTGCGCTACCCGCTCTCTCTCTCTCTCTCTCGCACAGCTTGCGCAATTTGCTGCCCCACACCACAATACTTTTTTATACACACAGAGAGAGAGAGAGAGAGAAGGAGAGGTAGAGAGATGAGTGCTGTGTGTGTGTGAGTGTGTTTGTGTGTGTATGTGTGTATGTGTGTGTGTGTGTGTGTGCTGTTGCTTTTTTTGGGTCCCCGTGTGGCGATGATGCTATGCGCATTTCGCGTTAAAATAAGCGAACACCTCGCGGTGTGAAATTCCGTTGTAAATAGCTATGCGCATGGCGGAGGGGGGATAGGAAAAAGGGGTAGGGGGTGCTCTGCTCAGCCAGTGCAGTTGGTTCAACGCTCACGTAATCTCGGCTGCGGGCAAACGCTGCACGGCGCTGCCTGTTCAAAAGCTTGCCACACACACACACACACACACACACACACATAGGCATCAGGCAACAAGGCATCGATCACACGCAAGCTGTGCCTGGCCCAGTGGCGCGAGCTTTTATGCGCCTTCCCCCTTAAGCTTTTGCCACGTTTATAGTGACGCATGAGCGAGAGAGAGAGAAAGAGAGAGAGCAAGAGCTTTTTCAATGGCTGATACTATCGGCGCCTCAACGTCTGCGTTGGCGGCAACGGTGGCGTCGGCGCAGCCACAGCAGCTCGTTCGCTGCCGTCTCACTGCCGCCTCGCTGCTGCTGCTGCTGCTGCTGTGTAGCTCATGCATACAGTGGCGATCCGGCAAGGTGTACCTCGAGCTAATGTTATTTAATTTATTTTTGTATTCACACGTTTTGTATCGGCTGGGGCAGCACACACACAAAAAGAGCGCAAGACATACACACATTTTGTGTTACTGCCAATAAAGAGAGCCGGAAAGCGACGGCGACGGCGACGGCGACGGCGACAAATGACAAACGCTGAGGTAAGAGAGTGGGACAGTCAGCAACAACAACAACAGCAGCACAGAACGTGGGCAGCGCCAAAAGTGGTCCCGCATGTGGTGTGTGTGTGTGTGTGTGTGTGTGTGTGTGTGTGTGTGTGCGTGTGTGTGGGAGTTGGCATAGTGTGAGAGAATGAACACAGAATGAATGCTTAGCTCTCATTCTCTCTCTCTCTTTCGCTCTTTGGTAGGCGCTCTTCTCTCTCGCTCGCGGCGCATTCATCTCAATTCACTGAGCGTCGACGCTCTGTCTGCGCTCGCTTCTTCGCTGCAGTTGTGTGCATACATGTGTGTGTGTATGGGTCGGTCGTTCATTCATTCGCTCTCCATAATACACAGACACAAGTGCGAGTGCGAGTGCGAGCTCGTGCTCATGCTCACAGCGCTCACAGCATAGCGGGCGCTCTGTTGCTCTGAAGTGTGGCAACAGCGCACACGATCGGCAGACAGAATGTCGCCAGTTCATGCTACACCGCCAGACATACTGTCGTCGTTGTTGTCGTCGCTGTCGCTGCCGCTGCCGCTGTTGCTGTTGCTGTTGCTGTCGACGTTACTGCTGCTGCTGCGGTTGCTTCTGCTGCCGTCGTCAAATCACACAAATAACACGCTGCGCCCCCCCGCCGACGACTACGACGACGACGCTGCCATTAACAACGCCCTTACCCATTGCCTACAAAGACGTTTTGCTGTCGCTGCCGCCGCCGCCGACCTGTTCACCGCTGCTGGCCGCTTTTAGAGCGAACTCTTCTTTCTTAATATATATTTTTACACCATATGCAGAAGTTTCACTGTACCGCCCCCTTTTCGCTCCCCTTGGATGCTTAAGCTCCCAAAAAATGCCCCGACCGACAATTGGGATTTCGCAGAAACAAACACACACTCAGAGATGGGGCGAGCAAATGTATGTGTGTGTGTGTGTGTGTGTGTGTGTGTGTGTGTGTGTGTGTGTGTGTGTGTGTGTGTGTGTGTGTGTGTGTGTGTGTGTGTGTGTGTGTGTGTGTGTGTGTGTGTGTGTGTGTGTGTGTGTGTGTGTGTGTGTGTGTGTGTGTGTGTGTGTGTGTGTGTGTGTGTGTGTGTGTGTTGCTTGTGTTGCTTGTGTTGCTTGCATACAGTACAACCTCGACTTTGGCAACTGATCGATGCACGTAACAGCAAAGAATAAGTGGAATATGTGTAATATATGTACATATGTATATAAAATATACATACACTATGTATGTATATAGTTTGTGTATGTAGTTTGTGGCCTGACCGCGTTGTTCCATAAAGAAGCCTAACGCTATCGCATGCATTCTGGAATGTTGCCCAGTAATTTTCCATACACTCACACACACGCACACACACACTGAAGCTAAAACGCATTCTCACATATTGGCGGCGATCGATCAAGCCTTCATTCTCAAATGTGCTAACGAGACCCAACAACAGCAACAACAACAACAACAACAACCTTGGACTAAGCTTAAAATGCATCTATGCTAAAACTTAACGAAGGTTATCGATAGACCGCAACGATATCTATAGTATGCGATAACTTTTATTATATTTTCTTTGATTTTGTGTGTGAATGAATACCCTATGATTAAGCGCCACGATATATGCCTATGAAGCTTTTACCCCCTTTTCTCCTCTTCTTCTACCTTGTCTCCAGTAGGGAGAGCTGCCTCTATGACCCAAGCTTTTCTTCAAGCAGTTAGGGAAAAAACATTACAAAATACATATATGTTTTTTCTAGGGTATTTAAGCAATTCGCAATACGAATTTCAGTTTTTACAGAATGATACAACGGGAGATAACCGATTTCACGTTGCTATCATCGTTATCCCTTTGTTTTTTTTAGCCTTGGGTTGGCTACGAAGTGTGTCCAATGGCGATCTAAGGTGTTCAGTTGGATTCCCATCATTTTCAGACCTCTCGGCCGGCTGTTCATCCTCATCAGCAAGTGACTATAACTTAATAATTTTTGGGCATCCACTGCTGATTCCGACTTGGTATTAGACGATGGACGTCCACGCTTTTTTTGGCACTGTCTGCACCTGGCCATCGGCATTTCAATCGCCTGGCGAGGATCACTATATAGCACCTTTCTTGGGGCGTCCAGGACCGCGTCCAGTGCACACAACGTTCAATTTTAGGGTGCTTGTGGAAACGGAACTTTGAAAAACGTTTTCTTCAATAACTTCTGTATTTATTGTCCGATCAGATAGTAATTTCGGGATTGGGTGCATTTTATCATTACGTGTTCTAAAGCAGAAATTTGTAACCTAAATACTCTTCTTAATATTTGTAAATTATCGATTTGCGTGAGCGGTGGGCGTGGCACCTCAAATTTGATATAAATTTCATCTGCGCATGATTTATAGGAACCATCATGCCAAATTTGGTGTCCGTAACTGTAATACATTCATTAATATTCAAAAATTATTAATTTGCGTGGGCGGTGGGCGTGCCACTTCAAATTTGAAATAAACTTGATCTGCGTATGGTATACAGGAACCATCATGTAAAATTTGGTGTCTCTAGCTTTTCTAATAGCTGAGATCTCGACGTTCATACAGACAGACGGAAAGACGGACATGGCTCAATCGACTCGGCTGTTGATCCTGAGCCAGAATATATATACTATATGGGGTCTGCCATATGTCCTTCTGCCTGTTACATACTTTTGCACAAACTTAGTATACCATTTTTGAGCATTTTCAATGGTCGAATGGTATAATGAGATTTCCACCATAATTTAGATTTCTTCTAAGTGTTCCTAGAGAAAAACAAGTGAGAAAGCTACAGTCGAGTGTGCTCGACTGTTATATACTACAGCTACCCAGCTACCCAGATTCGTACATCAGAATTATTTGCGAAACAATAAAGAACGGCTGCAATCATATTTTGACTGTAAAAGGCCATAGACTTACAAGATTGATGTAAAGTAAAACTAATAAAAAAAAGTTTTTGCACACTTTTAATTTTTGAGGTGAGAGGGACTCGAACCCGTAAATGCATAATATTACTAATCGTTTTGCAGTCCACAACTTAACCCATTTCACCACGGTGTTTATTATCCGATTGTTACCAAATTATCAGAGATCATCTGGCTAGTTATAGTTATCATATAAATAATAACACGCATTGTCACCAAATTTGGTAGTCCTAGCTCTTATAAAAGCTGAGATCTAGGTGTTCATACGGACAGACAGACAGATGGACAGACGGATATGGCTATATCGACTCGGCTGTTGATCCTGAGCCAAAATATATATTAAAGTCGGAGATGTCTCCTTCTGCCTGTTACATACATTTTCGGTTTGAACAAAGTTATAAAACCCTTCTATTCTACAAAGTGTTCCGATTGTTTCAAAATTTAAACAGTGTTTAAAGGATACTAGAACTTTTGTGGAAGTTTTCATATAAAAATGGAAGTCGACCGGTAGTCTCAATCTTCTCAGATCCCTCTTAATCTATTTCTATATTCACTGTATAATAAATTTATACATTATTTATATATTTCTCATTCAATATGATAATCGTTATACGTTTTTAGCTTCTTTTCCATGACAATAGGGCTATTAGAACATAGAAGAAGTCAAAGTTGAAGTAAAATCATTTTTCAAGAATTTCTTTATTTTTCCCAAATTATTTCCACTTTAAGACATTATCACTGTGCCAGACCTCATTGCCCAATATATCAACCCTTTATATAAATACGTTCATAGCTCTATATTATTAATATTTGTCATACATATATCTAAAGGTTTATGTATGTATATCTTTATATAGTTATTTTCACATCCGTGTTTGTTCTTATTGTTGCCTCCCGCCGCATTTCTGCCCAGTCAACAGAACAGAGCCATATAGCAAACACCCACAATTGGGCCCTACGAAAGAAAACAAGTTGCCAAAAATTTATGCTATTCTGCATTTCAACTCGATCAGCATTAATCCAACAGAAGAAACTGTCCAAAAGGTTTTATTTTTTAGACAATATATTTACTAAGTACTATATACATATATCATATTCGATTTCGATTTCTGACCAATTCAGCTCTTTAGGGTTCGCGTGGGTGGGCCAAATACTTTTCATTTTTTCAGCTTATGTTTACGATTTTTCTTCTCCATTATTTTCAATGGAATGTTTTTTTTTTTTGCACTATCAGTCATTATTTCCGAACTAAACCAACTTACTTTATTCCGTGTTACGAAATAATACAGAGTTGCCGTGAGGTTAATCACCCAAGCGTAGAGACACGCTTAAGAGGTTTAATTATATTACTAGGGAGGTAAAAGGGAATTCATTTGCAAACTTAGGAAATACCTTTGTAGTGACAATCTTAAGTTCATCTGGTTGAAGTAAACTTGATCAACTTTTGATACGTACGCAACTTAAGGCACTTAAGATTCCTGAACTATGAATATGTTATTATATTAAGATCGAATTGCAGTTTGTTGGATAGATGTGCATACCAAAGCAGAATGTTGTAACTTTAATAACTTTCCTAATAGTTGTAAATTATCAATTTGCAATCTGCGTATGGTACATTAGAACGAAATTTGGGGTCTGTAGCTTTTGTTATAGCTGAGATCCAGACGTTCAAACGGACAGACGGGCAGACGGGCAGACGTACAGACACAGACGGACGGATAGATCAACTCGGCAAGTGATTTTGAGCAATAATATGTACAAGTCTACATTGTGGGGTTTTATATTATTTATTTATGCTTGTAAATAATATAATATACCAAGTATACAGCATAATGTTATAATGGTTCTTCCTGTGTTTAATCACATATTTCAATCTTCTCTAGTTCTCTCACAGGGAATAATATGGTACTTTAGTCTCAAAACTCTTGTTTAAATGCAGTGCAACCTGTGTTATGCAATCGCGGAACCTTGTGAATTTCCCATCGTTCGGCAGGATCGATCCTTGCACGGTCTGGTTCTGGTGAACTCTGTTTGAACCTGTTGATGTTGCCGTGCGACATGTGTTGTTGGCCACTGTGCAGGCCTGTTCGCCTGTTGGTCGGCTTGAGCATGGGGCTTTCCCGGCGCACCCAAACACATGTGCTTGCCCTTAGCCGTAACCGTAAACGAAACCTCATTTTCCGATCCCGATTCTGATCCGCATTGTGCCTTTTGTGCCTTCAACTTTGGCTTAAGGTGCGCAAAATCAGGCACAAGCCGCGGCTCAAGCTGCCAGCGGACCTGGGCTCGAGCCTTGAGCCGAGTCAGTTCAATAACTTGCCGTACACACACACACACACACACACACAGATGGACACACCCTCACACACACCCGCACACAGCGTCGGGCTGCATTTGTTTTGGATTTCCCGTCGGATTAAGCAACTTAGTGCACAAAACCATCGCGTTTCCTTTTCCAGTTCCGACCCAGCCCGATCGCGTTGCCTGTCTGCCTGCCCGCCTGACTGGGTGCCTGCCTGCTACTTGTAGCGCTAATTATAATCGTGGGAAAACCCAATCAGACGCAACTTTCGCACTTTTTATTACCGGGTGTAATCCACTTTTAGGGCCCTATCAAGCATAAACCGTAAAGAACTTGGCTTGCGTTTACGGTCCACGGCCCTCGCGCGGCATCGTAAGGCATTCCACCTGCTCTACCTGACAGCCTACCAATCTCCGGGCGTGTTAATGTCTTGCCAAGATAGCCCCAGTCTTCCAGTCTTCTGCCCCTCTTTTGGGCACGATCTACCTTTCCCTTCGCTACTTGCATTCTAATCGTAGTGCCGCGAGTCCTGCGTACCAATCACTTTCCCCATATATATATATATCATCATGACATGAATTTCAACCATATTGCACATATATCATTTTTGGGCAAGACTCTGGCGACGATGGGTGCGTTGACAAATTATAACTATTTAATATGATGGGCGTAATTTATGAATAAACGAAGCTATAGATGAAAGTAGAGATAGGGATAAAAATATATTGATTTTCATTATAAATTCCTTCCGACTTACAACGATGCTTGACTTAGAGATAAGCAATCTGAAACCTGTGGGAGGCATTGTGGTGTCATTAAGTATATATGCATATACATATATGTGCATTTATAATATATATCTCTTGACGGAATAAGAACATATGTATATGTACAAATGGAGCCAGCTTACATTGATTTTGTGATAATTTACTTAAACAAAACGACTATAAGCTAGGCATACAGATAACTTAATAAAGCACATATCAGCAATATCTGTAGCCGGAATAAGAATATATATCTACAATATATAGATAGCATTCGAAATAAGCGAAAATTCAGATTATATGATGATTACACCAGCCAGTAGCTTAAGGAAAGCTACATAAGGCATATATCAGTATTATCTTCCGATAGAATACGAAAATATATATATAAAGGACTAGTTTAAAGCAAATTTAATAACAAAGCCAGTCAGCTCTTACGAGCCTCACCACTATCTGTTGAAGGAATACGAAAATATATCAATATAGAATGGATTTGAAAAAAAGAATGGAGTCAGCTTTAACCTTCATTATGTGATCATTTACTTAAATAGACATCTATTACATAACACATATGTATGTCTCCTGACAAAATAAGATTATACTTGTATATACATATGCATATAGGATTAGTTTTAAGCAACTTAAACTAAAGGTAGAGTCATTTCAAGTCATCCACTCTTGCCTCCTGACGGTCCAAATGGACTCTACATTTACATCTAGAATATATCGTAATATCTTTTTAAAGCCATTTCTCTCGCTTCTGCCAGACAGCACGTTCCTCGATCGATGACAGCCGCAGCTGATGAATGGCTCCATATCCGGTACTTGCAAATGAAGAAAGAATCCCGACCACATATCGGGGCGTCGGGCGAGTACGTGGGTAAATGTGCGATTGGTAGAGTCCGATTGGAAAGCCCAAAAAAGCCAATGTCAGCAGCTGGCCATAATTTAGCGCTTCTTTGAAAGTAAAATGAGGCCCTCGCACTGCACCCGATACCACCGTCCCCGGTCCCCGGTCCCCCATCCCCCATCCCCCATCCCCCATCCCGTTGCGGCTCTGGCAACGCGCGCGGCATATGAAAAAAGAAAAACAGAAATCGGTAGTCGGTAGTCGGACACAAACTTCTCTATTGCTATCTATCCAGCGATCTATCCATATAGTATCTATGTGTCTATCTGCTATGCGCGTCAAACAGTAGTCGGTCGCAGCTGTCCATAAATCGCTCGCGGGACCCCTGAATAGTGTCGCGCTGACAACGTTCTTCAAATACTAATTAGTCGCATAATTTCGCCCAATCTTCGCCCGATTCCATTGACAGTGCATTGGGCCATTGCCATAAATCAGAATTTCTTGATTTCCCAAACGCCTGGGCCTAATAGCACGACGTGGCTATGGCCCATGACCAACCGCAACATCGGCGTAGCCGGTGACAGAGCTAAAGATTAGCGATAAGCATCTGACACCCAATGCGCCGTCGCCCGATGTTGCCTGAATACTAAAACAGTCGGAAATATGCGCCCCTCTCTCTATCTCTCTCTCTCTCCCTCTCTCTCTCTATTTGCCTCAATACCGCATGTCCATGTCATGTGTTCACGTATTTGTATTTCCGCACTTTTTGGCGCAATTTGACAGCTTGTCTTCCTTTGCTAGGTGGATAAAGCGCTTTCTTCTGCGTTGCCCCGCTCATTTCAGTCATGTCCAATCGAGGTGACACCTCGCCGGACAGTTGCACCTCCCCTTCCGTTTCCCGTTTCCCCTTAACTTTTCAGCTTTAGGCACGACACTTTTCCAATTCCCACACAGGCTTCGGAATTCAATTTATTAAATTAATCTCGATTTTAATTTTCATGATTTTCTTCGACTTAAAGATTTTATTCGATACCCCAACCTTTTCTGAAGTGCCTTTAAATCTGTTCGTATTATTGTCAACGATATATATCGAATGAAGACTCAGAATTTCTTTTAGTTTTTTCTATTTTTCTTGTGATCCGTTCGACCTGCAATTTTAAATATAGATGCATATGGTTTATATCTTTGTGTATGGCGAAACATACAGTTGAATTACTATTGCTACAAGTCTGGATCAAAGTTGCTTGAATGTGTTGGGCGTGACATCTAAAATTTGATATAAACTTATGAAGCAGAATAATCACACGTCTTCATGGTAAATTTGGTGTCTTTGCTTTTATAATAGCTGAGATCCAGACGTTCAAACGGACAGACAAACAGACAGAATGACGGACACGCTCAATCGATTTGGCTACTATATATGTATATATACACTTTGTGGGCTCTGCCACGCCTCCTTTTGCCTGTTATATACATTTGCACAAAGTAAGTATACCATTTTTTGGTAAGGAGAGTGATTGATAGAAGAAAAATAAGAAGAGAAAAGACGAGAAAGTGAGAGCAAGAGGCAGACGGTAGTTAAGTTGGAGTTGGGGCGAGGAATAGAAAGAAAATTAAAGAAAGGAATATGAAAAAAGTGAAGAAAGGGAATATGGATAAAAATTTATAGAAAGGGATATTAGTACACTTAGAAAGACAGAGATCGAGATTAGGCAAAAGTCAATCAGGGTATCTTCCGATTGAAAAAGTGAGAAAGAGACAAAGGCAGAGCGCGAAGAAAATAATTGAAGAGATACATACATAGTGCTAAAGAGAAAGAGAGATAAATAGAAAGAAATAGAGAGAGAGAGAGAGAGAGAGAGAGAAATACAAGGAAAAAGAATGACATTGATGAATAGATGAAATATGTGAGATGAGCTAAAACAAAGAGAGGACGAGACGAAGAAAATGAATTAGACAGACATAAACTTAAGGGAGATAAAGATAAACTGATGCCAAGAAACGAAAATCACAGATATGAAAAGTACAATATGCACACACTCTCTTGGCTGGACACCTAATGTCCGTCAACTTTAATCCGGCCAATAAAAAAAGACACAGATTCGGAAAGACAAAATACACACACTCTCTTGGCCGGACACCTAATGCCCGCCAACTTTTGTCCGGCCAATGTGAGTGTCTCTTAGCAAAAAAAGTGTCTGCTTCAAAAGGAAGTTCGTTTAAGAGAGGTGTCCGTTTAGAGAGTTCTTTTTGCCCACTAGTGATAGAGAAGATAGCAAAAGAGAAAGATGGGATGGACATAGGGAATGAAAGAGAAAGATAGACAAGCAGCTTGGTGTGCGCAACTTATTTAATTCATTGAAAATAAAATTTTGCCAGGCTTCTTGTTTGTATGGCAGGACATATGTATGTATATATACATACATATATGTGTATGTCTGTATATATGTATGTATGTGTGTATAAGCTATGTATTATATGTATGAACTATGTATGTATGTATGTATGTTTGTAGATATGCTTTGCCTGCTTCGACGTTTGTTTATGCTTTCGTCGCTTGGACATACAAATATGAGTATGTACATACTTCAAGTATACACACACACACACACACACACACACACACACACACACACACACACACACACACACACACACACACACACACACACACACACACACACACACACACACACACACACACACACACACACACACACACACACACACCTATGCATGTGGGCATGTGGCGTCGCTGGGATACCTAAAATGCATACACGTCCCACTATGGGGCCGCGGTTCACTTTTGCAGTCTTTAATAAATAACTCAAGAACGGAGCAATAATTACTAATCATGTAAGCTTTCAATTTGAATCTTGTTCAAAAAATATCAACATTATTTCCAAAATATAGCTTTTCATTTAAATTTGCATTTTGAGGTTATGACACAAAATATTAAATTTCTCCGTAAGTGCAGAAAAAGTGCATTTTAAAATAGGACTAATTTGCATACTAATTAAAAACTCTACAAATGGGTATAAGTTTCATTGCTGGACTACACTGGACTCGGTTTATATCCCTATTCTAAGTTTGCAATGGAGTAAAAACAAGCAAGAAAGCTACAGTCGAGTGTGCTCGACTGTAATATACCCGCTACCCAGCTGCTTGTACATAATTTATTTGCGGAACAAAAAAACGGCTACAATCATATTTTGACCGTAAAAGGCTATGGACTTATAATATTTATGCAAAGTCAAAATATAAAATAAAAAAAAAAAACATTTTTGCACACATTTAATTTTTGATGCGGGCGGGACTCGAACCCGTAAATGCATAATAGTACTGTTCGTTTTGGTTCACAACCGTCCGCACACACGTTCTGCCGAGCAGCGCTGCCGGCAGCGCTGCTTACAGCTGTGGAAAACGTTAACCAGAATAACTTCTGTGTTTATTATCCGATTGTTACCAAATTTTCAGAGATCATCTGGCTAGCTATAGTTATCATATAATCCGAAAATGAACAATATGGCATCAAAATTGCACTTGTTATCAATGTTTTTTCGATTTGCGGGGGCGGAAGGGGGCGTGGCCAAAATCCAAAATAAACTTGATCAGCGTGCAATAATAACACATATTGTCACCAAATTTGGTTGTCCTAGCTCTTATAATAGCTGAGATCTAGATTTTCACACGGACAGACAGACGGACAGACGGACATGGCTATATCGACTCGGCTGTTGGTCCTGCGCCAGAATCTATACACTTTATGGGTTCGGAGATGTCTCCTTCTGCCTGTTACATACATTTTCGGTTTGAACAAAGTTATAATACCCTTCTACTCTATGAGTAGCGGGTATAAAAAGGGTTACCAAAATCACACAATTACACCACCAAGAACACCACGACCAATTCTAATAATGTTACTTCATTAAGACTAAGTAACATAAAACTTCTGGGATTTGCTTGTAATACAAATCTTAAATTAAAATGTAGTTACTTTATACTCTTTAGGCCTTTGAAAGCAGAGCAGCAATGTTTCGCACCTGTTATCTTAACAGAGCATGATTCTGTTAACATTTTTGGACTGTTACATTGGAGATTTATGTTTTCTTAACAGAATGTGACGTCATAAGATCTTCAGTTTGAGAACTTTTAAAAATGGATTTCGGCCAGCAAAAGTGATCTGGGGCCCATAGTGCGTCCGCGAGATTCCATATCAGCACGCCACAAGCAGCACCAGCAGCAACCCAACAACAACAACAAAAGAAGCAACAGCAACAACAACAACAACCAAATACATTTATGCCCTGCCAAACGTATGAACATCAACCAAAGAACTGTTCAACATTTGAACAGTTCTCTGGTTGATGGTATGAAAGTTCATGCAAACATACACACACATACACATACACATACACAGACACAAGGCACAGCGTTGCCATATAAAGGCAAACAAACGTGCGGCGAAGGCAAAGGCGGCGATAAAGACGAAGACGGCGACGGCGACGGCGAATGCTTAGCCGGGCCAGGCCAGTCGTCAGCCCAGGCAGGCCGACGTCGCGACGTCGTCGTCGTCGTCGTCGTTGTTGTTCGAGGCAGAGTCGGGCCAGACAGTCTGTCGCCAGAAAAATCTACACACAACAACAACAACAACGCACACACACACAAGCAACAGCGTCAGCGAGCGCAGGCTGAAAAAACGAGGGCAGGAGGGCGCAACGTGTGGCGAAGCGAGGCGCAGCGTGGCGCAGTGCAGGCGGTGATGGCGTTGCTCAAGTCGTTTGCGTCGCTGTTGGCGTCGCAGCGCAGCGCCTTGCTCTACGAGAGTACGTACGTACGTATTTATATATATATATATGTGTGTGTGTGTGTGTTTGTGAATATGTATGGCGGACGTAACGTAACGTAAGTATGTAAGCAACTACGTATCAGCTTGAAAAAATCTGACGAAGCGCAGCACAACCGCTGCCGGCAGTCTGAAGCCTCAATCGAAGCCGCAGCCGCAACCGCAGCCGCTAACAAAGCCAAAGCCAAAACTAGGCAGAATTCCATTTAGATTATTTTCTTTGCTTTGTTGTTGTTGTTGGCATTTGATGAGCGCGCAGCAACGTGTTGTTCAGCGGCTTGCTAGGTGTTACACTACAGAATGAACACACACACACACACACACACACGCACACACACGTGCAGGCGCGCACACAGCCGCCTTATAACGTCAACCACGGGGGTCGCATGTGTTGCGCCGCGGGTGGATCGGTTGGGGAGAGTGATGGGGGGGGGAGAGGTGTCGAAGTGGTAAAGGGGGTCGGCAGCGAGGGCAACTGCCACAATGCGCTGCCACACGGCGCGACGTCGGTGCACCCCCTTATCCCCCACCCGACGCTGCAGCGACTCGAGTACGAATTTTTATCGCCCACGATATTGTGTTGTTTGTTTGTTTGTTTTTGATACCCTACCCTAGCCTAGCCTAGCCTCACTCGCATTCGCGCGCACACGAACATGCACACACACACACACACACACACACACACACACACATACACATGCACTTACACGTGCACACGCGCTGCACATGGGCACCACTTGAGCTCTATCGACGACGCACGGACGCAGCGCTTGCAGTGGCGGCGTGCAGTGCACGGGGGGGGGGTTTGGCGTTGCTGAGGCGTCAACAGGGGGAACAACTTTTGTCGCATTCGTTTGCTTTCAACTGCGTTTTTCCCCAGATGCGTGTGTTTGCTCACACACACACACACACACACACACATAGGAGACCCCCTTCCGCCTCTGGCGTAGGCAGCCCCCTGCCTACTAATCCCCAGAGAGACCTCCAACATATTTACAATGCACATTTAATATTTGTATACAAAACTTATCAGAAACTCCCAAGTGCGACGCGCAGTGCGAATCGAATTGAATCAAACAACGAGAGACCTCGGACTTTTCCATTCCCTATTCCCTATCGAACTTTATATAATCCCTCCCCCATCCCCCCCTCTCCACACACCTTCGCTTTTTCACGATCGAAATGAACTTTCAAGTCAAACCGATCGAACTTAGACATATTCAGCTTCTTTCTAGCTGTTTTTAGGCAAACAATACTTAAGGTTTTTTAATTGATGGTATTTAAAAAAATATATATTCTAATTCATGTTTGAAAATCGCAACTGCATAGAGTGTGTTATATGGTTTATCTGAATAACTATTTGTGTAGAAGCAATCAGCTTTAAAATTTTAATTTAAGTAAAACTTTTCAAGCCTATCAAATTTTCAAGCGATATTTCACTTGGTAATACTATATCTAAATATACCATTCTATATTTAATCAAAATCAAAGTACTCCATGTAGTATGACATGTCATTTATTGGAAGAAATCTTGACATTTGCTTAACAAAGCTAAGCTAAGTACTGTAGCATTTTCGGATTTTCTTTAGCATATGAAACTGACACAGTCTTTAAAGATAATACTGGGGCACAGATAAGAAAAGTTTCATAGCGAAATCCAGAGGAATAACCCTTAATTTACCGATGGGTTCAATGGCAGCTAAAAGAAACATATACATATAACAAGTTTTATTAAGATAAAACTCTCTAAAACTGAGAGAGTAGTTTGCGTTGCAACAGACAGACGGACAGACGGACATGGCTAGTTTGAGTCCCCTACTAATAGCAAGTTTATAAACTGTGTATTTATATGTATATATATATATACAATACTTTTTTTGTACAGGGGGAACTTTTGTTCAATCATTGAGAGCTTTGGCTAACTTTGAACCTGAGTTAAATATTTTTTGCGTGTGATTTCTCTGTGTAAATTGCCCCTATATCATTTTGTCTGTTTGGTAGTTTCGCCTACAAATTGAGGCGTTAAACTGGAAATTATGTTACCGTGCAGCGCAAGGAAATCCTCTCCGACCCAAAAAATGAAATAAAATAAAAATGCAGCGAACAACGAAAATAAACCCTTGCAGGATACTTGAAATCGAATGTCGAGAGTGGAAAGCGGAAGAGTGGAGGAGTGAAGGGCGATTACTGTGCAGTAAGGAGTAAAGCGCGAAGAGCGAAGAGTGGGCTAAGAATTGAGAGTTTCGAGTTGAGAGTCGGAATCGCAGTCGGAGTCGGATTCGGATTCGGAATCGGGTCGGGTTGCCACAGTCAACTGTACTAAAGATAGAACTGAATGCGAACACGTTCTTGCTCACACACACACGCACACACACACACACACACACACACACACGCACACACACACTTAGCGAGGCGCATCAGGCGAAGTAGCATACAGAAAATGTAAACGTGAGGACGCCAAAAAGGGACGGACGGACAGTCAGACGAAGAGACGGAGTAGCGGGACGAGGCAAGGCGGGGCGAGACGGGGCGGACGCGGCGGCAAAAGTGCATCCACGATGTGGTCAGTCTGAAACCCAACACTGTTGCCTTGATGCGAATATTAAAATACCCACTTAAGGCCAACAACAACAACAGTAACACATGGTAAGTAGTACCCTTACACACACACCCACACACTCGCACACTCGCACACTCTAACTCTCGACCAACTTCAGAGCGCTGCAGACATTGGCGCCCTTAGCACTTGGCTCGGGCTCTTGAAGCCTTCCGGAAAATCTGTGTGGGCTACCTCGCGCAGTGTGCAGTGCAACCCAAACGAACCTAACCTAGTCCAATTCAACCAAGCCCAGTCAAACCGAACCAAACCGCACCAAACCGAATTTCAGCGCCCAGCGAAGTGAGGAACGGCAGCACTTGAGAAGGGGCAATCAAATTGTCGTTTAGCTCAAATTACCATATTCAAATTGTCAGGCAAGTTTTTGTGGACATTTGAAGGACTTTTTTTGATGTCACAAAAATACGAATGCATATATACCATCTGCTATAGTATAGCTATAGCTATATCTCTGCAATTTAAAAACTAACTTATTGCGCGCTCTTTGACAGTGTGTACAAATCACGTAAACGCACGAAAGAGCACGATGCGCACGTTAACGCAAATTGAGCACCCATGCAGCGCAAAATAGAGCAATATATCGTGCTATCGATATGTGGGATATCAATAATAATGAAGATTTTCACACACAATCGTAAGTGTTGGTGTTTGCGCGCGTGTGTGTGTGTGTGTGTGTGAACGCGTAGATTTACTTTAAAAAAATATTCAAACAAAATGTCAACAATTTAACAATTTGCTGCATTTCTAGCCAACAAGAGTGTGTGTGAGCGAGCGAGAGTGGCAACTGCAGGCAGTCGGCAATAGCAACAGCAACGGCAGCAGCAATTGCTGCTGGAAAGCAATATAGAAAACAACAACAAAGGAGAACGCTAGCAACACTCACACACGCACGCAAATCCAAACCAATACACATACACATAGAAACAGTCACACAGGCAAATGCACTGAGACACAAGGAAAAGGAAAACAAATACAAACAAAGACAGCTTTTCCAGAAATTGGGTCGCGAACAACTTTTGGCTTTTTTTCTGCTGCACATTTTTGTTATGGCAACTTTAAATACATGTTTCGGTTAGTTTTGAAACAATGAGAAATCGCTATCGATGATTTACAAAAAATTAAACAGTAATAAAATCGTGCTTGTTTTTTTTTTTTATTTATTTTGCAGCCTGAAACGACCTGTACCCAACCCCAAGCAATAATCACTAGCACCAGCCCGGGCAAGAACAGTGGCAGCGACCATGAGTGTCGTTGGTAAACAACTGAATCCCGTGCAATCTTCGTCCGCCTCCAGCTCGACGTCAGCGGGGGCAGTGGCTGCCAGCAGCAATGAGGTCAGCAGCAATGCAACTGCAGCGGTCGCGGCGACAGCAGTCTCGGGTGACGCAAAGCGCATGGAGGAGTCAACTGTAACGCCCGACGATGTGCTCAATCTGACCAAAATAACCGACGATTATCTGTGTTCGGCCAACGCGAATGTCTTTGAAATTGATTTTACACGTTTCAAAATTCGCGATCTCGAGAGCGGCGCTGTGCTCTTTGAGATTGCTAAGCCGCCCAGCGAGCAGTTTCCCGACGGCCTGTCCATTGAGGACACTATGCTGGCGGCCGCCGAGGAGCTGTCGCTCGATGACACTGCCGATCCAAATGCTGGTCGCTATGTGCGCTATCAGTTCACACCGGCGTTTCTCAATTTGAAGACAGTCGGAGCCACGTAAGACACACATCTATAGTATCTCTACTTGGTCTTAATCTAATGCATTTCCTTTACTCTCCCTTCCTCCCTTGCAGCGTGGAGTTCACCGTGGGCAGTCAACCGGTTAACAATTTTCGCATGATCGAGCGACACTTTTTCCGCGATCGTCTACTAAAAACATTTGACTTTGAGTTCGGCTATTGCATTCCATATTCGAAGAATACGTGCGAGCACATCTACGAGTTTCCTAACCTTCCACCAGACTTGGGTGAGTAGTTTTCCAATAGGTTTCTCCTGCTCATACTTTGGTGTTTACTGCAACTCCTCAGACACAGTAGCAGGGCAGCTGTGTTTAGTGGGTCAAGGACACGGTCCCTTGCTTATGTCCAAATATTGGACAAGATAATGACAACAGTTTTATATTGAAACATATATTGACATTCTGTGTTAAAGAAACAATCCAAGATTGATAGGACCCAACCTGGTGTTAAGACATGCTGAGAAGAACTTATTGATATAAGCTAAAAGTTTATGTAAGAAAAATGGCCGATTAAATACTTTCTGATGATAATTTACAAAGAAAATAAAATAAAGGAATTAGACAGATACTTCAAGAGGGTTTTGAATACTTTGTAAAACTTGTCGATAAGACAAAATCAAGACAAAACTTGGGCAAGAACTTGTTAGGCTTAAAGCGAAGCAAGATTATTCAATGAAACATACAATAGCAGATATTTATAAATTATAATTATAACAAGGAATTCCGTAATCCTTAAGTTTGGAATATGTATTTTAGAAAGTGAAAAAAACTTAAAACAATGTTTGTATAAAAAAATGGACATAAATATCTTTATTTTTATACTCTTCGACCATTACAAATGGTCAAAAAAAGATATACTACCTTTGTGTAAATGTATATAACAGGCAGAAGGAGTCATGGAAGACCCCACAAAGTATATATATATATTTTCTTGCTGAGGATTACTAGGCGAGTCAAATAAGCTATGTCCGCCGGTCTGCTTGTCCGCTTGAACGTACAGTTAGTTCTCAGCTACTATTAAAGCTAGAGACACCAACTTTCACTTGTAACATCCTACAGCATATGATATTAATATCGTTATGTTTTTTGCAGTCGCCGAGATGATATCGAGTCCCTTTGAGACGCGCTCGGACAGCTTTTACTTTGTGGAGAATCGACTTGTAATGCACAACAAAGCAGACTACGCTTACGATGGGGGAATAATTGTCTAATTGCTGCAATGGGAGGAGGAGGCAGAATAACTAAAGAATTGATGCAGCAGCTAAACTACAACTAAAACCTTAAGCGAAACTAAAACAAAAGAGAACAAAAACAATTAAAACTGACTCACACACACACACACACACACGCACACACACACACGAACACACGATTACGAAAACAACCACAAAACATACGCACATCAAGCGAAAACCAAAGCAAAGCAAAATAAAAGGAAAGAAATGCAAACGCAAAAAAAAGGAAAAACCATTTTAGCCTTAGCACAATGTTTTACCCACCATTCCTGTTCAATGTATTTATTATGATAAACTCACACACGCACACACACGTACATACACAAGCACGCAAACTGTGTTCATTTATAAAGGAAAAAAAAAAAACAAAGAATAAGGCAAGCAGCAAGCTAGAATAGAAAGAACAAAACAAAAAAACAAAAACAAATTTTACTTTAGAAACTATTTAAGTTGTAAGTGCAATGTGATTTCCCTGGATTCCTCCAATTCGTATTCGTAATTATTTATTCGTACTTTAAGCAGAACATTCATGTACACACACACATATGTACCCACGCATGCAACAGACAATGCATTTCCATTTTGGTCCTTCCATTCTGAGTTTGTCTGAGTTTTCTTCAGTGTATTTGTATAGATATTTTGAATGCCGTCTTTACTTATAAGTTCAAGCATGAGAACGAGAATTAAAATTTACATTTGAAATGTAAACAACTGTTTGTGTTCTGTCTTTGTCTTCCAAACTATTGCACAAGTCCAGCTATAATCTCGAGGCATAAAATAAACCTACAAGTATTATATAAAACCTCTTGGTATTAGTTAACAATTCAAACATCGACAAATTTGAAAAGTTTGCAAACTGATTTATAACATTGTTTGCATTGTCAATCGTATCATATCGCCATCTCACTCTAACCGGTGTGCACACACTGATAAGCTAACTCAAAAATTTCGAGGTAATCTCTATGAACTGATGCGGTTTCTCCAGATGCACCAAATGACCCGTGTCGAGCCACTCAATGGTTGCATTCGGAAAGATTTTCAGCACCGCAGGCCAATCGTCGCGACTGCAAAAAGAGAACTTGCTTAGTTCCAAAATTGAACATATAATTTATATTTGCAAATGGATTTTACTTCATGTACGGGGAACGGCTGCCGCATATAAAGGTCGTGGGTCCCGTGTAGGGTGACAGATTACCTATATGGTTGCCGTAGTTGTTAAAACCGGAGAGAGAATCGTGCAGCAACTGGACATTGCATGCCCAAAAGAATCTGCAGATGCGAAAGTAATTTTTGAGAACAAAACAATACAATCTTTGAAACATTTCAGCTATCTTTCATCACTTACTCGCCGGTTTGGGGTCTCTTGCGCAGATTGAGCAGTATGAAATCAACAGAATCAGCACCAGCTATGTCTAACAGCTTCTGTCTGGTCTGCTTTCGCCCTTCGGAAAGGGACAAATTTGCGGGTATTGCTACTTCCATCATTCCCTTCAAAATGTCTCGCAGATAATTTAGGGTGCCTGGCATGGATACAGGAGAAATATCCACGACAATGAGGCGCTCAACGAGTTGCGGCTACCAAAAAAAAGGGGAAGCGACACTTTTAACCAATCGTTGGCCCTTGTGGCGGCCTGGTTGTAATACATACATAGGTAAGTGCAAAGTGCATCACGGCCCGCCCACCCATGCTGTGGCCCATCAAACATGTCTTGGGTATTGAATTGGACTGCAGGAATGCGTGCAGGTCTGCAGTCATGCCCAACGAGTCGTGGGTGGCGGCGTGTGGACTGTCGCCATGATTGCGTAGATCTGCCGTATAGACCTGAAAGAGCTCATCGTTTTCGAAACAACTATTTTATCGAAGTTTAGAGGTCAGCTTACGCGACGATTGGTCTTTCCAGCAAGAGATTTGCTCACGCTACGCCAGTTCTGTTTGCTCCCGAACAAGCCGTGAAATGTGATAAGGGGACTCTTGCTAGCATCTGTCGCTGGCCCATCGAATTGTTCGGTGCTAAGGGCGACAGGTAAGGTATTGGAATAGTGGCGATGTTGGTGGAACAGACTGTAGGGGCCGCAGGCGCCAATCTGAGCATTTTTATAAACCACGAGTTGAACATTTAATTTGCTACGAAGCACTTGAAGACAACGTAACGACCCGTTAACCAGCTGCATTTCGCTAGAGTTGCAAAACACTAATCGATTACAAAATATGTGACATTTCAATCGGTGGTACAACTATCGCGGAACACAAAGATTCTACATGGGCACCATCGATAATGATCAACTTGATCTATGTAGAGGAAACCCTCAAAACTAGTCCTAACACAAAATTTTTGTTAATATATATTTCAAATAACTTTGTAAGACAAAATGTTTTAATGAATGAATAATTTCTGCTAATGTGATGGCAAATTGCTTAGGTTAAACTAAAATATATTATGCGGTAATTTAAATAGCAGATTGAAGCTTAGATAAACTATCGATAATGTCGAACATGCGGCAATCCTGGCGATAGTAGCATCGATTGCACCTCTAGCCGATAGATTCCATCTCTAATATTTTCTGCAATTGCGGCGGCTTCGTTTGTGACAAAAGAAATTGATGAAATTTCGCACGCACCAGAATATTTAATAAAGAAAAAGCCCGAGGGATAAGGTAAAAGTTATAACTAACGCAGCAGCAATACTGTTGATGCAGTTAAATATTGTTAAGAGCAATCTAAAAGCCCTCGGTTTTGCAGGGGCGCACGAGAGAGAAATTGATGAAAGTAATTGGTTCGACAGCACACGCATACGCACTCACACACGCAAGTCCGCAAACGAAGAAGCAGACAGACACACACGCATACGCATACAACTTCTGCACGAAGCCGGAGCCTGCTGATTGTGGCCTGGCCAAGGCATTAGGCGTGGAGTGTAGTGAACAGGAGCGGTGTGGCAAGGAGAGGCGATAAAGCAAGGACGAGTAAAGAGTGTGCCTGCAGTTGCGGCGGCAACAGCAACAACGTCTCATCGGTGAGTAACAACAAAAAAGAGTGCACATTGCCAATACAATACAAACAATTGATATATATATATTTTCAAGTATTCTATTTTTCCCCTCCAACACTACGTAAGTGCAAAGTGGTTTAGACAAGTTGAAAAGTAAAAAATGCATAAAATAATGATAAAAACAAATCAAGAGACAAAATGTATAAAGCTTTAAAATCGTCTTAGACTCTTGTGACTTCTGTGATAAAGTTGTGCTTGAAAGTCAGAAAGCTCCGTCTCTTTTCTGTCTTTCGTTGAGTAAAACTTGCGATTCTTCAGTTATGTTACAGTTTTTTAAACAACAACAAAACATTGTCGGTCGCGAAAAGTGCGAATAAAGTACAAAATAAAAAAATAAGTAAATAACCGAATAAAAGTACAGAAAAAAGACAAAACGTATATGATATGTCCATGTCATATATATGTATAAGTTATACATCTGTGTGTGTGTGTATGTGTGTGTCTCTATGTACTCACTTGTAGCCCTGAGACATGAGCGCAATCGTAGTTCTTGTATTATCCCGATCCGTAATTATTGTTATCCATCAAATTTGCTCAATCTCTTTTGCCTTTCGTTCGCGTAAAGTCGCTTCATAGTTAATATAAATAAATAACAAAGTAATACTTTGAAAGAAACACACACAAAACCTAAAAAAATAATCATAAAGAAATAAAAGTACAATAATGAAGGTAAGAATTCAACAAAGTGAACAGAAAACTTAAACGTTCAAAACTTTTCTTTCCCCCACACATAAAAAAAAAAACAAGAAAGAAAGGCTACCTTCGACACACCGAAGGTTTTATACCATTGCAGTTACTCCACATATTAAATCGGCCGATAGGTTCTATGGTAGCTTTACGATAAATCTGTCCGATTTTAATAAAAATTGCATACCATTTAATGGACATAATTAGGCATATATCAGGAAAGTTTCACAGCGATATCTTGAAAAATGATTAAAGTCGGCCAATAGGTTCTATGGCAGCTATGCGATATATCGGTTTAATATCGTTTAAATTTTGACAGCCTTTTAAGGGCATACTAAGACATACATCGGAAAGTTTCATAACGATATCTTAAAAAATAACAAAATTCGACCGATAGATTCTATGGCAGCTATACGATATATCGGTCCGAACCGGCTCGTTCCGACTTATTTACAGCGTGCAGCATTAACAAACATGTATACCAAGTTTTATCAAGATAGCTCTAAAACTGAGGGACTAGTTTGCGTTGCAACAGACGGACGGACGGACAGACGGACATGGTTAGTTCGACTCCCCTATTGATGCTGATTAAATTTAATAAAAAAATTAATATAACATCTGCAATGGTATAAAAAAACAAGCGAACAATATAAACGATGCAAATGAAAATGCACAGTCGAATCTGTTTTACACACACGAATGGAAGTTCATAAACAAATGAAAAAAAGAGCAAAATGTTTTTACAACTTTAAAATTTGACGGGGAAGTGCTTAAAAAGTCCCTTTTCACCGATTCCCTGACCGGCTTAACATTATCTCATCGCCTATCGTATTTAATAGAGAGAGAGCTTTAATCATTTCAGAGTCTCCTATCTCTCCACTGTTTAGGTCGTAAAAAAGCTATTTCCCCTGGTTGTCTATTAACCTTGTATCGATCTCATTTAAAACCGTATAATCTCATTGTACAAAGTCTTTGAAAAACTGCAAATCTGTCGACGTTGTAATGATGTATTGGAAAAAATTGTCTTAACGATAATAAGAGCATTATTTTTTCTTTTGTTTTGATTCACGCAAAAAAGTGAATCGTGTTTGAATTTGGCCAAGAAGATGTTTTGGACAATATTCGAAATTGAAGATTTGCCTAAAGAAGTCGAACAAACCGCGTTGGTCTGTTTTCGTATCTATTTACCCCTCTCACTCTCTCGCTCTTTTTATCATTTTGCCATCATTCTCCCATTAAGGATCAACGTTGCGCCGAAATGATTTTTTTTTTTTTCGAATATTGATAATGTATGATATATATTTCCTTGAATTTTGTCTGGTCTGTTCTAATCTTGTTTGTCTCCTGCAGAAAATCAAAGTAAACACTTGTGCGAGGATTCGTCAGTATAACATATGGGCGTCAGCATGGAGTCAGATGATTCACGTGCCAGCTCGAGTTCATCGTCAGAGTCGCCGTCTAATTCACGGCCGAGCACACCCACAAAGGAAATGGCTGTCGAAAATGTTGGTGCAACGAATGCCAACTCGGATGGCACGGCGGCATTGAACAGTCCCGTACGCTCGGTATCGAGCAGCAGCTCATCATCAAACTCCAACTCTAGCTCTAGTTCCAGCCGAAGTGGTCGTTCCAAAACAAAGAAGAAGAGCTCCAGCAGTAGTAGCGACAGCGGTAGCGGCAGCGATAGCAGCGGCTCCAGCAGCAGCAGTTCCAGCGATGATGACGACGATGAGGCAGCTGGTGCCGCAGCAGCAGCCGCAGCTAAAGCGGCAGCCGCTGCTGTTGCCGACACTGAAATGTCGGCTAATGTCAAAGCTGCTTTTAATCCGCTCAACAAGTCACAGCCGAGCTCAATGCGCAGTCGTAGCAACAGCAGGGAACAGCTATATAATCAGGCGGCAGTCGATCTTAACATAAGCCACGAGGATCTCAGCGATGTGAGCGACATTGATATGGAAAAACAGGCACCGCCGTCCAAGAGCAACCCAAGAAATGCCGACGATAATGACGACGATGATGGCGCTATTTCCAATGACTCGATGGTGGTTGCCCAAGAGTCTACGGGCGGCCTCAATGGCAAATTGCGGAATGCGGAGCGCAAATCTTCGATCGAACTGGTATCAGAGATAATGACACTCAGCAGAGAGAAGAGGGTAAGTTTTGTCTTTTTCAAAAAAATGGCAGCGAATAATAATTTATTTGCTTGCTTACCCATAGGAATCCGAAAGCGCAAATGGATTGGATGATATGGTAAAGCCACATGACGACGATGCGCTCGATTTTGAAGCAGAAGAGGGTGAATGCCCGGAGTTGAATAAAGAGGTAGATGCAGACGCCGATGTGGATGCCGGCAGCGTCAATGCAGAGGCCAATGAACTAAACAGTAAAAAAGCTGGAGGTCAATTGAAGACAGCATCGGCAAATGATGACGATGATGATGGCGAAGTAAATAATGGCGATGACAAAGCCAGTCGAAAGGATGATGACACAAAGGATGGCGAAGATGATGAGAGTGTATCGGCTGCCGCAGAGGCCTTAAAAAAGAAAAAGGATGAGGAACTAGAGGAGGGTGAGGTATCCGATGAGGATGAGAAGCGTCCTGAAGAAACCGAACCCAAGCCCGTCTGTCGTTTCTATACGCGTGGCCAGTGTACTTGGGGCATGAGCTGCCGCTTCCTGCATCCAGGCGTCACCGACAAGGGCAACTACACAATGTTCGAGAGTCTGGTACGTTCAGTGCCTATGCAAAGCGGTGCCGGTGTTGGCGGAGGCGGTCCATCGCGAGCACCTGCCAGCAATGCCTATAGCAGCCACATGGGCGGCGGCGCTCCCGCTGGCGAGTATCACGATTATCGCAATGAGCGACCCGCAGTAATGCATCATCGCGGGGCTGCTGGCATGCATCATGCGAGCATGTATGGCAGCAGTGCTCCTGCTGGGGCCCATCATGAATCACGTGGTGGACTATTGATGCCCGGTGATGCTCCAGTGGTGGTGGAGAATGCTTGGGAGCGTGGCCTTCGTACTGCTAAGGAGATGATGCGCAAGGCGAACAAACGAAAGGAGCAGGACATGGACTTTGAGGATAAGAAAATGAATTTAACTCTTTCGCCCGACGAACTTGAAAAGGATCCATATTATCTTAAGGAGCGAGGCAGTTCACCGACGGTTGTGCGCGAAATGCCACCCAATAATCCCATTGCTCACGGCAATCCACGTGCCTTACTTCCCCCGGTATTTGGTATGTATGGCCAACCTGCAGATCGCTATCGGGCATATATGGCGCCTATGCCGTACGAGGATGTGGATGTCTACGGTCGAATGGCACGCTATCGGGAATTGCCGCCACATCGGATGCCACAGTACGAGGATGATCGTCGGTTGCGGCCAACACGGGAGGTGATTGTTCAGCGTGTAGAGGCCGTTGGACGAGGCGACGAGTGGAGCGATCCATGGATGCGGTCGAAATCTATCGGACGCGGCACCTCATATGATCGGGAGGAACGAAGACGTCGTGACCGCCGCAGCTACAGCAGCAATACATCCTATTCCAGCTCCAACAGTTCACAGAGCGATTCAAGCTCCGACACCTCGCGTTCCAGTAGCGCATCGGACCACAAACGTCGTTATTCGCACAAGATGTCCGCGTCTTCATCGCGCCGACAAGCGGCCGGTCGAGCAGCACGCTCGCCTAGCCAAATACCTCGAAGACCCAGACGCTCGCCAAGTAAGTGCATTGCATTCTACAATCTTTGACAATGTGTACTGATTGCTTCCTTTTTTGCTTGCAGAGGGCAGCGTTTCGCCTTCGTACAAACGCGCGGCACTTGAGAAAAGAGCCGGTGGTGCCCTCAGTCCTGCCTCCAAGCGAAAGAAGCTGTCGCCGGCGCCCAAAAAGTTTGACAAGTTGCGTCGCCGTCGTAGCTCAAGCTCATCGGATTCAGGTAATTTAAAGGTGTGTATAATTACTTAGGGCAAATTTCTTATAGCTGATAATATTTGACAGATTCCTCGGAAACATCGTACTCCGGCTCGGATTCGGGCTCATCCTCTTCGGGTAGCTCGTCGGGATCCCGAGATATGCTGCAGAAACGTGTGCGTGCCACAGACAAGGCTCTCAATGAGCGCAAACAAATCAAAAAACGTATGTAGATAGCTACTGCTGTGACCCATCTGTGACCCATCATAAAAGTTAATCCTATCTCTGTTTGTCGTTTTGCAGCTTCAGAACAATCAACCAAGAAGCGTTCCCCCATTTCCATTGAGATTAAGAAACCATCAACTATTGTCGGTGTGTCGGCGCTTGCATCGCCTACCCATTCGCCAGGCTCCGATAAGGAGAAGGACAGTGTTAAGGATAAGGAGAAGGAGAAGGAAAAAGAAAAAGATAAGGACAAGGACAAGGACAAAGATAGCAAAAAGTCGAGACGTGAAGAGCTGCTTAAACAACTTCGCGCTGTCGAGGATGCCATTGCAAAGAAGCGCTCGAAATTAACCTGAAACCATATACAGATTCTGATACAGATACAGATACAGCCACAGTCATCGCAGACATGTCCCTTCTTTCTTTCTACTTTGTACTCCTCCCCGCACCTACAGGCAGCAGCAGGCAGTGACAATTGCCAAACTATTTTTACAACCATTATCAAATGAATTTCTTTGTGTACTAAAACTCTGTGTTGCGCTGTGTGTATGTGTGTGCGTGTATGTGTCCACAACTTGACTAGCCGTTGGCACTCAGCGCTGTCTGTGTATCGTGTGCCGGGAATACCCCTTAGCTCCTTAGCATCAGCATAAGCATTAGCATCGATCCTCAGTATATAGTTCATGCGGCATTGAAAACTATTTTTAATCTTGAGGTTATATATCCATCATTAACATTCGCATCGCGTATCATCGATATTGTGTCGATTGTCCGTTATAAACAAACAATTCAATGCATTTAGTTTTAATTACCCAACTCATCTGCATCTCTTTTTTTTTTGCTTAGGCCCTTCTGAGGCCCAATGAATGTACACTGATTACAATACCTGTACATTGTATAAATACACAATTATTTCACAACATTGAAGAAACAAGTGCGTACTTTTCTTTTTCTTTTTTAAAACAATGACAGGAATCAAGAAACAAACTTATAGGTTTAACAAGTAACAGTCGAGCATGCCCGACACTAAGATGTCCTTCGTTCAGCGGTAAAATTAAGAGACTGTTGTTGGAAAGTACAAAAGAGTCATTTAATTCAATCTCTATATCACGCTTACATTATAAGCAGGCACGGGCGAAGGAACTAAAGAGACGTCGTGACAGCGAAAGTATGAAAATGTTAACTTCAGTAACTTTGTGTTTATCCAGTCTGATAGTAGTTAGGAATAATAAGTGCATATAGTATACTCGTATGTCTTTGTGTATGTCGTAGTACAAAGATGTACCTTTAATACTTTCGTTACAAATCAAGTTTTAAGATGTAATTATTGAGTTGAGAAGGCAGCGCCACGCCCGAAAGCAGACAACATACAGAAGCATTAATGCCAAATTTGGTATCTTACGCTTTTATAATATCTCAGCTATTAGTACATGTACATATGTGTTCACACAGACAGACGGACAGGCAAACGGACGTGGCTTTGACTCATTTGACACGGCTAGTTATCCCGAGCAAGAATATATACATATACACTTTGTGAGGTTTGCCACGCCTCTTTATGCCTGCACAAAGTGCGTATATTCTCTATTGACCACTTTCAATAGTCGAAGGGAATTCAAAATGGTTTAATTGTCTGATTCTCTCGGACTTTGACTGCCCCATTTTGCACTTTTCTGAAACTAAAAAGGCCGCAAATGCACACCCAGGACTGTTTTGGGCCGACGACTATTTTCGGGTACACGGAATTACTGATGCGACCCACTTAAAGAAGTCGAATGGTAAATACCCTTGATAAATCGTTTTTTAAAAGCCTTACAACTGAAAGTGGCTCAAAGAAAGACGGAAATGTAGACATACTTTTCGCTGCTACTGTTCTCTGTTTCGCACAGCGTATGCCATAGCCGAAATATACTAAAAAAGACAAGCAGAGCAGGAGACGGGCACGCTATAAACTAATGTATAGGGTAGTTACGCACAAATTTATAAATATAATAAATAAACAAATTAAAATCAATTAATTAATATTATTAATTGCGTGTGTTTGTTGTTATTTTTTCTCCTAAAACAAACTTGGTCTGAGTGCAACATGGGCATTTCCAAAAAGGAGGAGGCAGATTTTAAACACTATAGGATTATTAATATAGTATCATTAGGTACGCAACCGGATCAGGCCAACAAAGCGTATAGCTGGCATAGAAACTATCGGTTATTCGGCAAGATATCAAAACCAATAATTCTATATCTTCTGATTAATATAATACAAATAAGCTTTCAAAACATGATATAAATCGGACTACTATAACGATCAGTCCCAATTTGTATTTTTTGTAGAAAAAACTTCTAGGAAATAGAGTAGAAATAGACTATATTTGGTAGACCTATTAGTTAGCGGTTTTAAAATCTACGTTATAACATGGACGGATAGGTGCACATGGCAATATTAGTTCGTTTTTTAATGCTTATCAATATTAAATATATATATTTATATGTATAAATATAGGTATACTTCCTGACGTCGACGATCCCTGATATAAGCAGCCATATAAATTTCAGTTAGCATAAAATGAACCATTCTGTGTTTCCTATGGGTAATGGGTATGAAATTCAAGCTTTCAAGCTAAGAGCATTTCGAGACGTTTTTAAATTTCTATTATGTTTTTCCCGTTTTGTTAGACTTTTATCGGCCGTCTGTCAGGCGGGCAATAGGCCATGTTTTCGCAGGCCAGGCCTAAAAACAGTTGCCAAACGGCGAAACTATCTTTTTAATGACATTTCGGAGACCACAAGCCAGAGAGAGAGAGAGCCGAGAGTCGAGAGTCGCTCGAAGCAGGAAGTAGACATTGGCAGCGGCAGCAGCAGCAGCAGCAGCAGCAGCAACGGTGACAACATTTGCACAGTGCGTAATTACTTTTAAAAGCCTGATTTTAGCCACGCCCCGTCTGCCCCAATCGCAGCCAAATGTGTTTGCTATTAGCGTTAAAAGCTACGCACTGACTTGAAGCGCCTTGGCGGAAGCATCGTCGTGAGCCCACACATACAGTTGCAGTTGCAGATGGAGATGGCGATGGAGACGGAGAGACAGTGTTGGAAACACATAAATGAAGGAGATACAGATACGAGTCGATCGACGCGGGTTCATTGCACTAACGAAAAGACAAGCTGCATACATAAAAAAGTATAGTTCATATATCCCAATGATGAAATGCTGGCAAGTTAGCACCGAGGAACACACGCGTTGCAAGCTCCGCACCGACGACGCGTCGCGACGCCTTAAGGTAAGTTGGTCGCAAGCTCCGACGCAACAATTGAAATAATCGATTACATCCACCTGACTGAGCGATCAATGCTGCGCCAAAGAGTGTCAAGTTGACATGTAAGCAGCATATGCAGATACCGATGCACATATAGGTTGAGACACACACAGATCACACACACAGACCGCACACACATACGTGTGCTACATACCACAAGCGAGTCACTTGGTCAATAGCAAATTAGACACGGTCAACAAATGCCGCCACAAGGGAGCAAAGGTTTGAAGCTGATTGATCGCAGCAACGCGTCACGACGGTGTTAGATAAAAAGCATATCGATCGATTAATATAACGATGTTGATATTGATCGGCGATCTCGAGCATTATAAGTAGTCGATGATATATTACCTTATTAATAATTATATAAATCGATGTTTGTTTTTAGTTAATTTATATAGTTACTGCCAACTATAATTTGTCCACCCAAAAGTTACCTACAATGACACTTTAGTAAAACAAATTAATGAATTACTAACTTAACTATGCTATATATTGTGGGAAAGAATTATATCTTATCCATACATACTATGTATGGAAAATGTAACATATTCAGCTTCTATGGTTGCTGATATGAACGTGTCAATACTGACAATAATAATCTTGACATGTTTAGCCATCAATTAGATAAAGGCACTTAACGGATTATCATAAATTGTTAAGAAATCAAGCGATTTTCATGCAAAATGATTTTCCTCTTATGTTTTGACTGCTTGAGTGATTTAAGATTTATTTCTCAGATAATTTTAACTGCTTACATTTCTAATACCATTCGACCATTGAAAATGGTCAAAACAGGGTATACTTACTTTATGCAAATGTAGGTTATAGACAGAAGGATGCGTGGTATACCCCTCAATGTGTATATTTTTTGACTCAGGAACACTAGCCGAGTGAATTAAGCCAAGTCCGACTGTCTGTCCGTTTGAACGTCTGAACTTCAGCTATTACAAGAGCTTGAGACACCAAATTTCACATGAATGTTCCTGTATATCATAGGCTGATCGTGTTTATTTTCAATTTTTGATGCCACGCCCACCGCCAACGCAAACCAATAATTTTCGATTATAATTGAATGTATTGAAGATACACCTTTTTGTTTTTGTATGAGCATAGATGAATGCAATATAAATCTATTCCCCAAATAGCAATCTGATCGGACAGTAAGCACAAAAGTTATTCATATAAACAGTTTCTATAGTTTCACTGCTTACGCCATGCCCCGCAATGCTTCGTTTCAGCCGTAGCGTGCGTAAAGCTGATTTCTATGACGTTTTTATAGATGGAGCTTTTCCAAGAAAGATCTAATTTAAACAATAAATGACAGATAAACTTGTGCAGAGTTTCTTGTTGGAATTAAAAGTGTGATAATTTGTTTCGAAACTGGACGAATGGTATCTTACTGTCGGGTGCGCTCGACTTTTGAGTTGTTTGCTTAAATTCCCTCTTGTAATACTTTTGTAGAGGGTGTAGTTATTAATCCCTTCGAACATTGAAAATGGTCAAATAAGGGTATACTTACTTTGTGGAAATGTATGTAGGTTATACATAGTATACAAGTATTCCAGCTCAGGAGCACTAAGCCAATTAGGCCTTGTCTGTCTGGCTAGCTGTCTGTTTGAACACACGAATCTCAGCGATTCTATACAAGTTTATATACAATTTTGGATGCCACGCCCACCTCTCCCTCGAACCGTTCGCAATGCGTCGATATCGTTTTATTTTTTTCACGCATGACTGCAAAGTAATGTAAGAATGAGATAGCAATAGAAGTATTTGTTTTTGGAAAGTTGGGCGAAGGGTATCTTACTGTCGGGCATGTTGGTAGCTTTCGTTACTTACATTTTCTTGTTATTTTATTTTATTAATTTTATTTTAAACGGATCCTACAGCGAACAATCAGTGGAAAATGAAGACTTTCTAAACAGTTCAATTTCGGAAATCACTGATTGAATAAATAAATTATTTAAAATATTTGTGTATGCCCCTTTATGTGTATGTATGTATATATGTGTGCATGTGTGTGTGTGTCTGTAGTTCAATATATCCGCTTGCTTTCGGGTGTTTCACGCGAACATTGTTTGTATTACATCGGCCATCGTGACGCCTTGACAGCAAATGCTATTTGTGTCCTTGTTGTTGTGGTTGTGGTTGTTGTTGTTGCTGTTGTTCATGTTGATTTTAATGTTGTTTCTAGCTACTGCAATTGTGAAATTTGACATTGTTAAATCGCATAGTCACAGTCGTAGATGTGCATGGGTAGTTCGATGCCCTTCCTTCTGAGGCAAGTTAGCCATTCAATATCTGCGTAAATAACGGTAAAGCTATAAGGCATATGCAGACTGAATTTACTACCTTAGATGCCTTGCCATGGTTACGAACTGTACTAGCAACCCTCGACCTGGTTGCATAGTACGATATATGCAAAGTTATCGCTGTTTGGACGTGTTCAATTTGCTCTTCGTTTGCTGCGGATTTGCCTCCGCCGCTTGTTTGCAGTTTGCCATGCCAGTGCGCACACAGTACACGTTGCACGGTACACGGCTCTGGGCTTTGTGTTTAAATTCCAAGATTGAACACTGTTCACGATGCGCTTTATTTTGATTTATTTGCGCCGTCGCGAAGATGATCCTACGCTTTGGCTTTGGCTTTGGTTTGGTTTGATTTGGATTTTAATTTGGGGTTGGGAGTTTTATTTGGTTTTGTCATGGATTACGCAAGACCATCATTTGCGGCATGTCGAGGCGTCATCTAACTATGCTACCAGCTATTCCGCCTGTTACTCTCTCTCTCTCTCTCTCTTTTCTTTTTACCTCTGGTTCTGGTTCACGAATATGTACTGCATGTTATAGTTAACTGTTGCTGCACAGTTTCCTATAATATTCCATCTACTTCTTTAATAAGAAGTACAATGCGAATGCGAGTCAAATCGAAGTGGCGCCCACGTCTATATTAGTCTATATAGTGCCCCGTGGTGTCTGCATAATAGCTAAATCATAAAGTGTCATATTTAATCGGCGACTATTTGTCACAGTCAGGTTAATGAAATAACAAACGCGCTTTTAAACGCGATTTCAGTTATTATGGGCTTATGCAAATTGCGGTTTAGGCGCAGATGCAGATACAGCTTGTACAGCTATACATACATATTTCTGCTCGGCTCGCGTGTTAATTAGCCAAACATCTTAAATATGCAAGAAATCGCACATACGGTATATATTATGGGACTACTTGAGTATTCCGGGTTGGGATGGGGAGAGCAACGGCGAAAAAATCAAAAGACATTATAATGTCTATCAATTATCTTGCAGGGCCAGGCAAACAGCCGACAGGCGAACGCGCCAAATTAATTACACGCCACTTGGTTCAGCCTGGTCAGACCCACAACCGGAGCCGGAGCCGGAGCTGGAGCCAGTGCCAGTGCCATAGCCGGGACAGACCCATGTCGGACAGGCCCGCGGCCAATGGATTTGGCAATACACATGCAAATTGGGCAAAATTTGTGCAAAATTTGCGCAACGCTTTTAGGATTTGCGATGAGCAGAGACGAGGCGAAGTAGTCGGAAGCATATTGAAAGAAGTCCGCAAACGTGTATTGTACCCAATTTAGAAGTACCATTTATATATTTGAAATTAACTGAGTTAGTACAATTAAGCGTTAAAAATATTGGTTTCCAAGCAAATTTCTTTTACCCTATGACCACTAAAAATTTTCTAAACTTGATATACTTACTTTGAGAAAAAGTATGCAATGGATTGAGGGAGGTGTGGCAGAGCACACAAAGGGTATATATTCTTACTTTAATAGCCGAGCCGATCTCAACTATGATAAACGCTAGACGCGTCAAACTTGGCATAAAGTTTTCCGTCTATCATACATTAGATTCCGCGCCAACCGCTTGGGAACATCGACAATAAAAATGTTCAATTCCATTTGTTTTGACGTCATAACTTACTGACTCGGCATACATATAGATGACAACGATATGTACCTAGTTTCAAAGAGGCAATCCAAAAACTACAAAAGTTATTTAAGTTACCTTTTTCCAAAATTTGTGTAAAGTTTTCAAATGTATTTGGATTTTGGGCGAAGGTATGTATTGTCGGTTGTCGGTTGTCGGTTGTCGGTTGTCGGTTGTCGGTTGTCGATTGTCGATTGTCGTTACAGTTACTTGTTTATCCTTCGACCATTTAGAATTTCCAAAACAGAGTTGCTTGTGCAAATATATGTTCCAGGAAAAAGGCTATGTGGCAGAGCCCATAAAGTACTCCGTCGACAATCTGTCTGTCTGAATGTCTGTTCGAACACACGGATCTCAGCTATTATAGGACCTAAAGACAAAAAATTGGTATAAGATTTTCTGTATATATAATAATAGGCAGATAAAGTTTTTTCCAAATATTAAGTGCCACGCCTATCGCCCACGAAAATCAGTAATTTGCAGTTATTAAACGAAGTATTGACTTTTAAGCCATCTTATTGTACATATAAATAAATAAATATTAAGAAATAAAGGCTTGCAGTTACTCTAAATATTAAACATATTTAAATTGCTAAAGGAACCGAAAGCTTCATAGCGATATCTTCAAAAATATAAAAATTGGACAGATAAGCTAAAGTATTGCAGCTATACGATATATCGGTCAAATTTTGATAAAACTTTACAGTTCTTAAGGGACATACTTGGACACATATCAGGAAAGTTTTATGTCGATATCTTAAAAAATGATAAAAATCGGCTGATAGGTCCGGCTCGTTTCGACTTATTTACAGCGTGCAGCAATGAGAATCATGTATGTATACCAAGTTCCATCAAGATAGCTCTAAAGTTAGTTTGCGTTGAAATAGACAGACGGATGCTGATGCTGAATAAGAATATATACACTTTATAGGGACGGAGATATCTCCTAAGGTGCGTCGCAAGCTTCTGGCCAAAATTAATATACCCTCTGCAAGTGTATAAATGTGCACCTTTTTATTTTGGAAGGGTATGTAACATCTAATATTTCTAACAAGATATTTCAATATATTAAATATTAAATTTTATATTTAAAATATTTTATATTCCATTTTGAAATTTCTTAAATAATTAAAATTTTAAAATTTATGCATAAAATCAATTTTCTTAGCTTTAATCAAAGCTGCTTATGATAAGTTGTTTTTCTTTGTATATAAATTTTTTATCCGTTTTTCTGTAACTCTTACGTCTTACGTCTTACGGCTATTAGTTGACTTTAAATTAAATTAAATAAATTAAATTAAATAAATAAAAGATAAGTATACAAACATATAAATAATCATCTATTGTAGACCGTATAATCGTGTAGATTTTGTGAAACAGGGTTGCCAACTAAACTTTATGCTGCGATAAATGTTTGGCTTTAAGCTTAGGCGACTTTATTGCATGCGTCACGTGCTGGTCAGCAGAACAAGAGCGGCAGTAGCAGCAGCAGCAGCAACAACAACGGCTGCAACAATTGCAGACAACGTGAGCAACAGTTACGATTGCGAGCGACATTTACAACGTTTACCGGTTTGGGGCACAGCTGATCGCTTCATTCATCAAAGAAATATTGCGCGCGCGCTCTCCCGCTCTCTCGGCACGCTCTCACTCTCCCGCTCTCCCGCTCTCCCGCTCTCTCTCTCTCTCTCTCTCTCTCATTCTTTCGCTCTCGCTCGTACGCGCATTACAGGGCTTTAAAAGTGTAAGACGGCGCCTGCGCTCAGCTCAGACAGTTGACGGCGTTAGCAGCGAGCGCTTGTGCCAGGCAGACACGTCGCATTCCGTAACCGATTTGTGGGTTTTAGCTATAGCTATAAAATCCCAGTATAGCGTCGCATTACCACCTACCGTTCACCCCCCACCGACACCATACACCCCCCCTCCCCCGACCGCCAACCCCCCGAAAAGTGACCAACTACCCACCTAGTTCCTCGTAAGGAAAACGCGTAACTCTTTGAGTGTGTGCGTGACGATTTCTGCGCGTCTGTTTGCGTGTGTGTGTGTGTGACTCTGTGTGTGTGTGTGCGGAAGTCCAACGCGCAGTCGTGCCACATCCTGCAATTACGCGCGTTTTCGCCGCGTTTAAAACGGCACACACACACATATATGGCACACACACACAAATATACACCTCAACACACAAATTACGTTTATTTTTCTATGTTTTTTTTTATGTTTTTATTTCGAGTTCGAGTTTAATTTGTGTTCAAGTGTTTCGCAGTTGATTGGGCGGCATTTCCGTGTTAAAAAACGAAAAGTGCTTCAGCAACAACAGCAAGAAAAACAAATACAATTAAAGTGAATTAGTAGCAAGTGCCACAAAATGAGCAAAACAATAAAAATAAAATTCAAATAATTATAAGAAAATGCAAATAATTTACAACACTCATTAATCGGACACACACACACACACACACACACACACACACACACACACAGTTGCGATTGGAATTATTATCCAAGAGCGTCATACGCGAAATTTATAGCAAATCGTGGCAAGCGCTTTGCATGTTGCGGCAGCAACAGTGGCTGGCAGTTGTTGTTGCCGCTGCAGTGTTTATTCCTGCTTAACAAAATACAATTTTTATGGCCTTACGCGCAGCACAAGCAACAACTTGCAGCGGCAACTGGCAACAACCACAACCACAACAACAACAACAACAACAACAACAACAGCAACTGGCAACAGGAGTGCGTGACCCCAACATGCAATTCACTTGTCGCTCGCCCGCTCTGTGTATGCATATGTGTGTGTTGTTGTTGTGTTGCTGTTGTGTTGTAATACCTGCGAGTCCACTTGACTACACGAAAGTGAAATTTCACTTTGCAGCCTCCGCTGCTGTCGCTCAACATTTTTGCTTGTTTATCAACTTATTTTCTGTTCAATACGAAAGTGAAATGCAGCTGCAGCAGCATTCAACAGGTCAATAGCAACACAAACAAACAACAACAACAACAGTAAAAGCAGCAACAATAAAAGCGAAAAACGCCAAGCCAAAAATCACAAAGAAAGCGAACCAAAATCATTAATAGCAACAATAGCAACAGTGAATATCGTATCGTATCAACAACAACAATAAAAATAACAACAACAACAACAACAACAACAACTGAAGACGCCTGACAACCCGCGGGCAACCTTTGGCAACACGATGGCTGCCACAACGCCACAACGCGTGGCACTCTGCACCGCTCTGCTGCTGCTCACGCTGTTATCCTGCACGCTGACAGCGGTGTCGGCAGCAGCAGCAACTGCGGCAGTAATGCAGCCCAAAGCCAAGGCGGCCCAAGTGCAAGTCCAAGCGGAAGCTGGCCATGCTAACGGTAAGTCAGTTCACATTGTGATTAGCGAGTGACAGCGAAAGTGACAACGCTCTAATGAAGCGCCCGCCTTTCCTGACCCTCCCCCTTCTCCTCTCTCTTCCTCCCCTGATATGCCCTGAGAATTGCAGCGGCGACGGCGGCAACATTCGCGTCAACTTCAACCGGTCGCCGGTTCGGGCAGCTGCGGATCGTTTTGATTTGTGGCATCGCTTTCACTTTGCCTGCGCGCTGCCGTCGCCGCTGCTGCTGCCTTTGTGTTTGGTGGGCGTGTCAAGTCAGCCCCAAAACAAAAACACAAATCCACTGCATAATGATGATGTCGGCCAAGAGCAGAGCAAGCCGAGTCGACTAGCAACTGGAGTCGTGTCGCAGCATAATTGGATTATGCATCATTTGCAAGTTCATTGTAAACCCGACGACGCTGACGATGGTGACGATTGTTAACGAATGTCCAAGAAAACGATTGGAAGTTCGCTTACTTGGAGGTTAAGTGTCATTCAAGGCGAAAGAGAACATGTAGAGAGTAGAGATTGAGAAAGCACGCTGTAGAGCGAAGCGAGAGTGAAGCTTTGCAGTTTATCATATTATTATTATTTTACGATATTACGCAGAAAGTGGGCTATCAATTTAATATATTGATATATTTTTCTAATTGTTTATTGTGCATTAATTTGTTTTTCTTATCCCCTCAAATATATTTATTTTAAGCTTAACGTATTGTTACGATATTGGGAATACAATATATGTTTATGAATATTTAAGTGCACCTATTTTATGTGCATTATTAAATACTTTCAAATTTTTGCAGAGACTCTAAGTCTACCGTATTGTTTACGATATTGGGAATTTTTATCTATACTTATGTGTGTTTACGTGTTTCTGTCTTGCAGCTTCTCATATGATTTTTCAAATTTGTATTCTAACTTAAAACTTATTGTATCGTTTACGATATAGCAAAGAAAGCAAGCGATCAATTTTGTACATCTCATTTTAATATTGAGTAATCTTATTTTACGATATTTGAAGCAAAGTGCGAGATCAGTTTAATTAATGGATATGTCTTTAAGTAAAAAATAGATGCATAGGTTTCTAAATACATATGTATGTGTTAATACTATGTGAAATATAATTTTTAAAACTTCATTATTTTTTATCCGAATTTTTCACATAGATATCGTATTTCCGATTTTGTAAAATTTACAATTTAGAGTAAATAGATCTTTTTCAATGCACATCCATATTAAATGTTATAATCCAAAAACTGATTATATAATTGTTTCGGTTCCCTTTCCATTCCCATAACGATGAAATTCATTTCGAATACAACTAAAGTATCGTATAACGTCATCGGTTTCATGATCTATATACTATGTCTTTATAGGTATAGAAAAAATCATATTCGTTTTTTATTGACTGATCGAAATCAACATAAACATTTTAAACTTTATGACAACTCGTCAAAATGAAACTCAAAACCAAGACGGAACTAACAACTCTAATCGAGCGCACTCATAATGCCAGCTAGATCTCTTAGTATATGTTACATATAGCGTTGTATATGATATGCACATGAGCATTCCCACGACGCCCCCAATTAGTACATACTACTTATATAATTTCCGGGCCGAAGACAGCGTTTACGAGGTGAAAACTCAACGGAACCCCTCTGTCGCGACGTTCGTATCCAATTACTAACTGCGCCAGAGACGTGTCTTCTCGAGTTGCCAATTTGTAAGACGGCAAAAAGATGAAGCTAAAGACTGCAAAAACTTAAGACTGAAGAAAGCGGAGAAGAGACTAATTATTCAACTCTGGGCAACAATAAAATAGCCCCAAAAAGAGAGATAGCAAACAAACAGAGCGAAGACGCTGCAGATGGGCGACGAGAGAGAAAATGGAAGGTGTGAAGAGTGAGAAGGGGGAGGGGATGCAGACAACAAAAGACTTACATGTGTTGCGGTTAGACGATCGGCTAACATTTTCCCAGATGCTGCGGCTTACGACATCTTTGGCAAACAACAGATTCGCTTCTGCCCCAACGATGCGACGTGGCATCTGCCCCAAACAACGCGCACTGCACTTGCTTCCGTGTTGTTGTTGCGGTTGTTGTTGTTGCTGTTGTTTATGTTGCTGATGTTGGCAATTCCATTTGTTTTGTTTGCCCCGCAGTCGCATCGCTTTTCCCACCCATAAAACAGCAACCAGTCGCGAACCTCATTTCCCCCGGCCCTTCCCTATCAGCGGAGTCACCTCTGTGTCATTATGTCATGCGGTCGCCAGACCAAGTCCCAGTCCCAGTTCCCAGTTCCCAGTTCCCAGTTCCAATCCTAGGCGCAGTCCCACTCCCAGTCTGCCAGACACAGATGACACAGCCCAATTTGTGCAATTACAATATACCCTAGGCCAGTTATGCAGCGGGTATGTTGGCGCTTAAAATAAGCTAACATTTGTATACTTTTATCAACCTAAAATTGCAGATCGATTTCGGAGATTTGTTATTTTATCATATGTTTAGTCTATACAGCTTATATACAGGGTATTTTGGGAGGGTTATAATATGAGAATCCTTTGCTTTACTTGGTTTATTTTTAATGTTAAACTTTATATACTTCTACGATCAACTTAAAAATGCAGCTGGGTTAAGAGTATTGTTAGGCTATCATATATCTATTAAATACAGCATTTTACAGGGTGTTTTATTATGATGACAATGTATTAGCTTCTTTTCTAATTTACTTTTTTTCTGGTAATTTTTCTTTTCCTTGCCGGTTTTTTCAAAAGCCACGAATTAGTAAATACCCTAGAGAAAAACAGAGAATAAAAAGGTTTAGTTTTAGTTTTCTTGACTTAATAAGTAATATTTATATATTGTATATTATTTATATTTATTGTATATATACGATATATAGTATATAACGTATCAAGACATTGCCCCGTCATATTGCCAATTTGTGGCTAAATCCCACCAAAACGAGCCGTAAAATTTCAGGCGAATCGGATGCGATTCATTTGCACAATTAAAGCATCATTCAGTTAAATGGGCCCCATGAAGATATAACAATTACGCATAAAAAAACCGACAATAATGGCACAAAGAAATGAATAATACGAGTTGAATGAAAAACGCATAATGGCCGCACTCGTCATCGTCGTCGTCGCATAACGCAATCGCAGGGCACAAATAGTTGCGTTCGTTTCGGAGGAGATCTACGCGAAGCTCGGGCCCCATCATTATTTGCCGTGGCTACTTGTATTATTCATTATATTCATGCCAAGACTCACTCGCACTCGCATTCACTCGCACTCGCACTCGCATTCACATTTAATGTATTTGCGGTTTTCACAATTGCACGCAAAGTGGGCGGGGCAAGTCTGGGCGTGTGTTTATTATAGTATTATGGCATAATGGGAACTGGGTCCGATGACTCGCTGACTCATTTATTGCACCTTGGCGAAGGGTATCAAGATTTTGTCGCGCAATGCTTGTTGTGGTAGGCGTTGCGGATCGGTTTAAAGATCTGACATAATGACTGAATATTCAACTACAATCAAATCGCAAATATCGGATGCTCGACGGGAGGCTCGTACACCAAGGTACGTTCTATTTTCGATAGACTTTCAATCGGCTATTGTGAATGACGCCCATTGAGGCGTTGCAAGTAGCAGGCATTCACTGTACTTGAGCCGCAGTTGTTGCCCCATGCGAATACCGTGAAATGGGCAAAGTTGTTGGCGCTGGCCGTAAACGATTTGAACTTTGGCTTAAAACGGCCCAAAAGGCTAAGAGCAGGGCGGCGCAAGTGTGTGTAATAGGCATAGGAAAAGCCAAGTTGAAGTCGAAGCCAAAACGAAACTAAAGCCAAAAAAAAACCAAACTAAAATTGGAACAAAGCGCAATTTGGTTAATTGTTGTTATTGTTATAGTTGTCATTGTGCATTGTCGTTGTTGTTGTTGTTTTTTTTAACGGCTTTTTAAAATTTAAATGCTGAGTTTTAACCTTTAAAAGCGGCGAACTGTGCAATGGCAACGACGACGGAGACTGGCCGAGCGAACTGAACTGAACTCTAATTACAGAGTTTATGTACGATCCCATTTTGCTAAAGGTTTCGTTTGCGCTTTACAATACCAAAAGCATTTGAGTCCATTGAGAAATTGACACCGAAAACACGAAACGCAGCCGAAAATCGAAATCGAAGCTCAGCAAATGAAAAGAAATGCCGCGATCGGTCGCGATCAATCATTGATCTAAAGCAATTGCAGTTAGGCAATGGCCGCGCTAAGTCACAGAGACAAATAGCGTCGCGAAACGGTAGCGACAACGCATGATCATTCATTTCGCGGCATTCGATGCCGATAAGCCGTCGATAGATATAGCAGTTGTGGCAACACGGCCAGTTGTAACTAATGAGGGGATGAGATCGCAGAGAGGGGAACTGCGTGGGGTTTAGAGATGACAGCGCAATGCGTAGGGGAGCATTGAGTCTTCCGGCACTAGTTATAAATACAAATTAAAATTATTTAATCAGTGCGATGAATTAGTTGCACTAGCCTTATCGATCTACAACAATCGATTACTTTTATAACTGATGTTATCATGAGGCCGTGCAAGGTGGAACTCCTTTGTAAAAAGCTTAAGTGAAAGTCTTTGTATGCTGTATGAAGATATTGCCCTATCGAGACTTTGTCACGCACCCATCCCTAAGACAGTTGTGCGTGGACCTCATCTCGACATGCAAATGAGATGATCTACAAAACACATCGCTGCACAGCGACGAAATTCGATCGAGAGGCAAATCGATAAGGGGAAAGACCTTTTACTTACATAATCAACGGTGCGGCAAATGCATAATTAGCTAAATGCATAATTCAAATCGGCGAATTCGATTTGATGCGGTTTCGAGGGAAAGTGCCAAGGTAAATTAATCAAAATCAAGATATATGAGGGGCACATTTGAACATTTCTAGGGCAGAGTTAAAAAAATAGTTTTTTTTTTTCGATGTATCCCATGTTTTTATACCATTCGACCATTGCAAATGGTCAAAAGTGGTATACAAAGTTTGTGCAAATGTATGTAACACGCAGAAGGAGGCGTGACAGACCCCACAAAGTATATATATTCTGACTCAGGATCAGTAGCAGGGTCGATTGAGCCATGTCCGTCTGTCCGTTTGAACGTCTGGATCTCAGCTATTACAAAAGTTGTATACCATAGGTAGATCGAGTTTATTTTCAATTTTTGATGCCACGCCTACCGCCCACGCAAATCGATAACTTTCGATTATCAGGAGAATTGAATTGAAGTTACAGCTTTCTGCTTTGGTATGAACATAAATAATTGTATACTAAATCTATTCCCCAAATTACAATCCAATCGGACCATAAACACAGAAGTTATCCATGTTTCCGTTTTCCGTACTTCCACTGCTTGCGCCTATGCTGCGCATCGTGACGTCATCGTCACGATGCTTCGGTTCAGCCGTGGCATGTGTAAAGCTATGCAGTTTTCACATGTAGATGGCGCAATTTAAAAATAGATCTAATTAAAACAATAGGTGGCGGATAAACTTGTACAGCGTTTTTTAATGGAATTAAATTTGTGATAATTTGCTTAAAAACTAGGTGAATGGTATCTTACTGTCGGGCGCGCTCGACTGTAGCTTTCTTTACTTGTTTTTTTTTGTAACTTTGTTTTGGTTTTCGATTGATAGAAATAAATTAACGAAAATGTGCGACATGCGGTGCAGCAGAGTTGGCCAAAAGGTAATGGGCAAAACGGTGCGAAAGTGTTATAAATAGATACAGCAGAGTGTGTGAGAGATTGTAATATTATGTGTGCGAAATTGTATACTCTAAGTCATTCAGTGGAATTAGTTGTTTTATTTTGATTTATTTTCAATATTTAATGTAACATTTTTGTTTTTATGTCAATGATACTTTGATCACGTTTTATTTTCCTTTTAATTTAAAGCTGTTTAATTTTAAATTTTAATATTACTTTTTATTTTTCAAAATTAGTTTAATTTTTTCTCTGGCTATTTCGCGATTCGACTCTTAAGAAACAGTTACTCTTTTACCATCACTATTATATGTATAACAGTGTAGTCCAGTCTTAACTTCCTTATGCACACTTATACACTGACTTAGATCTTGATTAAACCATCGTACTAAATTTCATCTCGAATCTGTCCTCGAGATGACAAAACTGCTGAAAAGTGAAGAGTATCGAAATGCGGTACGCTCTGGTTTCTTTGGGTATTTCGGTTAATTTTGATTAATTGCAGTTCGTGTGGATTTAGTTTGAGCATTTCGATTAAGATTACGATGCACTCCATCTGTGTGTGTGAGTGAGTGTGTGCAATTTGTTATACAAATCGAAGTGTGGCAATGGCCAAATTGACGCTTAATGATGTCTTCATTTTGCGCGCTCGCAGGGAAACCTAACGTTATTGCGCGTAGCGTGCAATGCCTCTTGCCCTGTTGGCCCGTTGCTCAGTTCAGTTTCCCCAGTTGGCCATTTGGACACGCACCCCTGCCGCTGCCCACTGCAATCAATCACGCACAGCCAGCGGGAGCGAGAGAGGAAGCTGCGGGGTTGTTGGGGGTAACTCGGGCTCGGGATAGGCAAATGCAAATTGCGTTACGATCATAATGATCAGTTAGCTCATGTTGTAATCCCCCCAAAAATCAATCAGGCATCGTTTAAAAACTTACGAAAAGATGAGCCAAAAAGGTTGAGCAAGACGGGCAGCCAAAGTGCCCGAAAAGCTCCGACTAATAGACACGCCGACAATCAGAGAAACGCGACAGCTCGACAAGCCGACAACAAGAGTTATCTCGATGTTGTTTGCATTGCCGCTTGGCTGTCATGAATAATTTTTGTGATTGGGGTTTTGCCACTTCAGCTTCACGACAGCATCTTCCTGTTCGACATCGCCACATGAGAGGGCAACGGGCAGGAGAGTGGCCCACTTCACTTGCCCATCCTCCTTCTCCTCCTGGTTCCTCTCTTCTTACCGCATAAAGTGTGCTCCACTCTAATTACAATGTTACACAGTCGTCGCATCTGGCAGTACTCGTAACAACATTATTAGATGCCCAACACACAGTTGCCCAATCGCATTCCTCACTTTCCTTTTAGTCCGTTGATTGATTTACCCTAAATATGAATATATATTTAAACCTGCTGCTGTTTATTATCTTAATTTGAGCTGGCTTAATAGGTTTTTTTTATCATTTTATAATTTGTTTATAATGATTTACGGTTCTGTTTAGGGTTTGATTTAGAAACATTTACAGAGCTATCCATAATATGCTTAAGAATAAGGAGATTAGACTGGCTTAGGTTTGACATATCTCTCTTTCTTTCTCTTCCTCAAACTATTCCACCTGTTATAAGAAAATTAAGGAATAAACTGTTAATCATATTTCATATAGATGAACTTAGATTTTAGATTTCTATTCTATTCTCAAGCTTTTATAATACCTGAGATCTGTGTGTTCAAGCAGAGAGATAGACGGGCAGAAATAGCTCAGTAGACTTGGCTAGTCATCCTGAGCAAGAATATTTTTGTGTCTTATGCCTGTCACAAACATTTGCACAAAGTTAGTTAACTCTTTGTTAACCATTTTTAATGGTCGAAGGGTATTAAAATAGTTGTATATTCTATTTATAACAGTAAATACCATATAAAAGACCGCAAGTCGTATGTGATTTGCATATTTCGCTGTGCAATTAACCATTTTACCCACCACCTTACCCTGCTCCCTCTGGCGGGTTTCGTGTGCTGCAGTTAGCGACAGTTTGCTAACCTTCACCTTGTTGGCACCAAAAAAGCCATATAAAGACCTCAATTTCAAATGCAGTAACAACAACAAGAAGATAGAAACGCTTGGCAACGGTGTCGCACTCGAACTTGTCATGGCCCCAGTTCCAGGCTGGCCCCGAAGCCTGTTGCCAGTTTTGGGCTGAGACTAGGCCTGGAAACGTGTTTGGGGGCCATGGCGGCACAGGCGGCGTTGGCGGTGACTCAGCTAAATAACGCTTAAGTCGGACAGTCGAGGGCAGTGTTCGAAGACGGGGAGTGCGGTATGTGGAGGAGGGGGAAAAAAGGGAAGCGGGTTGGCAGTTGTAGCCGTATTTAGGCGACATTTAATTGCATGTGGCGCGATATTTTAAAAAATAACGTAAATATCACGCATACGCCAAGTGGCAATGCGACAGCTTATTAGCCATTTTTGGCCTTTTTTTAGCTTTTCGCCCTGCCAGCCAATTACTAAATACAGCTTTGCATAATCTTTGCTTCTTCCCCGAGCCCCTCGGGATAATTTCTCTTTGCTAGGCGCAAAATTTGAACCGCTCGCGATTTTGGAATCTGATGCCGCAGCTGAATGCAAATGCCTGGCAGCATTCGGCATTTGATCTGTGACCACGTACGCCCTTGTGTAAATATTTTGAAAGGAATCGCGATCACCATCTGTGCAAACGATCAGTCCGATTCGCGATCAGCGTCGATCTATAAACGCAGACGGCTTTGACGGCGCAGGCGGACACAACAAAAGCCGCGTCGTTAATCAAAAAATCGTTTAAAGTTTGTCGGATTTTTTGCTTCGAGTTTTCTCAGTTTTGGATTTTTCGCCAGGTTTGAGTTTTTTTTTGCATATTTCACAAGTTGAATGCAATTATTTGGGCCTTACGTGTGGCTATTGTAATAAATTTTTATTTCGCTTTACTACAATTTCATTAATTTTCATAATTACGGTGCATTGTGAAGCCAGCACGCTGAGGGTTGCTCCAGTTGTCGTACGATATTCAGAGTTGAGTTTATGGAACTACTTTATAATTATAAAACATTTGATGGGGATATTTTGATTTTTTTATTTTACCCTCCTTTCATTAATAATTGTCAAAGAAGGTACATCAATTTTGTGCATTTGTATCTAACAGGCATAAGGAGGTGTGATAGGCCCAACACAGTATATATTATATATTTATGCAAAGCATTACAACAAAGTCGATTGGGCTATGTTCGTCTGTCTGTCCGTCTGTGTGTCCATCTGTCTGTCTGTACGTCTGGATTTCAGCTACTCCTCGAGACACCAAAATTCACATGAAGATTTCTGAATGCCATACGCAGATTGAGATTACTTTCAAGTTTTTATGGCACTCCCACCGCTCATGAAAATTTACAATTTACAATTCCAAGAAACGTATGGAAGTCACAGTTTTCTTTGGTATACACATGGATGAATAAAATATAAATCTATCTCAAAAGTTTCTAATTGTTTATTCACGATTTAAACATATTGAATACATTTTGTTTATAACTTAACTGTAACACCCATCTGTAACTAAAATTGACTGACTGAATGACTGATCGACTGACTGACAGCACCTAATCAATCGCAGCACGAAGCATTTCACAAGCCATTAGAACTGCTTGCCAACATAGTATAAACATGTGCACATGCACCTCGATATTGATGTGTGAGTGTGTGTGTATGTGTGTGGAGATATCTATGTTTTCTAAAGACTATGTATCTTCAGCATAGACACGACTATGGTTAGGAGCCCAGCGAAGCGCGAATCTTTGACTGCACAATGATCATTGAGACATACTACGAACAAAGCAGACAGAAAGACAAACAGACAGGCAGACAAATAGACAGGAGGACGGACAGACAGACGTATCAAGATTGAGATAGTCAGATTGTCAGTCAGAGGGACGGACAGTGGGACTGAAACAGAGACAGAGGCAGAGAAAGAGAGACAACGCGAGTCAGAGCGTTGCATGGAGAACAAAGTATGGAAACGCGAAAAACCTCAATAGCGAAACGCAACGTAACTAACTAGCGCGTCCTTGGCCAGCCAACATTATATATAATTATTTCTTTTAATTTTGCGCCGTGACAGTCAAACGACAACGATGACGATGATATAAATAATACAACAACAGCAACAAAAGAAACTGAAACATGCCTCGCTAGGTAGATCCGACTTGTAAGGGAGTGCTAAAGACGCTTTCGGCAACACCCACTTTCCCAAACATCCCTCTCGAGTGCCACCTAGACAAAGGCGCTACTCTAATTAGATATAATGATGGGAATATACATACATATATATATATATATATATATATATTTGAGCGTCGATTCGCGAGAATTATTACGATATGAAAACTAATTATTATTATTATGATCAACTTTAACGTTTTCGTGCTTTTCGTTTTTGCAATGATGTTACAGACGACGCTATACCCTGTAATCATAGGTTGGCAAAATATTGGTTGGCAAATGTTAAAGTTTTACTGGGATCAACTGCTTGGAAACATATTTGCTTGTGAGAAGCTTATCGCTTTTAAGGTGGTATCTATTGTGCGAGCATACCCCATTTGCTGCCATCTATCGATGTACCGCGTTATTGCAAACAATTCAAGTAGAGTGCCAAGTCTGGCCGGACCCGTCTCGCGGTCGTTTTGTCGCCTTCCACATGACGACGCCGTTCATGACTTTACTCATGGAAGACCTGAGGGTCAGATGCGTGCAAAGTCGGCTAACAGCCAAGCAACAAGCGACTAGCAATAGCACAGCAACAACAAAGATAGCAACGGTGACGACAGTCGCACATTTATGTCATACAACAGTTGGAGCACTCATAAATAATCTTTAAAGAGCCATTTAAATGCTTTGCAGAAACAGAAATAGGAAAAAAGTGTAATAAATAAAGCAACTAAGTGAGACACAATCGCAATGGCAATGTCTGTCTGTTCGTCTGTCCGTCTGTCCGCCTGTCCGTCTGTATGTCATTTATTATATTTATAATAGCTGTGTTTATTATTGTTCACTTTAGAAAAGTCAGTTTTAAATGCTCTGAACGGACTTGAAAAATTGCTATCGACTAAGCGATGCTCTGTAGTGGAAGGTGAGCTAACTGAGGTAGTTCTTGATGATTGGGAATGATGATCTATATTAGAGTGAAGGGTAGAAAAGAGACAACTGAAAGGGTGAAGGGTAGAAAGGAGACAACTGAAATAGGTTCTATGGTATACCTTTTTTAGAAATTCAAGTCGGTTTTTTAGAGTTGCTGAAGAACCTTTTAGTACTTCGTATTTAAAACGAGCCTTTTTTTAAGCTCATAAATAGAACTTACGAGCCTACTAGGTCATCTCTGGTCGATCATAGAATAAATCTACTACTTACCAAGCTGACCTTATCTACGTAAATGACCTCATTTACCTTATCGAAGCTGCAATAGAACCTCCAACAGTTGGTTCCCCACTCGCATCGAACCACCAAGCTGAGCTCATCTATGCAATTTAAGCCCAGCCCGGCGTAGAATTATGTTGGTTAGAAGCTTGGAGTGGCACTTGCAACTTGCTGCCACGGTGCGCGATGGGGGCGCCAAAGGTAGAGGCTGCTGGCATCGAAGCAATCCTCGCGGGCTTCTCATTAAATCGTTTATGGTCAGAAAATCGGGCATTAAACGATTGTTGTTTATTGGCAAATGTCATGTTCAATTAGTCGCGGTACGAGCAAGTATACGTACGTATTTCACATATATACATATGTATATATACATATGTATGTATGTGGCAAGCAGACGGCGGCCAATGTCACCAGAGCTCGTGTGGCAAATGGCGCAGCTTAACGTGGCATGCAACGCGTCGCTGTCAGAGCGTATTATGTTAACAAATTGAGTTATGGCTTCTCCGTCTTCACGCTGTGGCTCTGGTAATGGATAAGCATAGATCAGCGCATCGGTTAGCTCTATCTGTGACCTGTATCTGCTCAACTGGCAACGGTGCAACAGGTGTAGCAGCAGTCAAAGTCAAGTCGAGCGACGGCAATTAACAATTAAGCCATGGTCAGTGCCGGCTACCCGCTGGCGGGGCACGCTGTAAGTCATCTTAATGATGAGCGACGAGTGACGGAAATGGAAATGAAAATGGAGCTGCGGATGAAAATGTACCGCGCAGCGCTGCGAGTGGCTCATCTAATTGCCAAAGCCTCCAAATGGCGGGCATTTAGCGGCAGCCTCACACGGCTAATGGTTTTCCTCAATGACGGATGCCAACAGGTCGGCTCGGTGCTTGGCTAATGATAACAAGTGTGGCCAGTGTCATTGTCAGGGACAGCGTCAGCGTAATTGCGATCATAATCGTTATCGTTATCGTGATGATTATAGAACCTCTTTTGCCAGCACTTCGAATGTCGAAGCGCTTCGTTAAATGAAACGCGAGAACTGTTCAATCAGCGATTTGTTATCCGAGTATTTCGTATTTCTAAAAGTTATATTTCTCTTTTCTTTCCGGACAGTCAGTGTCTAATATGGTAGTTAGATCTTAGATAAATAGAAAGATAAGTTAAGGTCGATAAATGATGATGATGATGATCGAAAGATGATCTTAGATATAGAAGTAAAAATCCATTGATAGAGACATAGACATAGCGGAATATTTCGATAGGTATTTAAAGATTCAAAAATAGCAAATAAAGGTAAAGTTCGATAAATGATTTTAGGTATAGAAGTAAAGAAATATTTGCTGCACTGATCAGTGATATTTGATAAATGTGCCAATAAAATACATCATTATTCACCTTATACTCGTTGATATATTTAGAGCACGACTTAAGAATATTCAGGCTGCGTAGAGATTATAAGGAAACAGGCCAACTTGATGTTATATACTACGTGCTGCAAAGCTACAGCAGGCTGATCTGCATTTCATACGGCTATTTGAATGTTGCCTTCGTCAGGGCATAAAATTACGAATACTTTGACTTGGATAGAGACTTCGACATCGACTCCGACTCCGATTCCGAACCGACTTCGCCTTCGACTGAGGCAATCCCCTGCGTTCAATGGTTAAAGCGAATGGGAGACTTGCATGCACATGCGAGACGTGTGGATGCCATAAAAGGTGCAAAGAGGCGCATGATATTGCATGGTATTCATATGTGTGTGTGTGTGTGTGTGTGTGTGTGTGTGTGTGTGTGTGTGTGTGTGTGTGTGTGTGTGTGTGTGTGTGTGTGTGTGTGTGTGTGTGTGTGTTTGTGTTTGTATTTGTGTGGGTGTTTGTGTGTGTGTTTGTGTGTGTGTTTGTGTGTGTGTGTGTGTGAGTGTTTGCAGTTGTATGTGTTCGCTAAATTGAGTTAGGCGAGGCGTCGAGATTTATGGGCGCTGTCTGGATAGCGCTGTGCTGGCCATCACAAGTTGTACATAAAGTCAAATTGTTTATGCAAAATGAACGGAAAAAACAGAACACAAAAACACAGAGAGAAATAACTAACTAATAATGTTGCCAGCGAGCATTGGAATGCTGGGCACGGAACAAGCTGAAACTGAAACCGAATTGAAATTGAAACTGAAAACGAATTGAAACCGAAACTGAAACCGAAACCAAAGTAAACTGCCGCGCCTCGCTTCGCCTCGACTGGTCTCGCCCCGCTTGGACGCGCTTCGAACGCGTCGTCTCATGGCTAAGATTGGCTAATTGTGAGCGCATGTGTGGCAAAGTATTTTGGGAAATTAACTTCAATGCTAAAACCAGCGCTGCAAAGCCGTACTTATGGCCACATGAAGCTCTATATGAAGCTCCAAGACGATCCATGTTTTTGAAATCGGAGCAGACTCATTTATCACCAGTGAAACAGCATTTGAGAAGCCGCAAATGCAAATGATAATAATGCCGAAGATGGAACACAAAAACGCAAACAAACACTGCGAAAGGTCAACCCAAGCAACTCGGCGAGGAATAATAGAAAAACCATCTAGAAATCGTAATCGCCATCGCAATCTCAATCGAGCTGAGGCAAACGACTCGTATCGATTTCAGAGCCATAAAAAGAAAACGTTCTAAATTATGCCTGCCATTGAGAAAAAATTATTTAATTTACTTGTCGATCACAGCTGAGCAAAAGATCAGTCAAACTATCGATCAATAATAAAGCACTAGCTACGTAGGGGAAAAAGAAGAGCTCTGCTTGTAACTTAGGTGGGGGTAATTCAAGTTAGATTTATAGTTGGCTCTGCTGTCGCTCCTTGAGTTCACTTACTGGGCATCTGCTAGTCGAGCGCACTTCACCTTATCGCCTGAGAGACATCGCCCGTCACCTGCTGGCGACAAATTAGGCAATGATTGCTGGATCCGATTCTCCGATCGTCCAGCTGCCCATTGAGAATTCTCGAGGCGCAATTGTAGCGCATTATTCGCTGCCTGCATTCCAAATGAATGCGGCACAAGCAGATACCAATTGCGATGCAGATACAAATGCAGATACATTGTGTGAGTACAATGTGCACGCTATAAATCGGCTATATTCATGCTCGCACATGATTCTAAGTCTTTTGTTCGAACCGCTTGACATTTTTAGAAAATCATCTTTTTACAGTCAGCGCAACTACATATTTTTGTTATTGCCGTTGTTGTTGTTGTTTTTGTTGCTGTTGCTGTTGCAGTCGTCGTTGGTCAAGTTAAATGCCATTTAGTCGCTTTGAACTTTAAAGTTCAAGTCTAAAATGTTCATACTGCCGTACAGAATATATTGTATATATTTCTACACGTATATAGTATGCAGCGCTGTGTTCTTTTTTTTTTGTTGGGTTGGGCGTCAGCAGCCGCCAGATGCAATATGCAAACGCCACAGAGAACAGAATCGAGGAACGCCATATATCATGTGTGCCACTGGGAATTCTTTGTAAAGAATTTGTTTAGCTGCTTGAATCGTTTCTGACGCCTTTGCCAATTGATTTATCGAAAGAGCTCCAAATTCTGAAAGATCTCCTAAGTCAGATAAACAATTTAATGCCTGCTTACATCATATGTTAACTTTTGCTGGGTTTTCTTAAGGCAGCCTAAGAGTTTGTATTGTGTTCCTGATCCTAATATGAAATCTGACTTACAGAGCTACAGATAAACCTGCCTATCATGGACCCATACTTACTTTTTCGCAGTGACTCGCACTCTTTCCTCTGTTTATCTTGCATTCCCCGCTGTGCAGCAAGGCGAAGTTGGACAACATATCCGCCTCCAGTTTTGGTTTGCCGCCCTCCTGTCATAATCGGCCATTCTAAGTTGCCATTGCCGCTGGCCGCACCCAAATCGCCACACAAGACTTATTGCATTTCATTCTTCAAGCCTAGATAGCTTTGATTTCAATTTAACTGTAGATTTGCCGTAGATTTGCTACCAATGCGGAAGAATTGGATGAATTGAAGCCCGCAGCAGTGCGGCCCTACTCGGTGCCTATTTTCAAGGTTCTCCCACAGCCAAAGCTACAGCCACATTCTAATGGCGCGCACTCCCAGTTTCGTACTACGCGATGAGTCAAGTTTTTAATTTTCAGAATGTTCACAGCAAAAACAAAAAAACAGAAAAAACACTGCAATTTTAATTATGTGAACAAAAAACCGAGACGAGAACCGCGACAACAACAGGCAACAAGTTTACAGCATTCGTGTATTTCTTCATTCATTTTTTTGTATGTCACTCGGCTGCTGGACTCAGCTCTTGTGTCCCAGACCATGGCATAGAAATTCAAATCTAACATAATGACCCCACTTGTTGTTACTGTTGTTGGTGTTGTGGCTGAGCTTCGCATTTGCTTGTGCTGCAGTTGCACCGTCATTAACGAGACGAGACTGTGCGAGTGTGTGCGGCTCAATGGCAAAATAGCATAGAACGTCGGCAAGTTAATTTATAGCATCACTCATACGCTGCATTAGCCGCACACTGTTCAAAGGTGTCAGCTTATATTGCAATAGGATCTTAGTTTTGCTGCAGCTTAAATTAGCTGGCTCGGGGAATGTGCACTGGGCTGTGGCTAAAGGAAATGGGTATCTGCTTGACATAATAAAAATTTTACAATATAAAAGCTTTAATGATTTTTTTTTATTTTCGGAGCAATTCAATAAATTTAAATGATATTCCCAGGCAAAATCGGTTTAGTCTGGATTATTAAGATTTAATTGAAATTAATTTGTAAGTGATTTGTATTTTATTTGAAACAATTATTTGTTTTTTTATAAAATTTTTTATTTCTATTTCTAAATTTGTTCAAATATTAATTATATTTAAAATAAAAATTAATATTTTATTATTATATTTAAAATAAAATAAAAATATTTTCAATAAATTGAAAAACTTAGAGCCATAGTTTCTGCTCTCCTTTTTTTGAGAAAATCCGGAACAATGCGAGCTGAACCGATTCTAGCAAAATCTGTGCCCAGTGCCGACGCATTCGCCTCACTGTGCGTGTCGTGCTTGACTCGCATATGCAAACATCTTTGCGGCGATTATTATTGACAATTACGAATAATGTGCAGCGTGTGCTTGGCAAGTGGTTTATCTTCAAATGGGGCTCGTGCAGCGCAGCGCAGCGCAATGCACACTACACTCAATGACATTGACCGCATGCATCGCTAACCGGCCGATCGAATCGAATCGCGCGAATCGGCTGACCAGTGAATAGATAGAGAGACAGACGAACAGGGAGACAGAGCAGCTGAGTCATCGTCATTGTAAGCAGTATGAATCTTGAGGTTTTCTCTGCCTACAAAGCATACTTCGTAGCCATGAAATGCTAAGCACAGGCCATAATTAAGAGGCCTCCACTTAGACACGACTAAAGCTGAGTAAATATGCATATAGTATATTGTGTCAAACTTAGCATATGGCATACTGCGATACTCCAAGTCCCAAACTTGACTACTCTGCCAGGTAGTATAGTAGCTACCCGGTCTTCAGAGACATTCTTTGGACTCGGTTCTTTTTGCTCGAATTGCTAATGAAGTTGAATAAGTGTCGTGTTGCTTGCCGAGTCGGAGTCGAGTTGGTTACTTGGCTAGTTGGGTAGTCAGTCAGTCAGTTGGTTAGCTGGTTGGCTGGCGGGTGGATTGCCTGCCTAGTTAGTTAGTTGCAGCAGTTGCAGAGCCCGCTTCAAGGTTGTGCGCCTCAATGCGGAAAACATGACAAGACACAAAGTGGAGGGAGGCAGAAAAAAAAAAAAAACAAATGAGAAATAAAAGCAAAGGTAGAGAAAAAAGCAAACAAAACTGTCATTAAAATGTAACATAAAAAGCCGCTAATTGCAAATGTTTAAGCATATTCGTGAATACATACGATCATGCACTCGTATTTGCACTCACACTCACACTCGCACTCGCAGTGGCCGCGAATAGGAATACATATTAATAACAAGCTCATAAATAACAACAGCTTCGCGTTAACTGTTAACAGTCGCATTGAATTTCCATTACATGCGGTCTCTGAGCAGGTTGTTACTCAATCGTAAAAGATCGTATCATGGGTTCAACATGTGGAGTTATTTCTCATAAGCAGCGTGAAATGTTCCACTTTACACCCGCTCACAACATATAGTTGACACCTTTCAACTTCATTAGCTCTTGAAAATGTATTTTTTAATTATTTCAACGCTCTACAAGTTCGACTACTTTATGATCAACGTTCGTAGAAGCTTTCGAGTGTAAAATTTATTTCTGGCGATTTCTTCTCATGGCACCCAAAGAAGGGGTTACGGAATTATATCTATATTATACTTTATTATTATTATACCTATGTCACAGGCAGAAAGACCTTTTCTACATTAGGATCACGTGACAGGGATATTTAGGCAATTAAGTTTAATATAGATAGTAAAAACATCAAATTCGGTATCAAGGTTTAAGTTAAGCTTCTAAATGACACACCCATCCCCCTCGAAAATCAGTAATTTATCCTTAAATGCAATTACTAAGGAAAGTAGTAAGGTCTTGACTTTCGATTTCGGCATAAATATATCTAAATACAATATGATCGTAATCCTTTTATTACAATATCATCAAACTATTAATTTCTCTTTAAAATTAACTTGCAGTTCTTTATATGTGTCAAGATTGATTCTAACGATCGATCGCAAACTTGTTTGCCTCAAGCTTTTCATCAGTTGAAGCGAATCGAAACTATGGGAAAATCAGCAATTCGTATTTTCCTTGGCTTCGTTTCTCATTTCGTTTCGTTTCGTTTTGTTTTGTTTTGTTTGGGTGCTGCCACAGGCAAAGCAAAGAAAGACAAGCAAATTTGCCTGGTCGGCCCACACAGCGATATTTTGCTCGCGATATGCTTGCAGACAGACACGATAATGTGCCGAGCGACTTGATTATGATGCATGCCATTTGTGTCGCCTGGCGGGGTGCGCCACACACAGCGGCTGTAGGTGACGCCCCAAAGCAACGGTTAATGTAACTGCAACCGCGACAGCAACAGCAACTCATCAGCGACACGGTCGATTTTCCGGCACTTTGCTGGCACTTACAGCAGTGAGTGCGTGTTCCACTCTATGTGTGTGTGTGTTCGTGTGTGTATGAGGAGCTCATAAATTTCAAAATTCGCAGTAAAAAGTCTAAATCAACTATCGACACTTTCACCGGCCGAAAAATGAAGCACAGCAGCAACAGCCACTACTACAGGTTTCCGCAGCGCCTGAAAAAATTATCGAAATAAATTGAAAATCGCATTTAGTGCAAATGAAGCTTGATCCTGGAGATCAATATATTTATAGTCTATGTTTATGTGCCAGATTTAGTAAGGGTAATTTTAATAGAATTTGTAAATGAACTACATAAAAGTGCTTTATAAGCACTAGCGTTTTAAAAAAAGGATAGATCAATATGGAACAAAAACAAGTAAGAACGGTTACAGTCAAGTGTTCACTGTAAAAGACCATGGATTTTTTAAGATTATAAAAAAATGCAGATTGAGAAAACTGTTATTAAACGTGTTTTTCAAAGAAATATAATAAACAACACATATAATTTTCAGTTAGACGCCAAGCAGTCCGAGCAGTTGAAAAAAACACTGCTTGGAAAAAACACTGCTTGCTTGCTTGCAGTGGGCGCAGTGCAAATCTATATGAAACGTTGAATAACTTTTTTGTTCATTATCCGATCGGAACCAAATTTTCAGCGATCGTTTAGGTGGTGATAGTTATCATATACACCAAAACTGAATACTGTAGCTTTATTATTGCGCTTGTTATACGGCTTATCGATTTGCGGGACGTTCATACAGACGGACAAACGGACAGACAGATATGTCTTAATCGACTCGGCTAGTGAACCTGAGCAAGAATATATACACTTAATGGGGTCGCAGATGCCTCCTTCTGCCTGTTACGCACATTTCGACAAACGCAATAGACCATGTATTTTTTTTAAATCCATGGTCTAAAAAGGCATTCGCCGAAGCTTTCATAAAGTATAAAACAGTTTTGGATTGCTAAAGATATCAAAAGTTTTACAGCAATGTTTAAAATAATATAAAAATTCGACGGATATATTCTATTGCATCTATGCGATATATGGGTACGATTTTGAAAAAATTTGCATAGCCTTGAATGGACATACTTATACAAAGATTGCATTAGTGTCTTAGAGAAATCTTGAAAAATCGGCCGATGGGACATATGGCAGCTATACAATATATCGGTCCCATTTTGCTCGTTGTAACCTATTTACAGCGTGCAGCAATAAGAAGCACGTATACCAAGTTTTATTAAGATAGCACAGACGGACGGAAAAACGGACAGACGGACATGGCTAGTTTGACTCCCCTATTGACGCTGACTAAGATGCGTTGCAAACTTCTGGCCAAAAGTGAATTTACCCTCTGCAAAGGTATAAAAAGGCTGACCTTGTCGCCCTGTTCAGAAGAGCGATAATTTGCTCCCTGTATCTTCAGCCTGGGTTGTCTCTGCACAGAAAAGGAAATTGCAAGGACTATTTCCCAAATGCATTTAAGTAACTTTCTGATAAACCCTATATTTATTTGCTTATACGAGGAGCTGAAATCCCAGTTCCAGCGGCTGTGAGCGTAGCGCAAGCCGTCTCCCAGACGCTGACGCCAATACCCAGCATCAGTGGTGTTATTGTAGGAGAGAACTTGGCCCCGTCAAAGAGCACGGCAACCCAGACGGAAGCGCAACTGCAACCAGCGTGCACCCCGGCAGCCAGCAAAAGGAGCGCCCCAGTGAAGCCTGCCCCGAAGAAGCTTTCCGCTAGCAAGGATGTGACATTGCAGACGTCCAACATTAAGGAGCCACTTCCGCCCAGCTTCGCGTTAGTAGCCAAAGAGGGTAGCAAAAAGGTGGAATGGTCTAAGGTGGCACCTAAGCGACTACGCAAAAAGCCGGAGGCCATAATAATTTAAAAGACGGGAGAAACCTCGTACTCGGACATGCTCCGTAGGCTCAAAGCTGGCCCGAGCCTGACAGAACTTGGCAGTCATGTCAAGAAAATCAGGAGGACTCAACAAGGCGAGCTGTTGCTCGAAGTGGGGGGAAAAATTTCTGCAAGCGTGCCCAAATATAAAGGAGCGATTGAAGAATCCCTCAGGGAAATGGCTGCGGTCCGCACGGGCGCGCAGAGAATGGCGCTAACTTGCAGCGGCATGGATGAGGCGACGACAGCAATGGAGCTCTACAACTGCATGGCCTCCCAATTCGAAGGGATTCAGCTGAAGCCAGAAGATGTGCGTGGGATGCACAAAATGCGAGATGGGACCCAAGTGGCGACGGTTACGCTTAGCCGAAATGCCTGATCTGCAACAGCGATGTAGACAGGAATCACCCGACAGGTAGTTATGCATGCCCTACCTTCAAAGCGAGCACAAAAAAAAGGAGTCCTGAGTCGCCGTGCTGATGATTAACATCTTCCAGCTAAATGTTAACCACTGCGCAGCTGCACAGAGCCTCCTGTCCCAGACAGCGAGAGAGCGCAATACTGACGTCATGCTCCTGAGCGAACCGTACGCCCCTGGTGCGGGAAACTCAGGAGTGCTCTTCGACTCTACACGTAAGGCGGCAGTCATATGCTGCAGAAACCTCTACATAGAGGAACAGGAAAGCGTGCCTATGCGTGGCATTGCGTACGCTAAAGTTAAGGGTGTTCACCTGTATAGCTGCTACGCCCCGCCTAGTGACAGTCCGGACCTCATTGAGGATCTGTTAAATACCTTAGTTCACCACGCTAGACGGGCCGTTATTGATGCCATGAACCAGCTGGATCTGGTGCTGTTGAATGATGGCGGCAAGCCGACGTTTAATAACGACAGAGGTACATCATTCATTGATGTCACCTTTGTCAACAGAAGTCTAGCCCCCACTGCTGAATGGATGGTTCAAGAGACGTAACGCTGAGCGATCATGTCAGCGCCCGCACGTCATGCATTACACAACGACAGGCAAGGAGTACCCTTGGGCAAGCATGGGACATAAGAAAGCTTGACAAGGATATGCTGGCTTTCAACATCGAGCAAATGGAGCTAACAAATGGACATGGGGAAACCATGGTGGCGGCGCTCATGAACATGCTGGAAGCTGCATGCGATGCAGCGATGCCGCGTAAGAAGCAAACGAGTAAACGCAAACCTCCGGTCTACGGGTGGAACGGCTCCTCTCAACCAGCTACGCTCGGAATGCTTCAGGGCAAGGAGACAGGCGCAACGAGCCAGAGGTCACTCTCAGCACTCAGATCTACATGAGAGATACAGATCGAAACGTGCGGAGCTCAGAAATGGCATTGCTGCTGCTAAAGCAAATGCTTTTAAAGAGCTGCTGGCGAGCGTAGACGATGATCCGTGGGGTACCGCCTACAAAATGGTTAGTAATAAACTGAAAGCCGCTGAAGGAGGCACTCTACAGGACCCGGCTCTATTATTAAGCATCGTGGATCCCAGATCAGGATACTCTATTGCAACCCGTACAAGAAATCCCTGTCCCTGATTTCTCGTGTGTCACTGCATGTGAGGTCATCGAAGCGGCAAAGAGAATTAAGCCCAACAAAGCCCCAGGTCTCGATGGCATCCCAGGCGTCGTAGTTATGGCTGCCGCAAATGCTAAGCCTGAAATCTTCAGGGACACCTTCCAACAGTGTCTGATAGATGGTCATCATCACGCTAGACGTGAAAAATGCATTTTATACGGCGAGATGGCCAAACATCCTTGGGGCCATGCGCAACATGGGTATACCTCGTTACCTCAGGATCATCATTGGCAGCTACTCTAGGGACCGTATACTATGGTACAATACTGATGCCGGGCCAAGAAAACACCACGTCACCGCAGGTGTCCCACAAGGGTCGGTACTTGGACCAATCCTGTGGAACATAATGTACGATGGGATATTGTCCATCAGCAAGCCCAGTGGAGTGGAACTACTCTGCTTTGCTGACGACGTGGCAGTAGCAGCGGTTGCCAAAACAATTCCGGAGCTACAGGACAAGAGCAATGCAGCGATTAGCACAGCAATTAGCTGGCTGGAGAATGCTGGTCTAAGCATCGCTGCGCACAAGTCCGAAGCAGTGTTGTTGAGCAGCAGAAAGGCCGTCGAGAATATACGGGTCTCGGTCAAAGACGTTCAAATAGGGTCAGCTGGATCCCTGAAGAACCTGGGAGTTCTTATTGACCATAGACTGTCATTCAAGGAGCATGCGAGATACGCCAGTAGGAAGGCAGCGATGACAGCAGCAGCACTGGCAAGACTCATGCCAAATATAGGTGGACCCAGGATGCCGGCCAGGAGGCTGCTAGTGGCAGTCGCGAAATCATCGCATCTATACGCTGCCCCCATCTGGAGGAGTGTCACGAATAAAGTGACTTACTTGGACAACGCGCGTGCAGTATCACGGACCCTGGCTCTTAGACTGATCAGAGAATTTAGAACAATATCGGAAGATGCAGCTCATGTTCTTGCGGGCATCCCTTGATCGATCTTGAGATAGAGGCCCAATACCTGACTCGAGAAGGTGTTACCGGGGAAGAGATCAGCGAGTGGCTTAATGGAGTGTGGCAGACAAGGTGGCAATACTCACAACAAGGGAGTTGGACCTACCAGCTGATCCCAGATTTATCCGAGTGGGCAGGGTGTGAACACAAAGTGGTGGACTACCACTTAACCCAGTTCATCACCGATCATGGTTGCTTCCGGGGTTACCTCTTCAGGTTTCGCCATGTGGACTGAGCCCTGTGCCTGTTCTGCAGCGACGCAGCCGAAACAGCGGAATATATCCTACTGCACGTACAGAGAGGGAGATTCTGGAGACTCTTGCTGGAACTCCGCTCAGCCCGAGAAGTCTAATGTGCAATATGCTGGCGGACAAAACCGTGTGGGAGAGGGCTCATGGCATTATCATAGGCATGATGAAACGTGTTCGCATTGATGAGACGGCCAGCAGACCCGTTGGATAAGGAGCACACCCGTGTGGTGGTGGGCCAAGAATACCACCTCAGCGGGCTCGGCTTGTCGTAAAAGGCGACTAAGGAGTTAACCAAGGAGCGTTACGCAGCAACGCACCAAGAGAGGGATTGCGATCTGGCACCACATCCTGCTCACCGAAGTAATACCTTGATTGGAAGTCCCGGTGAGCAAAGCAAGGGCTAAAGAGCATACGAAGGTTTTTGTTTAGTACGTAGACGTAACTCTACGTGGAGAGTTATGAATCGTGCATGCCATCTACGGGCGGTGGATGGTATCTTTCAAAGATTTTATTTTCCTGCCGTATTTGTAATAAAAAAAAAAAACACACACACACACACACGCACGCACGCACACACACCTTTTTATGACCATAATTACTGCGCTTGCCTCACTCCAGTTTTCCAGTCTCTTTCTCCCACTGCAGCTCATTATGAAATGCCTTCGCTTCGTTTGGCTTTTCTTTTCGTTTCTTTTCTTCTTTCGCCTCATTGTTTAAGACTTTCATAATGCCAAACAACAACAACAATAGCATCAAGTGTAGTAATAATAGCCAAGCATTGTAGTATTTATCACTTACGTCGCGTTTATTAATTTCATTTCCAGACCAGATATTATTATTATTTTCGTTGCACTACAATAGCTGATCCATTTCGAAATACCGTCAAATTGGGATAGCTGCCTCATTCCTTGAAATTTTTTTTATGTGCTACATCCGTGTATCTCCCTCTTACTCTCTCCCTTTCCCCTCTTTCCCAAATCTCTTTTATTTGCCATGGGAAGGTCAGTTTCCATGAGTTAGTTTGGTATATGTAGTTCTCTATTGCATATCATCGCAGTTATCTCAGTTTCAGTTACCATTAACATTTTCCACTTCCAAGTGCCATGATTATTATCGGCGGGAGCGAGGTAATTGATATGTGGCTTCCCTTTGGGCCATCTCATCCATCAACATCATCATCGGCATCTAGGTAAATGCCGTTAGCTTTTTCTTTTTTCTTTGCTGTGTTTTTGTTTTGTTTTTGGTTTCGTGACTTTCTGAAGTTTTCGCGCTTTGCTTTCATTTTCGTTTGCTTAAGTTTTGCTAAATTATCGTGTATGAATGAATGAATGAGCGAATGAGTTAGTGACTGATGAGCACATACTCATTTGATGAAAGTGTTGCGCGATCTCTGGTTCGTCTGCATCTTTCACCTGCTTTCGGATTCAGATTCAGATGCATTTGTTTTTTTTTTTTTTTTTGAATGGGATCTATTTGCTTCCACTTGCGCACGTCCACAAACCTAGCCTGGCGGCAACTTGCGAACACAAATCGAAATCGAAATTGGAGTCGGAGTCTAAGTCGAATTGGAAATTGTAACGATCGTAATTTATAATTATTCTGCTTTTGTTTTGTAACAGCTGACATTATTGTGAGCAGCGTCTATTGTGAATAACGAATAAATTATACACAATTTCAAGCGTAATTAATCACTTAAGAGCCAAAGAGAGCGAGAAAGAGAAGCAAAACATTTTTCTGCAATTCATACAACGCGTGGATCGTGAATTGATCGTTAAAGAAACCGCATTAAATCATTTTATTGCTGCAAATACTTCCTTGAGATTTGCCTCGGATATATACTCATATGGATGTGGATATATTCGTTTATATGCCATTGTAATTGGGCTTCAATTGAACTTCATGCTTTCAAGAGATATTTTGTATTAGAGTAGATAATTGTATACAAATTCAAAAGTTTTATTGGTTCTGAGAACTACGAAATTCGTTTATGCATTATTCCTACGACCAAAGCTCATTTAATACCCACAATCTTATTAAAAGTATTGCATTAGCCTAACTTCGATTTTGATTTCGATTTCTTTTATGTATTCCGATTAATTTTCTAATCCATAGACTTAATTTTATAGAGTATTGAAATCGCAGCAAATTAAAAGTAAACAAAACATTGCTCCATCCAGTGCAGCGATTCGATAATAGATTGGATATAATGCTCAGGTTATATGCGTTATTTCCAGTAATCAGTTCACCTTTCCTTTTGACTGAATGTAGCCGGCTTCATTTGTGTTTGCTGAATCGCTTGATAATTTGCTTACCTGACCAATTCGCTATAGTCTATACCCAGTAAAAGTGACCGCATGGGGTGTGATAAGCTAACCTTACTATATAAAATCGATTCAACAAAGAATTTATCTACTTGAATAAGTTGTATGTGAGCTTGCAGCAAACTTAACTTTCTTGATTACAGGGTATCCCTTAGCATAGTGTCCCGCTGCTCACTTCATTTTCTCTGCATTATTTGAGGAAATTTCGCAAATTAGACGAGCAACTGATAACCAATGCAAAAACGTGAGATGCAAGCGACCTCTAGCGGCTGGTAGCCGCAACTGTGCCGATGCTAGCGATGGCAGCACCAAATAAATAATAAAGTAATTTATACTTAATACACGACATATCGCTGCCACAAAGCCCAAAGGTATTTGACCCATTTTCAAGCAGCGCTATCGGAAATCATCAACCATGCAGGCAGCCCCCACAAGCCTCCAAACAAGCCGACCGACCAAAACGAATACCACCCACCCACCTACCTACCTACCTCTCTCCTCCAGTCTGTGAGTCTGTGCCAAAGCCAACGCCGGCTACTAAGAACATTGCAAGGGAATACCAAAAGATACCCTCTAATAGAGAAGCCCATATGTTATCTATGAAAATATTTCCCGGGGTATCCTCTGTATCTTTTGCTGCTCTTTAACCATAAGTTTAGGCAATTGTTCTGAAATTTATCGAGTGTATAACATAGCTGACATTGTGATAAATTTCGTTTACGTTTTTATCTGAAGACTTAAAGTAATAATAAATGTATAAATTGATTAAAACTGTCATAAACAAGTAAGAACGGCTACGGTCAAGTGTAGACTGTATAAGACCATGGATTTCTAAAGATTATGAAAAAATTCAGATTGAGAAAATTGTTATTAAGCGTGTTTTTCAAAGAAAAATAATAAGCAAAACATATAGTTTTTAGTTAGACGCCAAGCTGTCCAAGCAGTTGGAAAAAAACACTGCTTGCTTGCTTGCAGTGAGCGCAGTGCAAATCTGTATGAAACGTTGAATAACTTTTATGTTCAAATTTTACAGCGTATGGTTCACATAAGTTTTGTCATCAAATTTGGTGGCTCTAGTTTTTTTAGTTTCTGAGATATAGGCGTTCATACAGACGGACAGACGGACAGACAGACATGGCTTAATCGACTCAGCTAGTGAACCAGAATATATGCACTTTATGGGGTCGCAGATGCCTCCTTCTGCCTGTTACGTACATTTTAACAAAAATAATAGACCATGTATTTTTTTAAAATCCATGGTCTAAAAATTGCTGGCCAAGTTTCGGGAGTATTTAAGAGTAATTTCAAGAGTATATTCAACTCATTCTAGTATGTAATTATAGGGTATGCCAGGCACAGTCAAAACATGAAACTAAAACTGAAATCAAAACCAAAACCGAAACCACAAACCGAGCCCGAAACGTAGCCAGGCTTATGGCTAATTATACCTAACAAACTCATTATGTTCCGTTTTGGCAGGCGCAAGAAAAACAAAAACAAAAGTAAACAAGTATGAAAGCTACAGTCGAGTGTGCACGACTGTAATTTACCCGCTACCCAGCTGCTGGCGCTACCGCCAGCGCTGCTTACAGCTATGGAAAACGTTGAGTTGAATAACTTCTGTGTTTATTATCTGATTGTTACCAAATTTTCAGGGATCATCTGGCTATCTATAGTTATCATATAAACCAACCTTCTGCCTGTTACATACATTTGCACAAACTTAGTATACCATTTTTGACCATTTTCAATGGTCGAATGGTATAAATAATAAAACACAACCAGCGGGTATCGATATGCAATGCAGGCCAATAACAACAACAACAATAGCAGCAACAGCAACACAAACAACAATTGCAAAATAAATAAAATGTGCTTAATAAAATTATCCAAAGCCAGCAAATTAAATACCCTACCTAGACTACTTATGTGTAATATGCGACTACGTGCCCATATAGCACTGTGATCCGTATGAAAATCATAAAATTACCTTAACTTAAGTTTATTGCTCGAAAAAAACTTTTCCAAAAGTTAAGTTTGAAAACTGGAAAACAAAGTTTTTTTTGAGTTCACTTGCAATCACAAAGTTCAGGTTCAGGTTTCCCATAGATATTGGACCTGGAGTCTATCGTTAGGGTATAGAAACGGCAGCAAGTACCGTTGAGCGCGGCACTCATGTTGTAATAAAACCAGAGACGCGCTGCAACAAGAGGCACAACAACTGCCCCCATATGAAAGGCGGCTTGTGCTTGTCAGGTGGGGTTCAGGCAGGGAGGGCAAGGAGAACAAGGAGAACGGAGAGAAAGGGGAGGGAGGTGGGCAGGCAGGAAAGTGGCTACACTCATATGGCCAGCGGGCAACATAGCAAGGGATCGGCTGATTGCTTGAACGACTGATCGTACTGTACAGTCAGTCAGTCAGTTGTTTGGTCGACTGGTCGATTGGTTGGCTGACAGGCGACATGGCTAGAACAAAATTTATGCCAGCTGCCAGCTGAAAACGTTGTTATCGACTTTTATCGAGACGACATTTGACTGCTCAACGGCAGCCAGCAACAACACGTTGAAACAGCAGCAGCAACAACAACGAGAGCAACTTAAGGAACAAATTTGAAGCGGGCCACTGAAGCTGAAGTGTAATTGAGCTGAACTAAGCTGAGCTGCTGCCCAGGCCGGTGGCACGAGAGTTGCTGCGGCTCGAGAATTCCATGCGGCGTTGCAGTTGCTGCAGCTGTTGTTTCTGGCAGCTTATAGTATGACAAAATATTGGCGTGACCCGAGGAATTTGCATGTTATGTGTTGCATGCAACACGCTTATGTATTGCCTAACAAAGTTCGCACAGGGTATTACTAGTGCTTAGCTGATAGATGATGTGCAGCCAAAATAATTGTTGATTTTATCGTAGAAGATAAACCCGTGATAAGGTAGTTGTTTAGCGGGCTTTTAGCCGGAATATCACCTAACCAAGCAGTTATTTCATTGGAGAACATGAATATTTGGCACACCGTGTTGCCACTTGGCATTTCCTGCCCCAACACGCACTTCTCTCTGTCAACTTAACTCTCTCTGCCAGCAGCATAATCATTTCGCCACTTTAGTGTGCGATCATCTCTATAAGTCGAAGCCCGCACGCTCGCGGGGCCCATCAAAGTGCGGCGAAGACGTTGCTGTGTTGTTTTTTGTATTGCCTGCCGGAAAAGGTGCATGCGAATCTTTACCGGGCTGTCCGCTGTCTAGACGGCCTGTCTGTCCACTGCCTCCACTTGTCCTGTGCTTGTCTGTGTTTCTGCATAATTTGCAGATTTCAAGATAGGCTGTCTCAGAGTCCCCCTTGAAATCCAAGCTTTACCTTAAACATCCCTCTGTGTGTTTCTCTCAGACAGGCTCTCAGCCTGCCTTTTAAGAAAAGTTTCCCAATCTCTTAGTCTTCCAGTCTCGCAATCTCTCAGCCTCTACAGATCCCCTCCAGACAAGCTGCCTTTTTGTCAAAACGCGTTTAAGAATGTCTAGGTGAAAGCAAAATAAGTTACAAAGTGGAATGACTTTTCGTTTAGGTTTTAATCTCTCAAGAGGTTTTCGCATTTTGCAAAATTTTAATTATTGTACTTTTTGTTAGTTGATTTTTGGGGAAAGTCGTTAACCCTTTATCCTTCAATACCTCCCTGACTTTTTACTAGCTATGTGTAACAAACGAAACATCCCAAAAAAGATAGTGTTAGTAGCTAAGTCAAGTTAGCCATGTCTATCTGTGAAATAGTCCGTATGAACGCGCCCAACTCAGTAAATTTAAAATTCGGAAAAACCAAATTTAGCATTAAATCTGTATAGCATACGCAGATTAAGCATGTTTTAAATTTTGAATATCATGCATATCGCCTTTAAAAATTAACTTATAAACTTAGCAAAGCGTTAAAGTTAAAACTTTTTCTAAGCTTCTTCGACAGACACTAAACTGAAGGCAATGTAAACTTATGCTTGAAATTGTAATCCTATCATACCAAGGTACTTTCAGTTCAGTATAAGCTACTTTGTTTTTTACCCTGATCGACCTGCTCTATTTTTATTATACTCTTATTTAACCTTACTTTCTCTTTTTCGTTCACTCTCATTGCAGCTGAATTTCCCGAGGAGGACAGCGACATGCTGATGGAACCGAACGACTTTACGCCTATCACGGTTCTTCGCTCACACGAACAGCACCACTTCCACATGCCGCCCACAACGCAGCTGCATCAGCATCAATATCAACAGCAGCAGCAACAACAGCAGCAACAACAGCAACAGCAGCGTCATCAACAACAGCAGCTGCAGCAACAACATCATGTTGTTGCCACGACCTCCCAGAGCCGCCACTTTGAGGCGGCACTACCACAGGAACAATTCCAGCCAATTGCCAATCCGAACACTCAGCTGATTTCCCGTGCCGACATCACAACCGGCGGACCCGATTCGCACAGCCAGGCGGCACAGAATTTCTATCCGCCTTTCTATCACGAGGCGCCGCCATTGGGTCACTCGCGTCCCTACTTCGCCGGACCTGTTGGACCTGTGGGACCCGCTGGCGAAAATGTTCCATTGCAGTTGCCGTTGCTGGGACCAGGACAGCCACAGCCGCCAGTGTCGCAGCAACAGAGCGGCTTCGATGCGGCCATCTTGGGTAGCGGCGACTTTGGCGTGCTGCGCGGCGGCACTTTCTATCCGGAGGAGGAGATGCCCTACCATCCGGAGGACAACAGCGACTACATCTACGGGGATGCGAACAACGGTCATGGTCGTCCCAGCGAGGGCTTCGTGCAGAAGTATACGTACCCGGAGGAGCAGTTCGCCAACTTCCGCGACTTTGCGGACATCAACACGCCGGCCGATTCAGCCTTCTCACAGTTTGTGGTCGTGTATGCGGCCAAGAATGCTACCAAGCCAAGCAGCCACCCGCATCCGAAGAACATATTCGAGCAACTGGAGTTGCTCGATCGCGAGAAGGCGCTGGAGGAGGCGGCGCTGAAGAAGCAACAGCCCAGCAAGTCCAAGTCGAAGCTGTTCAAGACGAAGCTGCAGAAGAAGTACAAGAAGAAGACGCCGGCCAAGGAGTTCGAGCTGGATCCGTTGTTGGCACTCAGTTAAGCGACATGTCCTACCGCTACAGCTGCACCCCTCCCTCTTGTACCGTCCCCGTCCCCTCGGAACGCGGTTTTTCATTGGGAACATATATAAGTTTTTCATATTCTCAACTTTTCCTTTTTGTGTATTTTATTTATTTTTGATCAAAACAAAAATTCCAAGCAAACTCATTCACTTCACTTCACTTAGCACGCCCATTCAGCCCCTGTCCCTCATCGTGTCCCTATCCTTGACCCGGTCTCTGCCCCTAAATTGCAATAATTTCGTTAGTTGTGTGTACTAATTATAACTGTTACGATTATGTTTACGATTAATTACATATTGTAATTTGTATTTTTTTTTGCCTGTTCATCTGTCTCTCTCCTCCTTCCCTTCGTAATCGTAGCCAGTAGCTTACGCGTATTTTTATTTTTATTCGTATTCGTATTTTAATTTTTAATTTTATCATAATTTTTATTTTTATTTTTATTTTTATTTGTATACTTGGTACTTTAACTATTTCGTTGTTTAATTAAAAATAATTGTATTGTGTGTGTACATAATGAAAACAGCTCTTAATTGTAATTATTATTAATAAAGACGATAAACCATACTCAAGTGCCACGTTTTCCCTTTTCTGGTTGGGCTTACAGTGGGGTCTATCGATGATTTTTCAGCTCTTTAATTCAGCTCATACTTCGCCCGCAGCGCGTTGAGGAGCGTCGTAAACGAACCCGCCGTGCGAAAGGTCTGTAATTTTAAAACAAAACGCTTAGTTTAGTTGTATCACAGAATGAACACTTTAATATAAAAAGTATATTACAATAGCTTGCTATACGAAACAAGAATAATTATGTATATGCGATCTGAACGTATTTACAAAAACGGTACAAGGTTTCTACAACTCTGGGAATTTTAAATAATTAATAAAAAATTTAGTAGGAAGGCTACGGTCGAGTGTACTCAACTTTTATATACCCGCTACCCAAGTGCTTATTCAATAAAATAATTTCTTGAACAATGACTGCTCCAGCTTTTAAAAGACATATTTTTGGACAAATATCGAGAAAGTCTTAGGATGATATCTTTAAAAATTAAAAAATCGACCGATTGGTTCTGTGGCAGTTATAAGATACATCGGTCCGATCCGGCTCGTTCCGACTTATTTACAGCGTGCAGTAATGAGAAGCATGTATACCAAGTTTCATTAAGATAGCTCTAAAACTGAGAGACTAGTGTGCATTGCGGACATGGCTCGTTCAAATCCCCTACCGATGCTGATTGGAGATATCTCCTAAGGTGCGTTGAAAACTTCTGGCCAAAATTAATATACCCTTTGCAAGGATATAAAAATAATAAAGAATGGGGTGAAGAAGACTCTAAAAAAAAAACAAGTAAGAACGGCTACAGTCAAGTGTAGACCGTATAAGACAATGGATTTCTAAAGATTATGAAAAAATTCAGATTAAGAAAACTGTTATCAAACATGTTTTTCAAAGAAAAATAATAAACAAAACATATAGTTTTCAGTGAAATGCCAAGCAGTCCAAGCAGTTGGAAAAAACATTGCTTGGAAAGCACTGCTTGCTTGCTTGCAGTGGGCGCATTGCAAATCTATATGAAACGTTAAATAACTTTTATGTTCATTATCCGATCGGAACCAAATTTTCAGCGATCGTTAAGGTGGTGATAGTTATTATACCCACCAAAACTGAATACTGTAGCTTTATTATTGCGCTTGCTATACGGTTTATCGATTTGTGAGGGCGGAAGTAGACGTGGCCCAAGTTTTAATAAAATTTGTACAGCGTATGATTCACATAAGTGTTGTCACCAAATTTGGTGGCTCTAGCTGTATTAGTTTCTCAGATATAGGCGCTTGCTTTACGGTTTATCGATTTGCGCGGGCGGAAGTAGGCGTGGCCCAAATTTTAATACAAAATTTACAGCGTATGATTCACATAAGTGTTGTTACCAAATTTGGTGGCTCTAGCTTTTTTAGTGGATTTTGTATGTATGATCCAATCGATTTTAATTTTGGAACATAGGTGTATATAATAGATCAAATCAAGCTTGGAGTTTTATTTTTCAATATGTGAAGGCGATGGACGTGACACATACATTTTGAAAAATAAACTTGGAAAGCCGACAATATACAGAAGCCTTCAAGCTAAATTTGGTGTGTGTGTTTACTATGACAGACAGACGGAAATGGCACAATTTTGACTTAAATATATTTGCAGAAAGTAAGTATACTCTTTCTTGTACATCTTCCATGGTTGAAAGCAATAAAAGGGTAATGGGTGACGGATTTTAAATTGTAGGTGATTATATATAAGATGATAAATAAACAATGATAAAATAAAATTAAAAAATTAAAATAAATATTTAATAATTTTTAATTTCCAAAGTGAAATCTGCATGTTAAGGCAGATTGTTTCTCTCTCGGACTTACCCACACCAGTAGCGGATGTCCGAGCACAAAAAAGTAGGCTCCCAGCTGGGTCTCTTTTTGAGCTCGCTGCAGTGGCAGCAGCAGCAGACGGCGCTGGGCGGGCGACAGCTGGTGCCACGGCAACTGCAGGTACAGCTGAAGTGAGAACTGGTGGGCCTCGTGTCGCACCTGCTCGGCGCCGAAGCCATAGATGCACAACTGCGTGCTGACCACCATCGAGAAGAAGCCGAGGAAGGCAAAGTTTTGGTTCGTGTGCGGCATGATGTACTGGCAAATGACGGCGCAGTAGAGCACGCAGATGAGCAACACCTCGACACAAGCGATGCTCCTGAAGCCAGCCTCAAAGCGATCAACTAGCTCTAGCAGACGCGCGTGCTGATCGAACAGCTGCTGCAGTCGCTGCTCCAGCTGCGGCCCAATGCGACACTGCTCCACATCGCGCTCCAGCAGCCAGACTAGGCGGCGAAAGTGCGCGGTCAGGCCGAAGACAAACCAGCCGTAGAGCGTGTCCACGCCGCTGGTGGAGCAGCAAAAGAAAGTCAGCACGAAGACCATGAGGCAGCAGTCGAGCATGTAGACCTCCGGGCGCGTCACATCGTAGGGCAGGCTTAAAAGGGGAGAGCGCGGAATAAGTTTAATTCAATTAGCTCCAGCCTTAAGTGATTCTCGCTTACCTCACGCGGAACGAACTGGCGGGCACAAACTCGCCCGTGGCATAGTAGCGCAGCAGTGTGGAGGACAGCGGCATCAGCAGGAAAGAGATGCTGGTGCCGGCACACATGAGAAAGTAAACGGCCGAGAGCAGCTGACCACGTCGGTTCTGCAGCTTCCAAAGATGCAGTACAGCCGGTTCAAGCGTAGCGAGATTTACCAGAAAGGGATCCTGCAGTGCCTTGATCAGCGACACCAGCTGCGGACCCTTGCAGACGAATATGGCCATTTTAAGCAGCGAAGAGATCATTTGCACGCCGTGCATCAGCGCCTCCGAGCAGAGCACAATTTCGCTTCGATGTTGCACAATAAAGGCGCACACGGTGCACAATTCGAAGCTGGTAGCGAGAGCCATAACAATGTAGGTGATCGGCGAGCGTAGCACCTGGCGATAGCTGGCAGGTGGCTGGGGCAGCAGCTCTAGCCCCATGCAGCTAAAGGTTAGGCGCTGCGTCCACAAGTTACTCAAACACGCATCCAGCAGCTTTGACATGCTGGCGACAACTGCTTCGTGGCGTGGTCACTCAGAGCCGAGTGACCTCTTCAGCCACATAGGTGACCGAGTGACCCCTTCAGTCAAATGACTTCTTCAGTCAGGTGACGGCTTATGCACCTAAACAGCTCCCACAGGTGTCGCTGGCAAGGGGGAGAGTGCTAATAGTTCCAAGTCGAACTTAATTGTTAACATAAATAGAAACCCCATTTAAAACCGAAAAAGTTGTCGCGACTGAAACTTTCTGACAAATGACTTAATTATACACCCGTGCCACGCGCCCTATGTGCCACGCCTACACTCGAGCAGCACCAGCAGAGCACCAACTGAGAGTTGCTTAGGTTCCTAACTGGTTGGTCGATTGGAAACTGTGTAAGGAATGTGATAGAACTGTCAAATGAGGCCAATTGCCGATGGAATTGAGCATGTAGTTGGGATAATGTCAGCCGTATTTGTGTCTCGAGTAACCAGTCTTCAATAGTGACCTCCTTCTAAAGGGGTTTCTTGGTTTCTAGTTGTTTCTTTGGCATTCCGAAAGTAATTTCCAACTAGGTGATGTTAAGACCGATCGGGAATCAGTTGAATGTAGAAACAGTACCACACTTCTGTGCAAGTATCCAGTGTTGGCTAGTGACTTCATATCTAGAGCAGCTACTTGTTACTGTAATAACTTTTATTTCTTTGCCATTCTAAAAATTAATGTTAACTATGCGAAATTAAGTCTAACAACCAAGCATTTCTATATAAAAAGTTATACCATAATGCAGTTTATATAACCTGTGATGGGTCATGAGTTTGTAAGATAATTTTTATAGGAAATTGAAATTCAATTTACTTTATAGGTGTCTAGCGTGAATCTCTTTCTGCTCGTTTATAAAATGGTGACTTTCATTTTTTCTCAACGACTGTCAGCCAAATCTACACATAGATTTAAATATTACAGTACTTAAGTACGGGGTCCAGTGTTGTGTAGGTTTTTTTTTGTAGTGCTGTTCCCACATAGTTTAATTTCAATCAAGATGCCTCTCTTCCTACTTGACGTTAAAGATATAAAAATTATAGACAATAACTACAATTTTTTCTACACCAGCAATAATTTTATACTTTAGTGCGAGTATTCAGTGTTACGTAATGAGATCTTGGCAATTTTTTTTCTTCATGTTTCCTTTATGCGATTTGAAGACTAACTTTAGTACGATTTTCCAGTGTTAGGTAATGCCTTCTACAGCCTACAGTATACCCGTGTTGGGTAGTGAATTACTAGGGCATGTTTTTCAATCATAGTTTCTAGATATCTTGAGTAATTCGCTTCTTTTATTAATTTGATATTCCGCAGATCAATCATAACTATGCGATATGAAAACTGACAGCCCAACATTTATATATATAATACCACACGTAACAGTCGCAAGATTCGTCAATCGATCGATCTGTCAGCCGGTTAACGGTTAAGTTTACAGCTTGTCGAAATGTAAATGCTACTGCAACTGGAACTGTAAATGCAACTGCAACTGGAGCTGCGTGAGTGTGAGTCGAACTGGTACTGCGAGTGAGAGAGTGAGTTGTTACTGCACTGTCGCGACTGCCTCAGTCATTGTCATTGCCTCGCAGCGGATTTCTGGTAGCGCAAACGCAACAGGCAACTTGCAAAAGGGGAACATTTGAAATCTAATAACAAGTAAGGAAAGCTACAGTCGAGCTCACCCGACAGTAAGATACCATTCGCCCAGTTTTAAAACATATTATCACACTTTTATTTCCACTGCACAAGTACAACTACCACCTATTGTTTAAATTAAATCTATCTTTGAAAAGCGCCATCTACATATGAAGACATCATAACAAACAGCTTTATACACACTACGGCTGAATCTACACTTCGCGACAATGACGTCACGATATGCTGCAAAGGCGCAAGCGTTCAGTTGCGGAAAACGTATAACTTTTGTGTTGATAATCCGATCTGCTGTGAATTTGGAATATATATGCATATATACTATATATACTATATACTATACTAAATATATGCATATATACTATATCTATGCTAAAGCAAAAAGTTAAAACAAAAATACTTTCGTCACAGAGCAAACTGAAAAATGTAATAACCAATTTTCAGTGGCGGTGGGCGTGGCATCTCAAATTTGAAATAAACTCCAGGAGCTTGTTATAGTTATTTACCTTCATACCAAATTTGGTGTCTTTAGCTTGTATAATAGCTGAGATCTGTGTGTTCACACAGACGCATGACGGACAGATAGACGGACATGGCTCAATATAGCAAGAATATATACACTTTTTGTGGTCTGGCACGCCTCCTTCTGACTGTTACATACATTTGCACAAACTAAGTATACCATTTTTGACCATTTTCAATGGTCGAATGGTTTAATTAGGCTGATCTCACACAGAGCTTAAGTGATATATTTCATATTACTTATATATATGTTTCCAATTGATTAGGGTATTCGTTAGCCAGCTAGTATTCTTCTGGTTTTTTATTTTATTTATTATATTTATCTATCGACAGCCGCAGAATTCCCGACAGACTTTGGCATATGTTTTGACATTTGGAGGCTGGCACTTAATTTACGGCCTCACCTTACTCCATGCATGTGTGCGCACGTGTGCGTGTGTTGCATGTGTATGTAAGCACAAGTAAAAGTTTAACTCGCGCGTGGAAACCAGTGCCAGGCCCAAACCCAGGCCCAGACCCAGACCGAGACCCAGACTCAGTTGCGGTCCACACACAGCAAGTCTGGGGTCGAGCGCAAAGGGGCAGGGGAGGAGGAGGAGTTGGGTGCGTATAAGTGTGTGTATGTGTGTGTAAAGTTTTTGAGGGGCGTGCACAGTCACAGGCTAGTTTGTGATTTAAATTAACCCCTCTGCCAGTTGGAAACTAATTAAAACTCCTGCAGCTTTACAGAACTGCAATTTACTCGAAATTCAACCCTCTCCCCTCCCTTCCCCCCTCATCCCCTACAGACTCCTTTTGTGGGCGTGGGAAAACGTAGAACTCGTTCCATGGTGGCTGTTTAAATGAAGCCAGTGCAATTTGCCCATTTCCATTCCAAGTCCACCGCAGACGGGTGCGTATACGTAATATCGTTTATTGCATATAAAGTATACGGCATGTGTTGCGCTGCAAAACGGCAGCGCGGCAAACGCGCTATGAATATGTCTCATTTATTATAATTACAACTGAAATTAATGGCCTGGGTATATGCAGCTGATAAACAGCTAACCGCTCCGTCGACAATGCTCGTCGTTTGCAGTTCGCAGTTCGCAGCTCGAATTCGGATTCGGATTCAAGTTCTGTCTGAGCTTTCTGTCATTGTGCCTAATGTTGTTATTGTTGTTATTACTGCTGCTTTTTATTGCTGCGCTGTCTTAATGGCTTTTTGATTGTCGCCTTTTATGTCATTTTGGAATCATTTTTTATGGATCGCCGATTTTGCAGCAATTTGTTGCAGCTAATTCAAAAGTTATTTGGCTAAAAGCTGCTGCTGTTGCCATGGTATCGTTAGCCACTTGGGCATTTTGGCCATTCAATTGACCATTAATGCGATGCATACAGTGTTTTTGCTGTATGTGTTTCAAATTATCGCGTTAAGAACGTGGAAATCCAAATCAATTGATCGCTCGTATCGTTTACAAATTGACTCTGCATGAGCTATCGACAGTCGACATAAGGAATTTTCCCCTGACTACTTGTCTACTAATCTGTTCATTGTTGCTTGACACTTCAGTGGTTGCTTTATTGACACACCTCTGACATACATATTCCTGCATTACACACACACACCCACACACACACACACGCTGCGGTCCGCACGGGCGCGCAGAGAATGGCGCTAACCTGCAGCGGCATGGATGAGGCGACGACAGCAATGGAGCTCTACAACTGCATGGCCTCCCAATTTGAAGGTATTCAGCTGAAGCCAGAAGATGTGCGGGGGATGCGCAAAATGCGAGATGGGACCCAAGTGGCGACGGTTACGATTAGCGTTAACGACGCAATAGGCGTCCTAAAAAAGGGTTCGGTAACCGTTGGCTGGTCTCGCTGTCGCATCATTCAAGACACACGCCCCACAAGATGCTATAATTGCCTGGGTTACGGTCACAGGGCCATCAACTGTAAGGAGCCTGACCGCTCGGACTGCTGTCTTCGGTGCGGCGAACGTGGGCACAAAGCGAAGGGCTGTGATAATCAGCCGAAATGCCTGAGCTGCAACATCGATGTAGACAGAAATCACCCGACAGGTAGTTATGCATGCCCTACCTTCAAAGCGAGCACAAAAAAAGGAGTCCTGAGCCGCCGTGATGATGATTAACATCTTCCAACTAAATGTTAACCACTGCGCAGCTGCACAGAGCCTCCTGTCCCAGACCGCGAGAGAGCGCAATGCTGACGTCATGCTTCTGAGCGAACCGTACGCCCCTGGTGCGGGAAACTCAGGAGTGCTCTTCGACTCTACACGTAAGGCGGCAGTCATATGCTGCAGAAACCTCTACATAGAGGAACAGGAAAGCGTGTCTATGCGTGGCATTGCATACGCTAAAGTTAAGGGTGTTCACCTATATAGCTGCTACGCCCCGCCTAGTGACAGCCCGGACCTCTTCGAGGAATTGTTAAATACTTTAATCCACCACGGTAGAGGGCGCAAGCTTGTAGTCATCGCAGGTGACTTCAACGCCTGGGCAATAGAATGGGGAAGCCGGATATCCAATCTCAGAGGACGGGCCGTTATTGATGCCATGAACCAGCTGGATCTGGTGCTGTTGAATGACGGCGGCAAGCCGACGTTTAATAACGACAGAGGTACATCATTCATCGATGTCACCTTTGTCAACAGAAGCCTAGCCCCCACTGCTAAATGGACGGTTCAGGAGGACGTAACGCTGAGCGATCATGCAATTGCCTAATTACATTCAGCGCGCGCACGTCGTGCATCACACAACGACAGGCAAGGAGTACTCTTGGGCATGCATGGGACATCAAAAAACTTGACAAGGACATGCTGGCTTTCAACATCGAACAAATGGTGCTTACAAATGGACATGCGGAAACCATGGTGGCGGCGCTCATGAAGATGCTGGAAGCTGCATGCGATGCAGCGATGCCGCGTGAGAAGTAAAGAAGTAAACGCAAACCTCCGGTCTACTGGTGGAACGGCTCTCTCAACCAGCTACTCTCGGAATGCTTCAGGGCAAGGAGACAGGCGCAACGAGCCAGAGGTCACTCTCAGCACTCAGATCTACATGAGAGGTACAGATCGAAACGTGCGGAGCTCAGAAATGGCATTGCTGCTGCTAAAGCAAATGCTTTTAAAGAGCTGCTGGCGAGCGTAGACGATGATCCGTGGGGTCCCGCCTACAAATTGGTTTGCAATAAGCTGAAAGCCGCTAAAGGAGGCACTCCACAGGACAAGGCTCTATTGTCAAGCATCGTGGAGGAGCTATTCCCAGATCAGGATACTCTATGGCAACCCGCACAAGAAATCCCTGTCCCCGACTTCCCGTGTGTCACTACATGTGAGGTCATCGAAGCGGCAAAGAGAATTAAGCCCAACAAAGCCCCAGGTCTCGATGGCATCCCAGGCGTCGTAGTTATGGCTGCCGCAAATGCCAAGCCTGAAATCTTCAGGGACACCTTCCAACAGTGTCTGATAGATGGTGTCTTCCCTTCTCGCTGGAAGAACATGAGGCTGGTATTGTTGCCGAAAGGTAAGGCTACAACTAATGCTGCAGGCAGTTTCCGCCCACTATGTCTGCTGGATATTGTGGGAAAGCTCTTCGAACGCATCCTATACACCCGAATTGAGCTGATCACTGAGAGCCGCGATGGCCTACAAAGACACCAGTATGGCTTCCGGAGAGGAAAAAGCACTCTCGACGCTCTCACTGCCATAAGAGATCTGGCCAAGTCCGCCCTCGATGGTGACATATGGCTAGGTGGCAGCAAGGAGTACTGCGCCATCATCACGCTAGACGTGAAAAATGCATTCAATACGGCGAGATGGCCAAACATCCTTGGGGCCATGCGCAACATGGGTATTCCTCGTTACCTCAGGATCATCATTGGCAGCTACTTCAGGGACCGTATACTATGGTACGATACTGATGGTGGGCCAAGAAAACACCACGTCACCGCAGGTGTCCCACAAGGGTCGGTACTTGGTCCAATACTGTGGAACATAATGTACGACGGGATATTGTCCATCAGCAAGCCCAGTGGAGTGGAGCTACTCTGCTTTGCTGACGACGTGGCAGTAGCAGCGGTTGCCAAAACTATTCCGGAGTTACAGGACAAGAGCAATGCAGCGATTAGCTCAGCTATTAGCTGGCTGGAGAATGCCGGTCTAAGCATCGCTGCGCACAAGTCCGAAGCAGTGTTGTTGAGCAGCAGAAAGGCCGTCGAGAATATACGGGTCTCGGTCAAAGACGTTCAAATAGTGTCACGAATAGAGTGACTTACCTGGACAACGCGCGTGCAGTATCACGGACCCTGGCTCTTAGACTGATAAGAGGATTCAGAACAATATCGAAAGATGCAGCTCATGTCCTCGCGGGCATCCCCCCGATTGATCTTGAGATAGAAGCCCAATACCTGTCTCGAGAAGGGGTTAACGGTGAAGAGATCAGTGTCTGGCTTTATGGGGTGTGGCAGACTAGGTGGCAACACTCTCAACAAGGGAGATGGACCTACCAGCTGATTCCAGATCTATCCGAGTGGGCAGGGTGTGAACACAAAGTGCTGGACTATCACTTAACCCAGTTCATCACCGACCATGGTTGCTTCCGGGGTTACCTCTTCAGGTTTCGCCATATGGACTCAGCCCTGTGCCTGTTCTGCAACGACGTAGCCGAAACAGCGGAACATATTCTAATGCACTGCACTAGGTTTCGTACAGAGAGGGAGATACTGAAGACTCTTGCTGGAACTCCGCTCAGACCGAGAAGTCTAATGCGCAATATGCTGGCGGACAAAACCGTGTGGGAGAGGGCTCATGGCATTATAATAGGCATGATGAAACGTGTTCGCATCGATGAGACGGCCAGCAGACCCGTTGGATAAAGGAGCACTCCCGTGTGGTGGCGGACCAAGAATACCACCTCAGCGGGCTCGGCTTGTCGTAAAAGGCGACTAAAGAGTTAACGAAGGAGCGCTACACAGCAACGCACCAAGAGAGGGACTGCGACCGGGCACCACATCCTGCTCACTGAAGTAATACCTTGATTGGAAGTACCAGTGAGCGAAGCAAGGACTGGAGAGCATACGGAGGTTTTTGTTTAGTACGTAGGCGTAACTCTACTTGGAGAGTTATGAATCGTGCATACCATCTACGGACGGTGGATGGTATCTTTCGAAGATCTTATTTTCCTGCCGTATTTGTAATAAAAAAAAAAAAAAAAAAAAACACACACACACACACACACACACACACACACACACATTGCCTTACTGAGCGAGCCGTACCGCAAAAGATCCCCCAATACGTGGGCTGAGGACCACCTCGAAAAGGCGGCGGTATGGAGCTGCGGTCAGCCTGCAGCACAGCCACTGGAAGTTCTCCAAGAAGAAGGGTTCGTGCGCACGAAGATGTACGGACTGTACATCTACAGCGTGTACCTGGCACCCTCAATGCCCATGGATTGCTACATGCGCGCCCTGGACAGGCTAGTAGCAGACGCACGAAGCAAGTTGCCATGCCTGATAGCCGGGGATTTTAACGCCTGGTCAACCGATTGGGGTGTCCAAGTACTAACAGGAGAGGTCAGGCTGTAACGGACGCAATGTCCACACTGGATGTCGTCCTACTGAACCATGGAGCCCGCCACACCTTCTCGAGGGGCAATGCTGGGTCAATTATTGATTTAACATTTGCTTCTAGTAGCCTGGCACCGAACACCACCTGGACCCTGCGCGAGGACTATATGCACAGCGATCACCTGGCGATTATTATAGAGGTCCGAACGCGAGCACACCAGATGCTCATGCCAAGGAAAAGACGCTATAAAGTGGACGCACTCGACATAGGGGTCTTTGAGAGCATACTCGGCGACTTCAATGGCAGAGGCAATGCCACGGCCAGAACCGACCAGCTCATGGCGCATATAGTGAGAGCGTGTGATGCCTCAATGCGCAAAACCGGAACGGGTGCCAAGCGCCGCCCAGTCCATTGGTGGAACGACAACATTGAAAGGGCACGGTCTGACTGCTTTCGAACAAGACGGGCTTACCAAAGGGCTCTTAGACGCAGCGACCCGAGATCAGAATCGTTCAGGGAGCAACTCAGAGTCAAGAGGTTAGTAGTCAAACGCCTAATAAAGCACAGCAAGAGGAGAAGCTTCCTGGAGCTGTGCGACAAAGCCGGCGCGGACCCCTGGGGAATGGCGTATAAGCTGACGATGAAGAGGCTGCACGCATTCAGAGCGCCGACCCCAGCGTGCCCGACGCTAATGCAAGCAATTGTCAGGCACCTGTTCCCAGAGCATGGATTGGTCCCAGGAAGGATCCACCAAACCAACGTGGAGTGGAACTAATTTAGCGAGGTTACCACGGATGAAGTCACAAGCGCCGCTCGGAGGATCACGACAGGAAAAGCCCGGGCCCAGATGGGATTCCTAGTGCGATAATAAGGACTGCCATGGAACGGCAGCCAAGCTACTTTGCGGACGTGTTCAACGCATGAATAAGGGAAGGAGTGTTCCCCAAGCGCTGGAAGAGGCAGGAGATCGTTCTGATCCCAAAAGGAGGTAAACCACCAGAGGACCAATCCGTCTACAGGCCAATCTGTCTGCTGGACACTGCTGGGAAAGCATCGGAGACCGCCTCAACATTGAGATTGACGAATGTGGAGGCCTGTCACCACTCCAATTCGGCTTCCAAAAGGCGCGGTCCACTACGCAGGCCATCCAAGTGGTAACGGACTTGGCAGAGAAAGCGATAGAGGGCAGGAGATGGCTCTGGGGGACTAAGCAATATTGTCTGGTGGTCACCCTCGATATCCGGAACGCCTTTAATTCCGCCAGATGGGACAGAATTATGGATTCACTTACCGCCAAGGGAATCAACCGCTACCTGATTGGGATGATGAGAAGCTACCTCGAGGGAAGAGTGCTCCACTACAGGACCAGTGCAGGAGAGTCGACGTACCGCGTCTCCAGTGGATTCCCACAGGGATCAGTACTGGGTCCAACATTATGGAACCTGGTGTACGATGGGATTCTGAGGCTAGCCCAGCTAGAAGGAGTGAAGATCGTAGCCGTTGCAAAGCAACTGCATGAAGTGCAGGAGATGCCCAACTCAGCCATCAGGATGGCGCGAACATGGCTTTCCCAAGCGGGTCTCTCGTTAGCGGAGCAAAAAACGGAGGCGGTACTAATTAGTTCGCGGAAAAGGGTGGAGATAGCTAGCATCATAGTTGTTGACTGTGCGCTCGCGACCCTCACTAAAGTACCTTGGAGTGGTTCTGGACCATCGGCTCAGCTATAAGGACCACATGTCTCACGTAGCACGGAAAGCGGCAGTAGCATGCACGGCACTGGCAAGAATCATGCCCAACACAAGGAGACCGAAGCAGCTGAGGAGACGACTCCTGACGTCCGTTGTCCAGTCCATCACGTTGTATGCTGCAACTATATGGACCAACTCAGGATAACATACGGCTTCCGAACTATCTCTGGTGAGGCTGTGCATGTGATCTCAAGCATGCCACCCTTTGACCTTCTAGTTGAGTCAAGGGTAGCGGGGATGAGGAACCAGGATACTGGTAATGACTACCAAGGTAGCCTCATACCACGATGGCAAGATACATGGTCGGTCTCCCAGAAGGGCAGCTGGACGCGACGGCTTATCCCGCAAATCGAACCCTGGATAGGAAGGAAGCATGGGCTTCTACCTGACCCAGTTTCTAAGTGGACATGGCTGCTTTGGAGCCTACCTGCACCGCTTCGGTCATAGCGAGGAATCCATATGCGCGACCTGTGGTGGAGGTTATGAAGAAGATGCCGAGCACGTCATATTCGTGTGCCCCCGATTCAACAGGGAAAGATATGCGGTGGAGGAGGCGTTCGGAGAGACACCAACACCCGGAAACCTTGTGCCGAACATGGTGGCCTGCCAGGAAAAATGGGATGCTGTAAACGCGATGGCCTGTAGCGTTATGCTACAGCTGAGGCGAGAGAAGCGGATCCGGACATCTGAAGCGAGCCTTTAAGGCTATACGCCCCCCTGTTGTAATGCCTAACGGCGTAAGAACGGTGTTTCAACAACAGGCTACGGCCTGGTGTCACAAAGACCACTTGAAGTACTGCGGTGCGTCAACGTCTTTAAAAAAAAAAAAAAAAAAGCACACACAAACCGCACACACACACACACACACACACACACACACACACACACACACACACACACACACACACACACACACACACACACACACACACACACATTCTGCTGCCTACGGTGCGGCGAGCATAGTCATAAGGCAAAGGGCTGCGCAGCGCCACCAAGATGCCTTATCTGTAGCAACGACGTGGACAAGAACCATGCGACAGGTGGTTTCGCATGCCCTACCTACAAAGCCAGCTCCAAAACAGAAGCTAATAGCTGCCAAAATGATTTTACATCTCATTAACATCATTCAGCTCAACGTCAACCATTGCGCAGCTGCTCAGACAGTGAGGGAGAGCAATGTGGACGTACTGCTTCTGAGTGAACCATACCTTCCGGGTGTAGGTAAGGGCTAGGTAAGGCGGCTATCAAGTGCCACACTAGCCTGCCTCTGGAAGAGTGCGAAACCACACCAATGCGTGCACTTCTACAGCTGCTATGCTCCACCTAGTGACAGTCCGGAGCAATTCGAGGACATGCTAAGAAAGCTTGTTGACCGTGCAAGGGGGCGCAGACCAGCAGTCATTGGAGGTGATCTCAATGCCTGGGCTACAGAATGGGGCAGTCGGACTACCAACCCAAGAGGACGTGCAGTGATCGAGGCCATGAACTTGCTAGACCTCGTATTGCTAAACGATGGCCTCAAGCCGACCTTTAATAACGACAGAGGTTCGTCTTGCATTGATGACCTTTGTAAGCAGTGTCTAAGTGGCCAACGCAAACTAGATGGTGCAAGAGGACATAACCCTGAGTGACCATAACCTGATCTCGTTCAGTGTACGAACAAGGAGGCCGATGCCCAGACAGCGGAGATGTGCACTAGGGCCAGTATGGGACATCAGAAAACTGGATGAGGATATGTTGGCCTATCAGATCGAATCCATGAAGACCACAAATGGACACGCGGAGACCAAGGTGGCATCGCTTATGAGCATGCTTAAAGCAATATGCGACGCAGTGATGCCGAGAAAAACAAATGCAAAACGCAAGGCCCCTGTTTACTGGTGGAGTGCCTCTCTACACCAGCTCCGTACGGAATGCCTAAGAGCGAGAAGACAAGCGCAGCGATCCAGAGGACAATCGCACCACGTCCAATGCACTAAGACCTACAAAGCAAAGCGAGTTGAGTTCAAATACAGCATATCTGCAGCAAAGGCGAATGCATTTAAGGACTTGCTTGCAAGCGTTGACAACGACCCTTGGGGTATTGCTTATAAAATAGTAAGAAAAAAACTTAACGCCGCTGGTGGAGGAACCCCTCAGGACCCAGCTGCACTGGTTAGCATCGTGTAGGAGCTATTCCCAAGCCAAGACAAGCTATGGCAACCCGCTCTACAAGCCCCCGCCTCCGATTTTCCGTGTATCACAGTATGCGAAGTCGTCGAAGCAGCGAAGAGGATCAAGCCGAACAAAGCTCCTGGCATTGATGGTATTCCTGGTGTAATCGTTAAGGCCGCTGCCACCGCAAGACCCGAGGTCTTCATTGAGGCTTTCCAACAGTGTCTTCTGGGCGGAGTCTTCCCCAAGCGATGGAAAACGATGAGACTAGTCCTTCTGCCGAAAGGCAAGGGTCCTGCAAACGCAGCGGGCAGCTACCGCCCCTTATGTCTGCTGGATATTGTGGGCAAACTCTTTGAGCGCATTCTATACGCACGCATAGAAGCAATATCCGAGAGCCCCACAGGCCTTCAATGCCAACAGTATGGCTTTCGTAAAGGGAAAAGTACACTCGACGCTCTCACAGCCGTAACGGAAGTAGCGAATAACGCACTTGACGGCGACCGATGGTTAGACGGCAGTAAACAGTACTGTGCCATCATCACGCTCGACGTGAAGAACGCGGTCAATTCAGCGAGATGGCCCAATATCCCCGGCGCAATTCGTAATATGGGCATACCCGATTATCTACGAAGCGTATTTGCCAACTTCTTCAGGGAACGCACGCTGTGGTATGTAACTGAAGCTGGTCCAAGATCTTGTGGAACATCATTTATGATGGGATCCTGAGGATTAGCAAGCCAAGGGAGAAAAAATCACCTCAGCAGGAATGTTGAAGTACTTGGTAGTCCTAATAGACCGTAGGCTCTCCTTTAAGGACCACGCAACGTATGCCAGCAGAAAAGCGGCAATGACAGCTGCATCTCTGGCAAGAATTATGCCCAACGTGGGCGGACCAAGATTGCCGGCAAGGAAAGTGCTTGCAGCGGGTACTAAGGCAACGCTGCTTTACGCTGTCCCTATCTGGAGCTGTGTTACAAGTAAAGAAACTTACATGGCTAGTGCGCGGGCAGTATCACGGACAATGGCACTGAGACTAATCAGAGGGTTTTCAACCGTTTCGGATGACGCAGCGCATGCTCTTTCAGGCATTATACCCATTGACCTGGATATAAAGGGCCAATACCTATCGCGAGAAGGTGTTAACCAAACGGAGATTCTCGAGTGGGCTCGAGGAGTCTGGCAGACCAGGTGGCAAGAGTTGCAACGTGGGCGATGGACGTACCCCACGTGTGAGCACAAAGTGGGGGACTCCAGTTCCTAACGGACCATGTTTCCGAGGGTACCTGTTTAGATTCCACCATGTGGATACAGCGCAATGCCTCTATTGCACAAACGCAATGGAAACAGCAGAGCACTGCTCCAGGTTCGCTGTGGAGAAGGTCCAACTGGAGTCGCTCGCTGGTGCACCTCTCAGCCCAAGAGGCCTGATTGCCGCTATGATGGCGAACAAAGACGTTTGGGATGGGGCCCACGAAATCATAGTCCGCATGATGAAGCGTGTCCGCAAGGACGAGATGGCCAACAGAAATGGCGGATGAGGAATACTCCCGTGTGGTGTCGGGGTAAGAATTCTACCACAGTGCGCTCGGCTTGTCGTAAAAGGCGACAAAAGTGTCAAGGAAGGAGCGCCATGCAACAGCACAGCGCATAAGGAGAGGGAGTGCGATCTAGCATCACATCCTGCTCACCGACGAAATACTTTGACTGGAAGTCCCAGTGAGCATGTTAAGGACAGAAGAAGAAGCGGAGGCTTTTGTTTAATACGTAGGCATAACTCTTCTTGGAGGGTTATGAATCGTGCATACCATCTACGGTCGGTAGATGGTATCTTTAGAACATTTCATTTTCCTGCCGTATATATAACAAGTAAGAAAGCTACATTCGAGTGTGCTCGACAGTAATATACCCGCTACCCAGCTGCTCGTACATCAAAATTATTTGCGGAACAATAAAGAACGGCTACAATCATATTTTGACCGTAAAAGGCCATGGACTTATTATTATTATTATTTATGTAAAGTCAAAATCTAAAATAAAACAAGTTAAGAAAGCTACAGTCGTTGGCGCCCGACAGTAAGATACCATTCGCCCAGTTTCGAAACAAATTATCACACATTTAATTCCATCAAAAAAAAAAAACGCTGCACAAGTTTATCCGCCACCTATTGTTTAAATTAGATCTATTTTTGAATAGCGCCATCTATATGTGAAAACTGCATAGCTTTAAACATGCTACGGCTGAAACGAAGCATCGTGACGATGACGTCACGACGCGCAGCACAGGCGCAAGCAGTGGAAGTACGGAAAACGGAAACATGGATAACTTCTGTGTTTATGGTCCGATTGGATTGTAATTTGGGGAATAGATTTATATTGCAATTATTTATGTTCATTCATTTTATGTTGCAGAAAGCTGTAACTTCAATACTTCTCCTGATATTCGAAAATTATCGATTTGCGTGGGCGGTGGGCGTGGCATCAAAATTTGAAAATAAACTCGATCTACCTATGGTATACAGGAACCTTCATGTTAAATATGGTGTCTCTAGCTTTTGTAGATCCAGACGTTCAAACGGACAGACGGACAGACAGACGGACACGGCTCAATCGACTCAGCTAGTGATCCTGAGTCAGAATATATACATTTTCTGGGGTCTGCCACGCCTCCTTCTGCCTGTTACATATATTTGCATAAACTTAGTATACCATTTTTGACCATTTTTAATGGTCGAATGGTATAAAAACACACACAGCAGGCGAGAGCAGCACTTAGTGTACGCACCAAAAATGGCTTACACACTAACACCATCTCACTCACATTCACACCATGCCATGTTTTGACTGCTGCTGCGCGAGTTGCTTTTGCTTTTTTGGTTTTTTGCCTTTCGTGCCGTTGAAATCTTTATTAACATCCAAATCGTGAGCTTAATTGAAATTTATTGTTAATGAAAACTAAATTATGGCAATCCAGCTATGTGGCCACTTTACATGGAAGAACCACAGATCGCTATGTTACAGCGCGAAGCTACACAAGCTGTGCCGATTTAGCCGAATGACCCCGCGAAGATACACAAGAAACTAGAGCAAATTACACGTCCGAAAGATACTTCTTAAACTGAACTCATATAAGCAGGTACATTCATATGTTTCTAAGAGACAATTACTCCATGAAGCATACTGATGACTCATTCTATTCCAGTGATGCTATCTTGCTGCTTAACTCAATTTGCAATTTATATTTAGCTCAAAACAATGCCAAAAATTATCGCCGACAATGGCAGGTAGACTTAGTCGAGAAGGTCGTGCAATGTGTTGCAACTTTCTGTTTAAAATGTGAATACCCTCGCAAAAGCAGATCGAAATAAACGAAAATTTCGCAAAGAGTGCAGATTTTGTCGCCCACACGAATCCCAATTGAAATCCAAAACCGAAACCAAAACCGAATCTGTATCTCAGTCCGCAGCCGACTTGGACTGTCTACGTCGACCCAGAGTAAGCGGCATTCGAGTCACGGTCCCCGGGCCCAAGGACGCTCGGGGGTCCTCTTGGCTGGCATTAATTTGGCATTTAGACGCTCATTAAGGCGACAAGCCCGACATCTGAGTGACAGAATCTGTGGGTGGATATCTAATGGGTATTAAGACAAATATCAGCTTGCAGTCTCCTGTGTGTGTGACTCGTTCCGTTGTGGTCAAAGTAAAGAAAGAGACATCGTGCTGAGTGTCAACTGAACATTTTCAAAATGTTCTTGAGCGTAAAAATAAAAAAATTGTGAAAAAAAACTAAAGTCGAAAAACGAAAAACAACAAGGCAAAACGGCTTTTAATTTTGCCCGAAAATTGTGTAATTATCTGGCTTAGGTTGTTCTTTAAGTATGAAACGATACTCAGTGCAAGTGGATGTTTTGTACGTGTTCACAATCTATTTAGACTCGATGGCAGCCAATGCCAGTTTGAAGACTCTTTTCAACTCTACACTTTGTATGCATAAGACAGTCCGATTTGTTATTGTCTTTAGTTTGAGAATGCTCTTGCCGAGGGTGCTCGATGAAGAGATTCCCTATACGTGCAAAGAAGCCAAATAGCTTTAGAAAACATAAATATTTCAATGATTAGAGGAACTGAGAATCTCTTTTCAATATCCCTCTAAACCTACAATTCGAAATGAGGCTGTTCGATTTGTGTTAGGGATTTCTCACGATGTTTTATACGCGGGAAGGGGAGAAATCACCAAAGCTGCAATGCAAATGGAAGAGTTACAAGGTGCCAAAGCTGACGGTAAATATTGAAATGTCTAGCGACGAAGCGAAGCTCAAGGTGAATTTGTTGGCTGCGGTGGCTTCTGTTTGCTTAGGCACCTTCGATATTATTTTAATTTCGGTACTGCTCACCCCAAGTTAATATAGGCTTAAGCCTTTCACAGTCTCTGACGATGACAACGTGATGACATGCCTGCCCTGGCTGTAAGTTTGTTGCCAACTAATGCGAATAAATTGGATACAGTCACTTTTCAAAAAATTACAAAAAAGAAAAAAAAACAAAAATTACAAAAATCAGGGTATTAAAAAAGAATGTGCCATGTTGTCAGCGTCGCGAAGCGTCGTGCTCATCATGCCAAAACGAAGTCGGAGTCAAAGCCTCTATAAGAGTCTGCCTCTTGTGTGCTTTTGTTGTTGTTGTTGCTGCTGTTCTTGGCATTGTTTTTGCCCATATTTTCATAGTCAAACCGCAACCATTATTCTCAATCATCATTTTCATCAGCCTCATCATTGTTGTCGTGGCTTTACGCTGTGCATTTAAAGAGTACTCAGCAGATGATTGCAGCGACAATATTATGTGACAATCAGAACAATGGACGAGCCTAAAATACCCTGTAAAGTATTTATTGAAAATAGTCGAGCGCGACCGATAGTAAGATACCATTCGCCCAGTTTCGAAACAAATTATCACACATTTAATTCCATCAAAAAAACGCTGCACAAGTTTATCCGCCACCTATTGTTTAAATTAGATCTATTTTTGAATAGCGCCATCTTCATGTAAAAACTGCATAGCTTTACACACGCTACGGCTGAAACGAAGCATCGTGATGATGACGTCACGACGCGCAGCACAGGCGCAAGCAGTGGAAGTACGGAAAACGGAAACATGGATAACTTCTGTGTTTATGGTCCGATTGGATTGTAATTTGGGGAATAGATTTATATTGCAATTATTTATGTTCATTCATTTTATGTTGCAGAAAGCTGTAACTTCAATACTTCTCCCGATAATCGAAAATTATCGATTTGCGTGGGCGGTGGGCGTGGCATCAAAAATTGAAAATAAACTTGATCTACCTATGGTATGCAGGAACCTTCATGTGAAAAATGGTGTCTCTAGCTATTGTAATAGCTAAGATCTAGACGTTCAAACGGACAGACGGACAGACAGACGGACATGGCTTAATCGACTCAGCTATTGATCCTGAGTCAGAATATATATACTTTGTGAGGTCTGCCACGCCTCCTTCTGCCTGTTACATACATTTGCACAAAAACTTAGTATACCATTTTTGACCATTTTCAATGGTCGAATGTTTTAAAAAGTTTTTTTGCACACATTTAATTTTTGACGCTGGCGGGACTCGAACACGTAAATGCATAATAGTACTGTTCGCTACAATCGCTACACTACACTATTCGGCACAATGCTGCAGGCAGCGCTACCGCCAGCGCTGCTAACAGCTATGAAAAACGTAAAGTTTAATATCTTCTGTGTTTCCGATTTATTCGATTGTTACCTAATTTTCAGAGATCATCTGGCTAGCTATAGTTATAAAATAGTACGGCAATCGATCGATCGATTTTTTTTACGGGGGCGAAAAAGGGCGTGGCCAAAATCCAAAATAAACTTGATCAGGGTGCAATATCACATATTGTAGCCGAATTTAGCAGTCCTAGCTCTTATAATAGCCGAGATCAAGATTTTCACGCGGACAGACGGACAAGGCTATATCGACTCGGCTGTTGATCCTGATCCAGAATATATAAACTTTATGGCGAGAAGTTTTATTCTGCCAGTTACTTACTTTTTTGGTGTGAACAAAGTTATAATACACTTCTACTCTTTGAGTAGCGGGTATAATAAAATAATATTTATAATAAAAATAACTATTTGTATAAACAATACTACAATAATAAAGGTTCTAAAAGTTTCAACAAAATTGACATCCCATAAAAAGTTAAGCTCAGCGCCTGCCATTCTTCAGGGTATATAAATCTGTTAAGCTGTTGGTGAAGTTATGTGACGTTGTTGTTGTTTTTGTTGCTATTTCTGTTGTTGTTGTTGCCGCTGCTGCTGCTGTTGCGCTACCGTTCACTGTTTGTTGCTGTTCTCGTTTAACTTTTGCATGTTTCCTCTTTGGCAACTGTCAATGTTAAGCTGAAAACTTGAAAACTTCAACAGCAGCAACAACAAAAGACAGAAATGTTGTTGCTGTCGCAGTTGTTGTTTGCTGCTGCTACTGTTGTCGCTGCTTGCGCTTTGCCGATTTGTAATGATTTTAATGCCAAGCATAAACAATTATTTCCAATTGCAACACATTCTTTTGTTATTTTTACAAAGGCAATGGCCGCCATTTGTTGCTATTGTTGTTGTCGCTAGTCACAAGTTGCTTGTTGTGTGCTTTAGTTGCAACTGGAATTGTAAATTCAGTTGCCCCCGACGGCAGATGCTGTCGCGGTAACAGATGTTCACTCGAGGCTTGTCGGCGCGGTCGTTTGGTGTGCAATTAGCGCAAAGTTCGATGTGGTCGCCATGCAGGCCTCGTATTGATAAACTGTGATTCAGTCAGTCCCGCACTCAATCAATCAATCACTCAATCACTTAGTCATTCAAAATGTAGCACGTGCGCGATGCATGCCAAAATTCGTTGCCTAAGTCTTTCGTTTTGATTAAAAGTGCTCAACCAACACTTGCCGCCTCACCTTCTATCGTCACCGCTGCCCCTGCCTTCCCTGGTAATTATGCAACCTCCTGTCACAGTCAAAGGTGCGCACTGAGCTAGCTGGCAAGTGCCACCTGCCACATGCTACATGGTACACGCACTCCACCGCATTGCCTCCCCACACAGCTCAGGAACTTCAATTTAAAAAAAAAAAAAATTAAATAAAATAAAATACTGCATATCATCCTAAAAGCCAACGGCCCGCATTGCAACCAATCTTATCTCAGCGACCTGACCAACAAGTCGAGCACCCTGTCGAGTCCCCCAATTGTGCTGAGTATTTCGGCTTAGTAGAATGCCCGACAACTAGTGCAACTCGAGCAATGATAAAGCATGCTGCAAATGACAAATGACGGTTGGTCTCAGTTGGATTCTGCATAAGCTCTCCAGTTACGCATCCTTTCAATCTGTCCGTTTTCTGTACAGCACTAGAGCTAAATGCGCGTGGAGGTAGACAAAAAGACAGAAGGTGCTTGGCTTGAAGCTACCCTAAACATGATGTAGTTCAAATGGCAATTGGAAAGCTTCAAAAAAACCATTTGAGATCATCAAACATTGAAGATTGAGCATAGATTCCAATGAAGATTACTTTAAAGGTTGTTGGAGACCTATCAACCAAATAAAAACGGCCTTCTGGAGGTAGCTAAAACACAGAAGCATCTGTACGAAAGCGTAGCCACTTATCACACCAACTATAATACCTATCGGCATTAGCAGTAGCATCTCATTACAGTTAATCTATAAGCATTTCCCCAATGAAACCTCTCCGAATAACTTCGCTTTAAACAGTATATTTATTGAAGCTGCTTCTTATGCATATTTTCATTGACACGTCGTCGTAAACTTGGCTTTTACAATTCCCACTCATTTTTCAGCTCTCTAATCCCCTTCTTAGCAACCCCTCCTTAGCCACCTTTTCCATCAATTTCATATGCACTTCTTTTTGGTCGAAATGAATTAAAAATCTTTCCAAAGCAACCTTTCTACTGATGCCTTATTTGAGTAGTTACTTTGCATGTGATTTTACGCAAACTTCTCCATGTAGGTTTGTAGCATACCGTGCAGACTATTCTGCGGTGATATCTTAGAATGTACTCCCTTAACGAGCCACCCACAAATAGCCTAAGGAGGGACTTCCGGAAAATGCTTTCCTTACTATAAAAAGACAGAATCGTGGCATATACAATGTTTACATTGCCGTTAAAGTTCTTCGCGGACTTCGAATCACTCATTGTTTGCATCTCGCCCATGACGATAATGATGCTGATAATGATTGCGATAATTACTCATGTAAATTATTATATAAGACAGATGCTTGCTGGCTGTCGCTGTTGCTGTCGACGCCGGCATCCGCATCGTGTCGGCAATTGCCGAAAGCCTCAAAGCGGGCAGCCAACAAAAACGGAGGCAACAAAATGCAATTGATTTTGTTGTATAATTTCTACGGCTCGTTTTCTGCCTCTGCCGTCTGTCGGCAGCTGCATTCAATTTATTGAAGATGCGCGGTGCTTTATTGCTGTCAGCAGTTCGAACAGTGAAAAGAGAACAAGGAAGGGGGGATCCCGCATAGCTTAACATGCCCCAGACACAAACCGCAGGCCGCGAGCTGCAAAGAGCGAGCCTCGACCATCAAGAGGCGAGTTGTTTAACGAGCTGACAACGACAATGCGACACCGAGGAACACACTCTCACACAGGCACACTCACACACACACACACAAGTACACACACAGATACACTCAGACACACACGGTCTTGCGCAGCGAAGTTTCTCATGGGTTTCGCAAACGAAAGACTTGTGACACGAACTCTTTTTGTTACAGTGGCAGCGACGCCAGCGTCGCAACGACGACGTCGACAGCAACGACGGCAAAATAAATTTATAAGGCGCGCTCGTGTCATAAAATTTATCAACCATGATCTAAATTACAATGTGAGATTGCTCTTTTTATACCATTCGACTATTGAAAATGGTCAAAAATGTGAAAATGTATGTACAGGCAGAAAGAGGCGTGGCAGACCCCACAAAGTATATATATTCTAAACACACAGATCTCAGCTATTGTAAAAGCTAGAGACACCAAATTAAGCCGATCGGATCATAAACACCAAAGTTATTCAATCAAACATTTTCCATAGTTCCATTGCTTGCTCCTTTGCAGCATATCGTGACGTCATCGTCGCAATGCTTTAATAAGCTGTAAAGCTGATTGCTTTGACGTATTCATATATACATATTCATATATACATATTCATATATACATAGATGGTGCTTTTCACAGATAGATCTAATTTAAACTCTAGGTGGAAGATGAACTTTTGCAGAAGTGTGATCATTTTTTTGAAACTGGACGAATGGTATCTTACTGTCGAGTGCGCTCGACTGTAGTTTTCCTTACTTGTTTTCCTTTTCTTCATCGATTTTCTGCATCTTTATTCATTATGCATCAACTGAGGCAGCGCTGCGCGGTACTTGAATATACTTGTACTCATATTTACACATACACTCATACTTGGCTATTCATATCGCTGGGATTTTTTGCTTGTTATTTATTGCTTTGCTGTTGTTGTTGTTGTAGTTGGCGAGAGTTGACAAAGGACTTGCATATTATTACAGCGCACACAGCGAGCTATAAATTTGGCCTGTCTGTCAGTCAGTCTGTCTGTCCACGTGTCGCTGCAATGAATTGCTTCCATCAGCTGTCACTTTAAACCTGCTCATGCCTATATCTCTGTCTCTTTTTCTCTTCCACTGTGCTAACTGTTTGCCATAATGCATTTAGGGCTAACTTTAGGCACGACTCTGGTGGAATCTTTAATGATCTTCGGTGTAAAACAGATATTTGCAGCGGTGCACCGCATTCTAAGTACATTAAAATTTTAGTATTATTTGCTTAAGAGTTCAACTCAAAAAAATTAAATTCATATATTTTTATACGTTACATCTTTGGGTAGGATTCTTAGCAGTCAAACTTTTCTTACAACTTATGATGTTAAATTAATTTATTGTAGTAAGGTATTTCTATATATTTATTCTGGGGCAATATACTTGACATAGATCCTCCTTACATATTGTAAAATACCTTTAACCTACTGCATAGCTCAAAGAGGGAACATAGCTTGACAACTCAACTCTCATGGGGGGAAAAGGCTTTGGCATAACTCCCACTCGATGTACCCTTAGCTGCTGGCATGTAAATTTGCATGAATGTTCAGTGTGATTACAAGTTGGGGGACTTTTCTTTTCTTGTATGTGACAACAATGTCTGGTGTGGGACAAAAGGACAATCAATGTAAACCACGAAAACTGTCAATTTGGAGTGGAAAATGTGTGGCACAGTGAGAGTTTTTGGCCATGGCGAAAGTGAAATTTTCCTCAGATATGTGTGTTTGTGTTTGTTATGCCTCATGTGGCATGCAAATTGAAAAATACTCGTAAATGTTGACAATAGTACCCGAAATAAGCAGACTGACAACAGCAACAACAATAGCAACAGTCACAACAGCAACATCATGGCACGATTTTCTGCTGAGCAGGAAACATTTTGTGCGAATGCAACTGCGGCTGAGTCGCCTGCAACGGTAACCGGCCATGAAAGAGGAAATCAATGTTGCTGAGAAAAGCCGCACGACGGAGGCCCAAAAAAGAAAAGTCGCACGCTTTTACCGAACCTAACCGAACCGATCCGATCCGAAGCGAACTGAGGCGAGGCGAGGCGAACTAAAACCAATTTCACTTGCCGTCCACTCAATTGCGTTAGTTATGAGTGCAGCGGCAACAACAACAACAACGACAACGACAGAAAAGACAGCAACAGAGTCCAGAGACCGAGACAACATAATCAGCCAATAGACAAAATGTGTCAACCCCAACAGCAGCAAAAGCAGCAGCAGCCCAGTCGCAGCAGCAACTGTTGCAGCTGCCACAAAGAGGCGGTGTAAGGGGCGTGGAAAGGAAAGCGAGAGCTGCACTCAATGTGATTGCAATGCTCCAACAAGTTTCCTGTTGTCCAAAAGCGCGTAAATTGCCGCCTCGTGTTGCCGCTGCTGCTGCTGTCAAGCAATTTTTTAAGATTTGCAATTTTCGAATTTCTTCCATGACATCAGCGAGAGACTTCCTGTCATTTCGATTTCAATTTCGATCCGCTAATGTGGTATTAATTTGTATTTGCATTATGTGGCAGCAACAGTTGCTGCTGTTGTTGTTGTTGCTGGTGCTGCTAATTAGTTGTTGTTGCTGCTGTTGCCAAACGAAGTGTTGCAGCTGCTGCTGCAGAAACGCCAGTAATGATTTGCATAACTTTCACAGCAGCAACATAAGCAGCCCCAGCAGCAGCAGTGCAAAGAACAGATCCGTGAACCGGTTCACAAGTAATTCACAATCATAACTTGGCGGGCAGTAAGCTACGCAGCTGGAATTTTTGGCAATTGCGGAGGCTGCTGCTCGAATGGGAATCGAGTGGAACCAATGAAAATTGAATGCTCTTGCGGGTATTCAAAGCATGGAAAGAGAATGGAAACGAGCGAATAAGCGAGAAGAATCGAATGAATCAGAATGAAGACGAGCGGGCAGTGAGGTGACAACGTGGGGTGGCTGAGAGAGGGAGAGAGGGGCGAGAGGGGGTCGTATCGTTTGACAGCGCATTGCATAAATTTTGCAAATTATAATGATTTCAGCGCTTGACGCAAGATGATGTTGCAAGCAGCAGCAACCGAGGGAGCGGAGGCAACAAGCTGCGCATAGACACTGAGTGTCATTGACTAATGTTGCATGAAGCGCATAGAGCAAGCAAACCACAATAACCAAAACCAATCTAAAGGCAAACAAAACAATAGAACCCACTGCCAGTTGCAAGTTGCCGGTTGCAAGTTGCTTGCTGTGCGCGTTGCGGCAACTGCTTTTGCGGTTTCCGATGCGGCCCAGCCCCAGTCGCAACCCCCCACCCCTCCCCTCTCAAAAGAATACAAACAACAAACGCACAAAAAAAAAACGACGCCAATGCGAGGTACGGCTTTCTGTGGCATGCACGAATACAAAGTAATCTCAGTTGCCCGTTGCCGAAATGTGAAAAGGTTGGCAGGGTCAGCATAAACTTTATATATATACACACATAGGGCACATTAGAGGGAGCAGGCGGAAGTGGGTAGGATGCTTGAAGTAGGGTGCGGGACGAGCGCCGCTTGCTGCCTGCCTGCCTGCATGCTGCTAGCGTCTGGTGGCATGTGAAAATTAATTTGAGCAGCTGGCACGGTCTGACATTTGCGGCAAACGTGAAAGGGCGCAATTTTTAAAATAGAAACATTTGTCGCAAGACACCTACAAAGGCCGTCGCACTCCCCCCTGCTACCTCCTGGTCCCTATATATCCGCCCCGAGTTGTGGCAGCTTGACTGCAGCCCAATCACCGTTGCCGACCAATTTAACGCAGCCAATGTGGCAACATGGCAACGTGCAACGTGGCAACATGGCAGCCGGCTTCGCTGCGCCGCCGCCGCTGCCGCCGCGCCGGGCTGTGGCGTGCCAAAATGTTAAATGGGACAAGACGACGACGGGTCGCCGATGAAGCTGGAAATGAAGACGACGGCGACGATGGCCGACCACTTGCCACACTGGCAATAATAACAATAACAACAACAACAACAACAGCCGCGCTGAACTCAGCTGCTGCCCCAGCCGGATTTGTCTCAAGCATCTTATGTATTTTCTTTTATTTTTGTTGTTTTTTCGGCATTTTTTTGAAGACTTTTGGAAAATGTCAGGAAAAAAATACTGCCTACAGACGAGGCAGCATTCCTCGGCGGCAACATTTAATAGACAAAATTGGTTATTAAACCGACTCCCCGCAAACGCCTGCGCTGCTGCGGGCCAAGCCTTCCTCTATTGCACTCAACTGCACCGAAGAAGGTACCAGGTAGCCCACCTCCTCTTCCACAGCCACTCTCTACTTTGATCCCCACCACTTGCGACCCACTCCCACGCCTCACGATTGCAGCAGCAACGGCAGCGATATAAGTAAATAAGCAGCGATTGCGAATATTCGACCTGTTTATACCCTGTAGTGCAGTGTATGAAGTCAAAATCGGAACGTAATGTAAGTAAACTGCCCAAGTTGTCAGCTTTTTTTTTTTGACTGTGTCTCCACTGGGTAGCTGCTAGGCGATAACTTCTTCTCTTTGTACTCTCACTTTCCAACGTCTGCTGATCTCAAGGTCTGAGTGAGCAAGCTGGTGAAAATTCCATTCGTAGCGCACGATAACGGCAAATTTGACGGCTCCAATCGATTTGCCATTGGAAAAGCGTTAAGTACTTTGTTAACTGAGGTCTTTGTTGCCTGGCGAAGCACTTGACATCAATTTTAATGTATGTACGGAAAAAATGCCAAAAATACTTACAATACTGTAAACACTTTAAATACTAATTGCTGCCAAGAATACTGACAATAGGAAATTACTAAAACTTTTAAAACACTAACTTAAAACCATTTATAGCTAGTTAGTATCAAGCATGAAAGTAATACTTGTAATGCTGGCTGTGCATATGACATTCCAATATCTAACAAGTAAGAACGGCTACAGTCAAGTGTCGACTGTATAAGACCATGGATTTTTGAAGATCAAGAAAAAAATCAGATTGAGAAAACTGCAATTGGAAATGCGTTTTTCACAAAAAAAAAAAAAACAAAACATATAATTTTCAGTTAGACGCCAAGCAGTCCAACCAGTTGGAAAAAAAACACTGCTTGGAAAAAACACTGCTTGCTTGCTTGTAGATGCAAATCTAAAGGAGATATTGAATAACTTTTATGTTCATTATCCAATTTCAGCGATCGCTTGGGTGGTGACAGTTATCATACACACCAAAACTGAATACTGTAGCTTTATTATTGCGGTTGCTATACGGTTTATCGATTTGCGGGGCTGAAGTAGGCGTGGCCTAAATTTTAATACAAATTTTGCAGCGTATGACCCACATGAGTATTGTCACTAAATTTGGTGGATCTAGCTTTTTTAGTTTCTAAGATAAAGGCGTTCATACAGACGGACAGACAGACATGGCTCAATCGACTCGGCTAGTGATCCTGAGCAAGAATATATATACTTTTTTTTATTTTTAAATCGTTGTGTTTAAATATTAAGAAATTTATTAAATGAAGATCGTTATTGGTCACACCCGAAAGCAATAAAGATGTTGTGTAATCCAAGCTCGGCCTAAACTTAAATGATTTGTGTTTAATCTGTGTGTACTTTATCGATATTAAAAGTTTTAGGCTTTTGAATTGTTTGATTTGTTTTATATTAAATTTATTAGCATTAAAAAAGGTTCAAAATTTTAAAAAAATGTCTTAAGTATTTGACCTTATTTCATTGCAAACCCCACTGTCAGCTTGTAAGTAAACCAAATAATAGATATATATTGGACCCACATCTCTCTGAATAATCTCTAATAATCTCAGAAAATACCAAGCCAAGCTCACCACTAATCTGACATTTGAAAGTTATCCAATGGATCTGCGATCAATATTCGCGCCAGCTGCAATGGGGGGAAAATGCATAATAAATGTCCTATGACTGTCACAGCGCTGTCAAATGCCAGCCAAATGTCAGTTGCATGGCCACATGGCGTGGACTGCGCTAGCAGATCATTGTTCGTTTATCGTTTATCGCTGATCGACGATCGGCGATCGACGATCGATGCTCGCTGATCAATGAATGCTGCAAGTTGAACAGACACTCGACATGTCGATTTGCGATTGATCTGGCGTCGACCTTGACTTTCAAGCGATAATCAGCGAAATGTCATAGACTGATCTTCAGAAAAAGAGATATATAGAGAGAGAGAGAGGAGAAGAGGATAGCTGACTGGCGTAAAGTAAATGAAAACAAAAGTTAATGAATAAGTAGACAAACAAAGGGAGACAAGTGAGGTGAAGCCAACTCAATCACACGGACATGCCATACAAATTGTTTATGTAGAACGCATTTATCCGGTTTATCCGGACAGGGACACTAACTGAGACCGATCTTGATGCCATATGTCATATGGGTTCATTTTCAAAGTAACAACAACAATAGATGATTTCAAGGCTGAACACGACTCCGATTCTAACAGTTTTAAGCGCCAAAAGAACCCAAAACAAGTACAGCGCGATACTGATATGAAAAAAAATTAATCACCCCGACATACACATACACACGCGTACAGATTCGACAAGAAAACAAACAAATTAGCAACAATTGCCATTAAAATATGTTTTCATTATCGTTTAATTGCGTCGAGAGTTAAGAGTCTAGAGCCCAAACCCCAGAGCAGTGATGCAAGCGTGACACGTTGCGTTTTCATCGCATACAAGAGCGTTTACACATTACGATACGATACCAGACAATTAAGTATAGTAGATATATTACTCATACACAGACAACTTTATAAGTTATACTCTAAACAGAGTGATTGACACCCAATAGAATATGATAAACTTTTGATTTTGATTTGATTTCAGATAGAACAAGTAAAAAAGCTACAGTCGAGTGTGCACGACTGTAATATACCCGCTACCCAGCTGCTCGTACATCAAAATTATTTGCGAAACAATAAAGAACGGCTACAATCATATATTGACCGTAAAAGGCCATGGACTTACAATATTGATGTAAAGTCAAAATCTAAAATAATAAAAAAAAGTTTTTGCACACATTTAATTTTTTTACGCTGGCGGGACTCGAACACGTAAATGTATAATAGAACTGTTCGTTTTGAGTCCACAACCTAACCCATTTGACCACCGTACACGTACGCATTATTCGGCACAATGCTGCAGGCAGCGCTGCTTACAGCTATGGAAAACGTTGAGGTGAATAACTTCTGTGTTTATTATCCGTAGTTACCAAATTTTCAGAGATCATCTGGCTAGCTATAGTTATAGAACAATATGGCATCAAAATTGCACTTGTAATTGATTTTTTTCGGTTTACGGGGGCGTGGTTAAAATCCAAAATAAACTTGATTACCGAGCAAAAATAACACATATTTTCATCAAATTTGGTAGTTCTAGCTCTTATAACAGCTGAGATCTAGGTGTTTATACGGACAGACGGACATAGATATATCGACTCGGCTGTTGCTCCTGAGATGTCCCCTTCTGTTTGTTACATACATTTTCGGTTTGAACCTTTGACCCTTCTACTCTATGAGTAGCGGGGATAAAAACAAATATGAAATTTAATTGTTATCCACTTTGTTGAAAGAGATTTGTTAAAGATTCTAGTTGCTTTTAAAACTAATGTGTCAAATTAATGTATCTCATTTTCCAAAATCTTTTGCCTAGTTTTAAACATATCCCTTCTATTTTTTAATGGTCGCATAATGTATCCATCGAACACGACACCTGCTCAGCACTATGCGATATTCGAGCCGCAACTGGTGCAACCTATCGATGATCTCACGAGATGCTTGGCGATAGACAAGGGAACACATACAATAAAAACGAGACTTGTGGCCATTCCATAAGCCAATGGCCAATGATTGTCAGCGTCGTTGAGTGTGATTGATTGATGGACGATAAGCGGCAGGGCGGCCCGAGCGACGAGCGACAATTGAGATTGTGAGGCGCAGTTCATTGGAGCGTAAAGCCCACTCACAAGTCGAGTAGCTGCCTACCCCCATTGTTGGCTATGGCGCACCCAAATTTGGCGATTCTAAGACCACCAGCAACAACAAAAACAACAGCAATAATAATTGCAACAACAGTAACAACAGCAAGAGAAAAAGAGACAACGACGACCACTTAAGCGCCCGCCGCGGAGATCAATTTTGGGCGATAAGATTGGAGGGCAGCCAAGCGAATTTTGTATGAAGCCAATTAAACGCCCACAGCGTCGCACTGCGATCCCAAAACTTGGTAGATAACATTAAAGGCAGCGGGCATTTCTCAACACAGGCATAGCGATGCACAGTGGTTGCGAGTGCATTAGAACCTGGTAATGAGTGTGGCGTGCAAAGAAACTTGCATTCAAACTTAGTCTCAACACAGGCATAGCGATGCACAGTGGTTGCGAGTGCATTAGAACCTGGTAATGAGTGTGGCGTGCAAAGAAACTTGCATTCAAACTTAGTTCTGTACGATCGTCTGGGTATCAGAAAAAAGCAACCTTTATCTAGCATAATTTATTGCTTTCTTTTTGCATCATTCCTGGTTTTAAAATTGTTTCATTGTTATCAAAGCTATTCAACATTTATTTACGTTCAGAAAAAGATGTTTTGCAATGTTGCAATTCTCGAGCTTTTACTTTTTATAAATTTTCAAAAATATTAATATAACAGTGTATTTTGCAAAATTAGATATATTTTTCGAGTGCAGTATAAACCGAATCAAGCACCAAATTTGGCCTAATTGACATATATCATGTGTATGTAACATTTAAATATTTCATAATTAATATGTGTCCATAGGCTACATTTATTTGCACATTTATTGCTGGATAAGTTCCGTTTCAAGTGGTTAACCTTGGAAGAAATTCAACTTAAGACTAAATAAATTATTAAAATTCAAATTGACCATCTTCATATCGAAATTTTACCTTGATATTTCTCAGCTTTTGTGTCACTGTGCAACTCCGTAAGCAGTTTAGCATAGGTAAGTACTTCTTTGTGCTGCGCGCCTCTGTATACATATGTGTGTAATCGGTAGTATGTGTGTGTGTATGGATGTGTGCAGTTCGTTGGTCGCACAAGAAACGCTTTGTACTCGCAACACACGAGTTCGCGGGGACTCGAGCCGTGTATCGCACATACAAATAAGGAAGCAATTTGCTATGGCTTTGGGCTGGCTCGAGAGTAGGAAATGAAACCCGAGCCAAAGCCAAAAAACTGTGGACAAATTATACTCGACGTCGCGGCTGCCACCGCGCAGTTGATGTTGACAGCAACGGTGACGGCGACGACGACGCCAACGCAGAAATGCAAAGCAAACGAAAGACTGAGGCAACGAACTCGAACTCGATCTCAAGCACTTAGAATATTTTGAAAAGCCCACATTGCACTCATTTATTACTGTAGCAGGCAATCCAGACTGGTGCATACCACAGTGCGACACGGCGACACGGCGACACGGTCAACGCAGGTTGCCACAAGAGTTCTTGCAACATGCGGCTTGGCGTCTGATTGTTCTTTATTGGCTAGCTGGCGCATGTCAAGGACGGAGGCGCCGATGGGCTGGCGTGGGCAAGATTAGCTGGCCAAAGCCAGCATTCGTTTGCATAACAAAAACAACAACAACAATAACAACGATCGCATAACTAACGGTTCGAATGGCTAAGCAAACAATTGAAACTCGTTGAACATGCATTGCGCCGCAGTTGCAGTTGCAATTGAAATTGGAATTGCAGGCCAAGTCAAAGGCGGAGTTGCAGTTGCCAGGCCAGAGGGAGCAGCTGCCGGAGGTGCGGCTGGTGCTGGGTCAACCAGGCTGATCGCATGATCGTTTGGTTAGTCAAAGAGCGCTTCATATTTATGCATCGACTGCGGGTCAATTTTTGTGGTTCGCGCTTATCCCGATTGATGACGCCGAGCCTCACTGCACAGTGAGGCAAGAGTGTTAATAGCCAAATGGCATCCAAATTATATTTTAGGTAGAAAGAGAAGTTTCGCTATTAAGAAATAAAAATCTTTTCTTCTTTATAATATTATTTATATTTTAAATATTTTTAAAGCTACATACATTTTTTTATACATATAAAACAATAAATGTATAGGAACTTAAAAGGTTTAATGTAAAATCAATTTTATAATAAGTTAAAATTAAAAAATAGATTCTATAAGGTTTTAATTTAATAATTAAATGATTAAAAGACTTAAGAATTGCCTCCTCCCCAATTTCATGGAAGACTTCCAAATTTGTTTACAGTCAGCTTCTTTTGGACCACAGTATCTTAATCGCACTACAAGCTCAATGCGATGTTTTGCGTAAATGTACACAGTTGGCAAGTTTATTGAAGTGCCATTATTTTGTCCAAGTGCCCCAAACAACCGAGGGGAATTGAACTCAGTCGCCGATGCAGTCGCAGCTTCAGTCGCTTGGGTCGGCTGTCTGTGTTGTTCGGCAAATGTTTGTCGGGTTACATCACACAACGTCGCTGGCTTTGGATGACATTGTTAGCCAAGACAAAGCCTAATGAACTTCCGTTTTGCCAATAATTTTGTGTCAATTGCTAATTAAGCTTTGTGTCCGAGAGACGCAGCACAGAAAGAAGAAAGAGAGGGAGAGTGCCAGTGCGAGTGCGAGGGAGCGAAAGGGTGAGAGACGCGCAGAAGAAACAATGCAAAAGTCGGAGGCCTGCGGCAATTAACGAGTTACGTGAGACCGGACAGAAGACATTGAACATCGCATAGATATCGCACACTTACAATGAACGAGCTTAAATGCGCAGGCAGCAGGGAGGGACAGAAACCGTCTATTTGGGGCAGGTCAAACCTAAAAGCAGCAAGATAATGAGCCAAGATATGCCTTACAGTTTCACGGTTATGCAAATGATAAAATCGCGCAAAGAAAATAAAAAATTTTATACAATTGTTTTCCTTGAGCACTCGGAAAACTTAATTATTTTCTATGTCGACGTAGCTTAGAATAACTCAAAAACCTTCTCAAGTTGCTGAGCAAATATTTTTCCTAGCGCAGCTGCAGTTAATCAACCATCTGACTAAGCGATTAGTCAGAGATAAAGCCGGAGGTCTGAACGATTTATTTGTGTGCACATCACAGCTCAATCGAAAAGCGAGTTCAGAATTCAAATATTTAACAAGTACCGAAAGCAACAGTCGAGAACGCCCGACTGTAAGATAACCTTCGCCCAATTTGGGAAAGCCATTGCAAACATATAAACAAATCCCAACAAGAAAGTCATATGTCACAGTATTGCTTTCTCTCTCTCACACACTTAAAAAGATACGCACGCTGAAAACTGAGGTGGCACATCGTGACGTCAACGTCAGGCTGCGCTGCTCGATGCGTAGAACATTTGAAATAAATTCAATATTGGTATAGTTTCCAAGAACCTTAATGTAAAATTGGATATTTCTAGCTTTTGTAAGAGATCCAGATGTTCAACCAAATAGACAGATTGATAGAAAGACAGACAGGCGGACAGCCGGACAGGCAGACAGACAGGCAGACACATAGACATACACACAGACAGACAGGCAGACACATAGACATACACACAGACAGACAGGCAGACAGACAGGCAGGCTGACAGACAGATCTTATGAAGGAATATGTAGTATACTTTGTGTGGGCTGTCACGCCTTCTGATGTCTGTTACATAAATTTGCACAAAGCAAGTATACCCTTTATTAATAATTTTTAATGGTCGAAGGGTATACAAATTTGAATTTATATGCAAGACTCGCAACTGCAAGATTTGCTATGCTACGTGCCTTGGCACCGGCCTCAGGCATTAAGAGGGGCAACACCCACGCACACAAGACCATTTCAAGAGGATTTCAGATCACATTGCCTTGCGGCGACGTTGCGACGTTGCGTTTCCGAATCCGAATTGAAATCCAAATCCAAATGGAGGCAATTGAAACTCGGATTCATACTGAAATCAAGTTCTTCTCAATTACACAGACAGACGGACTGACGGACAGACTGCGGCTCAAGTGGCGCACTTGACACACGCGATTAACTGGCTCAAGTTGCGGCTGTGCCGCTGTGGCAGCCACCGTCGCAACAGCAGCGGCAGTGCCTTCTGCCTGTTGCTGCTGCTGCTGCTGCTGGTCCGACTGGCAGTGATTGTTGTTTTAATTAACGAGCTCTACGGATCGCTGCGGAACCAATTGGTTTGCTCACTCGCTGCTTTCTTGATTCGCTTGTCTCGTCTAGTCTGGCTTGGCAGGCAAGATCTGCTGCTCCACTTGAGATTGGATTTCATCTGTATCTTGGCTCTTGTATCGCGTATCTTGTATCTTTTATCTCTTGCCTGCCAGCAGACAATATTTGCTTTATGACTGCCTTCTTTATTAGCAACAACTACTTCTTGCCCAGATACCCATTGCATTCTCGGGCAACTGCCCCTGGTTGGCAAGGTTAGCGGAGCCAAGTCGAGTGTGTGTGTGTGCGGCGCCTACTCACTTGATTGAATGTAAACAAATCGAGCGACTCTCGACCCCATCCCCCCGACCCTATGTCGAGTGCTTCAAGCCTCATCCATCCACCAAACCCTGCTAGCCCAATCCGACGAGCTTCTCTCTATTGGAAAATCATTTATTTATAATGGGGAAAAGCACGTTGAACTGTTGGGATCGGAAGGGGTGATGTGGTGACTGTCAGTCCCCTTTGTGGATGCGGACGAAGATGTTGCTGACTGTGTAGCATGTTTAAACACTCAACCTGCCTGATTGGTCAGCTTCTTCAGCTGCTACTACTGTTGCTGCTGCTGATCGTCGGCCTGCCACCAGAAGGGATCAGTGCACCCGGTCGGGTCTACGCGAAGCGCATGCACTTGGCCTTCTGTGTGTAGGTAACGGCACCATATTCCTCGACTATCTGATCGATGGCTATCTTGTTGAGGTTCTCCAGGTAGAGGCGGGTCTTGCGCGACTGTATGATGTAGCTGATGACGTCGTGCATGTTGCTAAAGAAAAGGAAACCAGCAGTGCCGCAACTGAGATCCAGATAGCGGAATCGATTCACGTCGCAGGTGCAGCCATCGTATAGGAAGTAGATGAAGTCGTTGTTGTTGTGAAAACGGAAGACCACATAGTTGCCCCAGGGCGCCATCACAAAGACGCGCTCCGCACAGCGAAATCCGGCACGCAGCAGCTTGCAGATGCTATCGTAGCATCCATTTTCGGAGCCAACAACCGCCATCGTTTCCGGAATGCGTAGCAGAGCCGGGTAATGATTCGGCTGTGCGCGTAGCACATCGTGGGGTCCGGTCGTCTCAGGACATGGATCCAGTGGCTGTATCTGTTTCGGTATCTCTGGACATGGAGGGCACTCCTGCTGCACCGCCACGGGGGCTGCGGCAATTACTGATTTCTTTCCCTTCTTTCCCTTTCCCTTTGGCTTGCCCATCCTGAGCGCTTAGTCTGCAACGACGGCGCAGCTCTCCCGCAACAACAGTGCCTTTCCAAAGATTTTCTCAACCCACACACACGCGCACAGGACACACACTCACACACAGAGAACTGCGATGGGGCAGAGTAAAGTGGGTCGGTGCTGGGGGTGCCGATTGGTTGTCAATGTCGTGACAGTCACCTGTTAACTGCTTAAGCGCGCCCCCTGAGAACGCAACGTGCTTTCCGAATTTTTTAATTTTCTCAAAAACTGGAAAGCCGAAACTAACAAATTTTGCTGAAAAATTATTTTCTTACTTTTCCGAGATTTTTATTTTTGTGTGTACATATGTACAACCAGTTCTAATTCTGAGAGAATTATGCTGAAGTCCTCTCCGAACATCAGTCCTCGATTGAAAGCCCGCTCGACAGTTGCTTAGTTCTCCGATTTTCGTAGTGGGGTGACATGGTGAGCTACGAATCTGTGACTGAAACTGACTTGAAGTTATTATGTTCAGGTGTTAAATATTCCTCTTAAAGTTCCAGAGCTCCCATGATATAGAGTTGTGGTGGAGTAAAGCTTGTTGCAGTTATTCCTTTTCACATGGGATTATTTCTTGTAACCACCTAGTATCTGAAATCATCTTCAGTTTCCGCTTAGCATTTTCCCATGTCCTCTGCAATTAAGACCAACGCATAAACACGCTCAAGACGTTCTAATGATTTTGAGTTAATTGCAAAGCTCACACACAATTGCTAATCTTGAGCAGCTGTTCGCCCGAACGGCTGCCTCTGCCACAGTCGTGTCCATCCGTCCGGATAACGCATCTAACTGAACGCGGTGGTGCAATTTAGCTGCTTGTCAAACTGAGATTAACAAGATGTAAATGAGGCAATTGACCAGATTGCAGCTACCAAGTGGTCAGGCAACAGCAACAAAAACAGCAACAGCAACACGACAATTAATTAAGCCAAATGGCAAGGAATCGACTAGGAACCTGCGGCGTTAGGCGACGAGGCAAAGTGGGAGCCAAAGATGCCGCCGCAGGCAGATACAATCAGACGTGGGGCACGATTGCAAAAGGATCGTCAACAACAGCAACAACTGCACAAGTGACATCGAATTATGGGCAAAATAAAAAGAAAAAATCAAGCAAAAAACTAATAAAAGTGAATGTCTGGCAAAGCAATTAAAAGTCTTGGCGCGGAGAGTCCCTTGCCACAGCACACAAAGTGGAAGCAATCGAGAAGGAGAAGGAGAAGTCAAAAACCCTCAAAAAGCTGTAAAATAATTAAAGCTTACCAGCTGAGCTAACCGAATGTCGATTGTTTTTCCTAAGAATATGACGCACTTGGAATACCCTTGACAGCATAATTAGTTATAAGAAGTTATGATTTTATTTTATATTGTTTTTATTTATTTTAATTATTTTATATGTTTAATTAATTTATTTTTAGAAAGGAATTAATTATAAAATATAGAAAAGAAAGCAGAGTAAAGACAATTTCGATATGTTAAAGACAACTCAGCGCATCGATAGCGTCACTTTAATTGATTCTCCGAATACATTCTTTCCTACAGGGTATTCAGCGGGCTGAGTAGCTTGTGGATTGGGCCGATTTTCCATGGAAATTTGCGCACAATGGTAAACAGAGTCATTTTTTGTCTAGTTATCAAAGCGCACAGCTGCAAACACTGAACACACTCTGGGCACGGAGTTTAGCTTGCAAGAGTTGCAAGTTGCAAGATATCGTGTGTGACTCTATTAAAGCCTGCTGACTCGATTAAAGCCAGCTGAGGCACTAAAAATCGGTTCTTTGCGAAAATCGTTTATCAAGATGATTTGCCTGATGTCTGTCCACTGTGCAGGCACCAGCAGATAACAGCAGGTTGCAAGCGCATTTTCGACGCAGTTGCAATCCCAATTGCCGTCCGAGAGTGTGCGGCTCTGCGTGAATCAGTGGCTGGGCCTGTGCCTGTGCAGACGACGCGGCGTTTGCCTGTGGCACAAACGGTCGCCGGTTGCGGAAATTTGCATCGTTAATTAGCTTGGCGCTTTAGTCAAACGATGCCCGCGGCGGCGAGTGGGGCAAGTGGCAATTGACAACTGGCGAGTGGTCAGTGGCAAATGGCCGGCAGTCTGTGGCAAGTGTCGACTACCCGGCAACAGTTAGCCGCAGCCGCAACCGCAAAAAGAGGGAGAGAGAGAAGTTCAGCGTAGAAATTTTATTTTGTTTTTATTTTGAGCACCGACTTGCTGCGCTTGCCTCACAGCTTGCAACGTGAGCTAAGGGAACGATACGGCAGCACCTGGTGTTGCAGCATTGCGACTTGGCACATCATGAGCTTGCAACTTGGCAAACATGTGCAAATATTGTCTAAGCAGCGCCGCACGGTGACACAAGCCGTTGCAGGGCAAGCGTCGTGATAGGCTGCTAAAATGTTGCCGCGGCATCTTCGCCAGAAACTTGCCGGCAGCTGAGACTGCAACTACAGCTCGACTCGCAATGACAATGCCAACGCCATGTGGCACAGCCTGTTGCTTCCGCCAAGCTGCAAGCTGCATGCACAAAACACCTCCAGACCCCAGACTGTTGACTATATGGACAACACACTCCATGTTCCAGATGTCCAGCGTCAGTCGCTGTTAGTGTTGCTTGTTGCATGTTGATGTTATTGCTTCATCTTCGGGCTGATGCTGATGCTGCCAGTTGCACAGAGCTTGGCTAATAGGCGGAGGCATAAACACAGGCACAGGCACAGGCACAGGCACAGGCACAAAACGTCAGTGGCATGCAGCAGTTTGCACTAAGTTTCGCGTCTTTTGTTTGTTTTTCCCCAGCTGAAGCGCCACTCGCACATGAGGACCCCAAGGCAGGCACCTCCATATTTAAGTACTATTTGGCTATAAGCGTGGGCCAGCTTTATTATGCAAGTGCCCGCGGCTGCAGTTCCAATTGCGATTGAAGTTCAACTCAAGTTGCAGCTGAAGTTGAAGTTGCAGTTACAGAAGCTGATTCTAATATGAAAATGTGAAGCTCAATAACAATAGCAACAGTGAAATCGATTTCTGTTCTAGCTGACTGGCGATATCGATATTTAAATACCAAAGCGAAGAACCAATTTATCGAAAAGCACTAACCCGATTGTGATTGCCAATGTTGCTGCCTTCTTTCGATTTGAAAAAGAGTACTTCAAGTTTGCAAAGCTCAGCTTTTTTCTGTCAGGCTCCTCTGCACAAGCTTGATGAGTCATGAGTCTGCGATAAGCTAAAGGGTATTTACCTTCGATGCCGGGCACCACTCGGCTGCAAATTTAACATTTGATTGTTTGCTTTAATATCGATGAGCTTCTGGGCGCAATAAATCGCCATTTTTGAAAAGAACTCAACAGCAAGAAATTGACAAGACAGCGGAAGAGCTGACAGATCACACACGCACAGTAAACGCTTGCTAATGTGTAGTAAAGAATAATTCTAAATATAAGCAGCAGTTTTTTTGACAATTCAAAATGATCAAAACAGGGTATACTAACTTTGTGCAAATGTATGAAACTGAAGGCTGAAGGAAGCGTGACAGACTCACACAGTATACATATGTCTGCTCAGGATCACTAGCCGAGTCGATTAAGCCATGTCTGTCTGTCCGTCTGTATCCTATATCGCAGAAACTAAAAAGGCAAGAGCCACCAAATTTTGTGACAACACTTATGTGAATCATACACTGTAAAATTTGTATTAAAATTTGGGCCACGCCTACTTTTGCCCCCGCAAATCGATAAACCACAATAATAAAGCTACAGTATTCAGATTTAGTGTGTATGATAAGTATCACCACCTAAACGATCGCTGAATTCAGTTCCGATAGGATAGTAAACATAAACTGCAAGCACTGCAAGCAGGCAAGCTGTGTTTTTTCCAAGCAGTGTTTTTTCCATCTGCTTGGACTGCTTAGCGTCTAACTAAAAAAAAATTTACTAATAACAGTTTTCTCAATTTGATTTGTTTCATAATCTTCAAAAATCCATGGTCTTATACAGTCAACACTTGACTGTAGCCGTTCTTACATGTTAAAATTACAGCTTTCTGCTTCGGCGTATACAAAGACATTGACGATGTGCTCCTGATCCCTATTAAAATCCGCTCGGACTATTAGCACAGAACATATTCAAGTAAACGTTTTCCTGCCCGCGTCATTGCAGCATTTCGCGTCGCTTTGGTCTTTGTGAGTATGTCTATTTGCGAGTGCGAGAGCGAGTAAGCATAGCTGCTTCCATTGAAACCTTTGTACGAGAATTAGAGCCATCTGCTAACATTTCTGGTGTACAACTTCGAAGTTTGGCGAATGATATCTTACTGTCGAGCGCTCTCGATTGTAGTTATTCTTTTAGGTTCTCACTTACAATAGTCAGCAAACAAAACAAAGTTCAGCTATGCTTTTACCATCATCTTTAAACACCTACACCGTTTTAGGGTAATTTGCCTTTTAATTAAGTTAACTTTAAAAATGAAATTATTTACATTTTAAGCACTTATAATCGCCCTCTTAAACTGTTTTTTTTTTTTTTTATCACTGAACCGCCTAATTTTTAAGATATTTTATAAAACACACTTCTAAAATATACTTTCAGGCGTATCTAAAAAGCAAATGCAACAGAGTTTTATACTGCCCTCAGTAGTATGCCAAGCTTTTTAATGAAGTTTATTATACCATGGATTTTAAAAAAATACATGGTCTATTGTGTTTGTCGAAATGTGCGTAACAGGCAGAAGGAGGCATCTGCGACCCCATAAAGTGTATATATTCTTGCTCAGGATCACTAGCCGAGTCGATTAAGCCATGTCTGTCTGTCCGTCTGTCCGTCTGCCCGTCTGTACGAACGCCTATATCTCAGAAACTAAAAAAGCTAGAACCACCAAATTTGGTGACAACACTTATGTGAATCATACACTGTAAAATTTTTATTAAAATTTGGGCCACGCCTACTTCCGCCCCCGCAAATCGATAAACCGTATAGCAAGCGCAATAATAAAGCTACAGTATTCAGTTTTGGTGTGAATGATAACTATCACCACCTAAACGATCGCTGAAAATTTGGTTCCGATCGGATAATGAACATAAAAGTTATTCAACGTTTCATATAGATTTGCACTGCGCCCACTGCAAGCAAGCAAGCAGTGTTTTTTCCAAGCAGTGTTTTTTTCCAACTGCTTGGACTGCTTGGCATCTAACTGAAAATAATATGTGTTGTTTATTATTTTTCTTTGAAAAACACGTTTACCAATAACAGTTTTCTAAATCTGATTTTTTTCATAACCTTGAAAAATCCATGGTCCTCTACAGTCAACACTTGACTGTAGCCATTCTTACTTGTTTTAAGCTGTGTTTAATGAACTGAAAAATAAGTTCGTTGTTGAAATGACACTGCCCTTAGTAGACCATGGATATTCAAAAAATACATGGTCAGAAGGAGGCATGTGCGGCCCCATAAAGTATATACATATATTCCTGCTCAGGATGACTAGCTGAGTCGATTAAGCCATGTCTGTCTGTCCGTCTGTATGAACGCCTACATGTCAGACACTAACAAGTAAAGAAACCTACAGTCGAACTTGCCAGACAGTAAGATACCATTCGCCCAGTTTCGAAACAAATTATCATACATTTAGTTTCATTAAAAAACGCTGCACAAGTTTATCCGCCACCTATTGTTTAAATTAGATCTATTTTTGAAGAGCGCCATCTACATGTGAAAACATAGAAATCAGCTGTACACACTCTACGGCTGAAACGAAGCATCGTGACGATGACGTCACGACTCGCAGCACAGGCGCAAGCAGTGGAAGTACGGAAAAAACGGAAACATGGATAACTTCTGTGTTTATCGTCCGATTGGATTGTAATTTGGGGAAAATTATCGGTTTGCGTGGGCGGTGGGCGTGGCATCAAAATTTGAAAATAAACTCGATCTATCTATGGTATACAGGAACCTTCATGTGAAATATGGTGTCTCTAGCTTTTGTAATAGCTGAGATCTAGACGTTCAAACGGACAGGCGGACAGACAGACGGACATGGCTCAATCGACTCAGCTAGTTATCCTGAGTCAGAATATATATACTTTGTGGGGTCTGCCACGCCCATTTACACAAACTAAGTATACCATTTTTGACCATTTTCAATGGTCGAATGGTATAAAAAAGCAAGAGCCATCAAATTTGGTGACAACACTTATGTGGGTCATACGCTGTAAAATTTGTATTAAAATTTGGGCCACGCCTACTTTCGCCCCCACAAATCGATAAACCGAATAGCAATTACAATAATAAAGCTATAGTATTCAGGTTTGGTGTGTATCATCACTCAAACGATCGCTGAAAATTTGGTTCCGATCGGATAATGAACATAAAACTGCGCCCACTGCAAGCGAGCAAGCAGTGTTTTTTTCCAAGCAGTGTTTTTTTCCAACTGGTTGGACTGCTTGGCGTCTAACTGAAAATTACATGTTTTGTATTTTTGTTTCTTTGACCAATAACAGTTTCCCCAATCTGGTTTTTTAAATGAACTTTAAAAATCCATGGTCTTATACAGTCAACACTTGACTTTAGCCATTCTTACTTGTTCTTATACCATTCGACCATTGAAAATGGTCAAAAATGGTATACTAAGTTTGTGTAAATGAGCGTGGCAGACCCCACAAAGTATATATTAGTTAGAACCACAGGATCACTAGTCGAGTCGATTGAGCCATGCCTGTCTGTCTGTCCGTCCGTCTATCTGTCCATCTGTCCGTTTGAACGTCTAGATCTCAGCTACTATAAAAGCTAGGGACACCAAAACTCACATGAAGGTTCCTGTATACCTTAGTTAGATGGAGTTTATTTATAATTTCTGATGCCACGCCCACCGCCCACGCAATTCGATAATTTATGATTATCAGTAGAAGTATTAAAGTTACAGATTTCTGCTTTGGTGTGAACATAGAAAATTGCAACATAAATCTATTTCCCAAATTACAATCCGATCGAACAATAAGCCCAAAAGCTATCCATGTTAATGTTTTCCATAGTAACACTGCTTGCGACTTTGCAGCATATCGTGACGTCATCGTCACGATGTTTCGTTTCAGCCGTAGCGTATGTGAAGCTGACTGATGGAAATAAAAGTGTGATCATTTTTTTCAAAGCTGTGCGCATGGTATTTTACTATCGGGCGCGCTCGACTGTAGCTTTCGTTACATGTTTTTTTTAAAATGGTCAAAACTGGTATACTAAGTTTGTGCAAATGTATGTAACAGGCAGAAAGAGGTGTGGCAGACCTCATAAAGTATATATATTTTGACTCAGGATGACTAGCCGAGTTGATTGAGCCATGTCCGTCTGTCTGTCCGTTTGAACGTCTGGATCTCAGATATTACAAAAGCTTGAAACACCAAATTTCACGACAAGGTTCCTGTATACCATAGACTGATCGAGTTTATTTTCAAATTTTCGATGTCACGCCCACCGCCCACGCAAATCGATAATTTATGATTATTTGGAAAAGTATTGAAGTTTCAGATCATAGATAATTACAATATAAATCTATTCTCATAATCCGATCGAACAATAAATACAGAAGATATCCATCTAAACGTTTTCCATAGTTACACTGCTTGCACCTTTGCAGCATATCGTGACGTCATCGTCACGATGCTTTGTTTCAGCCGTAGAGTGTGTACAGCTGATTGCTATGATGTTTTCACATTTAGATGGCGCTATTCAAAGATAGATCTATTTTAAACAATAGGTGGCGAATAAACTTGTGCAGATTTTTTGATGGAATTAATGTGTGATAATTTGTTTCGAAACTGGGCGAATGGTACCTTACAGTCGCGCGCGCTCGAATGTAGCTTTCTTTACTTGTTTTCTTTTTGTAATTTTCAAACCCTGAAATTAGAACTACGTAAGCCTAGTTTTGATCTGAATTTGACTTAAAGTTTGACTTAAAAGCTAACGACACATTTTTCACATCCACAAGTTGAGTTTTACGAAATGATCACAATGGCATTGTAAAATGTTAATATTTCGTTGAATTGACTATGATTAGAGATAAAGAAAAATAAGAAACACTTATGTGGGACATTTTAAACGTGTTCAATAACGACAAAAGAAAACATATAATATATATTTTTGTCAATATTTGATTGATATTTTGCTTTTATTACCTTCTAGGTAATAAAATGTTGTAGGGCCAACACTTCACTCCTTCGTCTATGCGACTTTTGCGCTTTAAGCTTAGCTGTTTTCAAGTTCATAGTTTGAGCGCCAGCTGGCGCCACTGTGCACCAATCTCAGAAAGCAACAGATCGCTTGTGGCGCTTTTACTAACTGTAGATGGCGCCAGCCTTGCGAGCAGCATATTTGCTGCTTAAGTCTTTGGTTTCTCCCAGACGAAAACCTGTTCGCTTGGGCACAAATACGCGGATTGGGTTGACGTTCAGGGTCAATGCCAGAGCTGGAGTGTGTGTGAATAGGGAAAGTTGAACGTAGGCAAAGAAGGGAAGTTGGAAGTAGATTAGTGACCGGTGCTCACTGCACAGTGGGCTCTTTTGACAGCCGACAGCCAAGAGTGACAGTTCAGTATCACAAAAGGATAAAGCCGGCTGGCTGGCAGGCGAGGCAAATACGCCTTGTGCTCAAGAAAAGAATCGTAAATAAGAGAACGCTAAGCGATTCTCGCTTTTGTCAATATTATGACAACAACAACAACTGCGAGACAATGCTTAATCAATGAACTGCGTTGTGGTTGCTGCTGCTGATTTGCTTCGTTTTTGTTGATTTATTTGTCGCCCCTCCACGTGTATGTTAATTCATCAGATTTTGATGCTGTTGTTGTTGTAGCTGATTTGTCTTTTGCATTCGAATTGGCGCGACGCTTCCGCCGTGTCGTTTCCTTTGTTTGATTTGCTTTGGTCATTGATTTTGCTGTCTTTTTGTTGTGTGTTTGTCGCGGCGTCGTCGTGTCTCGCTGGCGATGGCCCGCACAGAACCTTGGACAATTCATGACTGTACCCATGCGTATGTGGCAAACACAAAACCCAAACCCAAAACACAAAAACCAAAAATCAAATGCCCAAAATACAAGCCGCAATTACACGAATAAATCAACCTGTTTTGTTTGTGTGTTTTTGATGCGATCGATTGTTTTGGCATTTAGCAAATATTTGCTTTAAAGCCAAAGTAAACTATCCGAGTAGCCGTCTACGAAATCCGACATCGTTTGATTTGGTTTTGAAGTCCGAGCTGCCGAGTTGCTTGGTAATTGCAATAGTTATACAATTCAAATACTTCCAGACTATAAATATTTTTATTTATGAAACCAATTAGATTTAGCTATAATAAAATTAAAACTAAATATTGACAAAGAGTAGAAGAAACTAAACTCACCAAACAAGTCTACGAGTTTAGTTATACATATATTTCATGCAATGTTCAGAATAAGCTTGTATATACGAGCATATCTTAAGCTCTGGCAGTCTTTTGTTAAGGCATCTCGATCTTGGGAATCATTAAAGTTAGCTGCGTAAAATTTGCTGTGCAGACACCCAAATGAACTGTGAAGCTTCTGTATATTTCAAAATACAAACTTGTTCACACATTACTGCACAGAAACGAGTCAAGGGGTATACTCGCTTTTCATACAACACTTAATAAGCAGAACACATGTCACACTCATAAATCTTTTCGTAAGTTTTACTACAGAGCATTCACAAGTCGAGCAGCCTCTTTCGTCGCTATTCTACTCTAGCGGATCTACGTTCGTAAACAATCTGATGTTATGATGCAATTGAACAGTTTACGGTCAGCGTGTGATTCGTCTTCTTCTTCTTTATCTGCGCTACCTAATGCAATAGAGTTCTCAGTTCTCAGATCATAATTATTATGGTGAATAATTCTGCAATTAAAAAGCCATTTTTATGGGTCACGTAAACGACACGGCGCGCGAGGTTGCAGCCTCAGTTCAATTTCCAGCTCAATTTATATGTTTTGCATTCCCATCACTTTAATTTGAATATGCCTGCTTAAAGGCGAACTAACTACACAAGCATATTCCGAATGGTTATTTATGTCGACTACCAGCATCCCCTCTTCGAGGATGGAAAGTGGGCAACAGCAGCAGCACTTTATGCATCTCAGAGATTTGCACACATAAGTGTACAGACACACACACACACATGTGTTTGCGTGTTTGTGATTGACTAAGTACGAGCAAATTTTTAATTTATGCCACACGGCTGCATTAAGCACAATTACAACTATTTGCCAGCCATACGAATTGTTTATGAGTGTCATCAATTCTGCAACCCTATAATGACTATGCTTGACACTTGCGAGGGGAGGTCCAAGAGTTTTGCCCACTTACTTCCTGTTAGAATGTTGGCTTAACTTTCAAATTATCTTGAACTTACAAACTATATGCTTACTATAGTATGGGGAATGGGAAATGATGACAAATATAATATATAATATAGTCAATGCAAAATAATGTATATCTCCCAGAGTTCCGCTTAAACTATTTTTCTTATGTGAAAACCTAACCTAAGCATAATTTTATTTTGTCAAATAAATGTGTCCCGTTTTTAAAATCAGATTAATATATACTAACTTTCGCGTTTTGTAAGCTGTCAAATATTGAATTCCTCATTTGTTTTTCTCACCCATCTTGTAGTGTGATTACATACATACAAACACCTTTTTGTGTATCGAAAAAGTAATATTTGTTTAGCTTTGACACCTCTGGCGCAGTATGTCACTGCCTTGACATATATATACGATAGTATGTCAAGTAACACGTGTAGATTTTTCCAATAGCTGCTAAACATTGCAATTAAATTAACACACATATGACATTAAGAACCCATTGAGCTACCCGTTAGCAGTTAGATACACATGGATATGCCGAGACGAGAGCACCAAAAGTTGTATTCACTTCTTAGCAGACGCGATCAGCTCAGCTCAGCCCGGTCTGGCTGGCAATTAAATATTGTAATTTACTGAAAGCCTTCGGACTGAAGGCGAATCACTGTACACGATGGGAAACAGTTTCCCAGTAAAGTAATGAACTCTATTCTATTGTCGTCTCGGAAAACGTATTGCGTGCCGTGGGTTGCCATCAAGTGCGTCTACGACGCCATCGCAACGTAATCTGATCGACGTGCCACAAGAAAACAGCAGAGATCAGACCAAACACATGATGATTCCTTAGGCAGTGCGTAAGGCCCCTCAAAAATAAAAAAACTAAAACACGTCAGAAAAGCTACAGTCGAGCGCGCTAGACAGTAAGATACCATTCGCCGAGTTTAAAAAAAAAAACAAGTAAGAAAGCTACAGTCGAGTGTGCTCGACTGTAATATACCCGCTACCCAGCTGCTCGTACATCATTTATTTGCGGAAAAAAAAGAACGGCTACAATCATATTTTGACCGTAAAAGGCCATGGACTTACAATATTTATCCAAAGTCAAAATCTAAACTAAAAAATAATAAACATTTTTGCACACATTTAATTTTTGATGCGGGCGGGACTCGAACCCGTAAATGGATAATAGTACTGTTCGTTTTGCAGTCCACAACTTAACCCATTTCACTACCGTACACGCACACACTATTCGGTACAATGCTAGCTTTTGTGTTTTTTATCCGATTGTTACCAAATTTTCAGAGATTATCTGGCTAGCTAAAGTTATCATGGAAACTAAAAATGAGCAACATGGCATCAAAATTGCTTGTAATCAATTTTTTTTGATTTACGGGGGCGGAAGGGGGCGTGGCCAAAATCCAAAACAAACTTGATCAGCGTGCAACAATGACACATATTTGCACCGAATTTGGTAGTCCCAGCTCTTATAATAGCTGAGATCTAGATTTTCACACGGACAGACAGACGGATAGACGGACGGACGGACAGACGGACATGGCTATATCGACTCGGCCGTTGATCCTGAGCCAGAATATATATTCTTTATGGGGTCGAAGATGTCTCCTTCTGCCTGTTACATACATTTTCGGTTTAAACAAAGTTATAATACCCTTCTACTCTATGTGTAGCGGGTATAATGATCACACTTTTATTTCCATCAAAAAACACTGCACATGTTCATCGGCCTCCTATTGTTCAACTTAGATCTATGTATCTTTGAATGGTGCCATCTACATATGAAAACGTCGTAGGAGCCAGCTTTACATACGCTACGGCTAAAACAAAGAATCGGGACGATAACGTCACGATATGCTGCAATGGCACAAGCAGTGTAACTATGGAAAACATTAACATGGATAGCTTTTGTGCTTATTGTCCGATCGGATTGTAATTTGGGAAATAGATTTATATTGCAATTGTCTATGTTCATGCCAAAGCAGAAATCTGTAACTTCAATACTTCTACTGATAATCGTAAATTATCGAATTGCGTGTGCGGTGGGCGACTCGATCTACCTATGATCCCTTCATGTGAGTTTTGGTGTCTCTAGCTTTTATAATAGCTAAGATCTAGACGTTCAAACGGACAGATGAACAGACGGGCAGACGGACATGGCTCAATCCACTCGGCTGGTGATCCTTAGTCAGAATGTATATACTTTGTGGGGTCTGCCACGCCTCCTTGTGCCTGTTACAAAAATTTGCACAAACTTAGTATACCATTTTTGACCATTTTCAATGGTCGATTGGTATAAACAGGTTAAGAATATTAACGAAATTAAAACATATCGCTTATTGCACGAATAGCACAGCATAATAGCTTTATTTTTAGATATAATAGACAAAAACAAGATAAGAGAATCATCGGATTTGCTACACATTGCGGAATCCACCTGGAGTCGTCTATGGAGGTTCAAAAATTATTTAAAAAAAAAAACGTGTTCAGTTTTTTTTTTTAATAGCTTAATTTATTAATTTATTCAAGCTGAAAATCGCCAAACAATAGCATTTTAAAAGACAGGCCTTTTAGAGAAAACTGGATGCTAAGAATTATTCTAAATGATCTTGTATCTGTTGTGGATCGCTGACCTTAAGATACGTTTGAAAACAATGCAACCCTTAATTGAGAAATGCCACTTTTGAGTTCCGATTTCCTTTTTAGATACGCTGAATAGAATGATGTATATATAAACTTATTTGTCAAAAGTATCCAGCCAAGGTTACAGTCAAAACATTACCTGTATTTTTTTGTAGAACTGCTTCATTCTAAGTCTATACTATATAACTCCTTGATACTCTGTAAATCGAACGAAACCAACCAAAATTCGCATTGCTTAGTTGCTTTATCTTTGGTTTTTTCATTGACACGGCAAACCAAACTGTCAGCGCACAGGGTATACCAAAAATATTTTATAAATTGTTGTGTGTGCCCCAGAGTGCATTGAACCCAGTTGAGTCAAGTTCTACCCAAAGTATTTTTGTTTGTATTTTCTTAGTACCAACGACTACAACCCATGTACAGAGGGAGAGAGAAAGAGATAGGGAGAACAAGTAAGAAAGCTACAGTCGAGTGTGCTCGACTGTTATTTATCCGCTACCCAGCTGCATTATTTGCGAAACAATAAAGAACGGCTACAATAATATTTTGACTGTAAAAGGCCATGAACTTACAATATTGATGCAAATTTAAATTCTAAAAAAAAAGTTTTTGCACACATTTAATTTTTGCCGAGGGCGAAACTAGAACTCGTTTTGTAATCCACCACTAAGCCCATTTCACCACCGTACAAGTACGCACTATTCGGAACAATGCTATGAAAAGCGTTGAATAATTTCTGTGTTTATTATTCGATTGTTACCAAATTTTCAGATATTATCTGGCTAGTTATCATATAAACAAAAAAAAAAAATATGGCATTAAAATTAACGGGGGCGGTCCAAATTTAAAATAAACTTGATTAGCGTGCAATAATAACACAATTGACATCAAATTTACAAGTCCTAGCTCTTATAATAGCTGAGATCTAAAATTTCAAACGGACAGACAGACGAACAGACGGATATGGCTATATCGACTCGGCTGTTGGTCCTGCGCCAGAATCTATATACTTTATGGGTTCGGAGATGTCTCCTTCTGCCTGTTACATAAATTTTTGGTTTGAACAAAGTTATAATACCCTTCTACTCTATGAGTAGTGGGTATACAAATTTGTATATACTACTATGATATAGATGTATGTATCTATGCTTAGCGTACTCAGTCGACCCCAAAGTATAGTTAAACCCCAGTGATTTGACTTGAACCGAGCTGCATCGCACAACCGGTTCTCGTTTGCGCCTATTTATAAACGATGATGTTCCTGGGAACAAATAGATGGCCGAGCCGAAAGATAGATAGTTAGATAAACGGATGAATTGCTAGTTTTGCGGTGGTCAGAGACTAGGCCAAACTGAACTTGTGGACTTGTTATGCGTACATAACTTTTGGCTTTCTGATTAATTGATTTAATGTTACAGTTCGGTTCTTTCGGTTTGAAGTCGCAAAATAATAGATAGATAGGAAGACGGAGAGAAAGAGGGGGTATTCACTGAGCACACTCGTCACCTCATCGCGTGGGGCTTTGGTCAAGAAACGATCAGAACACCTGAACAACCACTTGGAGGGACAAAGTGTCATTATTGAAAATGGTCAAAAATGGTATACTAAGTTTGTGCAAATGTATGTAACAGGCAAAAGAAGGCGTGGCAGACCCCACAAAGTTTATATATTCTGTCTCAGGATCATTAGCTGAGTCGATTGAGCCATGTCCGTCTGTCTGTCCGCTTGAACGTCGAGATCTCAGCTATTACAAAAGCTAGAGACACCATATTTCACATGAAGGTTCCTGTATACCATAGGTAGATCGAGTTTATTTTCAAGTTTTGATGACACGCCCACGCAAAGCATTTATTTACGATATTGGGAGAAGTATTGAAGTTACAGCTTTCTGCTTTGGTATGAACATAAATAAACAGAGAAGTTATCCATGTTTACGTTTTCCGTACTTCCACTGCTTGCGCCTGTGCTGCGCGTCGTGGCGTCATCGTGACGATGCTTCGTTTCAGCCGTAGCGTGTGTACAGCTGATTGCTATGATGGTTTCACATGTAGATGGCGCTATTCAAAGATAGATCTAATTTAAACAATAGATGGCGGATGAACTTGTGCAGAGTTTTTTGATGGAATTAAATGTGTGATAATTTGTTTCGAAACTGGGGGAATGGTATCTTACTGTCGGGCGCGCTCGACTGTTGGGCTCTTTACTTGTTAATCAGTTGTCAACGCACAACTCGTCGCCGCATCGCGGCACCTCTCCATGCTGACGAACTGTAGATCCATTGGGCCTTTTCGAAAATGCCCTCCCCTTGTGGGTCGCATGGCAATCTTTCAAAATGGGTAACATGTCGCAGATCGTACAAATGAATTAATAACTCCTGTTAATCGGATGAAGACAGCTTTAATAATGTAGCTTGTAAAGAATAGAAAGGATCTCTCTCTAAAAATATCCCATCAAAATATATTTATCAATGACTCGCATATTTTATATCGTTGGAGCTAAATGCTCAGATTTTAATATACCCCATGCGATCAATCGCTTAATAGTTGAATCGCTCTAGTAAAGCAGATGAGCTTGCCTCAAGCAAATACCGAACTATATTCTCATTCAACTACACAGCATAGTCACTTAATAGATCGTAACATCACAGAAAAATCTGTACTACTTATCAAGATCAAGCAAAGCAATAGCAATTCAGTTTCTGCTGACCTGAGATAATTATTTAAACGCAGTTAATTTGTTTGGCGTGTGTCCCAACTGTTTGCAGATCGTGAATCGTAGATCGCGTTGCCAACTGCCGAATAGACGATTTGGGAAGACAATACCCGATTTCGATTCCGTGTTCGATACCGATTCCGACTAGGGGCCCAAGCTCGTAGTTAAGTCGCGCATGCGTAAAGATTTGCATAGTTATCAGATGCGATCGGTCAACAAAAGGCCCAACGGCAACTGGCCTAAAGCATAGATTATACAAAGCCACACACACACGCACACGAACACTCGAGTACACACACATACACACACACTCAAGCGCATGAAATGTGGGTTATTAATTCTTTTAATCACTTAAACGGTCAACAAAAATACAAGTTGTTATAGCACTCACTCCATCTTCAGCGCTCAGCTTCAGCGCTGCGATCGGTTTTACCCTCTCGCCGTCTCGCTCTGCCGCATCGATGGCACTTGATAAACATCTATCGATTTCTGGGTGCCCAAACTTTGGCGGTTCACTATAAATGCGTGTGGCTATCGGAGTTTGGAAATTAGTCAACGCTTCCGTTCCGTCTTCGACACCACGTCGAGTTCTGATATCGAGATCAATTAAGATGAAACCCTTCGCCTGCATTTTCGTTATCCTCGCCGCGATGCTGGTCACCAGCCAGGCTTCGCTTGAAGGTCTGCTTGGCGGTGGTGGCGGCGGTGGTGTTGGCGGTGGTGTCGGCGGCATTGCCCAGCTGCTGCAAAGCAAACTCGGTGGACTTGGCGGAGGACTCGGTGGAGGACTCAGTGGAGGACTCGGCGGTGGATCCGGCGGTGGTTTCGGCGGCAAACTGGGAGGTGGCGGCGGCGGTGGTGTTGGCTACTCTGGTGCTCAGGCGAGCAGCTACTCAGGTGGAAATTCCGGCGGTTACTCCGGCGGCTACTCTGGCGGCCACTCTGGCGGTTACTCTGGTGGTCACTCCGGCGGTTACTCTGGTGGTCACTCTGGCGGCGAGAAGGTTTACATTGTCCAGGTTGTCCATGAGGGTTCAGCTGGTGGACACGGTGGCTACTCTGGCGGACACGGTGGCTACTCTGGCGGACACGGGGGATACTCGTCGGGCGGTTACGGCTCTTCCTCCAGCGGCTGGTTGGGCGCCCAGAACGGTGGCTACTCCGGTGGCTGGAACAAGGGCTGGTAAGTGGCCAAACCCACACCAAACCCTCCCCCACCTTCTGCCCCATTAGGCTAAGTCAAGCAATTTCAAACTGGGAGCCAAAAAAACTAGGGATTGCAAGTTTTGTTCGGTAGTTTCTAAGTTCTATTTTTTTCTACTCAATTTTTTTTGCTAAGTTTTAAGACGCAATCAATAAAATCAAAAATTTTAATTTTGCTTATTAAAACTGAAACCGGTCACTGCACGCAACGCACAGCTTCCCCCTTGCTGAGGGACCCAGCTAGGTTGTGACCTCATGCTATGCGCCCCAAGCTGACACTTTGAACAGGTTCGCCATGGTTCCAGCCTAATTGGCTCCAACTGCAATTGGCTCTAATGCGACATTTATTGCCCAGACGAAATTGGCGGCACATCACAGAGACAAATTAATTTTGGCCGCAACAATTCACAATGGACTCGCGCAGGTCTGCGCTCCGTAAGTTGTTGCAAGCTGCGCGGTCGCCAATCGAGTTAAACTGTTAAACGCCTTGTCGTGTCTGTCCGCCTGCCCGCCTGATTGATCACCATTCATCGCGTCGAACTGTCAGTCGCCGGAATTGATAGCACAAAGGCCCCGAATTTGATTTAATGCCGCCCATGAAAACTGCACGTCGCGGCGAGCGCGGAAAAAGAGTCGAAAAACGAACCGAAAAGTCAAAAGGTTCAAAAACCCGAGGCTCGTTTTTTGCACTTCCCTCGGCGACGAAACATTGTCGGGTATGTTAGTTGAACTGAAAATAGTTTGAGATCGGTATCGTTCAAAAAAATATGTTAATATGTTAATTTAAAATTTGAACTTCCATTTTCCGATCAAATCACAATTGTTTTAATACCATTCGACCATAGAAAATTATCAAAAATGGTATACTAAGTTTGTGCAAATGTATGTAACAGGCAGAAAGAGGTGTGGCAGACCTCATAAAGTGTATATATTTTGACTCAGGATGACTAGCCGAGTTGATTGAGCCATGTCCGTCTGTCTGTCCGTTTGAACGTCTGGATCTCAGATATTACAAAAGCTTGAAACACCAAATTTCACGACAAGGTTCCTGTATACCATAGACTGATCGAGTTTATCTTAAATTTTCGATGTCACGCCCACTGCCCACGCAAATCGATAATTTATGATTATTTGGAAAAGTATTGAAGTTTCAGATCATAGATAATTACAATATAAATCTATTCTCACAATCCGATCGAACAATAAATACAGAAGATATCCATCTAAACGTTTTCCATAGTTACACTGCTTGCACCTTTGCAGCATATCGTGATGTCATCGTCACGATGCTTTGTTTCAGCCGTAGCGTGTGTACAGCTGATTTCTATGTTTTCACATGTAGATGGCGCTATTCAAAGATAGATCTAATTTAAACAATAGGTGGCGGATGAACTTGTGCAGATTTTTTGATGGAATTAAATGTGTGATAATTTATTTCGAGACTGGGCGAATGGTATCTTACTGTCGGGCGCGCTCGACTGTAGCTTTCTTTACTTGTTTTGATTGATGGCATGATTGATTGACTGATTGGCCACATGATTGATCGCTCTGTGGCTAACCCGATTCTAATGCATTTTTCCCAGCACGAATGGTAGTTGCAACTTGCAACAGTTGCAAGTGGTGCAATGAGCTGCCTCTGTTGCTGTTGCAGTTGCTGCTACTGCGCCACCGGCACGTGTGCAACAGCAACAACAAGAGCAACCGCTGGTTATGAGCCCAAGAACGTGCTACTTTATGGCTGCCAGGCAATTGCTTTGGCCCCAAAAATGCAAAAAAAAGTTGTTACATCAAAATGGCGCGCCAATAAATTGCCGTACACAATGTGGCCCGGCGTGGCCCGGTCTGACCTGGTCTGCTCTGGGCCAGAATGGTAGTGCACAGAATTTCAGCCATGGCAGGCAGGTGAACAATGGACGAGGGAAGAGGGGGGGAAATTTGAAGAGTCGCCCAGTTGAGCGGACAACAAAGCGTACGAAATTGAAAGTTGGCATAATGAGAGCCAACAAGCAGATTTGGCAATTACATCTGATTACACTGCGGCGACGACGACGGCGGCGGCAACGGCTACGACGCCAGCTGCGACTGCAACGACAACGGCGACTTAGAATCTTAGATGCGCAGCACCGGCTCGCTGGGGTATAAATAGCCGAGAGTGCGCCCAGTTGGAAATTAGTTAGTGCACAGCAGCAGCAGCAACAACAGCAACATCTCTAAAGCAGCAACAACTACCACAGCGATGCAATCCATGCGGCGTCTGGCTCTTTTCGGCGTCCTCGCGGTGATCAGTACCTGCGCGTTTGCCAAACCACATGGCTGGAGCAGCGGCAGCGGCAGGAGCGGTTGGTCATCCGGCGGCAGTAGCGGCGGCTGGGCGTCCTCTGGCGGCGGTGGTGGCTGGAAGAGCAAAGGTGGTGGCGGCGGAGGCGGCTGGCCATTGGGTGGAGCCAGTAAGATCATCATTAGCTCTTGGCCCTCGGGTGGCGGAGGTGGAGGCGGTTGGTCCTCGATTGGTGGTGGAGGAGGCTGGAAAAGCGGTGGGGGCGGCGGTGGTTGGAAAAGCGGCGGTGGAGGAGGTGGTTGGTCCTCGGGCGGCGGTGGTGGCGGCTGGAAAAGTGGTGGTGGAGGCAGCGGATCCAGCTGGTCGAGTGCAGTGTCCAGTCTCTCCGGCTGGAAGTCTCAAGCCTTGTCTGGTTTGAGTAGCGGCTGGAATTCCGGCGTAGGCGGCGGTGGTGGTGGCTGGCAATCCGGAGGGGGAGGCAGTGGCTGGAAGTCCGGTGGAGGTGGAGGGGGGTGGAAGTCTGGAGGAGGCGGCGGTGGCTGGAAGTCTGGTGGAGGTGGAGGCTGGTCCTCTGGCGGCTCGAGCGGGGGTTGGAGCTGGTAGAAGCAACCTGGGTGACGAAATACCTGGACGACATCTGTGAGCAACTGCAACTGTACATAAATATCTTACGATTCTAATGATTACACCATCCATGTTTTTTTTTTGTATCTTTAATCTGTCAATAAATATTTACGATAATGTAAACCCAGAAAAATTCCATTAAAGATGATGATAGAAAGGAATCGGGGCTACAGAGTGATAGAGGTATCTTACTTTGAAAAAGAGCTGATAAGTACTAAAAGGTTTGGGACCGTGGATGGAATCAAGGTAAAAGTCAATTAGGTTTCCTGGCGATCTTACAACTTTAAAACCTACAAGACTATTTACCTGTATACGAGCTTCGAATTAGTTGAGACAAGACGAATCGGACCGATGTATCGTATATATGTCATAGAACTCATCGGTCGATTTTTGTTAATTTTTGAAATATTACTATGAAACTCTTCTTTTCTATCTGCCTAAGTATGTACTTAAAGGAAAATTTTATTAAAACTAAACCAAAATAGCGTATAGCTGCAGAAAAGATCTCGCTATGAAACTTTTGTTTTCCTTAGCAATCCAAAAATATTTTACATTGAGATTAACTACAAGGTTAAGAAACCTTGTTTAATGTTTTTTTTTTTTTAAATTCTAACTTAATGCATTAACAATATAAATGAATATTTATACCCTTGCAGAGGGTATATTAATTTTGTCCAGAAGTTTGCAACGGACCTTAAGAGACATTTCCGACCCTTTATAAGCATCAGCAGGGTAGTCAAACTAAGCATGTCCGTCTGCCTATCCGTCCGTCTGTCCGTTCGTCTGTTAAAACGCAAACTAGTTTCTCAGTTTTGGAGCTATCTTGATGAAACTTTGTATATATGCTTCTATTTGCTGTGCGCTGTAAATAAGTCGGAACGAGCCGGATCTGACCGATATATCGTATGGCTGCCATAGAGCCTCGAGGTCGCTTTTTGTTATTTTTTGAAATATCGCTATAAAACTCTTCTTATCCATCTGTCTAAGTGAAAATTTCATTAAAACCAGAACCATATATCTTATAGTTGCTGTAGAACCTATCAGTAGATTTTTAGAATTTCTTAAGACATCGCTATGAAACTTTTGCTATCTTTGGCAATCAAAAACTGTTCTATATAGAAAGTACCTGAAAAATAATTTCTTCAAATCTAACTCTACTTCACGATATAAGTGAATATTTTCAGATTAAATCATAAATTTCCAATTACATAAGAGACTGTTATACTCTTCTGACTCACAGATCCAAAGATCTTATGCAACTGAGCTGAGATTAAATGAATTATTTTTTGTAATTAGAAATGGCTTTATCATGTAGAATGTAACCTATATTTTTGTTTCTTTATTTTAAAAACCATATTTTATATTAGTTTTTAGATGAATCGAAAAAACAATCTCAAAAGATATTAGCGGCATTCAAAGTGACCTAAGGTTTCATTTAAATATTTTTTAAGTCTTTAAAACTTTATCTGATGATGTAAGTGCACCGTTATAGAGGATTTCACAATATACAGAAGATACATATACTTCGATCTCTGTTTGAAATAAAACGCAGCTAGTCGTAATTAGCAAAATGAACGTTTCTTTATTATTAGATATACAAGTCAAAGATGGGAAAGAAGGGGAAGTAGAGATTGGAGAAGCTTTGGGTATAACTAGTTAATAAAAAAAAAAAAATGGGATGCACTCGTTCCGCGGAACAGTGGAAATCGTTTCAAACGCTATGTCTATGCCGTGGAACACATGTCGACCGGCGGTACAGCCGGAGTATTTTCGTCTCGTTTCGTCTTGCAGTTCTTGTTGTAGTAATTGGATACGGTTGGATCAGTGCAGAGCGTGCGTGCCACTGCCAGTTACCATCCGCCGCCGCCATGCTTGCCACCACCACCGCCTCCACCGCCACCGCCATGCTTGCCACCGCCTCCTCCGCCGCCGCCGTGTTTACCGCCACCACCGTTACCACCCTGCCAGGAGACGGAGCTGCCACGATTACCGGCCAGGGACTTGCCGCCGCCACCACCTCCTCCATATCCGCCGCTACCGCCGCCGCCGTTCTTCTGCCAGCCTCCCTGTCCACCGCCGCCACCGCCGTTGCCGCCGCCGCTTCCGTTCTTCTGCCAGCCACCTCCTTGTCCACCGCCGCCACCACCGCCATAACCGCCACCGCCGCCGCCCTTGCCACTACCGCCGCCGCCATAGCCACCGCCGCCGCCTCCTCCGCTTAGCTGTCCGGCCGAAGCGATGGCGAACATGAGTCCGCAAAGGAATACAAAGACAAGAGCGTAGCGCATGCTGAAGCGGAGAATGCTGGAGTAGCTGGAACTGTTGCCGAACTGTTGCGTAAACCGTAGATGATTGACTGTTGGCGCTGCTGGATGCTTCGCTCCACTGATGCCAGAACTAGGCCCAGCACGGCGCTTTTATAGCGACTGGTACGCTACAGTCAGGTAGGCAGGCGTGGAACTGCTCTGCGATTGGGCAAGTCATGCTACTTCCAAATGCCGATTGGGCATCAAGTTGCACTGAACTGAGCCAAGCTGCGGCGGCGTACGAGTGACGCTCCCAAAGGCTACTCGGAAGGCTGAGAATCGAGAACGATCAAGCAGCAAGTTGCTGAGGGCAGGCAGAGGTTAAAGCAAAAGCAGAGGCGTCTGGCGGCGGTTTCTCAAGTGCGGCATACGCGGCGCATACGCAACGTTTATGCTGGGAATATTGCGCATACGCCGCGTGCACGCCAAACCGCAGCGAGGCACTCGTAAACTGCTGAGCCATAGCGATGTCATTAATTACAAGCGTTTTACAGCCGCAAAGCACATTCAGCCCCGCAATTTGTCTTACAATTCTCAATTGAAATTCTGTGATTTTTCAGCGTTTTTTCTGCATAATTATTTTGCAGTGCGCGCTGTGTGTGAGTGTGTGTGAGTGTGTGAGTGTGTGTGTGTGTGTGTGTGTGTGTGTGTGTGTGTGTGTGTGTGTGTGTGTGTGTGTGTGTGTGTGTGTGTGTGTGTGTGTGTGTGTGTGTGTGTGTGCGCGTTTGTGCATGCAATTCCACAAGTGCCGCACACAAACGTGTGAGCTGCACTGTGCACTGCGCTGCGCTGTGGCACAACACGAGTGCGCACTCGGCGTCGACTAGTTCAATGTCAACTGCTGTGCAAACACACGCGGCGCAAACGCAAACCCAAACTCAAATCCAAACCTAAATCCAAAGCTCAAGCCTCAAATTAAAACTCGCATGCAAAACCAAAGCCAAACTCAAATCGACATCGAAAATCCAAAGCCAAACATTTGTCTGAGTGTCTGTCTGCCTCAAGGGTATTACTTGCCATAAATTGCAGCAGCTTGCCCCCTCTTTTAACTTCCCCGTTCCACCCTCTCTTCACGACCTTCTCTTATCCAAGCTAAGACAACTACTAGACGCGTCTAAAGAGCGACCCCAGCCGAGCGAAGCAAAGACAACAGTAAAAACAAAAACCATTAACAATCCAATGCAATGCGAGGCATTGTGCCTGCACAGTGGGTTACAGTGTTTAAAAAAATGCAATTACATTGGTCGATACTTTCATTTTGACAAAATGTTTATTGTACATACAAATTTAATTAATAAATTAATTCATGATAATTAACATAGTTATAATAAAGCTAAACTTACCATTGCAACAATGATATTTTCAAAATGAAATATGCAAAACTCAAGTAACAAATCATGCTCCGTTTGCCCAGTTTTGAAAAATACAAGAAAGAGCCAAGTTTCATCAAGATAGCTCTAAAACTGAGGGACTAGTTGGCGTTGCAACAGACGGACGGACGGACAGACGGACAGACGAACATGGCAAGTTCGACTACCCTGCTGATGCTGATTAAAAATATATACTTTTTAAGGTCGAAGATGTCTCCTAACGTGCGTTGCAAACTTCTGGCCAAAATGAATATACCATCTGCAATGGTATAAAAACAAAAATAAAAGTCATCTGCCACAATTGCTAAAACGACGCGCCACGATATGGTGCAACGGCTCGCGATGGCTTTAATTTAAAAAAAAAAAACTTGATTAGCCTATGGTATACAGGATTCTTCATGTGAAATTTTGTGTCTCTAGCTTTTGTAATAGCTAAAGTCCAGACGTTCAAACGATCAGACGGACTGACTGACAGACAGACGGGCATAGCTTAATCGATTCGGCTTGAGATCCTAAGCAAGAATTTATATACTTTGTGGGATCTGTTACTTCTCCTTCTGCCTGTTATATACATTTGCTCAACTTTGTATACAATTTTTGACCATTTTCAATTGACGAATGGTATAAAAAGCTGACCAGGTAGCACTGTTGCACTTTGCTGCACAAAGCTACGGAAAACGTTAACTTCCATGACTTTAGTGTTGATAGTCAAATTGGATTCTAATTTTGAGGCTTCATGCATATTGTTCTTATATATTTATATACCAAAGCAGAAAGTTCTTTTGATACCATTTTTTAACAATCGTAAATTTTTGATTTGCGCAGACGGTGTATTATGTAGGTGTATTATGTAGGAATCTTCCTGCCAAATTTGGTACGTCTAAGTATTATAGTTACTGAGAGCGGTGAATTCGGTGGAAAGACAAATGAACATGAGATTCAAGAGATTCATGCTAAAAAAAAAAAAAAGTAGAAATCATAAAAAAACTTCTACATACAAATTGTTTTTGTACTAAGCATTACTTATGAGCTCGTATACGGCCAGGACCTCCCAAATGCTAGCAGAGTAGTAGGCTAAGCAAAAGATGAAAAAGTAAATGTTAAAGAAGTGATGTAGAAGTGATGTAACCTATAAGTTTTCTATTTTCCATAGAATCAAACGTGTTTCACGAAAAGAAATCTTTTTTGGAGTAAAGCCAAAACTAATTTTTTTAGATATTTACATAATGTTTTTTTGGCATTCCTTAAAATTGCATAACGCATATATATTTGTCAAACTTCGTCAAATCAAAGAGAAATTCTTTGCCTCATTCAACCTGCTAAAGTGGTGTCTTCATTTTGCACCACCACAGTGCCACTTGCAGGCTGGTGCTGATGAAGAAAGCCACAAGGAAGAAGCGCTTGGTAATAAAGGGAATGCCCTCTATTCGGACGAAGAAAGTATTACAGAAGAGGCAGAGGATGAAAATAAACATGTTGATTGCTTCGATATGGATGACACTGAGGATGACGATGAAGATGACGACTCTGATGAAGTTTATGATAATGACGACAATGATGATAATCGGCAAATGAGGAGCGCTAGTTGCTAGCCCTGAGCATTGTTTTATTTTAATTGTATTGGGCCATAACTCTAAATAGTTGTATGCGAATTTTGAGATCAAGGAGCACACAGAATGCTACCAAGTCAAGTGCGTCCCGGTGTAGCCCATTCTTCCACTTCCCTACCTACAGAATGTCTAAAGCTCGTCCTGTTTCCCAGCCAAACAAATGAAACAACTAAGAGAAGGAGAGAAGAAGACAGAGAGAGACAGAGTACGCCTCGACTATGTTAATCTGTTGCGGTAATTGCCCGAGTGTGCGGTAAATTATGACTCGTCTATCATTGCAAATCATGCGATGTTTTTGTTCGATTTACTTGCAATCTGTATTTGAGTTTATGGTTTTAATTAGTAATTACAAAAAAAAAGGTTAATAATGATAACGCTTTTGTGTATGTGTATAATGAAAGAAACCAAATTCCAATGAGTCCAAGACAATTGGTGACCCTTTTTCTTTACCAGCTCCAGCCCTGGTTGCCACTCTGCCAGCCACTGCTGCCGGACCAGCCGCTATTGCCGGACCAACCGCTGCCGCCGCTGCTCCAGCCACCGCCGAGGGTATTCCAGCCTCCACCTCCACCGCCAATCTTGATGACTTTGATTACCTTGGGCTGTGAGGACCAACCGCTGCTCCAGCCGCCACTGCTAGCCCAGGGATTCGAGCTCCAGCCACCACCGCCGCCGTGGCTACCGCTGCTGATCCACGGACTCGAGCTCCAGCCACCACCGCCGCCGTGGCCGCCGCTGCTGATCCATGGACTGGAGCCCCAGCCGCTGCTGCGTACGATGCCGGCCGAGCAGCAGGCAATGAGTACGCTTAGTACAATAAACAGTTTCATCTTGCTTGACGTTATCCTTTCCGTATCCTTGCTGGCTCTGGGTGAATAGATCTGTGTGTGGATAGACAGCTCTACCTCTTGAGACTTGCCAATTGGAATGATCTGGAAAGCCACGCAACGTTCGCTTTTATCTCAATTTGCATAAGCGCTGGGGGATGTGGTCGAGCGACTCATCAAGTTGAGAATCCACAAAATAAATCTTGACCAGGGTCAACTAGTTTACAGCATTTTACGAGTTGCCGAGCTGCCGTTACTGCTCTCGCGTCATAGCAACCATTTGCAGAAGCTGCTGTGAGAGCCAAAGCCAACACCATCAACCCCTAGCCTCTGCCTCCCCACCCGCGGTGTGGCGCCTTATCGCGTTGCCAAATTGCCACATAACTCACACGCTTGATGGATCATTTCCTCGCCTCGCTGCCGCTGCGGCGGAAACCGACAGTCGCAATGCTTAAGCCTAATCCCCACCGGGCAGCCAGGCGGACGATTGGACAGATAGATAGACAGACAGTAGCTCGCCGCAGGTGAGTCATTTGTCGTGCAATCAGCTTAAGCCAGGTGAAGGGGCCAGCTGAGGCACAGTGGGAACCTAGCAAGTAAGATCCAATGCAGCCGCTCTTTAAGTTTGTGGCAGAAAATATAATCAAAAGATTGAATACCGTTAAATAAACTAAAACTGCACTAGCTTAGATAGCTATACGATCCATGTCGGGCCCCGCAGTGGAAAAATTATTACGCCTAACTAGCCAAAAAAACACAAAACCTTACCAAACCTGAAAGCTGCTTTAATAATTGGCGAAACATTCAATAAAAATAGATATAAAAAAAAAATTAAAACAATTATCACTGCCTATATACTTCATATGCGGTAAATGTTAACATTCATGGTTTTCTATAAAAATGTAAGCAATATGTACTTGAATATCGCATGCATTTAAAATACCGATAACACTTTATAAAGCTTAGTTGACAAAAGGAGGCAGATATAGAATGCAGCTGATAATGCAAAAGCCATCAACTTAAAGCTGCTTGCTATAAAAACGTTCGAATGAACACACAAGTTCGCGAAAGGAAAAGCGCACGAACTGCACTAGGCTTCGATAATACCGAAATGAACATGAAGCGGAACTGCTGCCGCTTTTAAAAATTAATCGAAATTACCAAGGCCATACTTTTTCACCCATATATTATATTTATCGATTTTTGCATTGGTTCAGTGTACTCAACTAGTTCACGTGTTTTCCCACATTTGTCAGCGCTTGAGTGAAGAGGACCCGTTTCTCGCCTTGTCACGCAGATCGTATTTCAACATTCTCCCCCTCCCACAATGGTGCGCAGTTGACCTTGCGCAATCGGATGTGCTCACAGGCTGCACCTGTCGCCAACTGTGAGGCTTCACTGTGCTTTGCCGCCCAGAAACTGCTTGTTGCGATTAGTACGCTCTGTTCAATAACGAATTGTTTTTGCACATAATCTTTGATACCCTGTTTGTTGAAGTCATTGCAGTGAGGCATGATGGCAGCACTGTACAAAATTAATTAATCTTTTTGAAAGATTTATAAAAACTTAGAAATATTATAAACATTGTTTTTAAATGGAAATAATATAGGCAAACGGGAAAAACTTTTACCGTAAGCTGCAAGGATATGAAACCTTCGGCATGTCACTCTCTATTTTGCGCTTTGATGTTTGATAAAAATATTTTATGGATCTCAGCCAACAACATTTTACATAATTTACAGCGCTGCTTGCGAGGTATCTGCAAGTAGTGCACTCTCGAAAGCGGTTCCCACTTGTTTGAGAGTTACAAACAAAAATTAATTAAATTGTCAACGCTTGAAATGTAAATTTAATTTTCAGGCTTATGGACCAAGACCAGGCCAACCAAACAACCAGACGATACCCGACGTGGAAAAACCAAGACTTAGACAACTGTGTAAGAGTGTAAATATGTATATATGTGTATGTATACATATGTAATATACAGAGTAAAAAATGTCAGTAGAAAAAACTTGGGAGTAAAATAAGTTTTAAGCTAGCACTGCAGTGCTAACCCTTTCGGGTACTGCGGCTTGGCAACTCCCCTAGAGCTTCCTATCGCGATGTGTCTCTCGAATCGCAGAGGCCGCAACGCTTAAGTCGGGCCACACGGGCCGCAGATGCTGCCTGGCCGAAGGGCATGTCGCCATTGACGTCCAGAAAGTAGTTGCCCTTCAGGGTGTGCGGTACAGCGTATCCCATGGGCTGTTGCAGGCTCAAGCATTTATTTTCTCGCAACTTCTGCAGCGAACTGCAGCGCGTAGCCAAGAAGTTTCTCTCATTGCCCGGATACACGGACTCGGCGTAGTACTCCCAGGCGCGTGAATGGGCACAGGTTACAGAGAAACAGCCAGTGGGCAGAGGCGAAAGTCCACCGGGATAGAAGTCAACATCGCCCAATGGATCTCGTTTACCAAGCACACCCGGATTACTGTGAATGACGTCAATAAAGCGGGCATCTCCACGCATCAATCCGGACAGAGCTTCGCCCTCGTTAAAGCATGGCTTGGCCGGATCCAGGCCTGTTATACGGGGAACTGTTTTACCCGTTTTCTGCTGCAGATAACGCCCGGCCGCACCGACAATATGTGCGCCCAGACTATGTCCGATCAGATGTATATTCTCCACGTCGACCACATCAATCAGTTTGGCCAGTCCCTCCGAAATGAGGTAACCAATTTCCTCGGTGTTCAGCGCCGACCACGAGTACAGGGTGTCCACGAAACTGGCAGCATCAACAACCTGTGAAAAAGAGAACCAATTAAAACGAATATAAATAAAATAAATCAAATGAAGAAAAAAGAGGAAGCTAAACGAAGAAGGAAAGATAAGAAGTATGTTATAGAAAGCTATAGCTATAGGGTCGCTAACGTCTTGTTTATGAGTTTTTAGATTGTAGTACGAACGGCGACTATGCCACATTCTTATGTTGGGTGCAGGGCAAAGCAAAACGTTAAGTTTATCCTTTTTGCAACGGAAAGTAATGCAAATAACTGATAAAATCACACGTCAAACTTATGAATAATTTTAAATGTTATTATTATATAAAACTAATTTCTTTACATTTTATATTGCGACTCTGTGACCTTACTTATAGGCTGACACGAGCTCAATTTCAGTGAAATACTGTAAGTGATGATTTAGACTGCATATAGAAAAGGCTGAAGTTAGCTGAGCACCTTGACGCAACTATAGACATGTCGCACGACAACAGGCTTAACTTATACCCAATTAAGTCGAATTACGCAACAAAGTGTTTTACAATATATTTGAAACAACTATATGACACCATGCGAAAACTCCCAATGAACAAAGGTGTGAAGTTTTCTGGGGTTAAGGACGACTTGTGCATTTCAAGTCTTTAAGCCTTTCTGAAAATCGTAGTAGTTGAATATTTAAAACCAATTGATTGGTAAAATTGCAACTAGAAGTTAAACTGTAACTATCTATAATAAAAGAGGAATACTTCTCATAGAACCATATACTCCTGATGTCGTTTCTATATGTTTCTAAATTGAAACCAGGATTTGTTAAGATCTCTCACATCGTACTCACCACAAAGTTAACGTCCCCACGACAATTGTACGCCTGGGCAAAAGCCTCAATGGAATCGGTTTCATTCACAGTGGTTGTCCAGCCTGTTGCCAGAATGACGACACGTTTGCTAGTGTTAAACATCGGACTGTGCCACATGCGTTCTGCCTGGAGCAGCGGGAAGCTGGTTTTGCCGCAGGGTGTGCGCAGCTGAAAGTGCATTTTGTTGACATCGGGCGTGAACTTGGACATTAATCTCTTGGAACCGAGCGCCTGAGAGCCTGGAAAGACATAAATATTACAACTATCACATCTGATGGCGTTCGAAGCGCTTCTTACTCACACACGTAGTTAATGGAGGAGGAGACGTACTCGAAGGGATAGCCGGCCAAAACTTGCTTGCTACCTTCGAGCAGACGATCAGGCGTGGGCAGAAGCCTTGGATCGATTATGACTGAGCCAAAGGTCTTCACGGATCCGACCACGTCGTTGACCGTCCACTCGATACCCTGGCTGCACGTAGCGAACAGTACCACCTGCAGTAGACACCACAAGCTGCATTGCATTGTGCGGAAAAGATTCAATTTCCGATCCATACTGGACTAAAGTCGCGATCACAGTGAGTGCCGGAAATGGAGCGGGACAAGTATTTATAGCATCGACCTTATAAAACACTCGTACACCGCACACCGCATACCGCTCAAACCTGCTATATTGAGTACTCACAAGTGAACGAGTGAGTGTGAGTGCGAAGCAAGTACATAGAGCAACTGTACGAACTGTGACCATTTCGGCATTTCATGCGCATCAAAGTGATCAGATAAGGTGCATTTGTCACTTAATTAGATTCTACATTATCATTCATTCACTCACTCTCTCACTCACTCACTTGCCTATTCACTTGCACACCCACTTGCCAGCACTTGAACTCCTCGTTCTCAGTGTCATCTACATCTAATTTAAATACTAATCTAGTCTAAAATCTACATGAAACCGAAACAAAACAAAACAAGCCAATCACAACAAAATAAAAAAGTTTTGCCGGCAGTTTTTCAACGACGAGCGAAATTGGTGCCTGAATCTGTAAAGATGTAAAAACAATCTTATCCAGCAAAGTGGACCGTCAAATATTCTTATCCTGTTTACAAAAAGGATTGTATATCGATTACATAAAAAAAATGTAAAAGTTGCCACAGCCTGGGTTGGTGTACTATATAACTACTCTATATCGCGGCTTCCCTAGGGTATGTGGTATGCGCCCCCCGACACGCCCAAGTCTACAAACAATTCATATTAATGGATCGATTTTTATGCCGAAGACGTATTATTCGCTTTGTGAATCAGACGACGACGTCACAAAGAACTGATTGACTGATTGACATGAGCTCGCTAGAAATTATTCAGGCCGATCACGAATAATAAATGACAAAGCTTCTACAGTCCAGTTAGTTGAAGCCCCTGCAAAGTATAAGCTGCGAGTTTTTTATCTATCTAGGATTAAGCATACCCAAACGTCAATTTGAATAAAATCAAATATAATACAAATAATTTCAACATGTGAAAAAAGTAAGTGGAAAGATTGAATGAAGGGTATTCTGCGGTAGGAACTCAACTTATTATTGCGCATCACTATAAACATTTTGGTTTCATTAGGCTGTGCACGATGCGGAATTTCCTATACTTTAGCAGAACAATTTACGATAGGATTTTATTGATATACGATTGTCATTAGCATTGCTTAAGTTATCTAAGTTTTCTACATGCACTGTAAATTGTTAAGTTCCAAATGCATTCACATCGCTTTATAAATATCTTTCAGACTTGTAAGCTGGTCTAATAGAAGCGCCACAAGCGCTTTTGGTGGATGTGAAGCTGTTCGGACTGGCGCCTTTGCCGAAGGGTTCCTTTGGATTTACGTCCACATAGAAAAGTCCGTGTGCACTGGCATCCAGACCCATAATGGCCGTTCCAAGCGTACTGCAACTTCTCCCGTCTTTAAGATATTCAGCCTTATTGTAATCTCTGCCGAGGAAGTTGACTATTTATTAGGGTACAATGACTCGACCAGATAGTCGAGAGCGCGTTGATGCGCACAGGAAATGGATAAACTGGGCACAAGACCGCAGCCGCTCTTAAAAAGGTTGAGGCCCTCGACTGTGCCCAACCCAAGCGTCTGTAGCGCTTAGACCAGGAAGTGTTTTGCCATTATAGAAGCAGGGATTGGCTGGATCGACACCAGTCACACGTGGCAACAGCCTTCCACCAGACAACTGCCTGAAGTATCCGCCCGCAGAGCCTGCTATCTGCGCTCCCAAACTGTGTCGCTCCTATCAGATACACTCGATTTGCCACATAATTAGGGGGCAACTGTAGCAGCGCCACTGCCAAATAATTTCCAATGGTATCCATGTTCAAAGAGTATCAGCTGGAAAGAGAGTTGACAAAGTGGGCTGCATCCAACACCTGATTGAAGAAAATTAATTCAAATTCAAAGGAAATCCTTCTTATTTATGGATCGCTCACTTTGCTGCATATACTATATAGTATTCAAAAAAACTAAACAATTCTCACTCAGCCCCTATTTAGAAAAACTACTTACAATGAAGTTCATATCACTGCGACAGGCCTTGGCGAGGGGTCCACTGTTGTTTTGGTAGATGGTGGATTTCCAGCCGGTCATGAAGATAACAGTGGATCTGTTTCGGTAAAACCAACGAGAATTCCACAGCCTAAAGGGCTGCGTGAGGGGCGTGAGTTCAACAGGCGTCGATGTGGAGACATGCGTCGATGTGGAGACATGCGTCGATGTGGAGTGCGAAATTCAATGCCGCAATATCGGGCTCGACACGTGGCATAATTAGTTTACGGTCTAGGATCTGGGCGCAGATCCAGCTTAAATTGTCGAAGGCTTTGCCGGCCAGGTGCAGTAGAACAGCGAACAGTGGGCGCCAATCGAAGAAGAAGCGGCTCGAGGGGTCCGAGTTGCCAACAATACTCAAGTTCTGAGGCACTTCATGGGCAGCACCAAAAACCAGCAGCGGTATTAAAAGTAGAAGCAATAAGGCAGACATTGTGATGTTGGAAGACATAGTGCAGGACCTTTATATAGCCCACTAGGGCTAAGAAAAAGTTACAGCTATAACAAAAACTTATGTCCCATTCGTGCACTCGTAGGTATATGTTGAATTAAAGTTAATCTATTACACCACTTAAACTCCACCCTTGCAGAGGGTATATTCAATTTGGCTAGAAGTTTGCAACGTAGGACACATCTCCGACCTTATAAAGTATATATATTTTTAATCAGCATCAATAGAAGAGTCGAACTTTCATTGTCCGTCTGTCTCTCCGTCCTTCCGTTTAATTTAAGAGCTATCTTAATGAAACTTGGTATTCATGCTTCTTATTACTGCACGCTGTAAATAAGTCGGATGAGCCGGATCGGACCGATAAATCGTATAGCTATAGCATAGAACCTCTCGGTCGAATTTTGTTGTTTCTTAATAACATCATAATACTTTCCTTGCTGTGTATAAGTATGTTCTTTTAAAGCATTGAAAATCTTATGAAAATTGGACCAATTTATCGTTAAGCTGTCATAGAACCTATTGGCCGATTTAATATTTGAAGTAACTGCAAGGGTATGAAACCTTCGGCGTAGCCTTTCTTTCTTGTTTTTTCAATTTTTGCATGAACGCATAAAAAGACGATTAAATATTATCGAGAACGTGTTTCAGTGATAGTCAGCTAAGCGTGCGCAACAGTCTTGCCATTTCATTTAGTTGTGATAAGACTAAAGCTTTGTGGAAGGTTAAAGCACTTTGAATTCTCAACAAAATCCTATAATGTAAGAATACCTAAAGTTAAGTTTTGATTGTATAACTCTATAGACATTTAATATTTGTATACCATTCGACCATTGAAAATGGTCAAAAATGGTATACTAAGTTTGTGCAAAAGTATGTAACAGGCAGAATGAGACATGGCAGATAAAGTATATATATTCTGGATCAGGATCAACAGCCGAGTCGATTGAGCAATGTCTGTCTGTATGAGCATCTTTATGTGTTCCAAAGCAGAAATCTGTAAGGTAAATACTATCCTTAATATTCGTGAATTATCGATTGCGTGGGCGGTGGGCGTGGCACCTCAAATTTGAAATAATCTTTATCTGCGCATGATTTACAGGAATCATCATGTCAAATTTGGTGTCTGTAACTGTAATACATTCCTTAAAAAGTTATCGATTTGCGTGGGCGGTGGGTGTGGCACTCCAAGTTTGAAATAAACTTGATCTGCGTATGGTATACAGGAACCATCATGTCAAATATGGTGTCTCTAGCTTTTGTAATAGCTGAGATCTTGACGTTCATACAGACAGACGGACAGACAGACAGACAGACATGACTCAATCGACTCGGCTGTTGATCCTGAGCCAGAATATACAAGTGCGTTCCAAAGTAAACAGGACTTTTTGAATCTAAAGCCCTCTAGTGGCGTCATCCATATGTCGACTAGTGCGTTAGAACTGTGACCATTTCGGCATTTCATGCGCATCAAAGTGATCAGATAAGGTGCATTTGTCACTTAATTAGATTCTACATTATCATTCATTCACTCACTCTCTCACTCACTTGCCTATTCACTTGCACACCCACTTGCCAGCACTTGAACTCCTCGTTCTCAGTGTCATCTACATCTAATTTAAATACTAATCGAGTCTAAAATCTACATGAAACCGAAACAAAACAAAACAAGCCAATCACAACAAAATAAAAAACTTTTGCCGGCAGTTTTTCAACGACGAGCGAAATTGGTGCCTGAATCTGTAAAGATGTAAAAACAATCTTACCCAGCAAAGTGGACCGTCAAATATTCTTATCCTGTTTACAAAAAGGATTGTATATCGATTACATAAAAAAATGTAAAAGTTGCCACAGCCTGGGTTGGTGTACTATATAACTACTCTATATCGCGGCTTCCCTAGGGTATGTGGTATGCGCCCCCCGACACGCCCAAGTCTACAAACAATTCATATTAATGGATCGATTTTTATGCCGAAGACGTATTATTCGCTTTGTGAATCAGACGACGACGTCACAAAGAACTGATTGACTGATTGACATGAGCTCGCTAGAAATTATTCAGGCCGATCACGAATAATAAATGACAAAGCTTCTACAGTCCAGTTAGTTGAAGCCCCTGCAAAGTATAAGCTGCGAGTTTTTTATCTATCTAGGATTAAGCATACCCAAACGTCAATTTGAATAAAATCAAATATAATACAAATAATTTCAACATGTGAAAAAAGTAAGTGGAAAGATTGAATGAAGGGTATTCTGCGGTAGGAACTCAACTTATTATTGCGCATCACTATAAACATTTTGGTTTCATTAGGCTGTGCACGATGCGGAATTTCCTATACTTTAGCAGAACAATTTACGATAGGATTTTATTGATATACGATTGTCATTAGCATTGCTTAAGTTATCTAAGTTTTCTACATGCACTGTAAATTGTTAAGTTCCAAATGCATTCACATCGCTTTATAAATATCTTTCAGACTTGTAAGCTGGTCTAATAGAAGCGCCCCAAGCGCTTTTGGTGGATGTGAAGCTGTTCGGACTGGCGCCTTTGCCGAAGGGTTCCTTTGGATTTACGTCCACATAGAAAAGTCCGTGTGCACTGGCATCCAGACCCATAATGGCCGTTCCAAGCGTACTGCAACTTCTCCCGTAAGATATTCAGCCTTATTGTAATCTCTGCCGAGGAAGTTGGCTATTTATTAGGGTACAATGACTCGACCAGATAGTCGAGAGCGCGTTGATGCGCACAGGAAATGGATAAACTGGGCACAAGACCGCAGCCGCTCTTAAAAAGGTTGGAGGCCCTCGGCTGTGCCCAACCCAAGCGTCTGTAGCGCTTAGACCGGGAAGTGTTTTGCCATTATAGAAGCAGGGATTGGCTGGATCGACACCAGTCACACGTGGCAACAGCCTTCCACCAGACAACTGCCTGAAGTATCCGCCCCCAGAGCCTGCTATCTGCGCTCCCAAACTGTGTCGCTCCTATCAGATACACTCGATTTGCCACATAATTAGGGGGCAACTGTAGCAGCGCCACTGCCAAATAATTTCCAATGGTATCCATGTTCAAAAAGTATCAGCTGGAAAGAGAGTTGACAAAGTGGGCTGCATCCAACACCTGATTGAAGAAAATTAATTCAAATTCAAAGGAAATCCTTCTTATTTATGGATCGCTCACTTTGCTGCATATACTATATAGTATTCAAAAAAACTAAACAATTCTCACTCAGCCCCTATTTAGAAAAACTACTTACAATGAAGTTCATATCACTGCGACAGGCCTTGGCGAGGGGTCCACTGTTGTTTTGGTAGATGGTGGATTTCCAGCCGGTCATGAAGATAACAGTGGATCTGTTTCGGTAAAACCAACGAGAATTCCACAGCCTAAAGGGCTGCGTGAGGGGCGTGAGTTCAACAGGCGTCGATGTGGAGACATGCGTCGATGTGGAGTGCGAAATTCAATGCCGCAATATCGGGCTCGACACGTGGCATAATTAGTTTACGGTCTAGGATCTGGGCGCAGATCCAGCTTAAATTGTCGAAGGCTTTGCCGGCCAGGTGCAGTAGAACAGCGAACAGTGGGCGCCAATCGAAGAAGAAGCGGCTCGAGGGGTCCGAGTTGCCAACAATACTCAAGTTCTGAGGCACTTCATGGGCAGCACCAAAAACCAGCAGCGGTATTAAAAGTAGAAGCAATAAGGCAGACATTGTGATGTTGGAAGACATAGTGCAGGACCTTTATATAGCCCACTAGGGCTAAGAAAAGTTACAGCTATAACAAAAACTTATGTCCCATTTGTGCACTCGTATCTCTTTAATGGTATATTTTGAATTAAAGTTAATCTATTACACCACTTAAACTCCACCCTTGCAGAGGGTATATTCAATTTGGCTAGAAGTTTGCAACGTAGGACACATCTCCGACCTTATAAAGTATATATATTTTTAATCAGCATCAATAGAAGAGTCGAACTTTCATTGTCCGTCTGTCTCTCCGTCCTTCCGTTTAATTTAAGAGCTATCTTAATGAAACTTGGTATTCATGCTTCTTATTACTGCACGCTGTAAATAAGTCGGATGAGCCGGATCGGACCGATAAATCGTATAGCTATAGCATAGAACCTCTCGGTCGAATTTTGTTGTTTCTTAATAACATCATAATACTTTCCTTGCTGTGTATAAGTATGTTCTTTTAAAGCATTGAAAATCTTATGAAAATTGGACCAATTTATCGTTAAGCTGTCATAGAACCTATTGGCCGATTTAATATTTGAAGTAACTGCAAGGGTATGAAACCTTCGGCGTAGCCTTTCTTTCTTGTTTTTTCAATTTTTGCATGAACGCATAAAGACGATTAAATACTATCGAGAACGTGTTTCAGTGATAGTCAGCTAAGCGTGCGCAACAGTCTTGCCATTTCATTTAGTTGTGATAAGACTAAAGCTTTGTGGAAGGTTAAAGCAATTTGAATTCTCAACAAAATCCTATAATGTAAAAAAATACCTAAAGTTAAGTTTTGATTGTATAACTCTATAGACATTCAATATTTGTATACCATTCGACCATTGAAAATGGTCAAAAATGGTATACTAAGTTTGTGCAAAAGTATGTAACAGGCAGAATGAGACATGGCAGATAAAGTATATATATTCTGGCTCAGGATCAACAGCCGAGTCGATTGAGCAATGTCTGTCTGTATGAGCATCTTTACGTGTTCCAAAGCAGAAATCTGTAAGGTAAATACTATCCTTAATATTCGTGAATTATCGATTTGCTTGGGCGGTGGGCGTGGCACCTCAAATTTGAAATAATCCTTATCTGCGCATGATTTACAGGAACCATCCGGCTAAAGTTGGTGTCTGTAACTGTAATACTTTCCTCAATATTTGAAAATTATCGATTTGCGTGAGCGGTGGGCGTGGCACCTCAAATTTAAAATAAATAAAATCTGCGTATGGTACACAGGAACCTTCATGTCGAATTTGGTGCCTGTAACTGTAATTATACCATTCGACCACCGAAAATGGTCAAAAATGGTATACTAAGTTTGTGCAAATGTATGTAACAGGCAGAAGCAGGCATGGCAGACCCCACAAATATATATATTCTGACTTAGTATCACCAGCCGAGTCGATTGAGCCATGTCCGTCTGTCTGTCCATCTGCCCGTCCGTTTGAACGTCTAGATGTCAGCTATTATAAAAGCTAGAGACACCATATTTCACATGAAGGTTCCTGTATACCATAGGTAGATCGAGTTTATTTTTAATTTTTTATGACACGCCCACCGCCCAAGCAAATCGATAATTTTTTAATATTTAGGAAAGTATTACAGTTACAGACACCAAATTTGACATGGTGATTCCTGTAAATCATGCGCACATAAAGATTGTTTCAAATTTGAGGTGCCACGCCCACCGTCCACGCAATCGATAATTCACGAATATTAAGGATAGTATTTAGCTTACAGATTTCTGCTTTAGAACACGTAAGGATGCTGATAATATGCACCCAATCCCAAAATTACAAGTTCATAGTTCCGTTGCCCGCGTCATTACAGCATATCGTCTGCATCGTTTTAGAGTTTGTGTGTATGTCTGTATGTGTGTGTGAGAGAGAGTCAGTACTAGTCAGTGCAACTACGAAGTTGGTCGAATAGTATCTTACAATCGGGCGCGCTCGACTGTAGCTTTCCTTACTTGGTACTTTTAGACCATGGATTTTAAAAAATACATGGTCTATTGTGTTTGTTAAAATTTGCTTAACAGGCAGAATACATCTGCGACCCCATAAAGTATATATATTCTTGCTCAGGATCACTCGCTGAGTGGATTAGGCCATGTCTGTCTGTCCGTTTGTCCGTCTGACCGTCTGTATGAACGCCTATATCTCAGAAACTAAAAAAGCTAGAGCTACCAAATTTGTTGACAACACTTATGTGAATCATACGCTGTAAAATTAAATTATTGTTTTTCTTTGAAAAAACGCGTTTAATAACAATTTTCTCAATCTGAATTTTTTCATAATCTTTAGAAATCCATGGTCTTATACAGTCAACACTTGACTGTAGCCGTTCTTACTTGTTAAGATTTAGCCCTTGCTTAGCCCTAGTCGGCTATATAAGGTTCTTGCCTTGTCTTTTCCAGCATCACAATGTGTCTCTTATTGCTTCTACTATCGTTTTCACTGCTGCTAACAGGCGGTACCCATGGAATGCCGCAGGATACGACCAGGCTAAATTCCTCCGACTTTCTCAAATGGTTGAATTATGTTCGACTGGATGCGGTTGGTCACAGCCCCAATGCGCTTAGAAAGCTCTGCGCCCATGTTCATGAGTTAGAAGAAAAGAAAACGTTCGTGGAACCGAATATTGCCGTAATGCATTTTGTCCTGCACATTGACGCCTGTCGCAAAGAAACTGTGCCCCTTACTTAACCTTAAAATCTATGGAACTTGGACGGCTTCTCTAATGATAAGCCCACGGTTATCTATATAACCGGCTTGACGACCACTGTACTGTTTTTGTGAAAGCCTAAGGCAAGCTGAGCTCAAAAAAGGCTTAACTTTTATTTAAATTCAGGAAAAATCTAGATCTCTTAATGGGAAAGTGCATAGAATACTTTTAACCGGATATTTGTAAGACATGACATGCTTAATTTGCATTTATTATATTTGTTTAAGGCTTGTTAGTATATACCATTATGAATGATCCATTAATTTGAAAGTCTTTCCCTCGATCAAGTCTTGGACTCTATCTTTCTCGTAAGCCCATACAGTTGGACCGCTCTGAACACAAATATCATTGGCAAACATGTGGGCGAAGCGTTGCTGCAGTTAGATCAGGATTATGTTACAAGGCAGGTGATAGGACACAGTCTGGGAGCGCATATTGCTGGCTCTTCAGGCAGACACTTCAAGCAGTTGTCCGGCGAAAATCTTCTTCCACGTGTGACTGGCCTCGATCCGGCCAATCCCTGCTTCTACGTCGAGGGCCTAAAAAGCATCAAGAGTGGCTGCGGTAGCCTTTTGCTTATTTCTTCCATTCCCTGTTCACACCAACACGCCGTGGACAATCTGGTCGAGTCAAAGTACCCCAATAATACAGCCAACTTTCGCGGCAGGCTCTGCAATAAGTATAGTTATCTAGAGTCGGTCGATCGCTGCAGCTCGGCCATTATGGGCCTGGCAACCAGTAAACAAGGACCCTTCTATGTGGACATGAATTCGAAGGAACCCTACGGCATAGACGCCAGTTAAAGCAGCTTCATCCACCAACAGCGCTTGTGGCGCTTGTACTCAGACTTAGGACTTACATATCTGAAATATTTAAAGCTTAGCCAATCTGTATGGAACATAACAATATACAGTGTATGTAAAAAACTTAGATAACTTCAGCATTGCTAATGACAATCGTTTATCAATAAAATCCCATCCTACATTGATTTGCCTGAGTACAGGCAATTCCATGCACATCCTAATGAAAACTTAATGTCTTACTTGATGCCCAGTAATGTAATTAAATTTAGTTAGCATTTACAGGTGTGAACTTTTTCAGTCAATAAGAACCTGCCCATTTCCACTAAAGTGCTTTGAACTCAATGTTCGCCTTCGAAAGGCTCATAATATATTCATACGCATGTTATTTGTTACAATCTGTATACCTAGTTGAATTTGTATATTGCACACTATTTATCTGGGTGGTTTAGAAAGGTATACATTGGTATTTAGGTTCGCCTAGTTGGCTGCACAGGCGCCACAGGCGCTGTTGATAGGCGTGAAGCTGCCTCTTGTGGCATCCTTTCCGTAGGGCTCCTTCGAATTCACGTCCACATAGAAGAGTCCCGATGCACTGGCCTCCAGACCCATGATAGCAGTTCTAGAGAGACTGCATTTGCGACCGGTTGCAATGTAGTCAAACTTGGCACAGGATCTGCCGCGGAAGTTGGCGGTATTATTTGGGTAGGAGGACTCCACGAGGTAGTCGACGGCGCGTTGATGTGAACAGGATATGGCTGCAAGGCCTAGACAGCCGCTCTTGATGGGGTTAAGACCCTCGACATAGAAGTCAGCGTCGCCAGTTTTCTCAGCTGTGCCCGCAAAGCCGGGATTTGTGTGAATGATGTCCACATATTGAGCGTCTCCTTGGGTCAGACCGGGGAGTTTATTGCCATCATAGAAGCAGGGATTGGCCGGGTCGAGGCCAGTCACACGTGGCAATTGCTTTCCGGCCGACAACTGCTTGTAGTATCTGCCCGCAGAGCCGGCTATTTGCGCTCCCAGACTGTGTCCTATCAGATGCACCTGCTTTGCCACATAGTCCTGGTCTAATTGCAGCAACGCCTCGGCCAAATATTCGCCAATGGTATCCGTGTTCAGAGCCGACCAGGTGTAGAGAGTATCAATGTAGTTAGCTGCGTCCAGCACCTTAGCAAGATATAAGCATCAATAAAGACAATTAATTAATTAAAGAGTGTTTTCCATGGATTACAAAAATAATTGACCGAAAAGTTCCTTCCAAAAAATTCTACAACCTTCAAAGAAATACCTTCTTCTGTTAAACTTATTTAAACGACTCATTTACAGTTTGAAGTCATCATGACATGAACCTCTCCAAACCCTTGGAAATCATATTGAACCATACTGACCCATACTAAACCACTTTGAAACTAAGCCGCTCTTAACCATATTGAGCCATACGGAGGACCTTCCCAACAAGTTACCCACCATGAAGTTGGAGTCATTGCGGCAGGCAAAGGCCTTGGCAACGGGACCGCTGTAGGTTTTGTTGATGGTGGAGCGCCAGCCGGTGATGAAGATAACCGTGGGTCTATTTTGCGAGAAGCCGGGCAAATCCCACAGCTCACTGGCCTGGGTGAGGGGCACACTTATATTGCTACAGGCGTTTAGCTGCAGGACGAGACTCATTTCGGAAATATTTGGCTTGACGCGCGACCTGATTACGCCACTGTCCAAAATGTTGCTGCAGGACTCGCTCAGCTGATTGATGAGACCATCGGTGATGCCCAGCAGGTCAAAAGGGTTGCGGGAGAGACTCAGGCTGCCAATGGCACTTGCACTCTGCGGCGCTGTATGTGCAATGCCGTAGAAGAGCAGCAGCAGCGATAACGAGAGCAGTGGCAATAAGGGCGTCATTCTATTGGCCATCTGGCAGGCGCCGGAACCTTATATAGTGGGCAAGGGCTGGGGATTGCCTGAACAATATGACAAAACAACAGCTTTAGCAGCGGGTCATGTGTTGACATTGCATATATATATATATATATATATATATATATCTGTTCTTTGGCATTTGCTGAATCGAGCTTAATCAGCTGCCCAGCACGTGCCCAGCTGTTTGATAACCTGAAGAATAATCGAAGAAACAATAGCCCCAGTAATAGCAATAGTAGCGAAGGCAATCCCCCTAATCGTCTCCCGGCTAATTTCCCAACTATTTTCAGCCCCTCCCACAGACCGTTTGACGCTGTAAGCGGCAGCTCCTGCGTCAAGCAATAATAAAAACAAAGAAAGAAGCGAAATGAAAACAACTTGAAAGAATACTGCCACCACAGATTGACTGACTGACGGCTACCCTGCAGATGCTACAGACTGTGTGTGCACTCCGATGTGTTACGGATAAGTTGAAAGTTAAAGGTTCTCAGGCATATCAGTTCTCAAAATTCAAGTTCTGTTTCTCTTTCTCGCTCAAGAATCATCAAACAAGTCGACTGGATTCACCTAACCATTTTTAAACCCGCTACTCATAGAGTAGAAGGGTAGTATAACTTTGTTCAAACCGAAAATGTATGTAACAGGCAGAAGGAGACACCTCCGACCCCATGAAGTATATATATTGTGGCTCAGCATCAACAGCCGAATCGATATAGCCATGTCTGTCTGTCCATCTGTCTGACCGTGTGAAAATCTAGAGCTCAGCTATTATAAGAGCTAGGACTACCAAATATGGTGACAATATGTGTTATTATTGCACGCTGATCAAGTTTATTTTGGATTTTAACCACGCCCCCGTAAATAAAAAAAAATTGATTACAACCGCAATTTTAATACCATATTGTTCTTTTTCGGTTAATATGATAACTATAGCTAACCAAAAATAATCTCTGAAAATTTTATAACAATCGGATAATAAACACAGATGTTATTGAACTAGACGTTTTCTATTTTCCAGCGCTGCCTGCAGCATTGTGCCGAATAGTGCGTACGTGTGCGGTGGTCAAATGGGTTTAATGGTGGACTGCAAAACGGACAGTACTATTATATATTTATGGGTTCGAGTCCCGCTCGCGTCAAAAATTAAATGTGTGCAAAAACTTTTTTTATTATTTTATTATTTTACATTTTGACTTTGCATCAATATTGTAAGTCCATGGCCTCTTACAGCCAAAATATGATTGTAGCCGTTCTTTATTGTTCCGAAAATAATTTTGATGTACGAGCAGCTGGGTAGCGGGTATATAACAGTCGAGCACACTCGACTGTAGCCTTCTTACTTGTTACTTTTATGCGAAGTCTTTTTCAGGAGTTGAGGACAAAATCGTGTATATACCAAATTCAATGAATGAAACGATTAATTTGACTTATACTTAGTTTCTGCGTAATATAGTCTGCTTAATTTATATCGTGAATTTGTTGCCTTCGCATAAAATGGGGCTAATTTTACTACATGTATTCTAGAATTCATGTAGCACGTGGCATAAACTATGAAAATATATTTAACAAGTAAGGAAAGCTAAAGTCGAGCGCGCCCGATCGTAAGATACCATTCGACGAACTTCGTAGTTGCACTAACTAGTACTAACTCTCTCTCACACACGCATACACGCATGCAAACATACACACAAAGGCTAAAACGATGCAGACGATATGATGTAATGACGCGGGCAGCGGAACTAAGAAAAACGTTTTTTTTCAATAACTTCTGTATTTATTGTCCGATCAGATTGTAATTTTGGGATTGGGTGCATATTATCAGTATCTTTACGCAGCATTATCAGCATCTTTACGCAGCAGAAATCTGTAACCTAAATACTATCCTTAATATTCGTGAATTTTCGATTGCGTGGGCGGTGGGCGTGGCACCTCAAATTTGAAACAATCTTTATATGCGCATGATTTACAGGAACTTTCATGTCAAATTTGGTGTCTGTAACTGTAATACTTATCTTAATATTCAAAAATTATCGATTTGCGTGGGCGGTGGGTGTGGCACTCCAAATTTGAAATAAACTCGATCTGCGTATGGTATACAGGAACCATCATATCAAATTTGATGTTTCTAGTTTTTGTAATAGCTGAGATCTCGACGTTTATACAGACAGACAGACAGACATACAGACAGACGGAAAGACAGACATGGCTCAATCGACTCGGCTGTTGATCCTGAGTCAGAATATATACACTTTATGGGGTCTGCCATGTCTCCTTCTGTCTGTTACATACTTTTGCACAAACTTAGTATACCATTTTTGACCATTTTCAATGGTCGAATGGCATAAAAACGCTACTAAAAACATTTGATTGAAAATTTTGTTATTGTGGAATAAGCTGGTTGGTAAATTAAGTAAAGTTTTCATAGATTAAAAAGTACTATTTACTGAAAATTCAATAATAAGTGTTTAGACTTTTGAACCAAACCACACGTCGCTACATATTGTGTACAGGGTATCTGTAATAAAAGCAATAATAGAAGAAAAATATTTGCGTTAGGAAATGCTGCCAACAAAATGCGAATTAGTAACCAAGTTGGTGGTTATCGTCGTCGGAGTTGCAGTTGCAGCCGCGCTGCTTGTTGCTGTGGGTGTACGCGCAGCAATCAACGGCAGCAACAGCAGCAGCAGCAACAACAACAACAACTGCGATAACAACGAAAATGTATTACATTGGTAATTTGTGTGCGCAAAAGACTCCTCTGGGGTGCCCCACTGCCCCTCTTAAATTGCTGTTGCCGCTGCCGCTGCTGCTGTTGCTGCTGTTGTTGTTGCAGTTGTTGTTAGTATTTTGTAGCCACGATTTGCCGACACGCCAGCAAGTGACGACGGGCCGTCGGACGAAAAGCTGAAAACTTGTGGCTGGCAATGTGTCAAAAATGTGATGCATAAAAATGTAAGCTAAATGCTGGACGGGTACTCATGCACGAATCTGAGCGGGCATTCACGTTGCCCGACTGAGTGCCCGACAGAGTGTTGCAGCCACTCGCCAATGCAGTTGCGTAGCCCCGCCAAATAACTCGATATATGCCATAGATTTATATGAATTTGCGCCTGATTTCGCTTGAGGTTTTCCTTGACGAAAGACAAACAGATGTAATGGAATTTTATACACAATATTTATGAATAATTGCCGAATGATTTTAATAACAAAATATTACTCTTTATTACTGCTCGCTACTGTTTATTATTGTTCGTTACTATTTTAATTGCTTACTTTTATTCAGTAATGTTTTTCTTTCTTTAAAGTGCACTCAAGTGTCGAGGCAGCAAATGCTGCACATTTTGTTTGCACTGGCAAATTGTTTGCCAAGATTATCCACACACACAGATATCTGAGTAAACGTATCTAGTTATTAGTTATTAAGTTAGTCATTGTCTTCATTGTGTCTTCTGCAATCTTGCCAATCAGGCAATCTACAAGCGACGTAGCTTATTATATCTGTATCTGTATCTGTAACTGGAACAGTATCTGCGACTACAAATGTATCTGTATCTGTCGCTCTGCTGGCTAAAGCTCTTAATTGCCACTATAGCAATTTGGAGTTGTTGTAGTTGTGAGGCAACAACTGCAATGCGTGTCGCAGAAACACAGTTGCCACAGTTGCACAATCGTTTTCGGTAATGCTCGAACAACCCCCGCCCAGCCATTTTACACACTTGTTGGCCATCATTTCCGTTTTGTTGATCGACGCAATTAGTTGCCACTTGACGGCTGTGTGCGAGATTGCGAACGGATGAGCTGGAACTGTAGCTGTAGCAGCAGAAGCTAAGCTGCTTCCGCATCGATGGCGCCTTGACAAAGATCAATAGAGACAACGGCGTCGGTTACGCAATCCATTACGGCTGCATAGAACTGGGGCCTACTGAAAATATTACGTATACGCACGTTGCGACAGCTGCCACGGCTGCTGCTGCTGTTACGGTGCCGGTGGCGCTGGCGCTAGCGCTGGTGGTGTCGGCGCCTCTTATAATTGCGGCTATTCAATGGTCAGCCGCATCGCTGGTCGACTGACTTGGCTCAATCGCTGGTCACGGGCCACGCTGGCGTATACGTAATCTGCACAATAAGTGCACAAAATTATCAGCTGCAGCGCTGCGCCGAGTCGCCTCACGTCGCGTCGCCTCGGCAGATGTCCATTGCAACATGGATGGCCCAAGCCAAGTCAGCCAAGCCAAGCCGAGGCGAGCCGAGCGGAGCCAAGCCAAACCAAATAAAAGCGCAGCTTAAAGTTGTTGTTGCTGTCGCTGCGGCTGGAAATGCAGGAAAATGTGTACCAGAAGGCAACGTATAAATGCCAGAGCTCTTGCTGAAAAGAAAATAGTCGACTTGCACCATTTTGCCGCGTCGGTAGCCAAACTCACGTTAATCCACACAGAAACCGAAACCGAAACACACTCGACATGTTCAGCTGGCGCTTAAAACTGATCCTGCTGCTTGCCCAGGTACTGTGCAGCACCCAGGCGGGCTACATCGGCAGCAGTGGCGGCGTTCATGCAGCCGGTCTGCTGGGCAGCTACGCGGGCGCCCTCAGCGGTGGCGAGGCAGTGGCAGAGCTGCAGCTGGGCGACGTGCACGCGGATCACGAGGAGCTGGGCGCCCTGGGCGATCATCTGAGTGAGGATAGCTTTCCGGCCGATTATGGCAGCAGCAGCGATGCCGGTGTGGAGTACGCGGAGGCCAGTGAGCACCACGACCAGCACTATGAACCGCAGCACCTGGAGGAGCATCACGGCGAGCTGCCGGTGCCGGGCATCGATCACGGCAAGGGCGCCTTCAGCTACAGCACGCTGTACGAGTTTAAGGATCGGCTGGAGCACGAGCAGCATCACCTGGAGCATCAGATGGAGGAGCAGCGTGTTGAGCAACAGCTCAAGCTAGAGCCCCAGCTGCATGTGCTGGAGCAGCAACACCACGAACTGCACTGAGACTGTGATCGCGTATCTTAGCTAATTTCTATTGTTTTTTTTTTTTGTCCAAGCGGTTGTCTCTCTCTCGTTATGTAGAACATTATATTGTATTTTATGCCTCCAATAAATCGAATAAGTTTATCAACTAGACGATAATATATAGTGCTGTATGGGCAACTGTGTCTAGCGGCCGTGCGACTTCACAGGACGTGGCAGGTCCAGATTGCCGCTGACTTCGATGTGGCGCGGCTCTTGTCCTGCTGTGGGCGGGGCCAGCGGCAGCAGCCCCTCAAGTCGATGGATATGCGAGACCGGGAAGTAGATGAAGCCTGGTTGGCCGCTGCTGCTTGCCTCGTGTGCGGGTGGAAGCAGCAGTTGCGTCTGCTCGTCGGGCACCAGCTGCAAAACTGTCGAACTGATGTGTATCCACGGCCCGAAATCTGCAAGCAAATGAACTATCACAGTGTTCTTTTGCACTGAACACACGTACAATGCGTATACGTACCATTTGCCACGCGCTTTTCTTCACTTGTCACTTCTTGCGGCAGCTTGGCGTCGCCCGCGGTCAGCATTTCGCAGAGCATAAGCCAAATCAAGTATACGCCGCGTTTGCCCATCGCGAGGCTTTGCAACTGATGCAGCCGCAGACGCTGGCAATGTTATTTATATGGCCAATTCGGGACCGGATGCCTAGCGTCTTGGCTGAATGCTCATCGGGGGCTAGCGATGACATTTTAGGTTCTTTCTGCACCTTGAGGTATCGCTTGACAGCGTGAGAATTCAAGATAAGAGCGTGCAACATGCCCCGTTGTAAAAGCCAATTAAAGTGCATTGATAGAGCAAGAGCAATGTACAAGCAGCAGCTACCCTGTACACAATGCTCTGGCGGGGATATTGCACGTGGGTTAAGCTCAGGCACCATTCCCAAAAACTAACTGCCTTGGCTTTGAGATACTAGTCAGAAAGACTGAGCAGTTTATGCATATATAGGTGGTTTATTATACCATACAACATTTTTATAAAAGGGTATACGTACTGTGTGTAAATGTATGTAACTCAAGGCGTATCAGACCCCACAATGTATAAATATTTTTGCTCAGGCCAAGTTCATCGAGCCAAACACCTCAGTCTGCCCGTTTGTTAGTCTGCCCGTATAGCCGTCTGTCTGTCTGTCTATCTGTTAGTCTGTCTGTCTCTCTTTCTGTCTGTCTATCTGTATTTCTGCCTGTCTGTCTGTTTAAACACGCGGATCTTAGCTGTTATAGCAGCTAAAGATAACTTATTTGACGTAAGAGTTCCCGTATTTTGAAGGAAGATGAACTTTACTCTAAATGCAAAGGGCCACACCTACCGCCCACGAAAATTCATATTTTGCAATTATTATGCGAAGTACTAAAGCTTTTATGACTTTCTTTAACAGGCATAAATATAAATTCGGGATGAATCTATCCTCCAATTTCAAGGCTTTGAGGCCTTTCATGTCAGTCAGTCTTTTTGTCCATATCTGTATGTCAATGTAAGAGAAAGTAAGCATCGATGGCAAAAGAATTTGTGGAAAATTTGAAATCGTATAGCCTTTGCGCAGACCTAAACCTAATCGAAGACCCAGCATAGTAGCCTCTGCTCATGTACATTTCCAACAAACTTATTGTTACTCACAATACGGAGCGCTTTGCTACAAATCTAAAAAAGGAGGAAATATAAAATCTAAAATTAATCTAAATTGAAATCGCACGTTATCGGCTTTCCTAGTTAGCTTTTCACAAATTCTCATATAACTCAAGACGTATTACGCATTACTTCAAGATGGATGGTAGTTATATCAATCAATCCTCATTCAGCAGCTGTGGCATCAAGAGAAAGCACGACAACGAAACCGTAGAGCAGAGCAAGCGCCCTAAGAGAAGTGGGGATACGGTTTACTTTGCGAGTCGCTCGAATCTGCACAAAGATCGATCACTCGTCGGCAGACGCAATCTCTCCAAGCTGATAACTTTCTACTGCCGTCGGGTGTGATGATCAGATGCCAAGCCCGAAACAGCTGCACCATTTTGGAGAACACTTCAGAATTTTAGTTAATTTTTTGAGTTTTTCGCTAAAGAAATGTATCTGTACCGATCGAAGACATTTGTATATATATATATATATATATATATATATATATATCTCCATAAGACGCATATACTAGTAAGTTTTTAATACCATTCGACCATTGAAAATGGTCAAAAATACCAAGTTTGTGCAAATGTATGTAACAGGCAGAAGGAGGCGTGGCAGACCCCATAAAGTAAATATATTCTGACTCAAGATTTCTAGCGGAGTCCATTAAGCCATGTCCATCTATCCGTTTGAATGTCTGGATCTCAGCTATTACAAAGCTCAGCTATTACAAAAGCTAGTGAATCCAATTCACATGAAGGTTCCTGTATACCATGGCTGATCGAGCTTACTCAATTAAATTTTTGATGTCACGCACACCGCCACGCCAATCAATAATTTACGATTATTAGCAAATGTATTGAAGTTACAGCTTTCTGCTTTAGTATCTACATAGATGATTCCATTATAAATCTATTCCCAAATTAAAATTCGATTGGACAATAAACACAGAACTTATCCATGTTAACTTTTTCCATAGTTTCACTGGTTGCGCCTTCCCTGAATATGGTAACGTCATCATCGCAATGCTTTGTATCAGCCGTAGCGTGTGTAAAGCTGATTGCTAAGACATTTTCATAGATGGAGCTATCCACAGATAGATCTAATTTAAACAATAAGTGGCACATGAACTTTTGCAGAGTTTCTTGTTGGAAATAAAAGTGTGATAATTGGTATCGAAACTGGGCGAATGGTATCTGACTGTCGGGTGCGCTCGACTGTAGCTTTCCTAACTTGCTTATACCTAAACATGTTGATTATTTCAAGGGCAGCCCAGGCCACGACTGTAGCGTTTTAATATTTCTCTTATGTAGGAAAAGAGCTAGGACCAACTCTCTTAATCTTTTCCAACTATTCGCACTCTTTCCCGTTGTGTCTGCCTACAAAAAACTTACGAATCTTAACTAACACACTAGCTGGGATAATATACACCTTAAGCAAGGTAGGTTTATATCGGTCTGTTAGTGCCACGCCTAGCTTTAAGGTTAGGAAATAGTTATTTGATTAATATTAATATTAAGTTGAACACAATAGGAATCTATTAACAAAGTATTTCAGTTCGATTCCTTAAATCAAACTTAATATACCCTCTTGCCAGGCTTGTTTTAAGAGCCTTCAGGGTAGACAAAACATGTTAATAGACTCAATAATCGTCGAGCTTGCACACGCTGTAACTGCTTAACAGTCGATTGCGTTCGAGACCGACTCAAAATACCGAATTTGAAAACAAAAGTTCCCCATTGAACGATGGAAAAAGTGGAATCAAACTAGGCTCGATACGAAATCGAGTTCTCGCCATGGGCAGCGACGTCAGCTTCTCGTTAGCATCCGCGTTTGATTACAGTTAGCAGTTAGGTGATAACTGTGCTCTGTGCATATGTTTATGTGTGTGGGTGCGTGTTTCTATAGAACACAATGAAATCGGTCCAAACCCAAAGCCCAAAAAAAAACCCAAAAAAAGTATGAAACTGAACACAACGAAATCATTTCAAGTTCTCGATTATCCAACCGCATAAGGTCAAAGTAATTTGCGACTGATATCGCTGGATGGGATTACTCAATAGGTTCTTTTATACCTGCTCTCTGTGAGGTGGAAAAGGTGCAGGGGGTTAAAAAACAAAACGAAGCCGAGTTAAGACGAAAATATTCAATGATGTATTTAGAACTATACAAAAAAAACAAAAAAATACACTTTACATTGAGTCGAGTTGGATTAGATCGGAGCTAAGATTGTAGGCAGTAAGTAGGTAACAATATCGTATCGGATGACACTGGGCAGCGATTGAGGTTAGGTTGAGTGGTTGAGCACACTTAGCAACCCGCGGTCAGCTTCTCCCAGATGCCGCCGCGCTTCCAGCCATTGCCGCCGTTGTTCCAGCTGGAGCCACCGTTGTTCCAGCTGCCACCGCCGTTGTTCCAAGTAGAGCCACCATTGTTGTAGCTGGCACCACCGTTGTTCCAGCTGGAGCCGCCGGAGTAGCCGCTGGGTGCTCCGTACACGGGACTGGGCACGTGGCTGGCACCGCTGTTGTCCTCGTCCACAATTACCTTAATGGTCTTCACATATTCCTGCTGGAGCGGCGACTGGAAACGGACTGCGGGCTGTGGAGCGGGCACAGAGTAGGTAACTGGCGCGGGAGCTGGAGCAGGCAAAGAGTAGGTGATGGGAGCCGGAGCAGGAGGAGGCTGGACACGAACCACGGGCTGAGGAGCGGGCACGGAGTAGGTCACTGGAGCAGGGGCAGGTGCTGGCACGGAGTAGGTCACTGGAGCAGGAGCTGGCTGAACACGTACCACGGGCTGGGGAGCGGGCACCGAGTAAGTCACTGGAGCGGGAGCAGGAGCGGGTACGGAGTAGGTCACTGGAGCGGGAGCAGGAGCGGGAGCAGGAGCGGGCACGGAATAGGTAACTGGAGCTGGGGCAGGAGCGGGCAACGAGTAGGTGACGGGTGCTGGAGCCGGAGCGGGAGCGGTGTAGGTCACGGCAGGAGTCTGCACGGTCTGAACGGGAGCGGCAACTGCGCCCAAACTGGCATAGCTGCCAGAGCTGCCAGAGCTGCCGTAGCTGCTGGCGACGGAGTAGCCACCGTTGTAGCCGCCGCTGGAACGGGCATAGCTCTCGGGCTGCTGCTCAACCACCTTGATAACCTTGATCACCTGCTCGCCACCGCCATAGCCGCCGCCGAAGCTGCCACCTCCGTAGCTGCCACCGCCGTAGCTGCCTCCGCTGCTGTAGCCTCCGCTGCTGTAGCCTCCGCTGTAGCTGCCGCCGTTGCCGTAGCTATTGTAGACCGGGCGACTCTGTTGGGTGTAGTATCCCTGGTTGTATCCGCCGGAGTAGCCGCCGCTGCCGTATCCACTGCCGCCGTAGCTGCTGCCACCGCTACCGCTGCTGCCGAAGCCGCTGCCGAAGCCGTTGCCGCCGCCGCTGCCGCCGCCGCTGATGGCCTTCAGCAGAGCGAGTTTGGCACCAAGCAGAGCCTGGGCGGGGGCGCTGAGCGCCAAGAGGGCAACAACAACACAAGCAAAGATCTTCATCTCTCTCTCTTTCTCTCTTTGTAACTGTCTCTTTCTTCGGCTGGGTGGGGGCTTTGTGGGCGGAATGCGTGTGCTGCCGGATGGGGGGACTAAACTCAACTGATGTCCCCAAACGCCGCCACTCACAAATTTATAGGCCAACTCAGCAACCGGCGTCGCAGTCTATGTGTGTGTGCGTGTGTGTGTATGTAGTTCTAATAATACGAATCTTATGCTTACCGCTGGACCCGATCGACAACGGCAGCGACGCTAACGCTAACGCTAACAGCTCGTCAAGCTGTTTGCTTAATTCATAAAGAGTTACTTATGGGCCACACCAAAGCGCCAAAAACTAAGGCGCGTCCCCAGCCAACTGGCTAGCTACCCATTTGTCAGTCAGTATACCCCCCCCCCCGGCTCCATCTCTCAGTCTGTCCCACTGTCTCTCTGTCTGTCCGCCTCTCTGCCTGTCTGTCCGTCTGTCTGTTCGACAACTACTTAGCCAACGGTTCAGATGTTTTCTCACCTCTCTGGGCAAACAAACCCGGTGTGTGCCATCAGCCGTCAAAACGATTCGCAAGAAGCGCAGGTAATTCCCAAAAAAATCCCTACACTGCGAAAAATTAATAGTCGCTTGCAAAGGGAAAAACATTCGCTGCAAGTGCTTTTAATTGTTAACCAATTTTGCTTTTTTTTTGCCTGATACATTGGGAGAAATGGGCCAGCCCATAAATCGAAATGCAATAAATCGTTGGGAAATCAGAAATGGACTATAGAAATAAATAATCTCTGACATCAGCACGACAAATTAAGGGAAATATATAACGAGTATATTATATATTCTCATTGTATAAAGAGCGACTCGCAGAACATTACAAAAATCTCACTACACTGAAAAAATTTAATGCTATAAAAATTAAAAATTAGAAAATAAGAAAAATTAATATTTGGATACTACCCCAGAATATTGCAGTGTACGACATGCGTGCTGTTCCACTTTATGAGTATATGCAATATATGTGTTTTTAATAATATAAAAAGTTGCTATCAATTTGTATATCGGCATTTAATAAACTTCAAATGTAATAAAAGTGTTGTGAAAACAATGCCAACAATTTCGCACTCGATTAGGAACTTCCCTTGACCACAAAACGGCGTCAAATTTCGTCCAGTGTATAAACACACACACACAGTGATACATGTGCATGTATGTGGCACATGCCGGCTTTGCGCATCTCTCTATAGATCACCGCATGACATACACCATATATACCCGGCACATCATGGCATGAGTCTAGGCTCTATTCACATACGTATTTGTACTTGGGCTTGGATACTCGAATTGTCATTCATTAAGTCTTGAGATCTTGTGCATGACTACACGTAGCTACCGTCCACGGTTAGGTGGGTAATGCCTAGACGAATACGGGATGGGAATGAGATTATCGATGTGCTAACCGCGAGCGAGCGAATGCTGTGCAAATAGATCCCAAGTTAACTTGGCTAAACTTGACTAAACCAATGGCAAGTCGAGTCGAGTCTAGTCAGGTTGGAAACTTGTCGCCACGTCCGCATGGCAAACGGCGCGATCCATTTTGGAACTCACGCATGTTTACACAGCACACAAGTTCCACATTATGTTCCACTATGGCAAAACGTGTATGCAAATAGGCCCAAAGAATAAAGCCCATTTTTGATTTTTACAATAAATGCCGTCGGATATTTTCATAATTTTTTACGATCTGCAAAAGGTTTTTTTTTTCGCCCTTTTTTTTTTTTTTTTTTTTTTGACATCTGTAACAGATAGTCTAGATAAGTTTTGGCATAGCTAAACATGGTAATAGATTAGCCCAAAACGAAACAAAAGCCACTCAGGTGGGAGCGCCTAGTGACCCTGCATAAAGCTAGAACAAAGTGGAAAATATTCAGAATTTTAAAGAATTTGTATAGGCTTGAAGTCTGAGTGTGAGTGTGTTTAGCTCTTCTGGATGAATTGCGAAATTTACTATAGCTAAGGTAGCTATATATTCTTTACATCTGAAGCTACTACTAATTTAAAGTTTTACTTACTTAATACCCAGTGGGAATTTCGTTTAAACATCGTCGAAATCGACTATGAAACTTTCACGCTCGATAGTATGTACTATCGTTAGATTTTCGATATTTTCCTGAGAAATTGTCACGGCAAAAAGAGGGTTTTAACTTTTCTGTCCAAAGGAAACATATCATAAATGAGAATGATTTTTAAACCATGGATTTAAAAAAAATACATGGTCTATTGTGTTTGTCGAAATGTGCGTAACAGGCAGAAGGAGGCATCTGCGACCCCATAAAGTATATATATTCTTGCTCAGGATCACTAGCCGAGTCGATTAAGCCATGTCTGTCTGTCCGTATGTATGAACGCCTATATCTCAGAAACTAAAAAAGCTAGAGCCACCAAATTTGGTGACAACTCTTATGTGAATCATACGCTGTAAAATTTGCACTGCGCCCACTGCAAGCAAGCAAGCAGTGTTTTTTCCAATCAGTGTTTTTTTCCCACTGCTTGGACTGCTTGGCATCTAACTGAAAATAATATGTGTTGTTTATTATTTTTCTTTGAAACACACGTTTACCAATAACAGTTTTCTAAATCTGATTTTTTTCATAACCTTGAAACATCCATGGTCTTATACAGTCAACACTTGACTGTAGCCGTTCTTACTTGTTTTAGTTTAAGAAACAATTTATTTTAAAGGTCTGAAGAACTTACAAATTTACAATAGAAAATGGGTATAAATACCGCAAATATTGACAAAGAGCTAACTATCATGTATAATATTATGTGCTATCGCTCAACTCGCATAACTATCGCATCAGCTTTGCTGCGGCTGTACCTCAATCAACTCGCTTCGCTTTGGTGGTTTTGTCATTTGCTGAACTTGGCAAATACGAAAACACAGCTAATTTACACATTTCCCTTCCCGATTTCAGGTTTCTTCATCGTCTTCTTCGTCGTCGCCATCGTCCAGAGACTGCACTCAATTTGTACCCAACTGGCATACAACATTCTTGGGCCACTGGCAGTGGGTTCGTGTTGGGTTCGTTTCGAGCTCGTATTGGGCTTGGGCTTGGGATTAGGTTGAGGCTGCGGCTTAGGCAGTGGTTATGCCATTTTGGCACCTCATTACCATTTGGCTATCGTGAGTTAAGTGAATGTGTCCACAGCGTACGCCCGTGTTTGCTACCTCCCCCTCCCCAGGCAACTCGCCTACACCTACTCTCCATTTCATTGCTGCCCACCCCAGCACCTCCCCTACTTGTTTTCCCCTCCTCTTCTGATCTACACTTTGCGAAGGTTAACGCATTGTGACACATCTTGTGTTGAGTGTTGTTGGCTCAGCGGTTTGGTAATACTTAACAAAATTCCACTGTGCGAATAGCCGAAATAAGTATCAACAAATCAGTGAGATCTATAAGATCTCATTGTTTATTTTTAGTCACGCTAGAATTGAGTTTCAAGCCAAAGATGCTACCTACTGAGAACTGAAAAAAGGGAGAAAAGTTCCCCATTTGGTATTAATTTTTGCATACATTTTAGGTATAGATTTTCCCACGAGTTTAATATTTGGGATTTTTTTATCTAAGCAAATAATCTGCATGCGTTGCCACTTTGCATAAATTTTGCCCTAAAAATTAGGGATAAAATTCCCTTTGGGATTGGGAACTTAACAGCTGTGCTGCATGCGCAACTAATTGGCGCGGATTTGAGTATAAAATTCAGGAATACAATTTAAGCATAAAATATAGGCATAAAAGTTTTTAAGAGGACCGCGAAGTACGTAACTATGCTGCACAAGCTTGCGCATCTCAAAGATTTAGACCCTAAATTTTGGCATAAATTTTGTGTATTATTTAGACACGAATTTTAACATTATTCGTTTTTGTTTTAACACCTTTAAAATAATTTGAATTCTTTTCTGCTACTAATATTACATAATTTATATTCTTATTCAATTGATACAAAAAAAAATCATTGAGGAAATTTATGTTTACTCGAATCGTTGTTTGGCTACAGCCTGCACTGTGGTTAGCACCAACCGCCAGCGCCCAAGGCAGCGGGTCCACCGAAGCCCAGTCCAAAGCCACCGCCGGCACCATAGCCAGCACCAAAGCCATATGAGACAGGCAACGGAGCACCAATGCCACCAAGGCCGGCACCACCAAGGCCAGCACCACCAATGCCGCCCACATAGCCAGCGCCTCCGGCTATAACGGGCGTGGCCACCGACGTGACCACCGGCGTGACGACAGCAGATGTAGAAATGGCAGGTGCAGCGCCCACAAAGCCGCCAGTGGAATAGCCACCACCGTAGCTAGCTCCATAGCCGCCTCCATAGCCACCAGCATAGCCTCCGCCAGATGGCAGCACTGAGACCTTGATTACCTTGACCACGTTCTCATTGCCATAGCCATAGCCTGATCCGTAGCCCGCTCCATAGCCGCCGCCATAGCCTCCGCCATAACCACCGCCATAACCGCCGCCATAGCCGGCGCTATAAGGATAGGCGCCACCATACCCACCACCGATGCCGCCAGTTGCTCCGCCTATCACCAGGCCCAACTTGCCAAACGTCGCCTCACCCGGCGCTGCCAGCACTACCAAAAAAACGACAGGCAGAATTCCAGCAAAGATCTTCATGATGTGTGTACTATATGTAGCGAAAGTTATCCAAATTCGATTTTCTGGCTATTATTCAGGCTATTTTGTAGCTGTTCTCGTTGTCGCTTCACCTGCTGCCCGCTGACTGTTGAACTCCATTGACCACCAGCGAGTTTTTATACTTAACTTCTCTCGGGGCACACACAATGCAGGCCGATTGTTCTGTCCATAGAGCGCCCATTTGCCCATTCCCCTCCCCTCTGTCGATTTGTCAACGTGTGAATTACCTAGATGAGCAACCAACTTGGCCAAGAAACCTCAGTACCCAAGCGAAAAGCACACAAAACGATGTCAAAATCAATTTGTTCACTTGTGGCCTACGAGCTTAGAACTTCCCAAGCCGTACCCCAAACCGGAACACCGACCTCGGAGAATATGTCAATTGTAATTGTGAATGACCGTTAAAGGGAATTAACACTTTCCATTTCAATAGAGGAAGCGCCCAGCAGCGAAGGAACAATACCATCGCCACGATAAGCGATCAGTTAGATGAGGCTTAGAGGCTGATCAGCTGTTGATCTTGATCGTTTGTCCAATCCCCATATGCAACTGCAAACAGCGATCGCTTTGTTTCTCTGAATACAAATCCGTGTGTTCCATTAGTTGTGGTAAATATATGTAGATTATCAATTGACAATATGATCTTTTAACAAGATCTTTCATACGATTTTTCAATTATCATTCTCGAGATCCTTGTAGGATTTTGATGTTTGGTATATCCTATTTATTCGATAAACTTTTTAAAAATTTACGAATTTTCGTCTGATTCCCGATATAAATTCAGACCCATCTCCATCTGTAGATGTAGCTTTTAAGTTACATTATATTATCAAGAAATCTTTAACCAGACAATATTCATAACATAGGCTCAGATCCTTGACTCTTTACTTCTCACGCATATAACACTAGATGACCTTATCACCTCATGACTTCAGTAGGCTTGTCGTTTTCCAACCAGAAACAGTAGTCAAGTACGTAATTTCCAACAAATATTATTAAATACTTTGTGGCTTTCTTTTGGCAACCTTTTCAAGCTAAATTTAAAATTCGGACGTGTAAATTATCGATGTTTAAGAGAAAGACATGAAAAAACGCCTCAGACGATCGAAGAAAGGCAGCAACCTTAGCTGCGACTACGATAATGAAAACAGCAACAATAGCAAGGAAAACAACATTAATAACAACAACAGCAACAATGATAACAACAACGATGATAACGAGAAAACCAGCAACAATAACAACAACAACAACAATAAAAACTGCAACAGCAACAAGAACAACATTGATTATTATAATATTAATCAAATTTGCAGAGATCCGGTTGCCAGCGATAGCAAGAGTATGCTGAAGCCGGTGCAGATCTTCGGCCTGGTGTCCCGCGATCGGCCCTGGCCACGTAAGCAACGCAGCCGCGTCTACTACAGCACCGATCTGGATAAGACGGCGCTGATCAGTAACTTTGAGAAGCGCGGCTGGCAGAAAGTGCCCGCCTTTGATGGGGAGTGGAACCTGTATTGGGCTGGTGCGCAGAATTGTCGCTATATCTTTGGTGTCGATCATCCCTATCGCATGCGATCCGATCAGTGAGTAATCGCACGGCATGCAATCGATACAGATCGTCATCAATATCGATCAATATCCTTTTCCCTTCTCTCGTTTAGAATAATCAACCATTTTCCCAATTCCCTGGAACTGTCGCGTAAAGATCGGTTAGTGAAGAATATCAAGCGGTACCGCAAAGATTTAGAGCGAAAGGGTAGCGCACTGGCCGAAACGTTGCCGGTGGATACAAAACTGGGCGTTGGCGGCACACGCTATATGCACCTGGACATCATACCGATGACCTTTGTGCTGCCCTCCGATTACAATCTGTTCGTAGAGCATTTTAAGAAGAATCCGGCAAGTACATGGATTGTTAAGCCATCGGATAAGTCTCAAGGCGTGGGCATTTATCTGATCAATGAATTATCCAAGCTGAAGAGATTCGCCTACGATGAGCGCACCATATATCCGCATTACCATCGCGACACCTTTGTTGTATCCAAGTATATTGATAATCCGCTGCTAATTGGCGGCAAGAAGTTTGATTTAAGACTTTTCGTATTGGTCACCTCGTACAGCCCGATCAAGGCGTATCTGTACAACGAGGGATTCTGTCGTTTTTGTACCCAGCGATACGATCAGACAGAGCTCGATAATGTATTTATGCATCTCACCAATGTGAGCATACAGAAGAATAATGTAAGCTACACTCGAAATAGGTTCGATCAAATAATACTATGTATATATATTTATATACTGCAGAAGGAGTTCAATACCATACACGGCTGCAAATGGTCCATACAGAATCTGTGGCTCTATCTGGACAGCATTCGGGGCGAAGGCGTGTCCGAGCGGCTCTCGCGGCGCATTAATGAAACTATCAGGCATTCTCTGGACGCTGTGGCGCCAGTAATTGCCAACGATCGACACTGCTTCGAGGTCTACGGCTACGACATCATTATCGATAACAACCTGAAACCGTGGCTTATCGAAATCAACACATCGCCATCGATACACTCGACCACCAAGAACGATTGCACGCTGAAGACGCGATTGCTGGATAATGTGCTGGATGTGGTGCTGCCGCCGTCCGGAATGCCAAAGTGAGTTGGGCAGTGAGAGTGCACTGAGAGAAAGTGTCGAGAGATTTCCAATCGAATTGGGCTACAGGGGCCTAATGGGCTTTATATTTAATATATTCCTCTCACTGACTCAATTTCTTAACCAACGCACAATTCCCTTTGCCTATTCTAACAGTTCTACTGTTTGCTTTTTCCACACAGTGATCGATGGGACAAGACACCTAGCAAGGAGGCTCTGAAGAACTTCACCCTGCTGACACCCGTCATGCTACCCAAGACTGAAAAGTGCTCCCAGCAACAATCGTCGGGCGATGCTGCTACTGCCGCCGAGGAACCAACCATACCACCGCCCCCAGTCCCGATAACAGTGGTCAAGCGTTTGTTGGCCAAGGCCATACCAGTTCTTTGTCCATCCACCACCATGCCGCCCAAGCCGAAAAAGAAGTCAACGCTAACCAGAAAGAAAAAACGCAGATCTGCAAGTGTTTCGAAAAAAATTCCAAGTGACAGATTGTGATCAGATCTGCATATGTTTATATATGTATATCTATATATATATATATACATATATATATATATATATATCGTATTCCAGCTGGTTTCCAGGTACACATCTTGTGTATCATACTTACCTGGAAAAGGTACTTGGATACACAATCTGTGTATCTAACTGCAGAATGTGTCCGCTAAATCCAATCCACCCAGTTATTTAGGCCCTCGGGTAAGTAATTCCCCCACACCCCACTAGAAATTGAATTCTACAACGACTTCTCTGTCTCTCTATCTCTCCCCTCATAACGCTCATAGTGGAGATTCAAAAACAATAACAATTACAAGCAGCTTTTACTTTTCGTTAATTTGTTCATATAAAAAAAATTAGGAAAAGAAAAACAAACCAAAGACCCCAAAGTTTTTCGATTGTTAATTTACGCAACTTTTTTGAATTCTTGGAACAGAAAACACACAATGAATTTCATTGATTTAGATATGGAAACTTAATTATTTAATTCGCAACATAATTTTGCAATTTATAAAAAAATACAAATTAATACACAGAATATTACAATATAATATATATAGATAATCGGGCACATGTGTATGTGTGTGCCATATGTATGTATATGTATGTACGATCCTAATCTGAAGTCGCGTCTTGATAAGCTCCCAGCTTGTAACTTTAATTCAAACTTAGATGTTCTATTCGTAAGTTTAGCTCTTAATACAAAACGATTGTTAAAAAAAAATAATTATTATGGATTTTTAAGATTTCCCCTTTTGTTTTCACTTTTTCTCACAAGAAAATGATGACTGACTGCGACTGCTTTAAAGCTATGCCAAAAAATTATATTATCGCTTAGATTAGGTTTGCATATGTTATAAATATATGGTATGTTGGTCCTAAAGATACGTTTATGTAAAAGAATACGCATAGTATTTAGGTAAATAGTAAGTATATAGTATGTTATAAATCTGCGCTTTATGTACAGCATTTATGAATTTGGCTTACAGTAAGAAATGCTCAAATTAAGTTGCTTGTTGTGTTTTCTATCAACTTTTTGTTGTGTTGTGTTTTACAATAAAAATGAAACGTTTTGCTTTTCTTTTCTTTCCTAATATAATCGTTTGAGACAACCGTTTCGTTGTTTTTGCTCTCAGGTCTAAAGTACAAGTAGTATATATGGGTGTGTGTGTGTGTGCGTGGATATATAATTGAGTGTGTGAATATGTGTGTGTGTGTGTGTATGTGTGTGTGTGTGTGTGTGTGTGTGTGTGTGTGTGTGTGTGTGTGTGTGTGTGTGTGTGTGTGTGTGTGTGTGTGTGCGTGTGTGTGTGTGTGTGTGTGTGTGTGTGTGTGTGTGTGTGTGTGTGTGTGTGTGTGACTTAAACACACATTACTTTTGTTTTTTGCTTTCCAGTTAAATTAACATTTTTTCTTGGGCTTTACATGGAATACTTTCATTTAGCTTAATTTAATTTTTATGAACTTAACTTAGCTTTTGTTTGAGTGTGTGTGTGTGTGTGTTGGTGTGTGAGTGGGTGCACTTGGCCCCTTGTCAAATGTATTCAAAATGTTTTGTTTTGTGTATATTAAAACGTAAATAATCCAATGGAAATTGCTTTTTGCCGACTGCTTACGCCGCACGAGCGTCGTCCTTCTCGCAATCGCAATCGCGCTCAGCACTCGGTGGCATAGTAGAAGACATCGACCTCGCTTAGCTCCGAGTGCAGGCGGCGACTGTGCGACTGTCCCTCGATAAGGACGTCGCGTGTTGCGCGCGCATGCGCCAGCACCTATAGTCACACCTTGGACGCATGCGGCTGTGCACCCGCGGCTACGCTGCCGTACTGCGACTGCGCCTTCTGCACCGTCTGATATGTGGGCTGCTGCTGCTGGGGCATGCCAGTCTGCTCGCGTATGGTCACCTGTGTGACAAATGGACCGCGACTGCGTGCGCTGCTGTTGAGCGATGCCGGCGAGAAGCCATTGAGGGCCGCCGCCTTCCAGTGCGGCTGTGCGGCTACGTTGACACTAATCGGCGACGCCGATGCGTTGCCATTATGCAGGCCATGCCCCAATGTGTGACCATGGCTCTGGGCATGGTTGTGGTTGTGGTTGTGATTGTGGCCATGGCTGTGCTTAATGCTGCCCACGCGCTGCTGCTGCACTGTTTCGTATTCGTAGTAACTGCTCAACGGACGCAGCATGCCGTTCTGCTGCTGCTGCTGTTGGTGTGCTGCCACAGTTGCTGCAGAGGGGGGCAGTGGCAGAGGGGGCTGTTGCTGCTGTTGGCTCGAAGATGAATGCATGCTGACGTCCTGGGAACGGGCGCTGCGCTGCGAATGGTAATGCTGATGGCGTCGACTGCAAAGGCCAAGAAAGCATATAGTACAAATGAGTGTGTGTGTATGAGAGAGTGAGTATATGTGGGAGTGTTCTGAGAGTGTGTGTGTGAGTGTGTAATAAGCCCAACTAAATACCCACAATAAATACGTTTATATTTAATCTACTCATAATACCAACTACACCATAAATAACGCATAGCATAAGAGCAAGCGCTGTGTGTGTGTGTGTGTATGTGAGTGTGTGCGTGTTACCTTTCGGCCTCGACCTTGATGCGCTGCCTAATCACCTGCTGTCGCATGCACTCGAGCGTCGACTCGGAGAGCGTCTCTTGCTCGACGACGCAGCCTTCCTCATCGCTGTCGTTTGCCAAGCACATTTCCAGTGTTGGTAAATGCGCAATGCATGAAGTCGTGTTGTTGTGTCGTGTGAGTAGTGTGTGTGTGTTTGTGAACAAGTTAGAGAGATACAAACATATGATGCATACACAGATTAGAAAGAGAAAGAAATATGAGACACAGTGACGGGTTAATATGATGAAACAAAATGATAAAACCAAAAGAAAATAAAATATAACACAGCCATATAATGTAGAACCCTGATGGGCCTAAACAAGTCAAACTATATATTCAGTTGGAGATCTATCTGCTTAAATTTTGTTTAATAAAAATGCGAATTCATTGTATAATCTTCTAAAAAATACTTTGTGTTTTGATGGCCAAACAGTAATCTAAAATCTCAACTTAATAAAAATACTTATGCTTTATGCAGCTCAAGACCCTAAAAATAAAACAACTCTATAATAAATAATGATTATAGAATGCCCAAGCAGTGATCTCTGTTATAAAACAATTTATAAAATGATATTATTCAGATAATTACAATAATATCCAAAAACCTCAAAAATCTGCAATATTACATACCTAATTTATTTTAAATAATCTTTTAATCTAAAGTCGAGACCTGATAAGCCCCTTTTACTTAACGTCAAACCTAATCAGTGATCCCTTTCGTAAAGCGATCTTCGAAGTGATCTCTTCTGAATAATTGCATTAATATCAAAAAATTTCACTATAAAAATTACAATTATGCCCAACCAATTTCAAAACTATTTATCAGTTAGATCTCTTTCTAATCAAGTTTTACAACAATTCGAGCTCACGTTGAGAACAGTTTCTATACCCAATGTTAGTTCACAGTGTTAACCAGCACCTCTTAGAATTAGATTTTATATATACAAATGTGAGTAGTGTGTGGGCGTTGTATGTATGTTGCATGGATATGTATATGCATGTGCGTGTGCGTGTGAAGAATTGATGTAAGCCGCCTCTCACCTAATTTGGTGCTGATGCAGATCTTCGTAGTTCGCATAATGCTGATAGCGATGATTGAATATGTCATTCTGATGGATTCCACCGTTAAGCGTACCCCCTCCTCCTCCTCCGCCACCGCTGCCACCTCCGTTGAGCTGCTGTCCAGCTGTGCCGACACCGCCGACGCCAGTTGCATTGGGAGCTGGCAGTGGTGGAGGCGGTTGATAAGCAGGCGGTTTGCCATTGCGATCCAACGCGGCCAAAGCGGCAGCAGGAATCTGTTGTTGTTGGTGCTGTTGGAGCTGCTGTTGCTGCTGCTGTTGTTGCTGCTGGTGCTGCGCCGCCGATGCTGCCTGTGTGGAAGAGACCACCGACGATATGGCATAGCTATCGACTGGCACTACACCATCCTTGCGGTTCTTGCCAAACCGAAACATGTGCCCAATGCCCCGCAATATGCTCGGCTTCTTGGCGCGCGACTTGCTGCCATGTTTGCCATCATTCAGCGAACTTTGAAAGGGTCCATTGCGCTGCGAAGCGAAGCCGCCCTCGTGGTCACCCTCCTCCAGCAGCCATGTCTTGCGCGGTTCTACAGAGAGTTGTTGATTAGATGAATCTATAGAGACGTCTGCTGCACTTACTGTTTGCATCCGGTTCACTGACTACGGCCGCACGCAGGCTATCCTCACGTCCGCGACCACGTGGCGCACGCAACGCATGATGCGCACGCGGCTCATCGGACATCTGCAGCTCCTGCACCATGGTCTGCAGCGATTCCAGCGACGATGACTTCTTCATGCCCAGCGATGGTCCCAGATCACCCAATTGATCCCGTGCCTCTGCCTCGGCGGCGAGCAGTTGCTGCTGCTGCTGCTCGCGCTGCTCAATGTGCGAACTCGTCTTGGCGTGCTTGTAGCCAGCCGCAGCAGCTGCCATCTGCGCATTGGCACTGGCAATGCGCGCCGTCAGCGACTCAATGGAACCACCATAAACGGCCGACTTCGTGAGCTGAATGCGACGTTCGCGTTCGCGTTCCTCGCGCAGCTTCTTATTACGCTGATAAGTGCCCGTTTCGCGTGCATCGAGCGCCGCATGATGCTTTTCCGAGATGCTGCGACGTCCGAGAGCATCGCGCGAAAAATGCTCCACACCCGAATTGTTTGTCTCCAGACTCAGCTGCGATGAGTAGGTGGCATCGAAATTACTACCCACTGGCGGTGTGGCCACACCAACTTGTCCCATGCCAGCGCTGGCTTGCGATATGTTCGCGCTGCTCGTGTTGCAGTGTTGACCATCGTGTCCTCGCACCGGCAAAGTGCTACAATGAGAGAGAGAGAGAGAGAGAGAGAAAAGGAAAGACAAGTTTTAGTCTGGGGATTGAGTTGAGGGTGGCCTTTGCACTTACGGCGACATGGGTTCCGCATCGTCCTCGATAAGCAGCGCCGTGTTGCCGTGCCCGTTGAGCAGATGCAGCTGCGCCGGCGACCAGTTGTCATTGGTGGCCATGTAGTAGCTCTCGTTGCGCAGGGCCGCATTGTTCCCATCCAGCGGTGGTGGTGGCAGTCGACGTTGTTGCGATTGCGCCAGCGACTGCGACGCTTGCGACTGTTGCTGCTGCTGATGTGTTGACTGCGCTGAGTTTGAAGAGCAAATGCCTCCGGTTAGACGATCCAAAACGGGATTGCTCCATCTGAAAGAACAGAAAAGATTAATATAATATATTTGAATTAGTAAACCATTCTTAAACCGCTTCATTTAAAAAAAAAAAACTACCTTTAAATCGCAGGCTAAGCAAATTGGATTATAGAATAGGGTTTAACAGAATTTTTAGTAACTGAACCATCCCGAACCGTTTCACCCGCACAATATTAATCTTTCCAAACACAATATTTGGAAATCCTTTTTCAAGTAAACAACTTTTAAACCGGTTCATTTTGAGTCATAAACAGAGCACAAGTTAAATATAACAAAACGAAAGAAAAGTATTGAAATTAAGTTCCAAGAATCACTTAGTCTATGCTTTACCAGCTTTCTGAACCGTTTCGTTATCATCAAGCACAAGCCAAATATTGTCTCCCACGAGCAGGTTCCACTCCAATTACACTCTACTCCCTTCTGCACAATTCATATCTTCCCGTGTCGAGTTGTCAATACAAAACTAGCATGTTTTTTATCAGGTTAACAGCTCTTGAACCGGTTAATTTTTTGCCATATTCAAAACCGTAAGAAAAGTAATACAATTGAGATGCCCTACAAAGTACACAAAGACTTCACATGTTTCTTAACTTTTCGAGCCCAGTAGTCGGTAAAATATTATTAGGTGAACAACTTATGAGCCCGTACATTTAGAGTCGCTTGAGAAAAGTAATGAAGTGAGTTCCGAAGAACACTAAGTCTATGTTCTATCCACAAATTGACATCGATTACGTTCCACAACATGCCACCCCCACCACAACTAATTTACCTATTCATGTCGCTGCCGGCACTGACGGGTCCATTCCCACTGCTACGTGGTTCACGCTTCTCCGGACTCAGGTAGATGACCGTGGCGCCAGAGTTGTCGCTGGCATTGGAGCTGCTGTTGTTGTTGTTGCTATTGATGTTGTTGTTGTGGCTGTTACTATTGTTACTATTGTTGCTGCCACTGCCACTGCTATTGCTATGGCTATGGCTTTGGCTATGGCTGTGCTCCAAAATGTCACTGGAACTAGCGGATCGCAGAATTTTGCGTCCAACTAGAAGGGTTATGGTGCCGGGATGCTTGCCGGGATTATTGACCATAGCGCGACGCAGCGTCTCCATGGCCTCCGCATTGTTCTGGCCCCGGAGCGAGACTCCGTTGACACTCAACAGCTGATCGTTCATACGCAGGCGTCCGTCACGCGATGCGGCTCCACCATGGATGACATTCTTCACAAAGATGCCCAGGTCGCCGTCGTGCTTCATGCTGTTGCTGTTGCCGCTAGCCGTTGAGGCGTTCAGATTTGAGCATGTCTTGCCCTTCACACTGACCCCCAGGCCGGCCTTCTCCGTGTCGTGGACGGGTATGTGCAGCGTCAGCTCCTCTCGCGAATGCCAGCTGCTGCTGCTAGGCGGCAGACTATCCTGTGGGTGCAAAAGAGAAGGTATTAGGGATAGATTCAATTGGTTTCAATCCCACTTTGTCACTTACATTGGAGGCTGCCGATTCGCTGCCCGCATCGATAAAGTGCTGAGATTCATTGAGCTGCGCCTGCTGCTGATGCTGCTTAAAGAGCGAGCGGGCACTACTCGATTTCTGCATAGGAATGGGAGCAGAACTGGTAACAGGCGCTGGCGCCTGGGCAGGGGCTGCAGCTGGTGCCACCACCTTCTCCATGGGTTCAACCTACAAAGAGAGAGAGAAAGAGAGTTAGTCAAAAGAGTAACCAAGAAGCGTGCGTGCGCATTGAGCTTACCCTGACAGCAACCTCGGCCAGTTCCTGTTGGCGTGATACTACAATTCGTACCGTGGCGCCCGCGGGCATACCACGCAATATGGCCACCACGTCAGTTTGCGTCTTGCCGGTCATGGGCGTGCCGTCGACCTCAAGCAGACGATCACCGGGCTTGAGGCGTCCATCCTCGATGGCTGCGCCACGTGGCAATATGTTCTTAATGTAGATGGGGCATTGTCCGCCTGCGGGGTTATCGCGTGTCGTCACCGAGAAGCCCAGGCCGTTGGGCCCCTTCTTCAGCAATATTTCGATTTTGCGTCCCAGCTTGCGTGTGTTGGCCACCTGCAGCGAGGTGCCCACGGGCGCAGCGTGTGGCTTGCGGATGGGCGACACTGTGGCCACCTCGACCATTTCGGGCACCTTGGAACCGCGTTGTTGCTGCACTTGCCTACGCTGCTGGTCTCCACGCAGCACCCGCACCCGCAGCTCCGAAGACTCCAGCGCACGACGCAATTGCTCCTGCACCTGTGACTCACTCAGCCCGATCAGCTTGATGCCATTGATCTCGAGTATGCGATCCTCAACCAGCAAGCGGCCACGTTCTGCTCGACTGCCCGGCTCGACGTGCTGCACCAGCAACCCGCCGCCGTGCTCCTTGTCCGGCATGGCCATCAGACCCAGCGGACTGCCGTACTCATTGATAATCAGCAGCATTTCGCCATCCTTCTCTCGTATGGACTCATAAGCCTGGCCTAGCGGCTCCTTGCGTTTGCTCTCGCGCGGCAGGGATTTGCTCGAGTAGGCGCTGTTCGGCAGCGATGTGGGCATTGCCGGTGGCTGCTGCAGCTTCTCGGCAGCCTCCATCCACTTGTAGCCATTGCCATCGCCCAGAAACTGCATCGATAGCCTGCCGGATCGTGCGAACGGTTGATGAGTTCCGCCTGCTCCCGCGCTGCCGCCATGCGCTGTCATCTGCTGCTGCTGTTGCTGCAGTTGCTCTTTGAGCTGCGCCCCAGCATCATCCTCTTCCTCCCATTGCGGCGACAACTGCCCGCCAGCCTTGTCCAGCAGCAGCCTCTCCGGTGAATCTCCGCTAGCATAGTGCGGCGCTGCCGCTGACCAACGTTTGTTGCTACCCTCCGCCTTGAGCGACGCCAGCAGATTGGGATCGCTGCTGCGACGTACCATGAGGCCAACACCCAAGCCGGCCAGCGGGCCAGATGTGGTGCTAGTCACCTCGATGTGTGGCGTGGAGACATCGCGTGTCGGCGCCTCTGTGTTGGTTGGATCCCGAAAGATATCCGGCGAACCGGTGCCCACCGATGAGCTGCCCGAAGCGCCATCTCCGCCGCCCTGTGGCACACCCGGATCGGGTCCAGAGTCCTCAAAGTGTGCAAGTATCTGCTCGCGATCGTCGGCTACGTCGCGTACAAAGTCATCGGGATCGAGTATGCCCGACTGTGTCTGCAGATGGTGTACGGCCACCCAGGAGCCTGCTTCCTGCAAATCAAAGAAGAGAAAGATGGAATTTTAGTGCACGTAGAATTAAATAAACGATACAGTATTCTAAAGGATAAGTTCATCTGCGAACTAGTTCATTTAAAACAAGTAAAGTAAGCTACAGTCGAGCGCACCCGAGAGAATGATACTATTCTCCCAGTTTCGAAACAAATTATCACACATTTAATTCCATCAAAAAAACTCTGCACAAGTTCATCTGCCACCTATTGTTTACATTAGATCTATCTTTGAATAGCGCCATCTACATGTGAAAACGGCATAGCTTTATAAACGCTACGGCTGAAACGAAGCATCATGACGATGACGTCACGTTATGCTGCAATGGCGCAAGCAGTTTAACTATGAAAAACGTTACTCATGGAAAAACGTTGAGTTAAATAACTTTTATGTTTATTATCCGATCGGATTGTTATTTGAAGAATAGCTTTATATTACAATTATCTATGTTTCTACCAAAGCAGAAATCTGTATCTTCAATATTTATCCTGATAATCGTAAATTATCGAATTGCGGGGGCGGTGGGCGTGGCATCAGAAATTGAAAATAAACTCTATCTACCTATAGTATACAGGAACCTTCATGTGAGTTTTGGTGTCTCTAGCTTTAATAATATCTGAGAGCTAGACCTTCAAACGGACAGACGAGGAAATGACTCAATCGACTCGGCTTGTGATCCTGAGCAAGAATTTATATACTTTGTGGGGTCTGCCACGCCTCCTTTTGCCTGTTACATACATTTGCACAAACTTAGTATTCCATTCTTGACCATTTTCAATGGTCAAATGGTATAATAATATCGAAATGGGTAAAACCCAAACTCTGTTTAAAGTTAGTGGGTCAATATAGAAAACATATCTACTTAGCAGCTTGTTCATGTATGAACTAGTTATTGTTTAGTGATAAAACGTGGCTGTTCATTGAACTAGTTTAAAATTCTAATCGGTATAGTACAAAAGGAGTTTATTTTGAGGTTATAAGAAATATTTCGAAGCAGTTCACAAAAGATATTCTAATGAATCTTATGGGTACTAGAAACGGTTGCAGTCAATTAGTTTCAACTAGTACGAATGCAATTTCTAAGGACAAAAAAATTTATGCATTTAATTTTGGAACTAGTTCATTTCAAAGATTATAGATTTTTATCTAATATTAGTTGTTTCCTTTGGCTGCTCAAAAAATTGCTTAACATTTATTTGAAATGTTCAAATTTGAACCTGCTATGGAACTAGTTCTTTTATTAGTTATTTTAAATAACAGAAATCTTATTGTAAAAGCGCCAAAAGAAAAGTGTTTTTTTGAACTGCTTTAAATGCTATTACAAAATACAAATATTTTCCGGAGAACTCCACTAGTTCCACCCTATGCCTCCCCATTAAAACATACAACAAGTTAAGCTTGGCTTTACCTATAACGTTGCAAGCAAGACAATTACTTTCTCTGGTTAGCTACAGTGCGGAAGTTTTGCACAAAAGACGCGCGATCCCAAGAAAAAGCACGTCGAAAAGGCTGTTTCGCGCAACGCGCTCTCTGTAACTCTTCCGGACCTAAAAACAATTGCCTAATTGGTCGTGTGTATCATCGCTGGCGAAGCATGGGAAACCATTAGGAGTTGACTTAATCAATGAGTCGATGAGACGAAAAGTTAAGCGAAAAAGCCGAAAAGCAGAAAAAGAAGCGTAGAGAAGTGGAAGAAACGACCTCCTCTCAAAAAAAAAAAAAAAAAAAAAAAAAAAAAACTAAACTGCATTGGACAATGCGAACGACGACGACGAATTGAGCGAGGCAGCGTTGTTGTTGGCATTCCATTAAATTCCACCGCACACATGCCAAATGCCGAAAACTGGCCAACAAAAACAACATAAACAAGTATGGAAAGCTACAGTCGAGCGCGCCCGACCGTAAGATACCATTCGACCAACTTCGTAATTGCATTAACTAGTACTAACTCGCTCTCACACACACATAGACACACTGACACACACAAAGGCTAAAACGATGCATGACGATATGCTGACATGACGCGGGCAACGGAACTATGAAAAACGTTTTCTTTAATAACTTCTGTATTTATTTCCTTAATATTCGTAAATTATCGATTTGCGTGGGCGGTGGGCGTGGCACTTCAAATTTGAAATTAAAACTGCGTATGGTATACAGAAACCATCATGTCAATTTAGGTGTCTCTAGCTTTTGTAAAAGCTGAGATCTCGACGTTCATACAGACAGACGTACATGGCTCAATCGACTCAGCTAGTGATCCCGAGTCAGAATATATATACTTTATGGGATCTGCCATGTCTCTTTATGCCTGTTACATACTTTTTCACAAACTTAGTATACCATTTTTGACCATTTTCAATAGTCGAATGCTATAAAAACGACAGCAATAGCAGCAACAACAACAACAATTGCATCATGGCCCAAAACCAGTCGCAGAATCAACGGAGCGTGCGCTTCGCTCCCTAAACTGAGCCGAACTGGAGAACTGGAACGTCAACTTGGCGCAACAATTTGGAAGGTCGTTTTCTAGTTTTCGTTTTTTTCTAACCACTTCCCCTCTCACTCACTCCCTCTTATCATTCTGTCTGTTTCGATTTGACCAAAGCGCATTTTTATTGTTCTTTGTTGTTGTTGCATGCTCTTGGATTCATGGGTCTTAGCGCGTGGTTTGACTCCGTTGATTTTCAATTGATATTTCTTTTGTTTAGAGAGATTTGTGTTGGGCATGCAATTTATACTACATGTATACTTATATACTAACATAGATAATATATATAGTATATTTATGTTGAACAACACAATTATGTCATAAAATTCGAATAGCTTTTGTAAAAATAATAATAAAAACTAAACTTAAACTTGACTATTTGTTTAATTAACGAGGACGGAGGGGGCGTGGTTAAAATCTAAAACAAACTTGATCACAAAACAGAGCGTCACCAAATTTGGCAGTCGTAGCTCTTCCAATAGCTAAGATCTAGGTTTTTATACGGATGGACAGACAGACTAACGGACGGACATGTTTTTATCAACTCGACTGTTGATGCTGATCCTAATCAGGAATATAAATACATTGTGGAATTGGAAAAGCATCTTTCTGCCTTTGCATTTGCAAAAACTTAAAATACCCTTCTACTTTACGAAAAGTGGGTATAAAAAGCGTAAAATACTTAGATATGTTTTCAAAATCTATACCACACTTATATAAAAAATACAATAATATATTATCTAGAGTATTTTTAGACCATGGATTTTAAAAAAGTACATGGTAGATTGGGTTTGTCGAAATGTGCAAAACAGGCAGAAAATTCTTGCTCAGGATCACTAGCCGAGTCTATTGAGCCCTGTCTGTCTGTCCGTCTGTATGAATGCTTATATCTCAAAAACTAAAAAAGCTAAAGCCACCAAATTTAGTGACAACACTCATGTGGGTCATACGCTGTTAAATTTGTATCAAAATTTGGGCCACGCCTACTTCCACGCCCGCAAATTGATAATTATTATAGCAAGCGCAATAATAAAGCTACAGCATTCAGTTTTGGTGTGTATGATAACTATCACCACCTAAATGAGCTGAAAATTTGGTTCCGATCGGATAATAAACATAAAAGTTATTCAACGTTTCTTATAGATTTGCACTGCGCCCACTGCAAGCAAGCAAGCAGTGTTTTATCCAAGCAGTGTTTTTTCCAATTGCTTGGATTTTGATGCATGTGTGTCATAAATATGTTAAATATGTTGACAACCAACCAACGCGTAAGTGCGTCTATGGTTAAGTTGCGGACTGCGAATCTAATGATTTATTGGGGTCATTGGTTTAAATTCCAGAGCATCTAACTGAAAATTATGTTTTTTTTTTTTTTCTTTCTTTGAAAAACGCGTTTACAAATACAGTTTTCTTAACCTGATTTTTTTCATGATCTTAAAAAATCCATGGCCTTATACAGTCAACACTTGGCTGTAGCCGTTCTTACTTGTTCTTTATATTTTCTTCATTGCCTTATAATTTAAATTGAATTTTTTTTATTGTACTACTTATTATCGATCACAATTCAGGCAACGCACCCACTGTGCGCGTGCCTATCTCAATCATTGATTGTTTCTTTATGGTCATTTGTCAATGGAAATTATGCGACAATGATCACGGTCGCATGCCATAAACATTTTCATAAAGATGTGGGCGTGTGTGTATGTGTGTGCGTGCGTGTGTTATGGGAGTAACTTATCAAATTTATAAATTTGGATTCGATTTCAATTAAACTGCGATCAAACATGAATTTGGTGGTTTTTGGTTATACCTTTACGCAGGTATAGCTCGGCGAGGGAGGTCGCTTGGGCAGCGTCAGCGAGTAGGATTTGTGCAGGGTACCATGGGGTATGCCCTCGTGCTTGGCAGCCACCTTGTAGGTGTGACGCCAGCCGAAGAGGCCGCTCAGTTTGTTCGCCAGCGCCGGACACTTGGGCGGCACGTCAAACATGGTCTCTCTCTCGCTCTTTCACTTTCTCTCTCCCTCTTTTTTTGTCGCTCTTTCTCGTTTATCTTTGATATTTTGAAAATCTTTTTTATTTACTTATTTACTTAATTATTAATTATTTGTTAGTTAGTTACGAGTTAGTTAGTCGTTTATGACACTGTCAGATTTCATTTGGCTCGCATTGCAGGACTCTAAACACGGGACCGAGATCGGGCAACAAAAAAGATATGGTTAGTCGACACACTCATCATTATTTGTTATTATCATTTGTTTATTGCTGCTGCTGTTGTTGTTATTTTATTATTTCTTTTGTTTCTTTTTATCACACGCGCACGCTTCCTTTGATTTTCTTATCGATGATGCAATCACCAATTGACCCTTTAACAATCTAGTATGCAGTAAGTAGTCGGAACTCCAGCAAGTCTGCACATTCAGCTAATCAGCTTAGTCTGCAATGCAATGCCATAAGGGAGAGCTGAGAATCCGCATAACTTCGCCGATAATTTGTGCTAAATTCCTTAACGGCGTCAACAACTGCACAAACAAAATATGAAAAAAAATGTTGCCAATTGTCTCAAGTTTCTGCGATTTTCGTTTAGATCGAATTTGAATTAAATTCCCACATCAATAATTATAAAACAAATACTATATATAACATAGAATGAACACTACAAGTTTACATAATGAATATATATAATATAGTATAGGTAAACATATTCAAATGAAAGACAAAAACCAATTTATGTCGCATTTGCTTTTTATACCCGCTACTCATAGAGTAGAAGGGTATTATAACTTTGTTCAAACCGAAAATGTATGTAACAGGCAGAAAGAGACACCTCCGACCCCATAAAGTATATATATTCTGGCTCAGGATCAACAGCCGAGTCGATATAGCCATGTTTGTCTGTCCGTCTGTCTGTCCGTGTGAAAATCTAGATCTCAGCTATTATAAGAGCTAGGACAACCAAATTTGGTGACAATATGTGTTATTATTGCACGCTGATCAAGTTTATTTTGGATTTTGGCCACGCCCCCTTCCGCCCGTGTAAATCGAAAAAATTGATTACAAGCGCAATTTTGATGCCCTATTGTTCATTTTCGGATTATATGATAACTATAGCTAGCCAGATGATCTCTGAAAATTTGGTAACAATCGGATAAAAAACACAGAAGCTAGCATTGTGCCGAATCGTGTGTGCGTGTACGGTGGTCAAATGGGTTAAGTTGTAGACTGCAAAACGAAAAGTACTATTATGCATTTACGGGTTCGAGTCCCGCCCGCATCAAAAATTAAATGTGTGCAAAAATGTTTTTTTTTTATTTTCGATTTTGACTTTGCATAAATATTGTAAGTCTATAGCCTTTTACGGTCAAAATATGATTGTAGCCGTTTTTTTTTGTTCCGCAAATAAATGATGTACGAGCGGCTGGGTAACGGGTATATTACAGTCGAGCACACTCGACTGTATCTGTCTTACTTGTTCTATTGTATATATAATATAATATATGTAGACCTTTATGATGTTTTTAAATCTGACGTAAAGTAGAATTCCCCTTAGCCGTATAGTTGGATATTTTTTTCCCCACGAAGCTTCGTCTTCTTCTGTATTTGTGCATAGTTTGCATTCAATTAGGTCTGTAAAAAGTATCTCCGTATATATATACATATCCATATATAAATATCTGTATATATATAACCATATATACAAATACAGAAACAGACAAATATCTTATTCCACTGACAATGGAGAGAGGATATGGCTAAAGAAAAAGCAACAACTTGAACTTATTTTGCACACAAATTCACATTGATTATGCACCTGTTCAGACACACCTGTAACAAAGGTGACGCTCGACTTTTAACGCCCGACGTCAACGTCGACGCAGCTGATGCTACTAAAGCAGCAGCAGCAACAACAATAGAGACATTTCGAGAGCTCGAGCAGAAGACTGAGGCACTGAGGCATGAAGAGTATCCCCTACCCCCTCTCTCCCCTCCTCTCCTCTCCAGCTCGAGCAACCCAAAACTTACGGCGGCGCTTGCGATTTATTTGCTTAACAGAAATTTTCGACGTAAACAGAAGGTAATGAAAAATGTAAAAACGGTCCCAATTAAGGTAAATATTACACGCACACACTCACACCCACACCCAGACAAACAAACATCATTATTATAATAAGCCCAATTCGAGATTACTTCGAAGTTAAAATACCCTAATTAAGCAATTACCTAAGATACCTCAAAGCTCGGAAAAATCTTTTCGGAAAACTTTAATTTATTTCTAAAATTTTTGGAAATTCCCTTTGAAACACTTAACAATAATCATAAAATATATTTTTCATACACTGCGCGAATTTTATTAAACTCTGTAAATTTACAGGGTAGTGAATGCCTTTATTGTTCCTCTTTCTCTCTCTCCCTCTCCCTCTCTCTCTCTCTCTTTCTCTTTACATCGCTGGCGTAATGAGCTTACTCCGAAAAGTTCACAATAGAAATCAGTTTGACCGGTTCGAAATACGCGCATGATTTCAAAATATTCACAACAGTTCAATGAATAAACCTAAGTTCGATTTGTTTATTCAACTAATTCGGAATGTCACACACAACATCAACGTTCAATGGAAACGAATTGAAAACGATTTGCAGGTGTATTTAAACACTTAATCGATTTCCGTTCATTCAATGTCATTTAAATAGGTTCACGACGCTATAGTATGCGTTATGATCCTGATCTCAAGATAACTCAAGTTGTAATCAAGTTACTAGAAAAGGCAGCTGGACACATACTAAATCTGAATAATCTATATAGGGTATGCCTTCCCTGTCCCCCTCTGATCCCGCTCTCTCGCATTGCTTGCGACTCGACGCGTCCTGCATAGAAAGCGGAGTATTATAACGAATAAGTATAACGACTGGATCGCCATGAATATTGTAATGAACTGACAATAGACTCACTCAAGCAGCGACGTGCGGGGGGAGGGTTTACCCTTTTACGGGCAGGCGATGGAAAGAAAATTAATTAAAAATTGCAAACGCAAAGCGCAGCAGAAAAAAAAGATTCAAGTACCCGCGAGTTGCGACTTGTGTGTGTGTGTAGATTAGCATTAAGAGTCAACTGGGTATGTCTACGCTGCCATATTAAGTTGAGGGAAACAGCCACAACAGGCAACTGCCACGCCCACACCCTGCTACAACAACAACAACAAGTGGCAACTCCTGCGACCTACAGAACCACGCCCCGCATTCACTTTTGCAGCGCTTTGTGTGGCTTGTATTGCTTGTGGCAGCTCTATCCATAATTTGCAATCAGACTTAACAAGCCAAGACGCCGACGCTGGCGTCGTGACGCGTCGGAGAAGCAGAAATCTCTAAAAAAAAAAATCCACAAGCTACGGCAAAGAAATATGCATGCCGCAGCGAAAAGAAAGGCCAAATTACATGTTGTCATTATGAAAAGAGGGTGGGGTTGTTAGGGGGGGCACATGGAACATACACACTCACACACAGTCGACACACGCACACGGCACAGACATAATGAAGTGTAGCAAAAGGCATGCAATCGACCACGATTGCTGTTTGTTGATTCGAAAAACGTTATAGTTAGCTGCGAGTGAATATATGAGTGCAATTACGAATGCGATGGCGAATGTGAGCACGAGTGGCGCGAGGGTTGCCACAAGATTTAAGCCATTGAGTATATAGTTTTAAACAATAAGCTTAAGCTAAGATAACTGATGAATTTTGAACTCAATTATATATCTTACATTACTTTATGTATTCTACAATATACAAAATTATATGAGGTCTTTAGACAATTTGAAATCCGCCCTTGCATGTGGGAGGCCAAGTGAAAGAAGACATACACTCTCTCTAACTACCTTTCCCTCTCTTTCTCTACCTCTCTATTGGCTCAATCTCTTTCTCTCTCTCTCTGCCGAATAACAACCCTCTTTATTCGATCTTCATACGTGAACAGATAATTTGCATCTGATTAACGAGAGTTAAATATGTTTACGCTCGCAATTAGCAGACGATGTCGGGCCCTAACGAGCCTTCGTATTAGGCCCCTCCCCTCCAGGAGGTTCTTATTGCGGAAACTGCTGAGAACACATGACGTTGCTGACTAACAACGGCAAATTACTTGTTGATTTGCTTTATTTATTTTGACATGAAAAAATATACCTACACATAGACATAACGGGCACCCTATCTATCTATCTATCGATTAATGTCAACGCTTTCTAACGATTTATTAAAATTGGTCTTTCGATTTCACTATCGGTCGAGTGATTTTCACAACTGAGTCAGTATCTAGAGATACTGTGCGGCAGCATTGGCATTTGTTTCACCCCATTCCCCCTCAAAAAGAGGTGCTTCATGCAAAGAACAATGACGCCTCGAGGTCGCTCTCAACAACAGCAACAATCACAATAAAAGCGACAACAACAATGACAACACATTGAGCTAATCTTATTGTATCAATATTTTAAGACCCTTATGCCATATCTTCGAACTGATTAGCAGATCTCAATCACAAGTTTGCGAAATGAAAAAGTTGTTAGTCTCTTGTAGTATCTAACGATGGAATAATAAAAATATATGTATGTAATATGGAATTTACTTTTTTAATATAAAGAAATTAGACATATAGAAACGTGATCAGCTCAACCGAACAGAAACGAACTTAACTTAACGCGATTTTCCATCATTATGTGCAATCACGAGTCGTGAGAATAATACATACGTAAAGTAATACCCCACCGCATGGCAGACATAGCAAAAGTCTATGCAAAATGTCAATTTAATATTTTTCGAGCGGTGAAAATGCCAAGAAAAACGACAGAAGAAAACAGCAACAGCAACAAACACGCAACAATTGCAATGGGCAAGAAAGCGCAATCATAATTGCGATCCCAGGGTGTACAAGCACAAAAAAGGAGCTTTTTCTTCCCATAAAAGTGAGAAGAGGAGGAGGGCGAGGGAGGGCAGAGTTAGAGGTTAGGTTCGTCTACCCTAGCGACTCATCAAGTTGTGCTCTGCTTTTCCCCACGTTGCCTTCATATGAAAGTTCGCACTTAATCGCCGCCAATGTTAAGGGGGTCTCTGATACCGGGTGCCATATGACAAAGACTGTAGAGAGAGCAAGATAGAGAGAGAAAGAGAGAGTGCGTAGTAGTTGGTAAAGAACTTGTAAACCACTTTGGCCGTTAATAACCAAGCGCACTGAACAAATGAAACAGTTTCCCGCTAGATCTGCCGTCCGACAATGACTAAACAAGTTTCACTGACAAACATAAACAACACAAATTGATCAATGAGGCAGCTTCCAGATCCCGCCCGCCCGCTACGCAAACATCCGTACTATCGTTCTTCGGTAGATTTCATTAAGCGATCTACCGATCTACTTACTGAAGCTTTCCCTGGCTTCACTTGTATAAGAGAAAATATGTTTTTCTTTCTTTTATTAATGAAAAGCTCTGGCCCTAAACTTACAAAAAAAAAGCACGATAAAAGTTAATGCAATTATGTTTATGGCATACAAAGTGAAAAACTTTCTTCCCCTCTCTCTCACTTTCTTTCTTTCTCCGAACCTTTACTCTCATCCGCAATGTTTTACTTAATCCTTCAAAAACTAAACTAAGATTCGAAAAGATTTATTATCCTTAGGGAAGTGATTAGATCTCACGCCTTTTGCTTCAATCGGAAACAAGTTTAAATCGAATAAGAGGTATAATTTTAAAGTTAGAACCCATCCCATCCCATCCCAATGACTAATTAAAATTTGATTGCAATTCTTTAATAGACATGAAAGTTAGTTAAGAAACAATTTAAGTTAACAAACAGAAGAAGGTTTGCCTAGCGGGATATATAAAAGTCGAACACGCATAACTATAGCTTACTCAATTGTTTTTATTATTATTGTATTACACTGCCCACTGCGATTCTCTTTTATCGATTCTTTCACAAATCTTGTGTTTATTTTTGTCATCTGCTTCTGTATTACGAGAGTCAAGTTAAAGAGCTCAATTAAAGCAATCGCTAGATTTGTAAGGCATAACTAATCGCTACATTTTTAGATTGTTAGATTGACGGAATGTGCCATAGATGGCGTAATGTTTTGTTTTGTTTGTTGATTGACAAATTTTCTTTATTTCTTCTTATCTGATTACGTATCGCTTGTTTCGTGTGGCCAATAAGAAAGGGGGAAGTGAGGTAGAAATAGTTGTAATAACAGCAACAGTAGTAAGTACACAATTAACTTTCTTTGTCACGACTATTGGATACCCTGCAGCTACTGAACTGTTCAGAGTAAAGCATTTGAATTGCAAATTTAAGGAATTCATTTCATTTAACTATGGCAAAAAATTGTTTTTTTTGGCATAAACTACAGTTTTAAAGATAAACTCTTGAGATTTTGATGGTTTACTCGTATTGCAAATGATTTTTTTCATCCACGCACCCTTGTTGCTAAAGAAAATATAGATCAGAAAACTGCAAGTAAATGAAATTTTCAGAGCTACACGAGTAGTTTAATTTTATTCAATTTTTCGCAAATTTCTTTTCTTATTACTAATTTAAGGTTCTTCTAGCTTTTAATAGACAAGCTCCATAACTAAACTTCACCTAAACTATCTACATAGAATAATCTTTTCTAATATTTCTGTAAGACAGCGCAGACAGTTATCGATAGATGCAAATCAAACTATATCGATGTTTACTATTAATTTTTGCAAGCTTTACTGTATAAACTTTATTACAACATATACTCAACCAACATATATTTAAAATGTAATTAATGTAAATAGTATAACTAACTATGGACGGCTGTCGACATAAATCCAGCGATTTATGCGCACTCATCGGGGGGAGCCAGATATGACTGTGAATAATCGCTAACTGCGACTTAAAGTGTAGAATTAATACGCAAAGAGAGAGAGAGAGAGAGAGAGAGAGAGAGAGAGAGAGAGAGAGACAACTCGATTTAGTGGGTGTTGTAACCTGTTTTTGCAGGGTATACGGAAGACAGCGCAACGGGTCAATTGAGTTCACTGTCGCTTTCACTCGGTGACACTCCTCACCTCGCAGCAGCAGCAGTTGCCGCTGTCTTCTACTCCCACTCTTCTCTTTCCCCCTCCTTCTCCTCTCTTCCTCGCACTCGCTCTCTAGCTCAGTCGGCAGCAGCTGACGCCAAGAGTTGACACTTTGGCTGCAAGATTAATTGTCGATTAGACGCCCCTTAATGCGTTGGCCAAGAGCAACAGCAACAACAACAACAACTGAGCAAACACATAATCAGAGCGTGGGCACAACGAGAAGTTGCCGCCAAACTGACTTCGTTTGCTTTCGTTGGTTTCGTTCGATTGTTGCATAAACTTTGCTTCTGGTTATGTTCACAGGCAACTCAGTTGGAAGTGAATGCACTCAAAGTTTTGCATGATTAACAGCTCATTCAGCGGTGCTCATAACCCTCATAAACTGTCTAAATCAAATTGAAATGAATTGATTTAAGCTAACTGAAATGTATTCATGAATTATTTATACTTCTTAATCAAATATTTAAAGTGTTCCTAAATGTTTTGAGACATCAATTATGGCTCATAATAAAAAAATGCATAGCATTTAAAGTATTCATAGGTGAATAAAAGCATTTGGTGCTCTCTGGAACGTCATCAATTTATTCATTCATAAAGATATGTATCATTCGTTGAATTGACTAATTCAATTGCATTCACGCAATTCATTTTTACAAATCAATTTACATACATAATTTATAGACATGTGTACTCAATGTTATACGTGTACTCATGAGTGCACTCAAACGAATATAATGTACTTATACTCGTTTTCTTGCCTGACTTTCGAAATAATTCGAAACACCATAAATAACAACGTACGAAATGAGTGCATTCAACCAGATATTCACAATCTAATTCCCCTACTATTCACTTCAACGATTAATTATTCATTTTCGCCTGCTTTGTTCGCAATCTTAAAGGCTTTCAGAGAACTCTTTCATGATATTTTCAACTATTACTCTTGGAACATTTTGATTATGAAAATTCCGCACGCACACACACACGCAATTACAAATATCTGTGACATAAGGCACAAATATTTTATCAATCCACTTAGTCAACGTTAGTTATTTTATCTACGAAGGACCCAACTGCAAAATGATTAGATTAAAGCAAAGACCGACAAAGTGCCGAAAATAAACAAGCTGCCTGGCGTCTTGGTATACCCTGTATGACTGAACTCTCAGGTGGGCATATGTATGACGTATGTGATGTCGTAATAGAAATGGGTTTTTTTAAAGTTCAAACTTACAAAAAACAAGCAAGAAAGTGAGCTCGACTGTAAAATACCCGCTACCCAGCTGCTCGTACATCATTTATTTGCGGAACAAAAAAGAACGGCTACAATCATAGTTTGAGCGTAAAAGGCCATGGACTTACAATATTTATGCAAAGTCAAAATCTAAAATAAAAAATAAAAAAAACATATTGCACACATTTAATTTTTGATGCGGGCGGGGCTCGAACCCGTAAATGCATAATAGTACTGTTCGATTTGCAGTCCACGGAAGGGGGCGTGGCCAAAATCTAAAACAAATTTGATCAGCGTGCAATAATGACACATATTATCACCAAATTTGGGAGCCCTAGCTCTTATAATAGCTGAGATTTAGGTTTTCAAACGGACAGACGGACGGATAGACGGACATGGCTATATGGACTCGGCTGTTGATCCTGAGCCAGCATATATATACTTTATGGGGTCGGAGGTGTCTCCTTCTGCCTGTTACATACATTTTCGGTTTGAACAAAGTTACAATACCCTTCTACTCTATGAGTAGCGGGTATAAAAATTTAAATGAATGAATCAAAAATTTTTAACTGGATACTTCTCTAAACAAAGTAAATATACCATTTAACTTTAAAAATTGTCAAGAGAGGGTATATTAAAATAGTGCTAATGTATTTATGTAACAGGCAGAAGGAGGCGTAGCAGATACCACAATGTGTTTATATTCTTGCCCAGGATCACCAACCGAGTCGATGGAGCTTGTCCGTCTGTCTATCTGTCTGTCGGTCCGTACGTTTGAACGCCTGGATTTCAGCTAAAACAGAAGCTTGACATGCCAAATTTCACATAAAGGTTCCTGTATACCATACGCTGATCAACTTTAATTTACATTTTTAAAGCCACGCCCACCACTCACACAAATCCATAATTTACGATTATTAGGCAAAGTATTAGAGTTACAGCTTTCTGCTTTGGTATGTACATTGGTGAATACAATATATATCTTTATATGAAAAAACAATTAAATCGGATATAATACCTATAAGCCCCAAAGTTATTGAAGTCAACGTCTTCTATTGTTTCGTGTCAGAGCGAGAAATCAATATGTTGCAGATGACTTTGTTGTTGGGAATCGTTAACATGCATGTAACAGTTATTTTTAATTGGACGAAAAGTATCTTACTACTTCGTTACTTGTCTTTATTCGATTGTAACTAGATTAGTTAGGAATGAAAGGTATTAATAGTTTGAACGAGTAAGAACAGCTACAGTCAAGTGTAGACTGTATAGGACCATGGATTTTTGAGGATCAAATCAGATTGAGAAAACTGTTATTGGTAAACGCCTTTTTTAAAGAAAAAAGAAAACAAAACATATAACTTTTAGTTAGACGCCAAGCAGTTGGAAAAAAAAATTCCTTGGAAAAAACACTGCTTGCTTGCTTGCAGTGGGCGCAGTGCAAATCTCTATGAAACGTTGAATAACTTTTATGTTTATTATCCGATCGGAACCAAATTTTCAGCGATCGTTTAGGTGATGATAGTTATCATACAGACCAAACCTGAATACAGTAGCTTTATTATTGCGCTTGCTATTCGGTTTATTGATTTGCGGGCGCGGAAGTAGGTGTGGCCCAAATTTAAACAAAAAATTTACAGCGTATGACATGAGTGTTGTCACTTCATTTGGTGGCTCTAGCTTTTTTAGTTTCTGAGATATAAGCATTCATACACACGGACAGACAGACATGGTTTAATAGACTCGGCTAGTGATCCTGAGCAAGAATTTATATACCTTATGGGGTCGCAGATGCCTCCTTCTGTTTGTTACGCACATTTCGACAAACACAATAGACCATGTATTTTTTTAAAATCCATGGTCTAAAAGTCAGATTTTTAAGCTTTAATCACACTGTATTTGTGCTGTGTTCTATTTTATTTGTGTTCAAGGATCTTTGCTTCGAACTTAGCCAAATCTAATTAAAGTAGCAATGTTTGATTTCGTAGATCTGTAGATCTTATAGAGGATTAATATGAGCTGTGGCATGTGCACAGTGGGTCAGCAGCGATTGAAAAAGCGGCATTGCGCATTCAAGGCCAACAACAACTACAGCTAGAACAAGAACTGATGTTGTTGTTGTTGTTGCATTCGTGACTACTGAAAGTCGCTTTGGCCAGCAGATCTCAAGGCTGCTGCTGCTGCCACTGCTGCAGCCTCTCTATCCCTATACCCGTCCCTCTATCTCTCTATATATCTCTTTCCCTCTGTGTTTCCAGCTGCGTAATCTGAGACCCAAATAGATTTATTACCGAAATGTCGCGTTTAATTGAAAACACAGGCAACTGCATTAGGCGCTGCATTTGATGTGCCTCTGTGTATGTCTGTCTGTGTGTGTGTGTGCGTGTGTGTGTGTGTGTGTGTGTGTGTGTGTGTGTGTGTGTGTGTGTGTGTGTGTGTGTGTGTGTGTGTGTGTGTGTGTGTGTGTGTGTGTGTGTGTGTGTGTGTGTGTGTGTGTGTGTGTGTGTGTGCGTGTGGTAGAACACGAAAAAGAAGCCATCAGAGACGATAAAATAAAATAAAGAGAAACAAAAAAGAATAAAAAAATAATAATGATAATGCCTGAGAACCTGATGGCGGCGGCGGCGGCGGCGGCACTTGAAATTCTTCCTTTCGATGCGGTTCCTCCATCCCTCACGCGCACGCTTGGCCCTCTTCTCCCTTTCTAGCTGTCCCTCTCCCACACATAGCCCTCTTTGGGCATTTTCTACTGTTGCTGCAGTCGCAGTCGCGTCATGGGAAGCTAAACACACTAAGAAGTTGAATAAGAAGCCGATGCGAAGGCGAACGCAAAGGTGAAGGGCGGGGACAAAGTCAAAGAGGGCAGAACAACAAAGTGAATACCCTCACTTGCGAATAATTAGGCAAGAATTTGCTTTATCTGCACCTTAATCTGCATTTTTCGCAAAAACCCAATATAAATAGAAAAAAGCATATATATATGTATGAGTTTATCTTGGCGTGTGTGCGTGTGTTTGTAGATAAGACGCGGAAGACTTCAGAGATAAAATATCAGAAATTCACTTCACTTTTTGCAATGCATTCACATATTTTAAGCGTAAGGGGCACATTGATAAAGTGGGCGTGTTCCACTTTATAAACTAAAGAAGTGTAGCTTTCTTTTTTTCTTCACCGTTTCAATACTTTTTATTTTCTCATACACGCAAGGCAGCAGCAACAGCAACAACAACAACAATGACGCGTACTTGTGTTTAACTAAACGACAACAACTAAAAACTAAATCAAACTGTCAACAAAATAAACACAAAACAGCAAAAAAAAAACTGCGTAACCAACGCAAAACGCAGCAGCAGCAGCAACAAAAAAAAAAACAAAAAAAACAACAGCAGCAGCAGCTGAAGTACATACGAGTTGCGCGAACTGCGACAACGACAGCGACGGCGACACAACAACGACGGCGACGACGGTGTATCGAACGAACGGAACGCAATAAGCGAAGTGCGCTGCGCTCGCGTTTCGTTTTAAAACTGAAGCCAAAGCCAGCCCCACAGCCCGCAATCAACGGCAACGGCAACGACAGCGACAGCGATCGTGCAGCGGCGACAGGTGAACAGCAAGAGCGCAGAGAGCGAGCGCAACAGCCAAAGAGAGCGAACAACAACACAGCGCAGCGCAAAAGAGCACACTAGTGCCGGCATTGCGGGAGTTAGAGAGCACGCGTAACAAAACAAGTGCACGCAGAGAGCGAGCGAGCGCAATATGCAGTACATGTCAAACTGCTAGTATGCGCAATGTCAGTGATGCTCAAACCAATTTGAGCAATCGGGGAGGAACAGAACAACAACAAAGTGACCAGCAAATAGCTGAATGCGCTGCTGCTGCCTCAGCATAGATACATAGATAGTAGATAGATAGGGCCGGACAGCAGTTTATCAAGCGTAACGCAAATAAGCACATAGAACGAGCAGAAGCAGCAGCAGCAGCAAAAAACGGCGAAACGGTGAAAGAACAAACAGCAACAACAAAAGCAAAAACAACAGCATTAACTACCACTAAAACAACATAACAATCAAAAGCAGCGCATACCGACAGGCAGGTCGACTAGTCTAATGCTCTACAAAAGGCGAAAACAAAAATATATAAAAATTAAGTATATGTATAACAAAATATTGTAATTATTATTAATAAAATAATCGAAGTATTTTGTAAAAATATTTTAATTATTATAAGATATATTTAGAGCTTTAGCCAATTCTTTCCTTTTTTTTATTTATATTATTTATTTTATTGTTTTACATAGAATATTTTTTTACATAGAATATATTATGGTATTCCTGTTCTGGGTTGTGTTTTTTTTTTTTTTTTTTGGTTTTACCCAATTATTTGCAATAACTGTTAAATCATTAATTTGTTATTATCCCAGATAAAAGTTTAAATTTTTCACATTTATTTTTGATTTCACATACAATATAGTTACTTTTTTTATCTTTTTTTAATTTTAAACTTTTATATTCTATAATAATTGTATATCTTCGTAATGTTTAATTTGCAATATATTTATACCATTCGACCATTGCAAATGGTCAAAAATGGTATACTAAGTTTGCGCAAATGTGTGTAACAGGCAGAAGGAGGCGTGGCAGACCCCACAAAGTTATATATTTTTGCTCAGGATCTATAGCCGAGTCGATTGAGCCATGTCCGTCTGTCTGTCTGTCACGCGTCTGTGTGAACACACAGATCTCAGCTATTATGAAAGCCAGATACACCAAATTTGGTATGAAGATGTATATATGTACATCACAAGCTTATGGTGTTTTTTTTTATATTTGAGGTGCCACGCCCACCGCCTCTGAAAATTGATTAATACATTTTTGAGGCTGCTTTGTGACGAAAGTATTAAAGTTTCAACGTTTTGCTTTAACACACATAAAGATTTATACTATATGCATATATGTACATACATATGGTATATTCCAAATTCAAACGGGTCGGATCATAATCACAAAAGTTATTCAGTTAAACGTTTTCCGTAGTTGCGCTGCTTCGATTCAGCCGTAGCGTGTGTAAAGCTGATCGCTATGACGTTTTCATATGTAAATGATGCTTTGCACAAACACACACACAATTGCCGAGGGCGGCACATGAGCGGAACAAGCAGCGGGGCAAGGGGATTGTTGCATAATCGCCAAGAACATTGCAAAAAAGTTGCGCTTCCTTTGCCAACTTCCACTATTTCATTTAGCTAGAGGGAGATAAAGATAGAGGGAGAGAGAAGACAGTGAGAGAGACAAACCCAATTGGCCTTCAACTGCAGTTGTTGTTGTAATAGATTTCTTGCTGATGTTGTTGTTGTTGTTGCTTTCATTGGCAATTGAATTCTAGCCTGCAAAACATAATAAAACTAAACAAACTGGAAAGCTTCCTTTTCCCATGAAAAGCCTCCGTATCGCTGGCATAATTAATAAGAGAGAAAACCTAACCAAAGCCGCACACCCAATATATTCATATGGGTATACTCGATGTGCATATACTCAATTATATTCAGACATTTATTCAATTTGTTATTGTAATGATTTTAATGGAAATTCGTGTGAAATCGCAACGGAAGTTACTAGCTTATTTTTTTCAAGTTAATTGCGAGTGCATTCACAACACTCACACACACACTCATTATGAATTGCACAAGCTATGCCTGACTGAATTGAAGAATTCTTCTAGACAGGATGCGTGTTAAGTTCCTTTTCGCTTTCAACTCCAGCGAGTTGAGTGACCCAGGCGAGACAGTGACTCTCAAACTGTCGCGCAAACTGGCAGCTCCAACTGTGGCGAACAGCTGTTTCGCCGTAGCTGTTTATTGTTGCTTTTTTCGCCATGCCAAAACGAATAACCGTTAATTTGATTGTGCGACTCGCGCACTTGGCGTAGTCTCATTAAAAGCGCACAAAAACTTCCGTTCGACATTATTAAAAGACAAAAAACTCGTGTGTCACCATACAACAAAGAGGGCGAAGGAGACAGAAAAAGCGAGAGGGGAGAGAGAGAGCACTCGTGCACCCAGCGAACAATCAACAAATAAAACTAATGAGCAAAATAGAAAAAAATAAAACAGTAGCAAAAAAAATCGAACGTGGAGCTTGGCGAATTCAGCTTTATCCATAGCTTAATAGGCCGCCATATACCATGTAAATGTGCGCGGCAGTGCGTATGGGGTATGCCAGTGCAGACAGAAAGCATAGACGGACATATAAATTTAGGCAAAGAATAAAGAAAAAAGGAGAAGGCGGGGAATGAAAAGACAGAAAGGGAGAATAGAGAGAGAGAGAGAGAGAGAGAGAGAGAGAGAGAGAGAGAGAGAGAGAGAGAGAGAAGAGAGAGAGAGAATGAAAAAAAGGAGAGAAAAAGGGAGACGAGAGAGAGAAAGAAGACAGAATTGAGAGAAAAGGAGCCGAGAGAGAGAGAATGAAAAGAGAGGAGAGAAAAAGGGAGACGAGAGAGAGAGAATAAAAAGAGAGGAGAGAAAAAGGGAGACGAGAGAGAGAGAAAGAAGACTGATTTCTATAGAAAAATTTATATTTGAGATATATATTTTTAATGCAGGGTAACAGCTAGTCTATCACACTGCAGTCTTTAGCAATTTCTCTGCGATTTATCACATCAATTACTGAAAACTTTTTCCGTCTAAATGAAAATGCTTTTCATAGTTTTGTCCAAGTTCCCAAGCAGTTCTCTGTGTCTCCTTCTCCCTTTACTTCTCTCGCTCATTCTTTGTCTGTCTCTCTCTTTCCCTGTCTCTCTCTTGCTCGCTCCCTGGCTAACTCAGCTGTTCATTTTTGTATAATTCTATGGGGTTTTTCTTGCTGGTCTCGTTTTGGAGTCGCGTGTTTGCGCGCTACCCAAGCGGTTTGACTGGTCCACTTGGGCTTAGAGGCGTCTATGTCTCTCTCTCTCTCTCTCTATGTGTTTGTCTATGTTAGTGTATGTGTGTGTGTGTTTGTCTATGTTAGTGTATGTGTGTGTGTGTGTTGGCCTAAACTAAAACAAAAGGCGGGCAAGTTCATTCACCATTTCACCTAATTTTGGTTCGATGATTTTTTTTTGCGGTTTCGATTTGGGTTCCGTTTTGGCATTGTTAGCACAGCTTCCATCCCTCTCTCTGTCTTTATTTCTCTCCGCATTCCCCCTCTCTATGTTAGTAGGTACCTCCCTCTCCCTCTTTCTTACCCTCACTAACCCCCCTCTCCCTCCCTCACCCTCTGTAGCAACACGTGCACGTTGCGCTCTGCTGCGCTTTGACATCGGCGGCTTCAAGGTCGCCGCAGCAACAAAAATATTTACAGCCGCCGCACTAAAATATGTTGCAAGCTCATCCCACAACACACACAGCCGCCAGATGTCGCCACAACTCAAATTGAATCGAGGCTCTGAGCCGCTGAGCTGCGTGTGAAGAAGTTTTGCTCTCATTGCGCAAAGTGTTGCCAATGTGAATACAATGTTAATAGCAATGTGAATACACGCGTGCACTGATAACTCATACCGAGTGCAGCAACAACAACAACAACAACATGAACAACACTTTTCCATTTGGCTTTTCCAGCCAACCTAATCAGCTAATCATATCGAATTAGGCTATTATCATCACCCTCTCAATGAACATCCCCACCCATCCAGCCAGCCTAACAACCAACCCACCTATCGCAAAAATAATTGTCGATTGTTCAGATTTGGCAAAAAAAAAAAAATAAAAACAAAACAAAAAAAACTTCCAGCCAAATTCAGATACATATACACGCTATCATCATATGCATTCATGTGTGAAGCTGATATCAGTCAATGGGTTAGTACAATCGCTTAGACAATTGGACCATTAAACCAATTATCTATACTCTGTATGAACTTCATATACTGATATATATACATATTATATATTTTTACAATGTCTGCTGAAGGGAATACTTTATTCAGATTTAGCATTGAAATTATTAATTAAATAAGAAATAAGAGTTTTATCGTATTGAAATTCGAAAATATATATTTTCAATATAACAAATGACCTTACCAAAAAATATATATTTTCAGTATAACAAATGACCTTACAAAACTCTGCACTGCCTTATAAAACTATCAAAATCAATGAAACTATTAGGGAAAATAAAGCAAATATAACAAAAAACAAGTAAAGAAAGCTATAGTCGAGCGCGCCCGACAATAAGATACCATTCGCCCAGTTTCAAAACAAATTATCACACATTTAATTCCATTAAAAAACGCTGCACAAGTTTATCCGCCTCCTATTGTTTAAATTAGATTTATTTTTGAATAGCGCCATCTGCATGTGAAAACTGCATAGCTTTACACATGCTACGGCTGAAACGAAGCATCGTGACGATAACGTCACGACGCGCAGCCCAGGCGCAAGCAATGAAAGTTCCGAAAACGGAAACATGGATAACTTCTGTGTTTATCGTTCGATTGGATTGTAATTTGGGGAATGGATTTATATTACAATTATTTATGTATATATCATATATATATCATACCAAAGCAGAAAGCTGTAACTTTAATACTTTAATACTTTAATTGTAAATTATCGATTTGCGTGGGCAGTGGGCGTGTCATCAAAAATTGAAAATAAACTCCATCTACCTATGGTATACAGGAACCTTCATGTGAAATATGGTGTCTCTAGCTTTTGTAATAGCTGAGATCTAGACGTTCAAACGGACAGACGGACGGACGGACAGACAGACGGACATGGCTCAATCGACTCAGCTAGTGATCCTGAGCAAAAATATATATACTTTGTGGGGTCTGCCACGCCTCCTTCTGCCTGTTACATACATTTTCACAAACTTAGTATACCATTTTTGGTCGAATGGTATAAAAAAAGAAGGAGATCCAAATATTAATCAGAGAACATATATATGTTTTTCATCACATATTATTCTCCTTTTTTTTATAACCGCCCTCTCTACTATCTGCTTACCAACTATCTCTATTAGTTTTTTAAACCGAACTTCCCTTAACCCAAATCTATAGCTTATATACATATATAGACATAATCGTTCACACGTTCAGTTAATCACGATGAGCACGCGAGACAAACTCGCGCTTGAACACCAAGCAAAACACGGAAATGCGCGTGCAGGTTTTTGAGCGCAAGAGTGGCGCCATCTGTGGCGCGTTGGCTGTACTATAAGCAAAACAAAGCATGCGCATGCCGCCGGTTCGTGTCTCGGCTAAAGCATGGTTCACACATGCTGAGCGGTTTGTGTACGTACTAAAAGAGAGAAGCAGAAGCGCGTTGCAGCTTGTTGCGTGTCAAATCAAAAAGCTACAAAAGTTTATAAATTCTCTATTATATTGTTGTTGTACTTATGTGCTTTTGTTGTTGTAGTTGTTTGTATTTGGGTTATTGTTGTTATTTGGTCCATTTACCCAAATATTTGTTTTGACTTGCAACATGTAACGATTTGCCTACGCGACAAAGACAGAGATAAGATAGCAAGAAACGAGACGGGAAAGAAACAGATATGAATCGATAGTGACCCAATACGAAGTGAAGCCAGTGATTCAATTGGCAGCGCCTCTCGTCCAGATCCTGTTGCGGCCAATCCTTAAAAGCGCGGGCGACGACTCTCTGCTGCACCCGCGGCATGTGGCATGCGTCAGTTTTGGACACACGCTTTATTTGTCAAATTGGCAACGCCGTCGACTAGATCGATTTATTGCATTATTCGTATTATTTATTACCTTTCTTTTAGCTCCTGCACTTTCCCCCTCCTCCACTTCCCCTGTTCCCATTCTGTCTCTTATCGTCCCTTATCTAGAATTTTAAAAACAGAAATTGCTGCTTACCTGCAAATAGAAAGAGGGAAAGAGAAAAAATTGTTTAATCAATGTTTTCTTCTTTTTTTCATTTTTGTTTTCGAACTACTATATTGGGGTAGGTAAAACGATTGGGAATACGCAATGCGTAATGTTCTTATCTCTACTACAAAACAGGTAAAATTCTTTTCAAATTAAAATGGAAATATTCTGATTTTGTTCGATGCATGGAGAAAGCACCGTGAGAAGATAAACATAGAAAAAAACACACATGGCTAGAAATTTGGAACAAATCGCAATGCAACGTTGCACAATGAGAGAGACGGAATGAGATGACATCAAGTAGCGACTTTTTATACTGCATGTGCTAGAAATTCCCAACTAGAGTACGAGCTCCAAAACAACCATTTGCTCTACTGTTAGAGGAAAGTGCTAACTGCATATGTGCTAAAATTCATTGCACTAGCTTGGCTATATTTCGTAATACATCACATACAATAATTTAAACACATATATTAAGTAGCAAAAGAAAATGTAGATCACAGTCACAACAATTAAAAAACGAATGCTCTTAGCAAATCTAATCACGCTAGCTCTAACAAATCCTGAGATCTTCGAGGTAGTGAATTATGTCATCCTTAGACTTCGGATTTCTTATGTATTGCCCCCGATTACGGTTACCGAAGGGAGTTATTTGCGTTCATTATACGAAAAATCAATGTGGAAATTCCAATGAGTTTTCCATGGAATTTCAAAGCCGATCCGCCGCTAACTGTGCAATGCTTATCACGTTTCCACAGCCAGACCCAGCTTGCCTGACGGCCTGTCGAATCAATATGGTTCAACTGCAACTTACTGAAGTTCAAACAAACATGCACACACAGTCACATACGCAGCCATACCTTGCTTCAACTCCCACATAACGACAATAACGTCACGGACCGCCGACTAAGCCTCTTGTAATTGATCGTGTCTTTGACATTAGAAAATATTTTCGCCTGTCCAACAGTCTGTCAGTCTGGTTGTCTCTTTGTCTGTCTGTCTATTTGGTTGCCATGAAAATGTAACGCAAAACACGCAACAAGAGACGCCGCCAACTGATGCACGGTGGCTAATAAAGCGCATGGAAGGCGAACGCACGCAGCGGCAACAAATCCACTTAGGCGGGCAGCACCACCAGCAACAACAAAAGGAAGCCAAACAAAGCAACGAAGAGCGTCGAGTGAAAAGAGACTTGGCAAGAGGCAACAGGCAAAACCTCGGCGATGCAGCAGGAGCAGGAGGAGAAGGTAGCAGAGACAGAGTAGTTTGGTTTCTCGACGAGCAGTTGGGTTAGGCCCCTTGGTAATCGGCTAATAACACTCTCTCATACACACACACACACACACACACACACACAAAGCGTTTATGATTTTCCTAGTCATTTAAAATTTTCACTTGACTTTTGGCAAATTGATTTACAACATTTTTCAATTCTTTAATTGAAGTCAAGCTTAATCCAGACAACTTTTTCTTACAGTGTGTTAAATTTCAAATTTAACTCAATAGTTCGCTATAATTTTAGAAAATATGAAACGAAATATATGAAAATTTTAAATTGTTTTTATTCAAGGCTATGACATTTTAGCAACATTTTCAAACAGTGTATTTAACCACAAATGTAGCCTTATAATTCGCATAAATTTCGAAAACTATCAAAAAAAAAAAATTGTGAAAATAAATAAAAACTTTTTTAAAGTCGTTGTTATTCGATTTCAGAAACTTTTTTCGAAGTGTAAGTTCAAATGTGGCACCAAATCCTCAAGAATGTCAAAAAATATCAAAGAAAATAGTAAAAATAAATGAAAACAACAAAGAAAGGCAGTTACTCCTCATATTAAATCGGCCGATAGGTTCTATGGCAGCTTAATGATATATCTGTCAGATTTTAAGAAAACTTGCATAGCATTTAATGAACATATGTGATTAGACATATATCAGGAAAGTTTCACAGCGATATCTTGATCAAGTAGGAAAGCTACAGTCGAGTGTGCTCGACTGTAATATACCCGCTACCCAGCTGCTTGTACATAATTTATTTGCGGAACAAAAAAACGGCTACAATCATATTTTGACCGTAAAAGGCTATGGACTTATAATATTTATGCAAAGTCAAAATATAAAATAAAAAAAAAAAACAAGTAAGAAAGCTACAGTCGAGTGTGCTCGACTGTAATATACCCGCTACCCAGCTGCTTGTACATAATTTATTTGCGGAACAAAAAAACGGCTACAATCATATTTTGACCGTAAAAGGCTATGGACTTATAATATTTATGCAAAGTCAAAATATAAAATAAAAAAAAAAAACATTTTTGCACACATTTAATTTTTGATGCGGGCGGGACTCGAACCCGTAAATGCATAATAGTACTGTTCGTTTTGCAGTCCACAACTTAACCCATTTCACCACCGTACACGCACACACGATTCGGCACAATGCTGCAAGCAGCGCTGCTTACAGCTATGGAAAACGTTAAGCTGAATAACTTCTGTGTTTATAATCCGATTGTTACCAAATTTTCAGAGATCATCTGGCTAGCTATAGTTATCATGTAAACCGAAAATGAACAATATGGCATCAAAATTGCGCTTGTAATCAATGTTTTTTCGATTTACGGGGGCGGAAGGGGGCGTGGCCAAAATCCAAAATAAACTTGATCAGCGTGCAATAATAACACATATTGTCACCAAATTTGGTTATCCTAGCTCTTATAATAGCTGAGATCTAGATTTTCACACGGAAAGACAGACGGACAGACGGACATGGCTATATCGACTCGGCTGTTGATCCTGAGTCAGAATATATACACTTTATGGGGTCGGAGGTGTCTCCTTCTGCCTGTTACATACATTTTCGGTTTGAACAAAGTTATAATACCCTTCTACTCTATGAGTAGCGGGTATAAAAATTATTAAAGTCGGTTGATAGGTTATATGGCAGCTATACGATGGATACGGATGGAGGGACAAACACACATGGCTAGGTCGACTTCCCTATTGATGCTGATTAAGAATATATATACTTTATAGGGTCGGACATATCTCCTAAGGTGCGTTGCAAACTTCTGGCCAAAATTAATATACCATCTATTATACCTTTAATGGTATAAAACTTAAAGTCAAGGCTATTCCAATTGCCTCACTTTTTTCACAGTGTGATAAGTTTCAACTTAGCTATAATATATAATTTGCAATAATCTCAAAAATTATCAAAACTTTTTTAAAAGTCAAGTTTTTTTCCATTTTAACGACTTTTTCTTACAGTGTATTCGATATCTCTCGGTGCTCAGCTGCACTTTTACCCCATTTAAGTTCTCAGTTTTGGGTCTTCTATTCTCAACATGAATCAGCTCAATCAGGACCGATCGTCTAGAGGTGAAGGAGTAGAGGAGGAGAAGTAGGGGAGAAGGAGGTGGAACACATAGAGCGAGTTCAGCAAGTCATCTCAATTGTTGTTGTTGTTGACCGCTCAAATCAATAGAGCGTGCTGCTGGCCCACAGACGGCGGCTAAGTACTTCAAAATTGCTATGCGGCTTTCAAGAAGCAGACGCCAACAACAACATCAACAACTGTTTAACACAACAACAACAAAACAAAAAACAACAACAAATTACCAATCAAATGTTGCGCAATCGCATTTTACTTGACGCCATCTGCGACAAGCCAAATCAAGCTGTGCTGCAACCCTGGCCCCAAAGCCTCAGCCCGCCGGCAGGTCAGCAAAGTTCATTGCAAAAGCTCAGAGGTGCCCAGAGGAAGCGTCTGCATCCGAGCGAAAGTGACGGCAACAGGTGAGTAAGGCAGATAAAGAAACGACGGAAACGCGTTGCGATTTCAAGGCAAACCAGTGACGGCGGTCTGTCAGTCACTTGCTCGCTCAGTCAGTCAATTAATCAATCAATTAATCAAGCATTCAATCTAGCGATCAATCAATCAGCAATAGAGCTTAGAGCTCGCACCACCAACCAACAGCTTCATCATTTCAGCCAGCCAAGTTTGTCATCCGCTTGTGAAATGCAAACCTCGGTAAACAACAAACAAAACAAACGCAACGCAAATAATTATCATGATTATTATTATAATTCACACGCACACACACACACACACACACATATATGCGTTTGTATATACAGGTATTAAATGTTGGTAAACGGATTCGAAATCGGTTTCAGTCAGCCAGAACAAAGAAAACACCAACGGAGAGAGAGAGAAAGAGGACGATCCATGCCAGCGTGGCCAGCGAGCGTCACTCTGTAAGATCCAAAACAATATACGATATTGTGTTTAGCTCTTCTTTTCACAAAGAGAACGTCTTAAGAACCTGCCAAACCGAACTGAGGCGTAAATGATATGACAAAAACTTCAGAATGGGCACAGTAAAATCGCGTAGTTTTCACTAGCTTTATGACACTGCAAACCAAAGGGGCCTAAACAATGAGTCTAAAGAAGATTCACACGAAATTTAATAGCTTAAACTTTTGCAGTTCCAGAGATCTAAGCCTAGCAAAGCAAGTAGAACCTTTTATACCCTGCGACCATTGAAAATGCTTAGGAAAGGGTATACCGAATTTTTTCAAATGTATGTAAAAGGCACACGGAGGCGTGCCAGACCCCTTAAAGTATATATATTCATTCTCAGGATTACGAGACGAGTCGATTGAGGCGGGTCCGTATGTCAGTCTTTTTAAACGCATGGATCTCAGCTATTATAACAGCCAGAAGCACCAAATTTGGTATGAAGATTTATATATAGCATAAGAAATCGACTAATTAAGTCGCTTTCGCAATTAATGTTCCACAAACTCGCAATCCCCACTGTAACGTAGAAAGCGTTAAACATGCTAAATGCCTTTGCCATTCAGTGGAAAAACCTTTCACAAACCTTGAACAAAGGATGACAACTGCCACTTGAATTTCAATTGCTTTTCTTGGCGAACAATTAATTCTTCAGAGAAAGAGATGACAACGTGGTAGACGTGGTAGAGGTAGAGTAGTGCAACAAAAAACACAGAGAAAAAACCCAAATACGATTACGAGCATGTAATCCCAATCATTGATCATTTCTCTAAAGACTCTTAAGAATGACGGGCGACAGTTCATTAAAAAGAAATTAGAGGAAGATATTTATATCGGCAACGCAGGCAGTGGATCGAGGATCGAGGAGCACTCACAAAAACAAAGTCGTTTTATGGCTCGGGACTTCAATAGAATGGAACAACAATAGACAGACAAAGAGAGAGAGAGAGAGAGACAGAGACAGAGAGAGAGAGAGAGAGAGAGAGAGAGAGAGAGCGCGACAGAGAGAGAAAAGGAAAGTGGGGAAAGAGGGACAGGTAAATTCGTGGAACTGACAAACTTTGACAGCGCAATCAACTTTTCCCACTGCAAGTTTTCCTATAGGGTTTTATTTTGCTAAAGTGTGATATTATATCACGTGTATTATATCACGGCAACACAACCCTGGCTGCTCTCTCGCGGCACTGGGCAACCCTACAATAAGCCAAAAGCTAAAAGCCCAGCATAATCGCAAAACATAAATAACAATAAACACAGGCACAAAGCAAAGACGACAGCGAATTTGAAAGAAACAACATCCAAACTCAACAAAAACCAAAAGTAAAACATATGAAAACGCTTTTAACGCATACGCAACGCCGACAACAGCAACAACAATAATTTTATTAACAAAAACTACAACAGCTGCAACAACAACAACTATGACAACTGTTTAATTTTACGGCTGTCGCTCGGCGGAAAAAAAGAAATTGTTTCTAAATAAGCAATTAATTTCTGCTTTTATTTATAACATATTTTTCTCTTTTTTACTTTTGTTAAGTTTTCTGTTTTTGTTTTTCTTTTCTTTTCATATTTTTTTTCTTTTCTTGGAAGTGAAATTAAAAGCTGGCAAAACGCGGGATTAACGGGTCAACTCAAAAAAAAAAAAAGAAACAAGTAAGGAAAGCTACAGTCGAGCGCGCCCGACCGTAAGATACCATTCGATCAACTTCGTAGTTGCACTAACTAGTACTAACTCGCTCTCACACACACATACAGACACACACACAAAGGCTAAAACGATGCATGACGATATGCTGTAATGACGCGGGCAACGGAACTATAAAACGTTTTCTTTTATAACTTCTGTATTTATTTCCTTAATATTCGTAAATTATCGATTTGCGTGGGCGGTGGGCGTGGCACTTCAAATTTGAAATTAAAACTGCGTATGGTATACAGAATCCATCATGTCAATTTTGGTGTCTCTAGCTTTTGTAACAGCTGAGATCTCGACGTTCATACATACAGACGGACATGGCTCAATCGACTCGGCTAGTGATCCTGAGCAAATAATATACAATTTATGGGGTCTGCCATGTCTCCTTCTGCCTGTTACATACTTTTGCACAAACTTAGTATACCATTTTTGACCATTTTCAGAGGTCGACTGGTATAAAGAGCCACCGCATTCCCATATCATTTTATTCACACCCGTTTTTCTTAATTATTTTTGACTAGGGGAGTTTTCAATAAATAATAATAGACACGCATATTATATAATTTTAGGTAGACTCTAAATAAAGCTTTGTAATTAAAATGGAAATATTAAAAGACGCAAAAGTAAGTTCTAGCTTTAAAAATGCCTTGCAATTAGACAGAGAGTTTTCAATCAAATATATCCTAGATCGTTTTTTTTCGAATTTGGAATATGAAGAAAAGTTATTTGTGAGTCTAAAACTTAGACATATGTAATTATTTCAAGAAATTAAGGAAGTCAGATAAATCTTATGTCCTTTGATAATATCTAATTTAGTTATTTAAACATTTTAGGAATATTTTAAGATTTATTTACAGATAAAGCGAGGAGTTTCTTCTGTTATGAAAATAAATCCAAATGTTTTCCTTAATCTTTAGCTTCACTTCTTTCCCATGTATTAAGCTAAATAGCAAATCTGAACTCTCTGCTCGATTATTCAGATTCTTGAACCGAACTCAAGTCTGGCAGAATGTGTAATTCTTTTGGTTAAATTAAAGTTGCTGTGGCTGCACACACCGCGATTTCAAGGCCAGAACGCAAAGGCGTCGCTCTTGTGGGTGTCTTTCTGCAGGTGTGTGTGTCGAGTGTTGAGTATGCCGCACTCAATTGGAACGAAGGCAGCCACGCCCGTGCGACATTTTGTTGTAGCGCATTTTTTTTTTCAGGGTGCGCCAAGCCGCCAAGTTTGTCGCTTGAGTCTTTTGTTCTGCGCATGCCACAAAAATGTCAATTATTTATTTATTTATTTATTTCGCCTGCGTATTATTTAATTAATTAAGCATGCACTGACGGCGGGCGGTCGGACAGACGAAAAAAAATAGCTAGATATATGTATGTAGATAGGTAGGTAGGTGCGCAATTGCCCATAGCTGGGGCACATGGGCGTGCCGTGTGAGCCCTGTTCTTATTGCTGTTGCCTACGTTGTTGTTTTTGTTGTTGTTGTTGTTGTTGTTGTTGTCGCTCGCACGTGCAGTGTCTACGCAAAAGCGCAAAATAAATAAACATAAAGACAACGCGACGCGACGGGGCCGCGAACAACACTGCAAAAAGCAACGTGATAAACAAAAACAAAGCAAAAGGTACACAATAATGTGTGCATATATCATATGCATGTATTTATGTATGTGTGTGTACTACAAATATCGATGGCAGCTCGAATAGCCGATACCCTGAGAAAGCAGAGGAAACAAGTTCAAGCCAATGAATGATATAATGATCTCGTATTACATATCATAAATGCAATATTAATATAAATGCAATTTCAGTTTTTATATATATCAATAAAAGGGAAACAGTAGGAAACTAAGCTCTCGAATAAGTTAAGCTTTGTGCACATTCATTAAATATTAAAGTTTCAATATTATCTTAATATACAAAAATTGTTTCCTTTTCTATTTTTAAGTGTTTTTGTTAATTATATTTTATATGTAATTTTTAATATAAATTTTAATAATTTTTCTGAGTTTTACTGCATTAAGTCGACGTTAATAAAATAAAATAATATATAAATAAATAGCAAAATAAAAATAATAAAAAATTAATAAATAATTAAATACATATATAAATAACAAAGAAGTTAACAAATATAAATTAATCAAATAATTAATATAATCAAAAAATACAAAAATAAGTAAATAAATAAATAATTAAATCAAATAAATATATAACCTATTGTAATAACTTCATCACACCCTTTTCTGCCGAGCTGTCTACAGAATATCATCTGTCGTATAATTTTCCCGCTCGAAACTTTTAACTGACATCCTTCGCGCTACTCGCAGCAGAATCCAGAGTTCACAGCGCATTTTGCGAGTTTATAAAAACATAAATAATAATAAAATACCATATAAAATAAATGTAAGACGACGCCAAAGTCGAACTTAAACTCTCAGTCTCTGTCGCCGTCGCAGTCGCGACGTTTGCGAACATTTTACGACCTTTTGTGGCCTTCAACATTCTTGAGCCAATGAGTCGTTTGGCAACACTGGTGAATGCTCTCGCTAGCTCGCTCTCCTTTTCGTACGCTCTCCTCTCTCGCTTGCTTGCCCGATCGCCTGTCTGCTTGTACGTTATGGTGCGCGATCTCGCTCTCGCGCTCACTCACTCGCTCTCTTAAAACTCCCACTCCAAGCTCGAGCGCGCTGTGCCAACTACGACGGCGACTGTTGTTGTTGTATTCGAAGTTTCTGTTGTTGTTGTTGTTGCCGCTTAACGAATGATTCATGCGTTAAATTTCACGTTTTAGAGGAAACACCTGGATAAATACCTATACGATCGCCGTTCCATATCATACCATGTGTGCGTGTATGTGTATGTGTTTGTATATTAAATGCTTATTATTTAGAATCGTGAGTCAACGTACTCGCAATTCTGGATGCTGCAGCGCAACTCTTTCTACAACTATTTACACATATTTATGCCACACCTTTAGAGAAATACTATCATACACGGCAAACCGATTCGAGTCGAAACATTTTATGGTTTCGTAATAGTTTTTTCGTTGAAAAACGTTTGCTTTCGCTATGAATCATTTTCTTCAAATCCAACTGTAATCGTTATATACACAGGTAAGTCACATATATCATCATTAAACAGAGTTACAAGTCCAATTAGCTGCGTACTGAAAACAGTTAAAACATTGTTTACTGTTTGGGACCTTCTCTTTTTAAGTGATTCTTCTCTATGAATCAGGTTTCAGATAAATGTATGTGCGAAATACTTTGGACAATTTCAAAGTAAATCATTGTTAAAAGCCTAAAACATTTCCGTAAAATTGCTTAACTTTGATTCGATTCACTTTAATTCACGCATCAACTGAATCATTCGGAAGTGGGCAAACGCGCTGTGCTTATCAAGATAGTTTTTTCTGGCTTCATCTGTGAAATTGGCAGGTCAGTTGTCTTTTCTTGCTCCCGTGCAACCCACTCCCTAGAGGTATGTGTGTTGTGGGCGTAAAACTGTGCGATTTGCTTCGGTTCATTTCACTTCCGTGCACTTTCGTATGGTTTGGTTCTGGCACGTACAGGTTATACCTCAGGGGGTAGTTATGGCGCGTCGCTATTTTTGTTGTTGTTGTTGTTGCTGTTGTGACTGGGCACCGGTGGCATGAGTAAACGCGAAATTTCAGAGCTACGCGAGCGGCACGCGCTGAAAAGCTGCGCCGCCGCCGCCCGATCGCAGTCGCCAGATATGACGAAACACGGAGAGACAAGCAGGGGGGAGGGAGAAAGGGAAAACAAAGGGGAAGCATATGTATGGCGAAAGGGTTCGCTGGGTCAACATGCCACAGTAGTCGGACGAGAAACAGAAGAGAGACAGAGAGTCGGGACAGTGAAACAACTCTCTATTCACAGCGTTGCATTCCACATTTTTGCATTTTTGCATTGCAACAACAAAATTGCTAACGAAATCCAAAACCTTCGTTGCAAAACATTGGCCACATCGAAGCTGGAGCAATTCACTCGCAACGTCGCGCACGTTTTAACGATAAAAGACAAAAAACCCAAACCCAAATTCAAAAACAACAACAAAAATTTTAACGACATTTTCTGATATGCAAAGGCGTAAACACATATTATTCCTAGAGGGGGAAGAGGACGTGAAACATAACGTAATTTGTTCGTCCTTCTTTTTCTTTAAGCTAGATCGAATTCCGCAAATTTGAACGAAAACGGAAATACGGAAACTTACGTGTTTTATTGGCGTTCTTATTTTTTTATTTTTGTATTCATTTATTTAAATATATTCCCATTTATTTGGATTTTACGTGAAAAATTCCCAGACAAAGACAAAAGATACATAACATTTGAAGTACTTCAGCTGGCAATTTATTGTGATTCACGCAATGGGCTAAGAGTTCTCCCTGTTCATAAAACTTAAAGACGTATGGACTAGGCTTATATATACTCGTATGTATAGTGGTTTGGTTTGATGATATTACTTGTCTATGTGGTTGCCAAAGCAGAAAGTTGTAGAAAATCGCAAATGATCGATTTGTGAAGACGGTGGGCGTGGCATTAAAAATTGAATATTAACTTTATCACCCTATGCTATACAGGAACTTTTATGTAAAATTTGATGTTTCTTGATTTTGTAGTACATATGATCCAGGCGTTTAAGCGGACTGACAGACGGACATGGCTCATTCGACTAAGCTGGTAAACAACAATATATTTACCAATATATATATAATTTATATTATTTTTTGCAGCGTCTACAGAACGAAATAAAATTACTGCTTAAAAAAAAAAGATTCTTTCTAATTTGTATTCCACACACTTTACTCTTCATCTTTCTCCACGCTCTTCGCTTTCCGTTCACTTTCCTAGAAATTCAAGGGGAGTCCAAGCACTTGACTCGTCTATTGCCGAGATTCAAACTTGACCTTCGCTAGCAATTGACATTCCGGCCACGAATTATTATGCACTTGAACCAAGTCGCATCAATGGAGCGCAACCCGATGCGATGTCCGACCCAAAACGCCCTGGAAGCCCCCGCTGAGGTCGAAAGCGCCAGCGATGCGTGGCACCCAAAACAAACCGAAGAAAGAAAAGAAGACGAAGAGGGAGAAGATAGTGATGGTCTAGGTAAAGCAGGTGAAGGTGGAGTTACATTAGATATTCAATTTGAACTCAACTCGGACAGCAGCAACAACAAGCCAATTGATTAAACTACAATCAAAAGGGAAGAGCGAAGCATAACAAATTATTTATAATGATGCGTATAAAATGAATGATAAATAATAATAATAATGCAGTTGTTGTTGTTGTTGCTGTTGTTGCTGCTATTGTTATTAAAATGGATGCGTCAGCGAGGAGTGGAGAGTAAAGAGGTACGTGAAATGGGGGAGGGAGAACGGGGGGTCGAGGCGCATGTGACCTAACGGGGCGTGGCGTGGCGCTTCCGTTGCGTTTCGATTGTCATTAGGCAGCAAATATTACCAACAACTTTAGCTTTTTGTTATATTTTAATGATATATTACCGGGGCAACGCATTGCAGTTGCTGCCTCTGCCACTGCTGATGTTGCGGTGGTTGCACTGCACGCGACAGCAATAACAACAACAACACCAGGTATAACGCCGTCAGACACGTAAAGGGCGCTGGGTGCAGGGTGCAGTTCAACCGTTTGTGGTTCTGGGCAGGAAGTTCGTTTAATTAATGTATGCATCAAGCCCATAAAGTCGAGTTTTTTTGGGGCATCCAAATACGCATACGAATCCTGCAGCCACACACCACACACACACACACACACACACACACACACACACAAGACAAACACAAAGCAAACAACAAACAAAGGCAGGGCAAAGGTATGGGGAGGGAAGGGGAAGCAAAGACAAGACACGGCAAGACGAGACGACACACGTGCGTGACCAAAATACACATACTCAATTAGTGCGGCAATAAAACCCATCGTAATTGTAGATGTTGCCCGATGCCGAAAGAGGACCGTCCCAAAGAACAGACGCCCTGCACCTCCCTCCTCTACTGTTCTCCTCCTCCTTCTTCTGCTTCTCTTCACGCACTGTGTTGCAACCGCAGAGTGCAACTGCAACAACAACAACAACAAGTTGTGCAGTCGTGGGGCTCGACATGCAAATAGATGCACCCTCCCTCGCCCACCTGCCCCACCTCTTCTCATGAACGAAGTTTGACTTCGAATATTCCAAATGCAGCGACTAACACGGCTTTTATAAGGTCAACTGTTTTGATGTTTGTTGTTTGTTGTCAAGTACGCAGCAAAATAGCCTATATTTGAGCTGGTGGACATTTCTGAAGTATACCCCAAGAGAATGCAATATCCTTTGGATCCTTCAATGTCAAAGTTAGGATTAATTGAGAATGGATACTAGATTCTGACTTTAATCTAATTATTAGTCTAATAAGCTCCATTTAAGTTTATAAATCTAAAGTGTTTTCAAGCTGAACAAGTTTATATAACTCTACATATGTATATGACCGATGTGTATGTGAAGCAATGAAATTTCATTTCTATTGTGAAATCTTTACCAGATGCTTTTTACAAAAATTCTATTAAAATGCAACACGCACATCGATATATCGTATTACGTATGCTATATAACCGCAAGACAATGAAATACGATGCGAGTTTGCGACAGAATCGAAAAAAAAGATAAGTGAAATAAGAAAAAACTAATGAAATTCTTAATTTTATTAGCTGTTGATAAGAATTCAATTTCGATTTCGTTGCATTTCCCAATTTGATTTGCAGCACAGTGAAAACACATCTCACACCACTTCTCTCTCTCTCTCGCTCTAGGCCCACTGTGTGGCCGAGAACGTTTGCTTGTTGCCTAAACGTGTGGGCCGAGAATTGAGGTTGGGAATTATATTCAATTACAAAGCACCCGAAAAAGCGCAAGAATAGAAGGAAGGTAGAGAGAGAGAGAGAGAGAGAGAGTGGGGGTGACTGCGACAGTATTTCAATTGAATTTCGCGCGTAATTTGGTCAAGTGCAATGAATCAATCCAAAGCAGCCCACAATGCAATCCACCCTATATAGACTTGTATATAAACGATAGCTATAAATAAAAGTACAACTTGGAGTGAAGGCCTCAGCCACGACAATTGTGGATATATTGGAGGCCTGTTAACAACAATGACGCAGTCGTCTATAAGTAAGTTTACTCGATACATACAACTACACATGTATACAGGCATATATATGCCATATGTTGTGGCTGTTGTCATGACAGCAAGCGACACACACTCACACCTGCAAATGCCAAACAACGCTGACAACCCTCGTGAGTCTAGCAACTACCAAAGCTATCTGGCAAAGTGGGCGCAAAAAACTAAAGCGCAATTTTTATAAACAGTTATACACAGAAATTTCCCCAAAATGTATTGAATTCTATTCTCCTTGAAAGACATTCAACCAATTTTGGGTACATGCGCAAAAAAATTCTAGCGTATCTCAGATTCGATCAGCCTGTTCGAACGTGTTTATGCACATTTTTTTGTGTTCCCATTCTGTTGTAATAAGAAAGAAGGTAGGGAATAGGAGAGAGGGAGAGGGTAGCGTCTTTAATGGTAGACCACTATAGAATTAGACCCATAGTTATAATTGGCTTGCATTCTGAGCCAAACACTTTGGAATTTTGAGGTTAACAACGAAGAAAGCCTTGAAGAAAACTATGCAAAGGGTTCCGCGGCGCATAGAACAAGGCGAATGTATGTACATATGTACGTATGCTTTAATCTGGGTATTATTCTAGGTACTCACATTCTACTTATACAAACTATCATTGGCATCAATTTGCCGAAGAGCTTAAAACATTTGTTGGTAGACTGACCGTTTAAAAACAAGAACATTGAGGCGAAAATAGAACATTTGCATTAAATGTGGATTTGTCATGATGTTTACAAAAGAAAGTGCTCAAACTTTTTATACCATTCCACCACTGAAAATGGTCAAAAATGGTATACTAAGTTTGTGCAAATGTATGTAACAGGCAGAAGGAGGCGTGGCAGACCCCACAAAGTATATATATTCTGACTCAGGATCATTAGCTGAGTCGATTGAGCCATGTCCGTCTGTCTGTCCGTTTGAACGTCTAGATCTCAGCTATTACAAAAGCTAGAGACACCATATTTCACATGAAGGTTCCTGTACACCATAGGTAGATCGAGTTTATTTTCAATTTTTGATGACACGCTCACCGCCCACGCAAATCACTTATTTACGATATTAGGAGAAGTATTAAAGTTACAGCTTTCTGTTTGGTATGAACATAAATAATTGCAATATAAATCTATTCCCCAAATTACAATCCAATCGGACCATAAACACAGGAATTATTGTGCTCCGTGTCGTGACATCATCGTCACGATGCTTCGTTTCAGCCGTAGCATGTGTAAAGCTATGCAGTTTTCACATGTAGATGGCGCTATTCAAAAATAGATCTAATTTAAACAATAGGAGGCGGATAAACTTGTGCAGAGTTTTTTGATTGAATTAAATGTGTGATAATTTGTTTTGAAACTGGGCGAATGGTATCTTATTGTCGGGCGCGCTCGACTATAGCTTTCTTTACTTGTTCTTATCTATCTATTTTCTTACTATTGAAATATTTAAGGATAGCCTTTTTATATACGCTACTTATAGACTAGAAGGGTATTATAACTTTGTTCAAACCGAAAATGTATGTAACAGGCAGAAGGAGACATCTCCGACCCAATAAAGTATATATATTCTGGCGCAGGACCAACAGCCGAGTCGATATACCTATATCCGTCTGTTCAGCTGTCCGTCTGTCTGTCCGTTTAAAATTGTAGATCTTAGCTATTATAAGAGCTAGGACTTGCAAATTTAGTGACAATTGTGTTATTATTGCACGCTCATCAAGTTTATTTTGTATTTTGATTTCATTTTTCTTACTTGTTCTATCAGAAATCAGTTCAAAACGGATCTAACTGTTGTATAAATATAGAAATAGACAGTAAAATAGAGGCATTGGGGTGACAATTTCAGTTAATTAGAAATTCACATACATTTTTTAAGATTTTTCAATCGAAATGTTTGAAGAGTGACTATTTTAAATAAGAAAACAAGTAAGAAAGCTACATTCGAGTGTCCTCGACTGTAATATACCCGCTACCCAACTGCTCGTACATCATTTATTTGCGGAACAAAAAAAAACGGCTACAATCATATTTTGACCGTAAAAGGCTATGGACTTACAATATTTATGCAAAGTCAAAATCTAAAATAAAAAAAAAACATTTTTGGACACATTTAATTTTTGATGCGGGCGGGACTCGAACTTAACTCATTTTACCACCGTAGACGCACACACAATTCGGCACAATGCTGCTGGCAGCGCTACTTACAGCTATGGAAAACGTTAAGCTGAATAACTTCTGTGTTTATTATCCGATTGTTACCAAATTTTCAGAGATCATTTGGCTAGCTATAGTTATCATGTAAACCGAAAATGAACAATATGGCATCAAAATTGCGCTTGTAATCAATGTTTTTTCGATTTACGGGGGCGGAAGGGGGCGTGGCCAAAATCCAAAATAAACTTGATCAGGATGCAATAATAACACATATTGTCACCAAATTTGGTAGTCCTAGCTCTTATAATAGCTGAGATCTAGATTTTCACACGGATAGACAGACGGACAGACGGACATAGCAATATCGACTCGGCTGTTGATCCTGAGCCAGAATATATATACTTTATGGGGTCGGAGGTGTCTCCTTCTGCCTGTTACATACATTTTCGGTTTGAACAAAGTTATAATACCCTTCTACTCTATGAGTAGCGGGTATAACAACTGAAAACATGTGAGTCCAAGGAAATGCCATACGAATTGAGCTATCCCATTGAGCTACCATTGCAACATTTCTTTCTGACTCTTCATATGTTACATACATTATGATGACATCGCTAACTTAAACTTATCTAACTGTTGCTAAGTCATAAATTACAGCTAAAACTGGAATTTGATTTGCACAATTTGCGAGGTTTAATTAAACTAGAAGTTATATTCATAATTAACAAGTAAGAAAGCTACAGTCGAGTGTGCTCGACTGTAATATAACCGCTACCCAGCTGCTCGTACATTAATTATTTGCAGAACAAAAAAAAGGGCTACAATCATATTTTGACCGTAAAAGGCTATGAACTAACAATATTTATGCAAAGTCAAAAGCTAAAATACAAAAAAAAAACATTTTAACACACATTTAATTTTCTGTGTTTTTTATCCGATTGTTACCAAATTTTTAGAGATCATCTAGCTATGATCTACATGATAACTATGTAAACCGAAAATGAACAATATGGCATAAAAATTGCGCTTGTAATCAATTTTTTTCTATTTACAGGGGCGGAAGGGGGCGTGGCCAAAATCCAAAACAAACTTGATTAGCGTGCAATAATGACACATATTATCACCAAATTTGGTAGTCTTAGCTCTTATAATAGCTGAGATCTAGAGGTTCAGAGATAATACATTTTTTTCGATTTACGGGCGCGGAAGAGGGCGTGGCCAAAATCCAAAATAAACTTGATCAGCGTGCAATAAGTACACATATTGTCACCATATTGTCACCTTCTACTCTATGAGTAGCGGGTATAAAAATACAGGGTTTATACATTTATACCATGTATGTAACATATATTTGTATAAGAATTTTTCATTCAATGTTTTGTCTAGATTTGCATTTGAGAGACGGCGGCGCTAGCTAAAAAAAAACACGTTTAGATTTCCGGTTATAGATAAGTATATGTTTGAAGTACGTGTGTAAAATTGTTCATATCGCTCCGCCTATATAGTCGAGAGCAAAGATACTCTGTGGAACGAGGGGGGGAGTTAACACCTGCACTCGAGCGCACTCGAACTTGATCTCCTTCAACGAAAGTATTCCAAATGCCAACAGCATTTGCTTTTGACTATTCCATAAGGGTTGAGAGCGTCGAGTTTTCACCGTACAGGTGGCACTTGGGTGGTGCTGGTGGTTGTCCATTCGCAAATCTAATTGCCGAGTGCGAGGCCCAATTAGAGCGAGACTTAAAATGCGCCAAGAAATTTTAAACAGCAAAACAATTTTTGCGCCAACGTCGCCAGTTCGTTTTGCTGATCTCTTTTTGTTTTATGATCAGTTTTATTGTTTTCTTTTTATTTTTTATTGTTCTTTTTGCGTTTCTTTTTTCGCGATTGAATAATTTACAAATTGAGGCAGAAACCGGTTCTTGCAATGACAGCAACAGCAACAGCGCCAGCGACAAAGACAACGACAACAGAATGCTCAATGAATCTTTCAGCTGCCGCCGGTCCCTCTGGGCTCTTTGCCACAGAAGAGTCTTCTGAATGCGAGTTTGTTGTTGTTGCTGGCTGCGAGTTTGCAAAATGAAAACAAACAACGAAAAGGAGACAGACGAACACGAAAACGAAGACGAAGGCAAGACAAAAAACGCAACGAGACGAACAAAAAACAAATGGGTAAAATGCCACGCCTAGAGTTGGAGTTGGTTAATCGCCAGTTGGGCAGCAGCAGCAACCCAAGCCCATTTGGCATTTGGGCGCTAGCGATAAGGCGATAAAAACGCCCACCAAACACAGCACAAAGCGGCAAGCGAGAAGCGAAGCAGAAGGAGAGTAAGAGACAAACAAGGAGCGTAGGGGGACAATACGATTGAATTGAATTGATTAAACAGACATTGCAATTTATTTAGATAAAGCATTTCCATCAAGAGAATTTGTATACCCTTCGACCATTGAAAATTATTAGAAAAGGGTATACTTACTTTGTGCGAATGCAGGTAATAGGCGTAAGGAGGCGTGGCAGACCCCACAAAGTACATTTATTTTTGGTCAAGATCACAAGCCGAGTCGATTAACCTATGTTTGTCTGTGTTGTCTGTTTGAGCGCACGGATCTCATGTTTTAAGCCAGAGACCCCCAAGTTGGTATACTGTTTCATATACAGCTGTGTTCTTAATAATAGCAGTGCTTATTAGCTGCAACTTTAAACTTAATTTTATATATCAAAAAGTAAATGAATGTTCACAAATTAAATTTTGTTTAAATTTTGTGTTTATTTTAAACAAAAACAAATCAATTTATTATTCAGTGTTGTTAATTTTTTGTACATTCTTAGCAATAGCAGTGAGTAACGAAAACAGTGGAATTAGTTGAAAAAAAACATTGTAGAACTTCAAAAAACTTTTTTAATTTGTTTTCTTGGGTTGGTACTTGGTCATGTACCCATTATTATTTATTAAGGCCTGGCATCTGCGAGACATAGAATCCACCAAGTCCTGGCAGCGCTTGACAGGGATCCGCTTCCATGATTGTTGAACAACCTCCCAAAGCTGTGATCGAGATGTTGGATTTGCATTTGCAACATATCGGGTAACATCTCCCCATAGGTTTTCAATTTAAGTCCGGAGACTGTGCAGGCCACGACATAAGGTCGATCCGTTTTGATGCCATCCAGCTTTTGACCAGTTTGCTTGTATGTTTGGGGTCATTATCTTGTTGAAACGTCCACCGTAGTGGCATTTCCCAATCGGCATAAGGCAACATAACATTTTCTAATATGTTAACATATACAGATCGATCCATGATCCCATCAATCATGAATATAGGGCCTACTTTACGGTAAGAAAAACATGCCCATACCATATTACTCAATCCGCCGTGCTTAACTGTCTTCAAAGTGTACCTAGGATCGTACTCTGTGTTAGGTGGACGTCTGACATATTGTCTGGAGCCCTTTCCACCAAATAACACAATTTTACTTTCGTCACTCCATAAAATATTTCGCCACTTTGTAACGGGCCAATTAAGGTGACTTTTGGCGAACTCCAAACGTGCTTTGACATGTCTGGTGGCTAGCAGTGGAATTTTTCGTGGATGGCACGCATTGAGATTTTGTTCCTTAAGACGTCGCCGAATAGTAACGCCACTAACATTCAAGTCTAACTCATTTTTTAACTTGCTGAACGATGCAAAAGGGTGCGCCCTGCTATATCACACTATAGATCGGTCCTCATGAGGCGTGGTTTTACGTCGGAGACCACGATTTTCGGGCATTTCTTTAAAGTTTAAAGCATTATAAACCATTTCAGTAGAACATCCATATATTTTCTGGATGTCTTTATATGTTTTTCCCAGGTTTCTGAGCCGCACTATGCTATTTCTTTTTTCAGGAGTACAATGTTTGCCGCTGCCCACTAAGTTAAAAAATATTAATTTATTTTAGTGTTTTCTAATGTTAATAATAGTCACTAACACAAAACCACTTACTTTTTATCAATTAAAAGTCTAAAAAAATTTGTTTGCTTATAAAGATACGCACTGCTATGTTAATGAACAGCCAAAGACTGATGCTTCTAGCAAAAAGAGTTGTTCATTTGCTTAATTCTCGCAAATCTAACGGGATATTTTCGTTTCTTCCTTGTACACATTCCATTCCACAATAACAATGCGTACAAGTTGAAATATTCGTAACGGAACTTGAAAAAAAATCGCATTGCTTGATTGCATTTCTTGCACTGCTATCTTTGTGAACACAGATTTATGTATGTATATCATACGCTTAGAAAGTTTATTTCACATTTTGAATGCAACGCCTACACAACGCCACAAGTCGATAAATATTGTTGTTAAATTTTATTTAAAACAAAAATAATACAGGAAATACTATCTGCTTCGACATACACATAAATATATACTATATGCACCTATATTCCTAATTGCAAACTGATTGAATTTAAAGAGTGAGACAGCAATAGAAGTAAAAAGAAAATCTTTTTGGAAGGTTGGGTGAAAGGGCATGGCTGACTGTAGCTTTCGTTAATTATTACTAATAATATATCATATATTGTGCTTAGATTATATTGCAAAGTTTTTAAATTTCTGAATTCCCAACATATAATATTAATAATTTACCTATTGGGGCTTGCATGCAATACGAATTCCATGAAGTTTTCTAGTAGAATTCTTCAAGGTTTACATATGTTTATAAATCATATTTGTGTTTAATCTGTTGTCTTAAGGTTCCCCCTCTTTGTGAGCTTGGAAAGCTTTCGCTTGAGCTACAAATTAGGAAAGCTATTTTATATATTTTATATATTCTTTAATACAATTTTATACATTTTCTGTTTGCGTCTTTCAATTCAGCGCGCATTCCATAGTTTCGTGACAAGTTGAGCTAACAAATTTGTTGCATTCTAATAAGTTTCATTTCTAATACACATGTGCTGGTAAAACCGAAATTTTCCGTGGAATATCTGCACAACTCTGACCCAGTTAATTATGGATCGATCTGCTCGTTGAGAGTGTGTACCAAATTCCAATGTGCACAGATAAACAAAAAACGCAGCCGCAAAAACAGCTGCAAATGCAAGGGAGGGGAAAGGGTGTTAGGGGTGTAAACTGTTGCTAGCCGGGGCTATTATCATCATTTCATGTGCACAAGAATTTGAAATCAGAGTCGAAAGAAGAGTCGCTTCTTCTACTGCTGCTGCTGCTGTTGCTGCTGTTATTGTTGTTGCTGCTGCTGTAGGTTGGTGTTTTTTTTTCGCTGATGTTGCAATTTGTGCGCCGTTGAAGCATTAAATTGCATAATTAGCAAGTCTTGGCTGCAGAGCTAGAGCTGCGGTCTTAGTGTGGGACTGAGACTTAAAACAAGTAAGAAAGCTACATTCAAGTGTACTCGACTGTAATATACCCGCTACCCAACTGCTCGTACATCATTTATTTGCGAACAAAAAAAAACGGCTACAATCATATTTTGACCGTAAAAGGCTATGGACTTATAATATTTATGCAAAGTCAAAATCTAAAATAAAAAAAAAAAACATTTTAATTATTTAATTTTTGATGCGGGCGGGACTCGAACCCGAAAATGCATAATAGTACTGTTCGTTTTGCAGTCCACAACTTAACCCATTTCACCACCGTACACGCACACACTATTCGGCACAATGCTGCAAGCAGCGCTGCTGGCAGCGTTGCTTACAGCTATGGAAAACGTTAAGCTGAATAACTTCTGTGTTTTTTATCCGATTGTTACCAAATTTTTAGAGATCATCTAGCTATAGTTATCATGTAAACTAAAAATAAACAATATGGCATAAAAATTGCGCTTGTAATCAATTTTTTTCTATTTACAGGGGCGGAAGGGGGCGTGGCCAAAATCCAAAACAAGCTTGATCAGCGTGCAATAATAACACAAATTGTCACCAAATTTGGTAGTCCTAGCTCTTATAATAGCTGAGATCTAGATTTTCACACTGACAGACGGACATGGCTATATCGACTCGGCTGTTGACCTGAGCCAGAATATATATACTTCATGGGGTCGGAGGTGTCTCCTTCTGCTTGTTACATACATATTCGGTTTGAACAAAGTTACAATACCCTTCTACTCTATGAGTAGCGGGTATAATGAGACTGAGACTGGGACTGGGTCTGGGTCTCTCTACGTATCGCGCTGGCCAGACACACGTGATCGCGAAATGGAAAGCGTGTTGTGCTGCTGCCCCTGCTTATCTCTTGGCACATTCGAAATTCTCTCGTATTTTCGTATTTCTTGCTTTCAGCTGACACAGTTCGCAGTTTCGCAAAATTGAGAGTGTTGGGGGGGGCGGCGCGTGTTCCGCGTCGCATGCTCATGTTGCATATAGATCTTTGTTGCATTTGTGTTGAAATCCAACCGGAAATTCCAAACGCCAAAGACTTTATAATGACTTAATCAGTACAACACTCATCATCATCATCAGCGGCAGCAACAACATTATTATGATAATCGTTGTCTAAAATTGATTTCGACTGTCTTGATTAAATACAAGGCGCTGGGCTAGGGAATGCATTCTGCATTCGAGCGCGGAACCCTTAACCCAATCTGATCCCATATCATATTCGTCTGCTTCTCCAGCTCCTTCTACCCGAGAGAGAAGTTAGGCTGGGCGAGCGAGTGGGTTTAAATGAGTTCACAATGCACCGCAGCTCCCTTCTTCTCCTTCTTCTGTTTCGTCTTCTTTTTGTGTTTTTTTCGGGTTTTAAGGTATTTATTTACCTTTTTCCATTATTATTATTCGTATTCTGTGGTCTGTCTCAGCTTCGCCCCATCTCGTCTTCAGTCTTTTAGTTCGTCTCGTTTCGATTCTGTTTGTTGTTGTTAACATTTCTCAAGCATTTACATATTTGTCTTCGTTTCGTTTCGAATCGATGCATACCCTTTACACAGGGTATACGAGCTATGTGTATAGATGTATGTGTGTGGGTGAAACTCATTAGAGATGTCCCTCTCGTGAAGGGTAAATCTCTCCTGCTGCCTTGACAAAGGGTACACGAGGTTAGGTAAAACCTCAGCTTACATACACACACGCAAAGTCATTTATTATATGTATTCAATCTGTTGTGGCATCTTTTGCGTGGGTTGATCCACTGTGCAGCAGCAACTCATTTGTCAATTTTCAAGGGTATTCCATCTTCGTTGCTCCACAAACCTTTCTTACTCAATCGTGTTTGTGTGTGTGTGTGTGTGTGTGTGTGTGTGTGTGTGTGTGTGTGTGTGTGTGTGTGTGTGTGTGTGTGTGTGTGTGTGTGTGTGTGTGTGTGTGTGTTTATATTTGAATTCATTTGCTTGCTTTTGTTTCGTTTCTTTGGTTCATTTTTTATTGGGCCGCCTTATCATTATTCAAATATTTTACCTAGATGACGCGCACGCATTCCAATCTCTCGCCCTACCATCCTATGTATGTCTGTGTTTCTCCTCCTACTCCTACGGGGCGGCGATAACACACGGTACAAGTACACACGATTTGGTTCGTTCTACTTTCGGGGTTCAGTTGGGTTTCATTTTTTTTTGGTCGGCTCTATGTTTAATTACAAGCATCTGACGTTCAAGTGCATTTCCGCTTGGCAAGCACAAACAAAAACAAAAAGGGGGACTGTAACAATGTCGGAAGGTGTCAGCAGTGACGAGGTGAGGCAGGAAACGGACAGCGAGGTGAGAAGGGGGACAGGTTTATGACAGGGTTTGCACTTACCTTGCCGGCTGCCTTTTTGTAGCGTCGCGTGGCCTCGTTGATCAAATCCCTGACAAGAAGCTCGCCCGAGCCGCAGGGCACCAAAATGCGTATATCGCCAAAGCAAACGGTAACCTTCATTTTTGTTATCGTTGTCGTTGTAGCTTTCGTTTTTTAGATGTCTATTTACAATTTAATTATTAATTATATTAATAATGCACTTGAATAGGGAATGTAATTCGCCTTCCACTTCCACTTCTCTTTTTGTTGTGTTATTTTCGCTTTAGTCGTTGTTGTTTCTCAGTTATTCGTACATTTTATGCTTGTCTGCGTGAAATACACGTTGTAGCTGTTGTTGTTGCTGTTGTTGTTTGTGTTGCTGTTGTCTGGCATTTGGCTTTGGCATCATCTTCGCGCTGCTCCTCTGCAAAGTATCCCAAGCGCAGCTGCATATACCGCGTATGCATGTGTGTGTGCGAGTGTGCGTGCTTGCACGTGTGTGTGTGTCTGCTCGCCGAGCTATTCGTCTAGCTACCTTTCCCGAATTAGTGCAAGCGAGATAGCCGCCGTACACACACTTAAAGGACTTTGGCGTCGCTGCTGCTGCGGCGGCTGCGGCTGCGCACTTGACAGCAGCTGTACAGACGACAACAAAAAAAAATAGGTTTTTTTTCACCTACCACCAATAGTCAGAACTATGACGTGTGCGTGTACGCCTGCGCCTGTGCCGTGTGCGTGCGTTTGCCTGTGTGTGTGAGAGAGCGCCGCTTGGTATTATTCTATTTTTTCGTTATCGAGTTTATCTCTCGCGCTCTCTTTTAATGCAGGATGCACTCGATGATCGGTCACTCTTGTTGCTTTTTGCCTTTAGCTCCGTTTATCTGTTTTTCACTTTTGTTGTGTTTATTTATTTAGCATATTTCACTGCATTTGCACTGCTGGTAACTGTTAATGTCGCCGTTGCCGTGTTGTTGTCGTTGTTATTGCTGTTTCTTTTGTTTGGCATGAATCACACGCGCAGTCGTCATACAAAACGAGTTACAATAACAACACCGCGCGCGCACACACGAAAAAAACACACAGTGGCCAACAACAGGCCAAGATCATCGGAAACGTCGTAACCAAACGCAAAAACACGTTAGACAGCAACAATAACACAAGCTGCTGCTGCACCCCGAAAACTGCAACTGCAACTGTAATTGCAGTTGCGATTTTGTTATTGCTACGAAAAAATGTACGCTTGATTCGCGATTCGAGCTTTTATTTATAGTTAATTTGTCTCTTTTAACCAACTGCTGCCACACATATACCCTTCGATCAGTTTTCGTTGTTCGCAACGTCGTTTCGTGGTTATCTTCGCTTTCCGTGCGTTTTAGTGTTTTGCTTCTTTATTATAATTCTCTTTTCTTATGTTTTGCACATACTGTTAACTACATTCGTATTTGCACTTGATTCGTTCACTATTCTACACAATTATTATTAAGCTGGTCTTAACGTGTTATTTCAAAAACAAAAAAAAAAAACAAACAAATATAAACAAATTCTTCAGCGTTGAACATCGCGCTGCGCTGCGAACGCTGTCTTTGCATCGAATGCTAACAACAACTAACGATGTTGGTAAGTGTCAATGTAACGATGTACCAAAATCCAGTATCGTTTCGATATATTTTTAATTGCATGGGAAATATATCGATAGCACATTGGCTTGACAGTTTGTCCGTTATATCGGCAAATTATATTTAATTTGTGAGTACTTAAGCACAACTTTTATTATTATTTGTGTTTTCTATTAATAAAGAACAACTAAAAATTAATTAATTTAAAAGATTTTTATACATAAATTTTATAAGACAAAGCAAACTGCCAATAAACACTATTTTTTCATTTGGCATACAAAGCCATTGCCAATAAGTCCTAAAAAAAAAAGATTGTAAGGCATTGCAAGGTTGAAATACCATTTATTGCTTATTAAATTTACAATTTATAGAAAGCTTAGGAGAGGACAATATTGTGCATTATTCCCGCGTTTTTAGGCGCTGTGTCGTAACCAGTTTTGACATAGTGTTACCAGGTTTCAAAAATGTTATCGAAAGAGAGCTTGATAAATTTCGTCGATGTACTTAAGGCACAACAACAAGTTTTCAGTGTGACCACAGCAGCATAGCTGAACAATACCGGCCGGTGGAGAATCGCTCATAGAAAGAAATGAAAACATTGCGGATTTAAATATTTATTTTAGCGAAATGGCTGAAGCTCGTGCGGCCTCCGGCTACAATTACAAAACATTACTGTAAGTGCTTCGTTTTAAGCGTGTGTGGATGTGTAGTATTAACGTATTGCTTGCAGATGCACGAACATACCGGAACTATTTCTCGACAAATTTGTAGCACGCACACATTTTGGCCGCTTCGGCAATTTGGTTAACTTTGTGCTACGACCGCGGCGCATGACCTGCACAGTTAGCTATGCCAGTGAAGAGGAGGCTGCGCTGGCACTGCACGAGGGCAGCGTATACAATGGGCATCAGTTCGAGATGTCCTACGCGGAGATTGAGACAGCGCCGGCCCAAAAGACTGAGGAATGGGTTGATCCCGACGTGCAAGCCGAGCTGAGTGCCCTTAGTGCTGCCAGTTGGCGCTCCGAATATGGTAGCAGCAAGCCGCCGAATTCATATGCCGGAGCAATCAAGGCTCACCCAGCATTTGGCGCTGGCAGATCCAATTCCAATGCCAGCGCAGCACCAATACCAGCAGTGCCCAGTGGCGGCGGAGGCAATGTAGAGCGGGAAAAAGAGCGCGAAAAGGAACGCGAGCGGCAGCGTGCACCGGCTCAATTTAAGGCAGCTAAACAAGAACTGGAGACGGTGATGCGCCGACCAGCTTACTCTAGCGAGGAGAAGTACCGCGTGCTTGATGCACGTGACAAGTTGCTGCGCTTGAATCAGCGGCGCGGTCCAGCGGATTCAAAAGGTTTGCAGGGCTATTGCCCCGACATGTGTCCAGAGAAAGAGCGTGTGTTGCGCGAGTTCCAGCGTCAGGTGGCCGTCTACGAGCTGCAGCCAGACACGGACGAACAGTTGATCTGCCACGAGCTGGCGCTAAAACAATATTCGCGCAGCAGTGCGGATCAGGAGACACCACTGCCGCATGAGCTGCGTAACGAGGCGGCGCTGCACATGACCATGAGCTACCTAATGCATGAGATTATGGACATGTGCGAGCAGGAGGAGGCGCATCTTGGCGATTGGTTTCACTTTGTCTGGGATCGCACACGCTCCATACGCAAGGAGATCACGCAGCAAGAGCTTTGCTCCCTGGGCGCCGTCAAGCTGGTCGAGCAGTGTGCACGCTTTCACATACACTGTGCCGCCCGGCTGGTTGCCGAGGATCCCAGCGTCTTCGATACGAAAATCAACGCCGAGAATCTGACCAAGTGTCTGCAGACGCTGAAGTACATGTACCACGATCTGCGGCTTAAGGGTGTGCAATGTCCACGAGAGGCCGAATTCCGGGGCTACATTGTGCTGGTCAATCTGGCGGACGCGAATTTCCTCTGGGACATTGGTCAGCTGCCGGCAGAGCTGCAGAGTTGTCCGCAAGTGCGACGCGCCATTCAGTTCTATTTGGCACTGCAGGACACGAATTTTGTGCGCTTCTTTCAGCTGCTGCGCGACGAGGAGACAACCTACCTGGAGGCCTGCATCCTGGTAGGCTACTTTACGCGTCTGCGCGTGCTGGGCTTGCAGCGGCTGCTTTCCGCCTATCGTGCGCCTCGCAAATATGAATACTCTTCACTGCCCGTCGGCTATATACGCCAAATGCTGGTCTTTCCCAGCGACGAGGAGGCGGACGAGTTTCTTGAGCTGTGCGATCTGAGGGTAAACGAATCGGGCCGCGTGTTCTACACATCCATACGCATACATCCGCCTGAGCACTACAAGCTGCGACGGCAATTTGAGGTAAGAGCTATTTCCCATCTCTATCTCTGTCTCGCTCTAATTCGTAATCTGCCTGCTCCCTTTTTAGCTAGTCGAGTCAAAGCGCCAGCAGAGCGTTGGCGAATGCATTTGCGGTGAGTCGCTGCCGCCCAAGTCAGTGTACCTCAATCATCGGCCCCACAACAGTTTCAACGACTCGGGCTACCTGAAGAGCAGCGCCTGGACAGCCAGAGATCAGCTGCCCAACAGCAACGAACTAGACGATGAACCAATAGCACAATCGATAGGAGCAGTAGCTGCAGTAATGGAGACAGCAGCAGCAGCAACAACACAGCAGCCCAGCACAAAGGACAATCTCTTCAAGGTGCCACTCTTCTCGGCACCCATTTCGCCCAAGCACAAGTCGACGACGCCGCCACCCCCTTTGCTACCAGCAGCTCCAACCACAGCAGCCAAAAACAACGCCAACAAGGACTTCAGCTTTAATCTGCCCGTGACGCCACAACAGGATGCCGCATCTAGCTTTAGTGGCAACATCTTTCAGACCAAGCCATTGAACAATGGCTCTGAGGGCTTCAGCATTGGCCTAATACGACCACAGTTCAATGGTCTATTAGCTGCGTCAACAGCGCCAACGTCGCTGGCACCAACAGCTGTTGCCGAACAACATCGTCAGCTAAAAGCCGCAGAGGAGGCAAAGTTGGCTGCACTGCAGCAGGCAATTGCACAGGCCAAGCAACGCGAACTGGAGCTGCTGGAACTGAAGAAGGCCAAGGCGGAGCAGGCGGAACGTGCGCGCCAGCAACGACAACTGGAACAGCATTTGGCCAGGGAGCAGGAAATGCGTCAGCAACAGCAGGCAGCGGCGGCGGCTGCAGCGGCAGCAGAGGCAGAAGCAGCAAAAGCAGAGGCGGCACTAGCAGAAGCCCGAAAGGCAGAAGCAGCCGCAGCAGCAGCACAGCGTCATCGCCAGCAACTGCAGCAGCAACATGAGGAGCAGCGAAAAGCACATTGCCAGCAGTTGCTATGTCAACTGCTCGACGAGCAGATGGAGGAGATATGCACGGAGGAGTTGCAACTGCATCGCACGGCGCAGAAGCTATTCGATACGTTGCTGGAGCAGCAGGTGCAGGAACTCGTAAAGCGGCAAGTACTGCGCGCCGACTACGAGCTGGGACTGATGCGTCACTACTGGCGGCGTTGGCGCAGCTATCGGCGTGTGCAGCAGCACAAGGACGCTTTGTTCGCCTGTCTGCCACTGAGCTTTGTTGCCAACTCCAGTGAGCAACTGGTGGACATGAAATCGGCGGAGCTACCGTTGCGCATGATGCGTCGCTATCGTCAGGGCGAACCATGTGATTATCGGCAATTGCTGGACGGCATGGAAGATCAGTGTTGGCTCAAGCTTGACCTTTGGGAGCTGCTCGCCCTCGCCCTGCAGCAGCAGCAACCCACGCCGGGAGCACGTCGCTTCTTCAAGCTGCTGTTGTCACTGCCGGACGGCAGCAGCGGTTACGTTATAGAGCATGCATTGGATCGTGGACTGCTGCAGCAGCCACTGGCGCAGTCGCAGGATTATGTAAGGCCAGTCCCAGAGGATGGCTACATCAATGGACTGTCGCACGGCGTCGCGCTGTGCGTGCACAAGATAAAGGGCATCCAGCAGCACGAAGAGATCATGCGACAGCGTCTGGCCAATGCAGATGGCATCGTTTTCTATGTGGATGGCAAACGATTGCAGGAGGCACAGCAACGATTGTACTTCCTTCAGCGGCACAGCAACTGCAGCTATGTGGCATTGATTGTGCAGCAGGGTATGCAGCAAACAACGGTGGCAAAGCAACTGCAGCTGGACAAACTGTGGCGAGCCTACTACATCTTCCCCTGCGATAAGCTGACGCAAGGCAGGCATAGACAGCAACTCGTAGCGCTGCTGCAGCATGCGGTGCACTTTCTGGCCAAGCAGCCGCATCGAAGTCGCGGCACGCTGCAGCAGCGCGAGCTACGTGACTGGCTCTGGACGCAGCTGGGCGATGAGCTCTTTCATCGCTTGGGGCTGGCTGTCAAGCGGGATGCAACCATTGGGCAACGCTGTCGCAGCTCACCGCAATTCTGTGCCAATCTCTACAATGAAGCAGTACGTCGCCTGCAGCAGGTGGCTATTGAATCGCTGGAGGATCGTCCGCAATTACCCCGCGAACTGCGAGCCTACGTGGAGCCCCTGGCACCGCAAGCTGTGCTGCCAAATCGTCTGGAATACTTTGTACCGGGCTGGCAGACGCGCGAGCAGCGTGGCAAAATTGTTGAGCTGCTGGAGCAGATCAAGCTGCCAGAGATGTTACCACTGCAACCGGAGAAGCAGGCAATCTGCGAGTGGCTGCTCAACTATGCCCAGCAGAGTCAGCAGGATACGTTGGTCGATGCGGTGGCACTGCGTGCCATCCAGACACTGGAGCTGCAGCAGTATATGAATGACATCAACTATTTGGATATTGTCGAAATTTTTGCCAAGGAGCGACTGCAGTTTGTGCTGCGTCGCCAGGCCGAGCACTTGCCTAGCGCCATTGTCTACAGAAGCCACACATTGCAAAAACTCTTCCAGACACATTGGTACTACGAGTGGCAGCCGGCCGATATTGACTCGCAGCCGCCTGAGCAAGCAGAGCAGGCGATGTCCATGGAGCAGCAGGAGCAAAAACTGGCGCAGGCTTCTGTGGGGCAGAATGAGTTGAGCTACGAGCAGGTGCTCTACCAGGCACAAGCTGTACTGGACAAGTGCCAGCAACAGCGCATGGAGCGCAAAACTCTAAGCGATTTCAATGGGCAGCTGACTAAGTTGGAGCAGACCATGCAGCGTTTCGATCGCACTGCGCTGGCTGCCATGCAGGAGGAGGAGCAGCAGCTACAGAAGCAACACCAGCAGCAACATGAGCAACAACAGCACGAGCAGCAGCAACAAGTCGAGAATCTGCCCGCGATGCCTACTGCCAAGCGGCAGCGCCTGCACGTGCAGGCGGACGAATGCGCAGACCTATTGGAACGCACCGAGCGCCTTATCCACGATAGTCAGACGAGCGAGCAGCGGCGCCTGCAGATTTTGCAGCGGGCCAAGAGGTTTCTCTGATCGCATCACAGCGCGAGTCGTGCATGTCGTATACGTAATAAAAGTAATTTTAATTTCCTATTTCAAAAATGCTGCAATTGTTTACTTATTATTTACTTCCATCGACGGAATATAGTTATCGAATTCGTCACGCGTAGCTTGAGCTGAGCACGATATGCTGCAATTGTTTACTTATTATTTACTTCCATCGACGGAATATAGTTATCGAATTCGTCACGCGTAGCTTGAGCTGAGCACGATATGCCGCTGAAAAGTATGCTGTGCCAAGAGCGCATCGTTTTGCAACACTTTGTTGTGCCCTCTAAGTTTGATAGCAACACATTCGTTCAAAACTCGTTACATTTACCTGCCTTTGACTTTTTGGTTACATGGAAGTTAACATCATTGCCAGTTGTAGGATTCGGAACACATTTTTACGGAAGCTCTCAACTGCTAACATCGAAACATTTTTTTCCAAAAGAACCGACAAAATTTTAACAGTTGAAAGATTGTTACAACACGTCTTCAATAGTATGTTCTAAATTAACTGTAGGCGATAATCGCAACAGATAAAAGAGGTACTGTAATATTAAATGTCTTTAGGCAACCACAAATGCAGTCAGATTAAACGAATTACGCAAAATTATCGTATAGATAAAAAACAATCACCCAAAAAAAATCATATTCATACAGTGCAAATATTTTCGAGTGAGTGAGCCGAAAATGAGTTCCCTTCCGAGTGTAAGAGCACTGCGTAGTCAGCCAAGTGAGTATTAGCGCAATGAGAACATGCAATAAATAGAGGGATCTTTTGCAATATTTTCCCTTCCCTTCCTTTCGTACGCCAGCCTTCAGGTACCTGCGTACGTGGTGCCGCGCCCTGGTCAAGACGCTGAAGGCCGAATGCGCTAAAACAATGTTGCCGGAAACGAACTCGGGTCTAAAGTCCGCATGGTTAGCCGTCCGCAATCTTCTGGCATGTAATGTGCTCCTGGACGCAAACAGTCAATCTAACCTGGGCATGATAGAGAGACGACGCAGTGTGTCAGCCAGGCTGCCCGTCGCGACACGCCTCTATCCCAAAATGACGGACTCGTACAGAAGGCATTCTATCACCAACAGGCCAATGCTGATGCCCGCCCCCAATGCCTGGTCGAGCATAAGCATCCGCAGGTGCTACGTACCGGGACCTAAGCACAATCAGTTCGATATAATTGGCAGTCGCGCGTCAAAGATTAACATAGAAAATGGGAACCGCAAAAGCAACAAATTGAAATCTTCTTTGCAAGCTCCCGTCAAGCAGAATGGCAAGTGGAAAAATTTGCCAAAAATTCGACCAACCATAAAGCCCATCCTTAATACGAAGACCAAGCCGGCAGCACCGATGCTGGCAACCTATTTTCGCGAGGAAGCGTGCCCCACAATGGGCGCGGGCACGTCCCCAAAGCGATCGGATGCCAAGACCAGCACAGCTCGTACTTTTGGCAATCAGAGCGCCGTCGTTAGGAATTGGCAATTGAATAATACCTACGACATGCCCAAGCTGTCATGGATGCGCAATCGTTGGTCCGGAACAGTTTCATCGAAAGCGGGACTCAAAGTACAAAAATTCATCAACATGCCGAAGAAGTCAACGCCAAAGTTGGTGAGCCCCCAGAAAAAGAAGCAGGGGAAAAGCAAAGTCGCTGCTGCAGTGGCTAGCGGAAATGAAAAAGATGACATCAAATGCCTGCTAGGCGATCTGCTAAACAGGAAAGCACCCAGTATTAAGGAGCGCTCGAGGGACATTGAATATGGCAAGAAGTCCCCGACATTTAAAATGATCTCGCATAGCGTAGAGCGTCGTAGTAGCCTGCATAACAAGCAGTTTGTGAAGCAGCTTGAGAATCCCATATTCTTTACGCATCCTCTGATTCGGAATCAGAGTCTGGTGCCAGTCCAGGCGCGTCGTACCATATCGATGAATCCCAAGCTGACGCAGCAACAGGAGCAGCGCAACAGGGAGCAGCTAAATATGCGCCTCAACAAGTTGCTGGCGGCCAGCGAGGAGTCCGATGAGGAGGATGTCGACTGAATGTGGCTGGAAAATGTAATTTGTATGTTTTTCGTTTCAGTCTCTGGTTTTTTGAAATTGTATTCAAATTCAAATTGGAATGTTGAATTAACGGGTCGATTCGAATTGATTTTGTTGTGATTCTCAAAATTGTACTTTGTACCAGAGAGTTGGTCAGAAACCGACAAAATCTTTGTTTGTTTTTTTTTCCGTCTTTCACACTTTATTTTCTTACTTTTTCGTCATTTTTACTAAACTTTGTTTAAAAATAATTTTTTACTTTTATCTATTTCTATGATGCATCAATTTCTTTCAATTGCTTTCTTTGAAAATGCATTGGATCCACTTTCGAGAAAATTCAAATGAGTACGAAAATGTATTTAAAACAAGAAAAACGGTTGCTAAATTCGTCATGTGCATGAAATTAGTTAACCCTTCCATTTCTTTGATCTTTGATTCGTTGATGTATGCTTTGTTGACTTGAACAGTCTTCTATATACAATATTCTGATTAGACTGCATTGTCATCATTCCACATTCTCCAACACAGAATAAAAGTGAAAGCGCTTATCAAAAGATGCCATAGATTGCAGACAAGAGCGAGCGAGATAGATGCTAGTGACAAATCAGCTCACCCACACAAACGTACGTAGAACGACTTGCACTATATTGGGATTAGGTAAACATGTTTATCATAATTGATTCTGTTTACTGGGGCCCTAATCGTTATTTCGCCAAAACAGGTCGCAATTGGCGCAGCACAAGAAAAAAACGAAAACAATAACAACAACGGTGTCGCACGCGATGTTTGTTGATCCCCCCTTTTCCTACTTCCACGTCGGCCTATTTAAATGGCATACATTCAGCCCTTTTTTGCATCAGCCGGAATGAATCAGGGCGACTATTTTAAGACGCGCTGCGTCGCAACTTGCAAGGTCATGTCGACGCCGCGACAAGCTGCCTCACGTGATCCAACCCACCCCCCAAAAAAAAAAAAAAAAAAAAATAAATATACATATACATATAAATAAGAGATAGACGTCTGCATGTGTGTGTGTGTGTGTGGTGGCAATCGTCCAAGAGATGAAACTAGGATTTCACAATTCTAGGCAAATTTACAACCTAAAATATCCCAAAATAAAATACTTTCTTTGTTGGTTTTTTTGCAGCAACAGCCGACAGCCTTGCATAGTATTTTTTTAGAGCTGCATTGCCGGAGGCCGCTGCTAGAGTTTCTATTTGAACAATTTCACTAAATTGAACAATTTGTTTTCTTATTAACAATTACATGTTGATTATAAATGTGTATATGTGTGTGTGTGTAAAACTAATCAAAAGAACAAAGAGAAAAGGAACAACAACAGCTCAGCATGTTTGCCATATTTAGTTAAGGAAAGAATGTGTGTTGCTTGTTGTTATTGCTACTCGCGTGTTGTCTTCGCTCTCGACTCGACACTCCTCCGCTATACGTGCTCTACTGCAAATGATGCTGCACTTTGCACTGTCGCAGCGCCTCATTGAATCCCTCGCACAGCGACAAATCGGATTGACCTTGTGCGCACTGCAGGAACTGTTTGATCTCCCAGGCGCAGGCGCCCTGTGGTTCATTGGGCTGAGCCGACTGTGCGTAGTAGGGCTGCTGTGGCTGTTGGGCAGCGGGGGCGGCGGTGGCTGGAGCTGCAGCCTCCTTGTCACCGGAGCCGCTGAACATCGACGTCAGACCGTGGCCGACAGTGTGGCCAATGGCCGAACCGACAGCGACACCGCCAGCGGTGGCAGCCATTTGCTGGAACATTGATGGCTGTTGTGGTGCCGGCATGCCAACGGCGCTGGGGGCTGCCGCAACAGGCGCTGGTGGTGGGGCGGCACGTGCAACTGGGGCGGGCGCTGGCGCGGGTGCGCTACTGCAAAACAAAAACAAAAAAACAAATTTATAAATATATTGTGTATTACGAGATGTTGTTATTGTTGTTGCCACGCGCATGAGCTTTCTACGTTGAACACAGTCCATCTCTGTCGTTTTCCGTGTTTATCAGTTTGAAGGTTACGTAACGAGTTGCGACAACAATTTTTCCAGAAGTTTTATAACATTGCACATATTTTCGTTTACATTGGCTAAGCCAGACTAGGTGCATTGGAAATACTTTTAAACTTTTTGCACAATTTGCATTGTCAAAAGCAACTTAAGATTGCAACCCACGCATACGTGTTTTACGTCGTTTTTCCACTGTCTTTGTCCAATTGGAAATCTTGTACGTTACGCAGATGAAAATTAATTTGCAACTTACCGTCTGGTTGATGGTGGGGGGCTTGCAGAACGTCCACGGCGTACCATTTTGTTTGATTTTTTTTTTATTTATTTAGTTGTCGAAAATTACAAGTTTTTTGGTTATTAACAAGAATTTAAATGTACGACTTCTGTTGCTTACTTTGCTTTATAAACTGCTGTGTAGAGTTGTTTTATTGTTTATCGCAATCGAATATATCGATAGGTACATTCGCCGATAGATCTAGTATTTTCTCGAATTATTTTGCTATGCGATATATCGCTGAAATGATTTCTGATTGGAAGCAAAATGAAGGCGACTTTAATTTCGTCACGATGCGTTGTATTTTATGTTTTTAAACAATTCAATCGTGCTCAACCAAAATTTATAATAAACAAATTAGGTGCTTACAGTTTTTAAATATTAAAAAAAATATATATTTTAAAGTATATTTTTAAATGCTTATGCGATATACAGTGCGATGTACAATGTTGTAAAGCTTTTAATAGCAGTGCTGCCACATCTGTTGAGCAAATGCACTGCCGATATATCGATCGACATGTGATCTTAATAACGGTTAATGGCGCCATAGTTCATATTAAAAAGGAATCTGAAATTCAAGATGAAATTGGCAACAATTATATTATTTAACTTCGGTTTTCTCCTGACTACCACTTTAGCCAATGACTTACTCGAACTAAGCTGCTCCACAGACGCGCAGTGCACCCAATACGAGCGTGGCAGATGCCGCGATGACTATTGTGTTTGCACGTCGCCAGAAAGCGGAAAGGGCGTGGCCTGCAAGCCAAATGATAAAAAGTTGAGCAACATCATCGGAGGACCTTGTACCGGGGATCATAGCTGCCCGCAAGATCACGCCGAATGCGATAAAAAGTTGGACCAGTGCTACTGTACCGCCGACTACATGCCGAGCGAGGAAAGGCGACGCTGCCTGCCGCGCATGGTTGCCCTAAACGGTTCATGTGAATTATCCAGTCAATGCCAGAAGGCAGACAAATCCGCCGTTTGCCATGAACCACAAAAGAGTTGTATTTGCAAGCCACACTTTGAGCAACATTTGGGAAAATGCCTAGCTCTCTTAAGTAAGTTGTCTTTGTTATTTCGAACAAGATCAATCTGAAAATATTCCACACATCTTATCCCAAACAGATTCTAAGTGCTTCACCAACGACACACAGTGCCATGCGTTGAATGCAATTTGCTTGCCCCACCACAAGAAATGCGTTTGTCCCCCCGGCTTTGTGTCCAATCACAACATGACCACCTGCGTGCCTGGAGTTACTTATGGCGACAAGTGCACGAGCAGTGCGCAGTGTCAACTTATGCTCGGTGTCGGTGGCATGTGCAGCAACCATACCTGCAACTGCCGCCCCAAGTACTATGCCAGAAACAACCAGAATCAGGACGAACCGATCGACCCGCGCAACACCATCTGTGAGCCGGTTGTACCCTTCGGCGCCTACTGCCATCAAGACGCAGACTGCCAGTTGCAGCACCTAGACCAGGAGCAGGAGAATCGCAGCTCGACCACCACCATGCAGTGCATGTGGGGCGAATGCCGCTGCCGAGCCGGCTACCATTTGGTGGATAGCGTGCTCTGTGAGCCAACCATAGCGTCGGGAAATCGTTTGCAGAATGTGCAGTTCATTATACCTTTCCAATTGGTTTGGCTTATTTATTCACGCATTTAAAGATGAAAATTATGCAATACACAAAGAAAAAGAATTAAAAGAATTACATGAAATGTATACAAAAGAAAACTCTAGGGGCCACAGGAGCAAACTCGACTAGAGGCCAATGCGCGCGGGCGTGCGTCGTGGCGTTGCATTGCCGGGTGTGGCTATTTCCTGCTTGCCCGCCAGCTGCTCCTCCCGTTCTGCGGCCTGCTGTTTGCGCTCCTCCATCTCGTGCTGGGCCTGCAACATTTGCTCCTCCATTTCCTTTAGATGCTCGGCAGCCAGTTTCTTTTTGTCGCGCCCGCTGCGTCCCGTCTCCTTGACCGAGAAAAACATGGGGCCCAGTTCAGCAAGCCAATAGCCATCGACAGCGGTGGCACATTGCATATACTCCTTGGCGGTCATAATAAGCTCATGATAGACCACATAGTCCGGAGTTGTACCGAGGCCATAGAGTGCCGATGTCGGATGCAGATGGCAGGGCATGCCCGAGCGCAGGTTGACGTATTCACCAATGCCCTTAAGACGTGCTGCCTGATAGAAATACGCAGAGCAGATGCACTTGCGCACAATGTCCCAGTCGGTGCCGCACGACTTTACGTTCATCTTCTGCTGCGTCATGATGTCCTTCAGTTGTTGCCGAACCTCGCGCACCTTGCGCATCGCCTTGATGTGAATAAAGTGTTCATTGCACCAGGTGGAGCTGTAGCTGTAGGGTATAAGGGAAATATTTGTGATTGTAGCGTACAGTTGCTGTTTACACTCATGTCTTACCTGTTTTGCTTCCACTGTAGGTACACATTGAGGTAGGTTAGATGATCCGATTCGGGCACCTGGAACTTCTCACGCACGCCGTCGGCCTCCTCCTCACGCCCTTTGGGTCGATAGAAAATCGATGGCACCGATAACATGGAAACTGAAGAGAAGAAAGTGTGCACATAAGACAACACTGGCTACACAGAGAAATTCCCCATCTTATAATCGCTTTGGTTGCCTCACATCACTGACCACTCACCTATAATCAGCACCTCGGCACTGCACTCCATTTGGCAGGCGACAATAAGCATTTGGCACTGCGGCGGATCCAGAGGAAATTCGGCCATTTGTCGACCCAGTGTGGTCAGTGCGCCCGTGTGATCAAGTGCGCCCAGTATCCAGAGCTGATATAGCGAATTGAGGATGTTGTCCTGAGGCGGTGGATCCATGAAATGGAATTGCAGCAAATCAACCACGCCCAGCGATTTGAGCAGCAGCACCGTATTGGCCAAATTGGTGCGCTGTATCTCGGGAACGGTAAGGGCCAACAGCTCGTCCTTGTACTGACGTTGCGTGTACAGGCGATATGCCTGGCCAGGACCCGTACGGCCGGCGCGACCGGAACGCTGATTGGCATTCGCCTGTGAGATGGGATAGATTTGTAGGGCATCCATGCCGATGCGGGGATTGTAGACCTTCAGCTTGCAATAACCGGAATCAATGACATAGATGATACCATCGACCGTCAACGAGGTCTCTGCAATGTTGGTGGCCACAACGCACTTCCGTACTCCGTCGGCGGATTTCTGAAAGATCTTCGCCTGCAAGTCGGACGGCAATTGCGAATAGATCGGCAAAATGCTCAGCTCGGGTGCATTTTCTATCTCGCTGAGCCGTTCCTCGAGCACCTCGCATGTCACCTCAATGTCTTCCTGGCCTGGCATGAAAATTAACATGTCACCCTCGTTGGGCGTGAGATGCACCTGCAACGCTTGCTTTACTGCCGACTCCACATAATCCTCGCAAGCATTTTTACTGAACATCACGTCCACCGGAAACGTTCGTCCCGGTATGGTGAAGGTCGGCACATTTCCAAAGAACGTCGCAAACTTGGTCGAGTCCATCGTGGCCGACGTTACTATTAATTTCAGATCATGGCGACGTGCAACGATCTGGAAATGAAGATGGTAAAGGAATTAAATAAAAACAAGTAAAGAAAGCTACAGTCGAGCGCACCCGACAGTAAGATACCATTCGCCCAGTTTCGAAAGAAATTGTCACACTTTTATTTCCTCTGCACAAGTTTATCTGCCACCTATTGTTTAAATTAGATCTATCTTTGAATAGCGTCATCTACATATAAAAAAGTCATAGAAATCAACTTTATACACGCTACGGCTGAATTGAAGCAGAAGATATTCTGCAAAGGCGCAAGCAGCGGAACTATGGAAAACGTTTAATTAAATAACTTTTATGGTTATAATCCGATCGGTTTAAAATTTGTAATATATGTATATGCATATTGTATATATCTATGTGTGTGTAAAAGCAAAACGTTAGAACTGTAATACTTTCGTCACAAAAAAACCTCAAAAACGTATTAATCAATTTTCAGAGGCGGTGGGCGTGACACCTCAAGTTTGAAATAAACTCCAGGAGTATGTGATGTTTATACATCTTCATGCCAAATTTGGTGTCTCTAGCTTTTTTAATAGCTGAGATCTGTGTGTTCACACAGACGTGTGATATACAGTCGGACGGACATGGCTCAATCGATTCGGCTAGTGATCCTGAGCAAAAATATATATATTTTGTGGGGTCTGCCACTCCTCCTTCTGACTGTTACATACATTTGCACCAACTTAGTATACCATTTTTGACCATTTTCAATGGTCGGATGGTATAACTAGGTATAACTATATAATATATCCTTCCTTAATTATATTTCACTTGACTTGTGAAGTTTACATATTATTACATATCTTCATTTTATTCCGCTATAAAAGAATTAAGTCCATGTGTCACCGTGTTTTGGCACAACATGCCGTAGCCGGTCGATAGTTTCTTATGAAATTGTGTGTGTATATTTGGAAGGTGTAAGAAAAGGTTTAGATAAAAGCAAGTAACTTTTTTGGCCAACTTAAGCTAAGGAAATCGCGGTAAATTACCTTAATTATATCATGTTGACATAAATTGTTTGCGGTTACCTATTGACATATGTAATAGAAACAAAATAGAAAGAAGTTTTTCCACCGAACCTAGACCCAAAACATTGAGTGTTTCTATGTAAATCAGCGTAGCACATGAGAAAGTCCCAGCAATGGAGTTAAATTACGAATTTCCCATCTGTCTAGACATGTATCAAGTAGCATTTCCTTTTCCACCTCAGGTGAAATCACCAAATTCCGTCAGACAGCCTTAAGTGGTGGCGCTACAATTGCAGTTCTGGAACAATTTTCTTGTAAATCAGCTTGATGCTGCTCTGGCCTTGGTACAAAACGTTTTCCATACTTTTTTCCCCGTTCCCAGCTCTACTCCCTACCGTTCCATCTCCACTGTGTGGAGGCAACACCACCCGCAGGGGCAGGGGTGCGGAAGGGGTCTGTCAGGGCATGAGCATGACCCAAATCGCGAGCACCGGCCCCAAAAAGCTAAAACCAAAAAGCCAAAGCTAAGCAGCGCATCAAGTCGCAATTTATAGGAATCATCCAATCCACACACACACACACACAGCGCAGCACGCGTATCCTGAGCTGTCAAATTTCACAAGCGTGGTGCGTTCACAAAGAGAGCCGAATGAAACTCAACACGCATACGAAGTGTGCGTCTGCTGCCTAACAGCAGAAGTGCCAGAGAGCGCGCTGCTTATAGTGCTCTCTGCGACTCTGTTTCGACTGCGACGCGAACGATTTAACGAAACGACGACAAAGTCGACGCGTCGTCATGACGATTCGTCGTGTGCTTGTCGAACCTTCGGCTGGGTGGTCAGCCTATCGGCTGGCGGGCCGGCAGGCTGGATGGATGAATGGTTGTTGTCTTGGCCACCCCTGTGCCCGGGCAAAACGTCAGGCATGCCGGGTCGCACGTAGACAACGGCAGCGCTGGCAGCGCTGCAACAGCGCGTATGTGTGTGTGTGAGAGTCTGTACGGTTTTTGCAGTGTTTATGCAGTTTTATGCATGTTTGAACAACCCGTGCAATTGCACGACCTGTAAATACCCTGTTCATTTGAATGTGGCGTTGTGCGATGAGTAAAGAAAACGATAGAGCAGCCTTAAAAGGTATCCTGCGATTAATTTGATATCGATATCGTTTCAAATATCAATAGTTGTCCCGCTTACGCTTATAGGGTATATTATTTGCCCCCCTCAGGAATGTTGTGCAGCACGTGCTGCTGCTGTTGCAACGACCCGTTTTGTGTTACGGACAACGCGACGCGACTCTAAGGGAAGTGCGCATTATTTTACAATGCGGTTAGAGGCGGGACAAGCGATAGGAAAGCATGCGGCTTCCGAACTATCTTGGCTGAGTCGGCGCATGTGATCGCAAGCATGCCACCCTTTGACCTTCTAGTAGAGCGGCGATGAGGAACCGTGATACTGGTAATGTCTACCAAGGAACCCTAAGTCGGTCCTCCAGAAGGGCAGTTGGACGCGACGGCTAATCCCGCAGATCGAACCCTGAATAGCAAGGAAACATGGGTAGATAAATTTCTATCTGACCCAGTTTCTAAGTGGACATGGGTGCTTTAGAGCCTACCTGCAACGCTTTGGTCACAGCGAGGAATCCATATGCGCGAACTGCGGCGCAGGTTATGAAGAAGACGCCGAGCACGTCATGTTCGTGTGCCCCCGCTTTAACAGGGAAAGATGCTCGGTGGAGGAGGCGTTCGGAGAGACACTAACACCAGGCAACCTAGTGTTGAACATGGTCGCCTGCCAGGAGAAGTGGGATGCGGTTAACGCGATGGCCTGTAGCGTTATGCTAAAGCTGAGGCGAGAGGAGCGGATCCGGACATCCGAAGCGAGCCTTTAAGGCTATACTCCCCCCTGTTGTAATGCCTAACGGCGGGGCCAGGAGGGAATAAGAACGGTATTTTAACAACAGACTACGGCCTGGTGTCACAAAGACCACTTAAACGCACTGCGGTGCGTCAACGTCTTTATAAAAAAACCACACACACTCACACACATCAGCGGGGGGCACTGCCCCCGAGGGAAGCGCCCTTTTCAGGAGAAGCTCCAAAATGTCGAGGTCTCCCACTAGAGGAAACCCATTGCCGCTGGCTGCGAAGGAGATGCAAACGGTCCCCCAACTGCCGATAGCCAGTGTCCGCAGTGCTGTAGGGGTGGATAACTTGCCACCCCCCAGCTCCTAATATCGTAAGCAATAGGAAATCCTTGGATTTCATAAGCTTGCCGACGCAGAGGGGTCGATCCCATCTGGATCGCCACTGTGCTCAGACCCAATTACAGAACGTAGATCTGCGGGGTATTTTAAAGAGGATGAGTGGCAAAATTAACGAGCTGCTCTCCACATTTGAGACCCAGCGGCACGCCACTAGAGAGACTAAGAGTACAATTATCGAACTTTCGGCTCTTAATAATCGGGCGATCGAGCTGCAGGAGGGTGCCGCCAAGGATGCACATTGCAAGTGGACTGCCACCCAGACAGAGGCACATGAGACTTACAAAAAGGCTCCACCCAGGAGCAGGAGCCTACAGTACAGAGTCTCAAAGCACCCAACCCAGGTAACTCTACGCCTGGCAAGAACGTCGAAAGGGATGAAAAGTGCAGAGCAAGAAACTTCAAACCGGTTAGCTATGCAGCTGTCGCTAAGGAAACAACCAATGGAGAAAAGTGGAACAAGATAGAGTCCAAGCGACTGCGTAAAAAGCCTGAGGCAATCATTGTAAAGAAGACAGGAGAGGCCTCCTATGTGGATATCCTCGCTAAAATTAAAAGTGACCCCAGCCTCAGCGAACATGGCACACATGTGCTCACAATAAGGAGAACGCAGAAAGATGATCTGCTAATCCAAGTTAAGGGGGAAGCTTCTGCTAACGTTCCCAATTTTAGGAGCGCAATAGAAGCGACGCTTAAGGAGATGGCCTCGGTGCGTACTGGTGCACAAAGAGTAGCGGTCTCCTGTAGTAGTATGGATGAGGCTACAACAGCTACGGATCTTCACAGCTGCCTGTTGTCTCAATTCCAGGGCATCATGGTAAAGCCAGAGGACGTCAAGAATCTTCGCAAGATGCGTGACGGGACACAGACTGAAGCTGCTTTGTTGAGCGCTAACGATGCGATTACGGTTAAAAAGCAGGGCAAGGTAATCGTGGGCTGGTCAAGATGCCGCATCACTCAAGACGTCCAGCCTTTAAGATGCTACAGATGCCTAGGCTACGGCCACAAATCCATGAACTGCAAGGAGATTGATCGGGCAGACTGTTGCCTACGATGCGGAGAGAGAGGGCGCAAGCAGCGAAACGGACAAAAACCACCACAGGAAATATTTAAAAGAAGCCAAGAGTCACCATAATGCTGGGTAGTCTTAACATCATCCAGCTCAATGTTAACCACTCCGCAGCTGCGCAGAGCCTCCTGGCCCAGACCGCGGCGGATCTCAACGTGGACATCATGCTTCTAAGCGAACCATATTGCTCTCCGAAAAGCGGAAACTCCTCGCTGAACATGGATGAATCAGGGAAAGCAGCTATAAAATGCTGCAGCCCTCTTTACGTCCAAAATCGGCCCGGCTCGCCGATCCGTGGTATAGCTTACGCGAGAATAAAAGGGCTACATATGTATAGCTTCTATGCGCCGCCTATCGACAGCTTAAAGCAGTTCGAGGAGTTGCTCGTAAACCATGTTAGAGGGCGCCGCCCGGTGATTGTCGCAGGCGACCTTAATGCTTGGCCAGCCGAGTGGGGCAGCAACTCATCCAATCCCAAAGGGCGAGCCGTGATAGACGCCATGGTAATGCTGGACTTAATTCTACTGTACGATGGGCGTGTGCCAACATTCAACAATGACATTACCTTTGTCAGCACAGGGGTAGCTGCTAACGCATGTTGGACAGTCCAATACGTGATTACGCTAAGCGACCACGCTCTGATTTTATTCAGCGTCACAACAACAGGCACGTCTCGGAGGCAGCCGAGAAGATCACTCGGGCGTGCATGGGACGTTAGGAAGATCGACGTTGACAAGCTGGCATACCAACTCAACTTCCTTGAAGTAACCAATGGACACGCAGAGCAAATGGCGGCGGAGCTCATGACAAAGCTTGTAGCAACGTGTGATGCAACGATGCCAAGAAAGAGGAATGTGAAACGTAAGCTTTCAGTCTACTGGTGGAGTGCCTCCTTACAACAGCTAAGGACGAACTGCCTGAGGGCTAGGAGATGAGCCCAACGCGCAAGTGGAGCACCTCAGCACGCAGATCTACTTGCGACCTTTAAGTCTAAGCGTGCAGAGCTCAGGCACGGGATATCGGCCGCTAAAGCTCGAGCCTATAAGGATCTGCTGGATTGCGTGGACGAGGACCCTTGAGGCCTTGCCTACAAGCTTGTGAGCAAAAAGCTGAGGAGGGAGTACGCTCCAGATGAACCAGAAACCCTGCTCAGCATTGTGTCGGAGCTCTTCCCTACGCAAACCACTCTATGGCAGCCGGTAGAAGAAACTCCCGTCTCTCCCTTTCTGGATGCCACTAGAAGTGAAGGCAGCTAAACGCATCAAGCCCAACAAGGCGCCAGGCATGGACGGAATCCCCGGACAGATCATCAAGGCTGCGGCGCTGGCCAGGCCCGAAATATTCAGAAACGTATTTCAGCAGTGCCTCCTGGACGGAGTCTTTCCTAAGCGGTGGAAAACACAGAAGCTAGTGTTGCTGCCAAAAGGGAAGGGGCCAGCAGACCGTGCAGACAGCTATCATCCCCTATGTCTGCTCGACATTGTGGGCAAACTGTTTGAGCGCATCCTCTACACTCGCTTAGAAACGACAACCGAGGGCCCCAATGGCCTGGGGAGCCAATATTACGGCTTCCGTAAGGCGAGAAGTACCCTGGACGCACTCTCCGCTGTGGTAAATATAGCGAGGAATGCTCTTAGTGGCGACAGATGGCTAGGCGGCAGGAAGGAGTATTGCGCAATTGGCACCCTGGACGTGAAGAACGCCTTCAACTCAGCAAGATAGCGCGCAATACTCAGCGCAATTCACAGTATGGGCGTACCAAAGTACCTGAGGATTGCTGTAGGCAGCTACTTAAGGGAGCGAGTCCTCTGCTACGACACGGCAGCTGGCCCGAAATATTACGTGGTTTCGTCTGGTATCCCACAAGGGTCGGTGCTCGGTCCGATCCTGTGGAACATTATGTATAATGGAATACTGAGCATCAGCAAGCCCACTGGAGCTGAGCTGGATTGTTTTGCCGACGACGTGGCAATTACAGCAGTCGCAAAATCCATACGCGAACTCCAGGCTAAATGCAACGCGACAATTGCATCGGCCACTGATTGGCTCGAGAAGGTCGGGCTAAAGATCGCGGCGCATAAAACGGAGGCCGTCCTCCCAAGCAGCAGGAAAACAGTGGAGTGCATGCAGGTTACTGTCAACGGGACCCAGGTGGCCTCTGCAGAAGCCCTGAAGTACCTGGGAGTGCTGATTGACCACAGGCTTTTCTTCAAGAACCATGCAACCTATGTTAGTAGAAAGGTGGCAATCACGTCGGCAGCTCTAGCAAGGCTTATGCCCAACATGGGTGGTCCCAGGATGCCAGCGAGGAAACTCCTAGTGGCTGTAGCAAAGGCAACGCTACTCTATGCCGCGCCAATTTGGAGCAGTGCAACCAACAAACGGTCGTACATGAAAGGAGCACGATCGGTGGTACGGACTATGGCTCTCAAGCTCATCAGAGGATTCAGAACCATATCCGAGGATGCAGCCCTTTTTCTGGCTGGTTTACCGCCGATTAACCTAGAGATCAAGGCACTTGGGCTATCACGCCATGGTGTCTCTTGCCAAGAGGCTAAGGAGTGGTTGCTGGGAGATGGAAAAGGTCGCAACGCGGGAGATGGACCTACCAACTGGTTCCTGATCTAGCGGTATAGGCAGAGTGCTAGCATAAAGTCCTGGACTTTCACCTCACGCAGTTCCTTACGGACCATGGCTGTTTCCGAGCTTTTCTGTTCCGGTTCCGGCACACAGAGTCAGCCCTGTGCCTCTTCCGACGCGGTGGAAACAGCGGAACATGTGCTAATGCATTGTTCCAGGTTTACGGCAGAGAGGAACCAATTAAGAGCGCTGACTGGGGATCCGCTTAGTCCAAGAGGCCTGTTTGCGGCTATGGTGGCAAACAAAAAACTGTGTGAAAACTCGCTATAAGGGGAACAAATCTAGCTAGGGGGTCTATGTTACTATATCTACCTTTCAAAGTTTTTACATTTGCTAAATCTTAGCTTGGCCTCTAGGTCCTTTATTTTTTTGTCCCAACAAATCCACAAATAGAATTCGCCGCTTCCCAGATTATTTCTTCGAAATATCGTTATCTCAAATGCAAATAAAACAAGTAAAGAAAGCTACAGTCGAGCCGTCCCGACAGTAAGATACCGTTCGCCCAGTTTCGAAACAAATTACCACACATTTAATTCCATCAAAAAACTCTGCACAAGTTTATCTGCCTCCTATTGTTTAAATTAGATCTATTTTTGAATAGCGCCATCTACATGTGAAAACTGCATAGCTTTACACATGCTACGGCTGAAACGAAGCATCGTGATGATGATGTCACGACGCGGAGCACAGGCGCAGGCAGTGAAAGTACGGAAAACGAAAACATGGATAACTTCTGTGTTTATAGTCCGATTGGATTGTAATTTGGGGAATAGATTTATATTGCAATTATTTACCAAATCATAGCAGAAAGCTGTAACTTCAATACTTCTCCTGATAATCGAAAATGATCGATTTGCGTGGACGGTGAGCGTGTCATCAAAAATTGAAAATAAACTCGATCTACCTATGGTGTACAGAAACCTTCATGTGAAATATGGTGTCTCTAGCTTTTGTAATAGCTGAGATCTAGACGTTCAAACGGACAGACGGACAGACAGACGGACATGGCTCAATCGACTCAGCTAGTGATCCTGAGTCAGAATATATATACTTTGTGGGGTCTGCCACGCCTCCTTCTGCCTGTTACATACATTTGCACAAACTTAGTATACCATTTTTGACCATTTTCAATGGTCGAATGGTATAAGCAATCGGAATAACAAATAATTGTGTATTATATCTTGAGATTAAGCGAAATCAACCGAATGCAATCTTAACGACAAGTCTTACAAATGAGTTTCGATACTGATATTGAACAAACAATACAAACAAAACAAACATATGATGATGATATTGTAGATTAAGATTGCTAAATCGGCCCATTTAGTAAACATTTCCTTTCAGATATCAGCTATATGTACATATTATATATGTACGTGATTATTGTGTCAAACTCGTTTTTGTGAAATCTTTTATGACCCATAGAAATTAATTTCAACTCAATTAAAAATAAAAGCTAACTCGTCTATGTTGTTAATAGATTTCAAATATCGACCAGAGGGGTCAAAAGTCCAGACTAAATTTGAATAGTTATTGCAAATAGTTTTCTAATGAGCTTAACTGATGAATAAAGTTTGTGTATATCAAATATACAGACTCACATAAAATGTTAAAATGATTTAATAATATGATAAAATACTATCTCTAGTTTTGAAAAATTCAGAAATACCTTAATGTATTTTCCAAGAAATTGGTTATATATTTACTTAGATCTTACCCTTAGAACTTAAAGACTATAGTCACAGGAGTTCCTAAATTTGCAATAAATCTAAGTCTAGTACATAAGTAGAGAATTCCAGTTCTATCATTTTGTTCCGTCCACTCATGTCTCAGATGCGCAACGTAAGGAATGAATCGATTACGATACTCGACTTGGTTTAATTGTAAACCTTTGATACGGAAAGCGTTGTCACGACTCTTGGGGAATTATTGCATCAGTTGGTTTAGCTCTGACTAAACGGTGACTGAATAAGACGAATCACGTATACCTACTTTATATAGTCAACTGATATCAGCTTAATTCATACTATATTTTCAACAAATTCTTCTTCTTCGTATATCCACTCCCATTCTAGCAAGTTTTACCGATCGAAGGCGTATTAAGTTTTGCCATACATACTCGACGTATTCCCTTCTATTTGTTTTTTTTTTTAAATACGGAATGTAGTATATCAATTTTGATTGCGATAACGTGGTCGCTGAGCCACTCGAGCTAAGTAGCGGCTATGCCAAGGTATCTACAGGTACCTATGTACATATGTATACGCTCTATATATGTATGTATATACCCGCTATATACATCCTAAATTCGGTTAATTTAAATGCACCAGAAACATTTCTACAGTGCCTGCTGCAGTAAAGACACACTTCGACAGCAGAAAGTTTGCGCTGAGATAATGCGACCAAGATCGATTGCACGATCTTCACAGCGCGATTATTGAACATATTGAGATCGTAAATACTTTTTCAATCATAATCGGTATAAGCAAATATACAATGAGAAAGAAAGTGCATGTGCTTTTTTGGATGCCGAAGTTGTTATACTCTCTAACAATATCATTCCTTCAGCTTTCAATATACGACTCAAACCTCTACACAATATCAAAATACCCTTACGTACCTATGAATTATATAGAATTCCATATCTTTCAGGAAATTGTATTGGGCTCTGCCGAGAATCAAAAATGCAAACAAAAATATAAAATAAAATAAAAATAGAAGAAAAAAAAAAAAAAAAAAAAAAAAACAACAACAACATGAAAGCAAATAAAGAAATTGAGTAAAAAAAAAGCGCAAAAAAATTTCGTAGACATTTGAAGAACTTGATGGGCAGAGAGCCAAAAAATTTTCTAGTTGACCAGAATCGGGGCAAACAGAATCTATATAAACAATTGTAGAAGCCAAAAGATATTTGTATCGGCATACACCTCTGTACATACATACATATACATATATCTTTTATATCAGCGTGCACTGATCTAAGATCAGAGAGGGGAAATTAAATTAATTTTGATAGATGTGTGTAGAAAAAACGATGACAATTTTTATTTTGGATTGAAGGGTACACTTATAGCTCTACTTTATGGCTTTAAGTGGGTCACACATACAGTGTGAAATATACCTACGATACTAGCGCTTATCTTACTAGTTTGCGGATAGTTTGTACCTGTCGTATAACAGTCGGAAGTACTCGCTCACTGTTATAAAGCTCGTAGCGAGCTGTCAGCGATTTTTATTTATTTATTTTTATTTTGTTGGTATTTTTTTGTGCGTTATTTTATGGTTTATCGTCACAAGTTTGTTTGCTTGCTGACATCTAGAGATAGGGCCTGCTTCAGCCAACAAACGTAATTAAATACACAATTTATGCAAATGAGAATCGCACAAAAACCAAAAGATACAATATTTTGTACTTGTCTTTTTATCGGAATGAAAGTAACACAACATTAAATGGGGTGAGGCACGTTACAGATTGCAATTGGCAAAGATTTATACACACACTGGCAGATGCATTCATGCATGCATACGTGTTTAAGTGTATGCACATTTAAATATATGTATATCTCATGCCAGTGCATTTATCAATTCAACCCAGAAATATGACAAACAAACTCAAACCTTAAGACAAAGTCAACGTCTGATTCGCGTCTTCTCCCGAGACTTTTCGGGTAGTTGGTTTCTCTGATCCAATATGTGACACATTGAGAAGGTCCACGGGACGGGTGAGAAGAGTAAAAATCAAGGTTTCAGTTGCTCCAAATATTAAATCGGCCGATAGGTTCTATGGCAGCTTAAGATATATCTGTGATTTTTAATACAATTTTCACAGAATTTAATGGACATTCTTAGAAACATATCGGGAATATCTATCATATCATGGCAATATCTTAAACAAGTAAAGAAAGCTACAGTCGAGCGCGCCCGACAGTAAGATACCATTCGCCCAGTTTCGAAAAAAATTATCACACATTTAATTCCATCAAAAAACTCTGCACAAGTTTATCCGCCACCTATTGTTTAAATTAGATCTATCTTTGAATAGCGCCATCTACATGTGAAAACTGCATAGCTTTACACATGCTACGGCTGAAACGAAGCATCGTGACGATGACGTCACGACGCGAAGCACAGGCGCAAGCAGTGAAAGTACGGAAAACGAAAACATGGATAACTTCTGTGTTTATAGTCCGATTGGATTGTAATTTGGGGAATAGATTTATATTGCAATTATTTACCAAATCATAGCAGAAAGCTGTAACTTCAATACTTCTCCTGATAATCGAAAATGATCGATTTGCGTGGGCGGGGGGCGTGGTATCAAAAATTGAAAATAAACTCGATCTACCTATGGTATACAGGAACCTTCATGTGAAATATGGTGTCCCTAGCTTTTGTAATAGCTGAGATCTACTCAGCTAGTGATCCTGAGTCAGAGTATATATACTTTGTGGGGTCTGCCACGCCTCCTTCTGCCTGTTACATACTTGTGCACAAACTTAGTATACCATTTTTGACCATTTTCAATGGTCGAATGGTATAAAAATGGCAAAAATAGACCGATAGGTTCTATGGCAGCTATTTGATTTATTGACTCGTTCCGACTTATAGATTCCTCTGTATAAAAATCATGTATAATAGAGAAAATAATGAGCATACAAATTATTTTAGGTATATTCTGATTTTATTTTTGTTTTTGTTTTCACGTTTCGTTTGCCTGGCGCCAGTCAACAAATCTGTGCAATGTGTCTGGCCAATTATTGATGTCCGCATGCAATTTTGAGTGCATTTGCATTGCAAACTGTCACAGAGGAGGACGGGGGCGTTAGGGAGGTAAAAGCTTAAGCTTTGAGTCTGATGAACTGAAACGAATAGGAAGTTGGTGTTTGGGTACAACAACACAATACGCGCGCACAAACGTTGCTTCGGTGCAGGCTCAAAATGTGCAGGCAGCTTTGCGAGAGCAGCGAGACGAGCCAGGGCGAGTCCTGGCAGCGCTGCCGTGGTGAGTTTATTGTGCTGTCGTTTGGAGGTGTGGCAGGGACGCGTCGTCGTGTGACGTAGTCAGGGATAAAAACAATGAGATTCTTTTTATACCATTCGACCATTGAAAATGGTCAAAAATGGTATACTAAGTTTGTGCAAATGTATGTAACAGGCAGAAGGAGGCGTGGCAGACCCCACAAAGTATATATATTCTAACTCAGGATCACTAGCTGAGTCGATTGAGCCATGTCCGTCTGTCTGTCCGTCTGTCCGTTTGAACGTCTAGATCTCAGCTATTACAAAAGCTAGAGACACCATATTTCACATGAAGGTTCCTGTATACCATAGGTAGATCGAGTTTATTTTTAATTTTTGATGCCACGCCCACCGCCCACGCAAATCGATAATTTACAATTATCAGTAGAATTACTAAAGTTACAGCTTTCTGCTTTAGTATGAAGATAAATAATTGCAATATAAATCTATTTCCCAAATAACAATCCAATCGGACGATAAACACAGGAAGTTATCCTGTGCTGCGTGTCGTGACGTCATCGTCACGATGCTTCGTTTCAGCCGTAGCATGTGTAAAGCTATGCAGTTTTCACATGTAGATGGCGCTATTCAAAAATAGATCTAATTTAAACAATAGGAGGCGGATAAACTTGTGCAGAGTTTTTTGATGGAATTAAATGTGTGATAATTTTTTTCGAAACTGGGCGAATGGTATCTTACTGTCGGGCGCGCTCGACTGTAGCTTTCTTTACTTGTTTTCTTTTATTTTTTTGACAAAAACTACACACAACAAGGATGTAAACAAAACACATAAACACACTCACGCAGAGCACGCGCACACGCACACACACACACACACACATACAGACTCTCTCAAACAGACGGACAGTCAAATGAAACATAATGCAGACACGAGCAAAAACACGAGCCAAGAACAATAAGGAAAATGAAAAAAAAAAAAACAAGTAAGGAAAGCTGCAGTTGAGCGCGCCCGACCGTAAGATACCATTCGACCAACTTCGTAATTGCATTAACTGGCACTAACTCGCTCTCACACACACATACAGACACACACAAAGGCTAAAACGGTGCAGACGATATGCTGTAATGACGCGGGCATCAGAACTATGAAAAACGTTTTCTTCAATAACTTCTGTATTTATTGTCCGATCGGACAATAATAATCCGTCCGTAATTTTGGGATTGGGTGCATATTATCAGCATCTTTATGTGTTCTAATGCAGAAATCTGTAACCTAAATACTTTCCTTAATATTCGTGAATTATCGATTGCGTGGGCGGTGGGCGTGGCACCTCAAATTTTAAATAATCTTTATCTGCGCATGATTTACAGGAATCATCATGCCAAATTTGGTGTCTGTAACTGTAATACTTTCATTAATATTCGTAAATTATCGATTTGCGTGGGCGGTGGGCGTGGCATCAAAAATTGAAAATAAAGTCGATCTACCTATGGTATACAGGAACCTTCATGTGAAATTTGGTGTCTCTAGCTTTTGTAATAGCTGAAATCTCGACGTTCATACAGACAGACGGACATGGCTTAATCGACTCGGGTGTTGATCCTGACCCAGAATACATACATATACTTTATGGGGTCTGCCATGTCTCCTTCTGCCTGTTACATACTTGTGCACAAACTTAGTATACCATTTTTGACCATTTTTAATGGTCGAATGTTATAATAAAAGCAAGAAAAAATTCACTCGCCATGCAAAATATGTAAATAATTAAAGAGGCAACAACAACAATGTACGCAACCATACACGATTTGCACGAGTGTGCGTGTCTGTGTGTGTATTCTGCTCTCGTTCAACGTTTTGCATATTTTGTTTTTATCCGCACATTTGCAAGGCAGAACAAACGGGCAAAGGCAAACAATGAAGCCGCAAAACGAGTTATGAGCTCTCCCAAACAGAAGATGCCGAGCTGCTGCTGCTGGCGTCGCTGCCGAAGGTGAATAACACCAAACAGCAGCAGCAGCAGCAGCAGCCATTGAGAGAGAGCGACAGAGCGGGAGACCGCAGCAGAGTCAGCATTACAGCAGGCGCGAGACAAGGGAGCGCGAAGCTGTGTGTCTATGTGAGTGTGTGCTAGAGCGTGAGTATGGGGAGAGCGGTAAAGAGAGAGCATAGTAGGCAGGAAGCTTACGTCTTAAGTGGCCCATCTGCCAGCGCCTGCTCACACACACACACAAGCACACACGCGCGACCCTTGTTGGGCTCGTCGGCTGCGGCAGAGGGAGAGGCGGCGCTGGCAAGCAGACAGCGCTTAACGAGCAACAGCTGTTGCAAGTCCTTGCTTCCGCCATGATGCCTTGCATCGTAGCGCACACACGCACAGACAGGCACGCACAATCCGCTAAACCTTGCCGCACCAGGAAGAAATCGTCGGCTGTTAAAACACAAGAATTCTCTATTATTTCTTTTTTTGCATATTTTGTATTTATTTTCTTTGTTTTTCGCGGCTGTTGTTGTTGTTGCTGTTTTGTCTCGCATTTTTTTTATGATTATCTAAAAATAGCCGAACGCAGAGCACATGACAGGCACAACCGCAGCGACGCCGTCAGCGGCAGCGGCAGCGCCAGCGACAGCGACGACAACGTCGACCACAGACTGCGCCGGTTTAAGATTACAAACACAAAGCAAAGAAATTACATGACGAATGACGGATTGACGGAATGACGAGGTGCCACAGGTGGTCGCCAGACCAGGGCTTGCTTGTATTTTTATACCATTCGACCATTGAAAATGGTCAAAAATGGTATACTAAGTTTGTGCACAAGTATGTAACAGGCAGAAGGAGGCGTGGCAGACCCCACAAAGTATATATACTCTGACTCAGGATCACTAGCTGAGTCGAATGAGCCATGTCCGTCTGTCTGTCCGTCTGTCCGTTTGAACGTCTAGATCTCAGCTATTACAAAAGCTAGAGACACCATATTTCACATGAAGGTTCCTCTATACCATAGGTAGATCGAGTTTATTTTCAATTTTTGATACCACGCCCCCGCCCACGCAAATCGATCATTTTCGATTATCAGGAGAAGTATTGAAGTTCTGCTTTGGTATGAACATAAATAATTGCAATATAAATCTATTCCCCAAATTACAATCCAATCGGACCATAAACACAGAAGTTATCCATGTTTTCGTTTTCCGTACTTTCACTGCCTGCGCCTGTGCTTCGCGTCGTGACGTCATCGTCACGATGCTTCGTTTCAGCCGCAGCGTATGTACAGCTGATTGCTATGATGTTTTCACATGTAGATGGCGCTATTCAAAAATAGATCTAATTTAAACAATAGGAGGCGGATAAACTTGTGCAGAGTTTTTTGATGGAATTAAATATGTGATAATTTTTTTCGAAACTGGGCGAATGGTATCTTACTGTCGGGCGCGCTCGACTGTAGCTTTCTTTACTGGTTTTTGCTAACTTTCTAACGGTAATCGCAGAAAGCTATGCTATACAAAGAGCTTACAGAAGCTTTTGCGATCGCGGCGATAAGCAATAAGTTTCCATATTGAAATATGTAGACCATATTCCCATTTGCTTGTATCCTTTTTTGAGCTTTGCCAGCTGAAAGCTTTGCCAAAACCTCAACGAACCGTCATAAACATAGCTCTTTATCGCGTCAATCAACGTCAAGCCCAACCACAAGCCCAAGCCCAAAGCAGACACAGAGAAAGAGACAGAAACGGAGGCAGCGACATAGAGCTCGAACCCGATCCGGGCCATTGTCAATTTTATTGTTCGAGACATGCTTCGACTAGAAACTCAATTAAATCCCAGAGTGTTCCCTCGTCTTCCTTTTTCTCTCCTTTTCATAGTCGTCTTGTTGCTTTCTACTCTATTCATTATTTTGCGCTTGTTTACTTGAACCTGACAAAACCCACGCCCCGCGCCTAAAGCAAAGCAAAGCGAAACGGAGGAAATAAAAGCTAAGCGTAAAATGGGAAAGCAGGGAGTGCACAACGGGTGTACGGCGAAGGGTGTGGAGGGACAGCTTTAAAGCTCGCTGCTGCGAGCGGCCCGTGACAGGGCGAACAAAGTCCGGTTCAGTGCGCCAGATATAGACGATGGCATTTGCATTCGACGTAAAGCCTTTAAATTAAATTGGCTTAAAGAATCATCGGAAACAAAGGAACAACAACAAGACGGAGCAAAATAATAAGACAAGTAAGTGTGCGAACCACCAGATACCCTGTAATTGTAGCAGAAATTAACTTAAAAGGTATAGCTTAAAAAGGCACTTGTCAAGCTTTAATGTACACACAACTGTAGTTTTAAACTTAGAGATACCCTGTAAACGAACTTCGAATGAACCTTACAAGAAATTTAATGAAATGCCACGACTTAATTCAGCTATAACTTAAAGCTGCGTCCTTAAAGTTTAAAGAAATTTGAAAGCAGTAAAGCAATAACAGCCAGATATCCTGTAAATTACATAACAAATAGTAATTACTGGCAATATTGCCACAAACTCATAATTTAAGCATATATCATTCAACTAAAACTAAATTTGGGTTCCATAAAAATCCAAAAAAAAAAGCTAGTTTAAAAAAAGAATTTGTGGTCAAAAAATTATCATAAACCTAAACATATTTCCTTTGTCTTTGCATTATTTATTTGCACCAAGTACAGGATATTTTTTGTTCGTTTACCTCAATTTGTTGGTACTTTGATATACACTATAGATAAAGCGACTGTAGCTTTCCTTATTTGTTTTTGTTGCCGATTTGCTCGTTATGCATGCAACATTCGTGTTGCCGCATGCCGCGGGACCCTATATGGAGGCAGGAAGGGGAACAATAGACGGTAAACAAATACAGGTGGTTCAGGTGGCGGTTGCGACTCTATTGCAAAACGTGCACACACCACGCGCACACACACACACACACACATCGACTAAAAACATACGTTACTCGCACACCTACTACGAAAAGCCGCAAAAGAGCGCCAAGCTTAAAGAGACAGCGTTAAGCAGACAGCTATGCATACATACACGTGTACTCCCGACCGTAAGATACCATTCGACCAACTTCGTACTTGCACTAACAAGTACTAACTCGCTCTCACATTCTATTGAAAACGTTTTCCTTAATAACTTCTGTGTTTATTGTCCAATCCGATTGAAATTTGAGGATTAAAATAAATAAAATTAAATAAAATAATTATTGATTTACGTGGGCGGGGGACGTGGCATCTCAAATTTGAAATAAACTTCATATGCGCATGATTTACAGGAACCATCATGCCAAATTTGGTGTCTCCAACTTTTGTAATAGCTGAGATCTAGACGTTCAAACGGACAGACATACGGACATGGCTCAATTGACTCAGCTAGTGATCCTGAGCCAGAATATATACACTTTGTGGGGTCTGCCACGCCTCCTTCTGCCTGTTACAAACATTTGCATTAACTTAGTATACCATTTTTGACCATTTTCAATTGTCGAATGGTATAAAAATGTTGTCAAATTTCCAACATGTGTGTGTGTGTGTGTGTGTGGGTGGGTGCTGTTGTAGCTCTTAATTAGACAAACAACAGAAAGTGTGATAAAGCAAAACAGGGTGAGGTTGGGTGTGTGTCTGTCTGTCTAATTGAGTTCAGAATTTGGCGCTGACAACGTGTGGGAAATTTCCAGGGCAATAAAATAAGCAAAATTTCCCATACGGGGAGCAACAAATCAATCGATAGTAATGTAAATTTAAAAAAAAATATATATATAGTATATTCAGTAGAATATTGGAATATTATAATATAATAATATTGAAATATTGCAAAATACGTGACAAATGTGTGTGTGTGTGTGTGTGTGTGTGTGTGTGTGTGTGTGTGTGTGTGTGTGTGTGTGTGTGTGTGTTTCACCTCACTGTAAATCGGGGCTCGTGTCACGAGCAACGCCGCAGTGCCTAGCACAAAATGAGAATTTGAACGGAGGGAGGCTAATTAAGCGCAGTTCAACGTAGCAGTGTAACAGTCAATTGCCAACGAAAATGAGAGAGAGAGAGAGAGAGAGAGAGCATAATCACGATACCTCCCCCGCCCACCGTCTTTAGACTCTGCTCTCTATCTCTCTCCCAACTATCGACAAGGTTAAACTAAAAATAGATATGGAGAATAACATTGCAAACGACAACAACAAGTTGTAGTGCTGCGGGTATTTATAGCTGCAACAACAGCAACAGCAACAACAATAAGAGCGACTACGACGCGAACACTGTAAAATACACGAGTAAATGAAAAACTTGTATTGGGAAAGAAGAAGCACTGCACGGTCATCGCACCGACGCTGTAGTACTCTGCAAGCCAGTGATGCGAGTGGGACTCGAACCCGTAACCCATTTCACCACCGTACACGTACACACTATTCGGCACAATGCTGCAAGCAGCGCTGCTTACAGCTATGGAAAACGTTAAGCTGAATAACTTCTGTGTTTATCATCCGATTGTTATCATCCAAATTTTCAGAGATCATTTGGCTAGCTATAGTTATCATATAAACCAAAAATGAACAATATGGCATCAAAATTGCGCTTGTAATCAAAGTTTTTTCGATTTACGGGGGCGGAAGGGGGCGTGGCCAAAATCCAAAACAAACTTGATCAGCGTGCAATAATAACACATATTGTCACCAAAGTTGGTAGTCCTAGCTCTTATAATAGCTGAGATCTAGGTGTTCACACGGAGAGACAGACGGACATGGCTATATCGACTCGGCTGTTGATCCTGAGCCAGAATATATATACTTCATGGGGTCGGAGGTGTCTCCTTCTGCCTGTTACATACATATTCGGTTTGAACAAAGTTACAATACCCTTCTACTCTATGAGTAGCGGGTATAAAAAGCTTGAGCCACCAAATTTGGTGACAACACTTATGTGAATCATACGCTGTAAAATTTTTATTAAAATTTGGGCCACGCCTACTTCCGCCCCCGCAAATCAATAAACCGTATAGCAAGCGCAATAATTAAGCTACAGTATTCAGTTTTGGTGTGAATGATAACTATCACCACCTGAACGATCGCTGAAAATTTGGTTCCGATTGGATAATGAACAAAAAAAGTTATTCAACGTTTCATTTAGATTTGCACTGCGCCCACTGCAAGCAAGCAAGCAGTGTTTTTTTTCAAGCAGTGCTTTTTTCAATTGCTTGGACTGCTTGGCGTCTAACTGAGCATTATATGTGTTGTTTATTATATTTCTTTAAAAAATACGTTTAATAAGAGTTTTCTCAATCTGAATTTTTTCATAATCTTAAAAAATCCATGGTCTTATACAGTCAACACTTGACTGTAGCCGTTCTTACTTGTTTTTATTATTTTAGATTTTGACTTTACATCAATATTGTAAGTCCATGGCCTTTTACAGTCAAAATATGATTGTAGGCGTTCTCTATTGATTCGCAAATAATTTTGATGTACGAGCAGTGGAGCACACTCGACTGTAGCTTTCTTACTTGTTTATTTTGATTTGGCCTTTTTTATACCATTTCATTTTTGCACATATTGTTTGTAAATTCTCAAATTTGACATATTGGATAAGGCTAATTACAAATTTTAACTTTCACAACCTTTTAGTAATCGTGTAATAGTCGTATTTGGTTAAAAACTTCGTTTCTTTGACTTCGTCAAAGGAGTCAAAAGACGCCACTATGAAGCGTTTTTACATTTTTTTCGAGGAATTTAGCATCACTTTGCTTATATTTGCAAAATATGTTTCCTTTTACTCAAAAAAATTAAAAAAAAAATTATGAAAAAACTTTGTAAATTTTAATAAAAAAAAATGTTTGGCCTGTTTTCTTTCCGCTTATTAGATTTGTTCACCTTTTCTAGCCTATTTTTTTTACCAATCTATAACTCTTAAAATGAGAATGAAAAAATATATGAAATAAATCAATGTTATCTAAAAATAAGTTGACAATTAAATAAGAATTTCTTTAAAGGGTTTTAATCTCAATTTGACTCTGGAATACCCTTAATACGCTCACAATATTATTTCTTTAATTTTTGTAAATCTATTATGCTAACTAAACTATGTAACAATTTGTATTTTGGACAATCTATGATATTAGGTTATCATGGCATTGCAGTACAAGCTCAACGATCGAATTGCTATGGCCTTGGTTAGGGTAAAATAAGTGAAAAACTTGAAAATAGATTACAAACTTGAACGAAACAAACAAACCAACAAACATGGAAACAACTTCAAAGCACTCGCAGTCGCAGTCAGCGTCGCAGTTAGCGTCACAGTAGCCGTTACTTGGCCCAGTTTTAGGCTTTGGCAACTTAATAGGTCATAAATTAGTTGTCGTGTGCGATGCCCCGAAAAAAAAACGCAGCACACACACGCACACACACACAGCGACACTTGAAAGTTGCTACCTCACAACGAAAAAAAAAAGGGTTACGTGCCGCGTCTCGTTGATAAAGCAAGACAGAGGTCCCAATGGAAGCGTACGAAACACTCGACCTTTCCGGCAGTTTGACGACATTATCGATTCGCCCCAAAGGCCAGACACACATCTGGTGTATGGGTGTGTGTGTGTATGCAGATATTGTAAATGTTGTATGGCCTCCTGATAATGTGATTAAGGATTACGCATTGGGCGGGAACTGACTCCAAAAAAGACGGGTTCAAACCCGATGCATCGTCACGCAAACCGATTAAATTGCAGCCGAACTCAACGAAATTTCTAGAAAGCCAACGAAGCGAAAGAATGGCGGTGGCATGGGGTGGCGTGGGGAGTTGATTGCAGGGTACATAAATTGCAGTTTGCAGTTAAACGTTTTGCAACTGGGGTAAATTACACATAATATTTGATCAATTCAAAAATCGGTTAACATCCGAATCTTCACTGTGTCGCTTCGCAGTGAATCGTGAAATTAGCCGAAAAATAATATCAAATATCTTTCTTTATTCACAGAGTATCGGCATGATACAAATGTAGTTCAAGTAGCTCTAATTGAAATTGCTCCCATGATCGGCAATAAACAAGCGTGCCCCTCTACATACTAATAATATGTACATATGTTGATATATGTACATATGTATGTATTTGTAATCTGAATTATTGACAATTGGCGATACAATGCAATCATCGTATTTCTCATAATAATAAAAATCAATCATTTTTCCACGTTTATTTTGGGGGCCCTCTGACATGTGATGTATGTTTGTCTAAACATGTGTATGTGCGTGTGTGTGTGTGTGTGTACATTTATTTTGTTGCGCACTGTGTGAAGGGCACACACACTGCTGCACGTACGGGCAAAAGAGCAACATCAGCAATAACAATAACAAAAACTACGCCGTTAACAGAAAAATCAACGAAACAAATTTCTTATAAGAATAAAAAGAAGGTCAGGGAGCCACCGTCGCTGTCGCAGTCGCAGTCGCAGTCGCAGTCGCCGTCACAGTCACAGTTGACGTTGCCAGCAGCGCGTCGCAGTCACTGATGACTGAAGATTGACGTTGCAGCTGCCGCCGTCGCGATGCGTCGCCGTCCCTGTTGAGGTGAGCGATTTAGTTACTGCATACTGCGACAAGCACATCATCAAATTAATATCCCAACAATTACGTTGATAATAAATAACAAAAACAATAAACAGAAGGCGCAATGCCTAACGGAACGTGCAACAAGCCCGACAACGACGACACACATACCGCGGGGGTTACACACAACCCAACACAACCCAACACAACCCAACACAACCCAACACAGCCCAACACAATACACCACAACAACAGCGTCTTTCAATTCACCACGTAGCGCCAAAGAGAGCGGCGAACAAACGTCTCGACGCGTCGCTTTGTTGAAGACCATCACAAAGAGCGAGAGAGAAGAGAGAAAGCGTGAGCGCGCGCTCGCGCTCGCGCTGCCGACAACGGCGACGCAGCCGACGACTCGCTAGCTGAGTGACAAGCCGAAACCGGCTTTGGTTATAAATAAACCTTTTCCATGCTGGTATTTGGCTTTCGAGTCTCTTGCGGGGCAGTAGCAGCAACAACGACAGCGGCAGCGGCAGTGCCAGCAGCAGCAAAAACAGAAAAGCGAGCGAAATAAAAAGCAACAAACAGACGGCGTTCAGGCGAAAAACACGAACATACCGAATCGAAACCGTTGTGGAAAAGAAAACAAAAACACACACAAAAAAAAAAAGAAGTAAAATAAAATAAAAACGAACAACAAAAACAAAGAGAGCAAACAAAAATTGTATACAGCGACGTGACGCAGACTTTCAATATAGTTAATATTTTGTTTTCAAACATATTTTTTGTGCAAAGTGCAGCAAAGAGATCAAAACAGAAGAACAACAATTACAATTATCTTTTGGTGGTCTAATAATTCGTGCAATACAAGCGTGCCGCGTTTTTTTCTATCTTTCTGCATTCCTTCTTGTACGCAAAACAATATCCAATTGGAACCGCGCGCAGCGGCAGCGGCAGCGGTGACAGCGGCGCAAGCAGAGAGCAGCGGCAGTAGCAGCAATCAAAATAAAGACGGGCCTTAGGCAAACAAGAAACGCATTAAGAAAAACTAAGAAAGAAACAAGCGAAAAACTAGTGGGCGAAGTAGAAGCAGAGGAAAGGAGCGTGCGCAGTGCAAGAGAGTTTTGTGAATTATTGAAAGTTCTACGCGCGCGTGCAACGCTCCAACGTGCCACGCCCTCTTCAGCTCTAGGTACTACTACGCCACAATGAACCGATCGAACAGCTTCGTTAGCTCATTGAAATGGTGGCCCCTGCAGGGCCACAATAATCAAGCGACACCAGCAGCAGCAGCGCCCTCTAACGGCGGAGGAGGAGGCGGCGGCGGTGGGGGCGGCGGCACATCCGGTTACTCTCAATCGGCGCCCAGCTCTCCCATATCCAATTGGCCGCCATCGCTGCAGCATCACCATAAGCTGGCCGTTGGCGGTGCCAATGTGAGCGCCACATTTGGCAGCAGCGTCGCGGTACAAAAGCTGCGCGAATCGAAATGGTTTAAGCCCGAGGAGCAGCGCATTTTCTGCGCCGTCGTCGAATGTGGGTTCATTGTTGAAGTGCGCAGCACCGCAGCGGCTGAAGCGGCTGCGGCGGCAGCTGCTGCCGCTGCTGCAGCGGCCGCTGCCAGTGATGCCGATTCGCTGGATATTGACTGTCCAGCCCTGACATTGGCGCCCTCATTAATAATACCACGCAACGGCAGCAGCAGCATAAGCTTTCTCGAGACACAGGACGAGAACGAGACACCGGTGGCGTCATGGTATGGCATCGTACTCTGCAAGGTGGCCAAAGGTGAGTAGCGCGAAAACGAAAAGTCGAGACAGCTTGCCGAGAGAGGAGACGACAGGCAGAAAAGCTCCTGTGAAGGCATGTTGAATATGGCGAGAGGGGTGAAGCAGGCACAGTGTAAAATCGTTAAGCTAGCAAAGATACGCGTATTTATATCGATTAAATCGATTATTGCGAACGCATCGATTGCCACTTTATTTGCTATTATTTAATGCCTATTTAGGCTTGCTTTTGACTTTTGCCTTGTGTACTTGACCCAAAAAAAAAATGTGTATGTATCTACGTTTTTTTTTGCATCCGTTTTTCCCTGCCTTGTAAACGATGATTAATCGCACACAGCAGACGTCAGAGTAAGCCTAATCTCACAACTTCGGCAAGTAGTGATATTTCAAAATGACATTCAATAAAACACATACATACATATAGATTTGTGTATATAGACGCTTTTTTTATCTAATCGAAGACAGCGGCAGCGACAGCAGCAGCATTGTCAAGTGCGGCCATCAAAAACAATGGCACTTTTCACAATTTTGAAGAGGCAGCGCGTAAAACAAAGCGCCAGCAGCGCAATAGCAGCGGCAGCGAAGCGGCGCTACGTCTCGCTCGCACGCATTCACCCATGAGTAAACTGTATGTATGTATGTATGTACAATGTACATACATACTTCCGCGCTCTCGCACTTGCTGCAGCGACATGACCATTCACAATGCTGCGCCGACAGAACATTCTGATTGTGTGCGTGCGCATACAACGACATTCAAAACGAACTCCGAATGTACATAAATAAAACAAATATTTAAATATGTAGCCTGACACTGCGCGCGCTCGCTTTGAGCAGCACATCATGTGCTTTGAGTCACGCATGCAGCTTTTTTTTTTCTTTTGCTCTCCCATTCGTTGCTGTTGTTCCCCTGCCTCTGCCTGCGTCTTGTGATGCGTGGTGAACGTTGCTGTGGGTATTTTTTGCGTTCTCTCGCTCTCTCTCTTTCTCTCTCTGTCTGTCTAGAAGTAAAGCTTGCATTTTCAGTGTTATTTTAGTTATTCACCATAACGATGGGGAATGTGACTGTTGCATCTCTTTCGGCCAATAACCCACCACATGTTGTATGTGGGTGGCTCAGCGAGCGTTTATATGTATGTGAGCGTCAATCAATAGCAAAAGCTTTTGCTTTTAATCGCATGCCTCACGGTGATTATCCTTAATTCTCAGACTGCTACTGACATGATAAAACAAATTACTTTGTCATGCTATTAGCATGGCACACACACACATAGATAGAGGGCAAATCCTATTTGCAAACAACAAAAGAATCTTCCACTCGAGCAAACCGGTCGAACTGTATTTGCGCTTGTTCCTCACGATAAGAAGCATTGCACTCGTGCCTATCGAACTGTCAGTGTATGCCGTAATTTGTACCGTGCTGCATTTGCTGCGGCCAAAGAGAGCGGCACGACACGGTACGGCGAAGGCGAAGGTAAAGGCGAAGCGATAAGTGACGTCACAAGCAGTGAGCTTATCGGGAAGCTTATCGCCGTCGCGACCGCTGCCACCGTCAATGTCCCATAGAACAAACCTCCCCAGCACCCAACAGGTGTCGCTTTTGTAATACACACATACGCATACTATGTGAATGCGTTCAATGAACCAAGGCAGGAAAAAAAGAAGAAGGAAATGAAATTAACATTTATGAGGATCATCTCGAGATGAGCTCACTGCAAATGCAATCAATCAAGTTAGTCACACATTCTCACGGCATGGCCGCATCGCATTGCAATATGACGAAATACAAACACACAGGGGAGGGCAGGGAGGTACGTGACAACTCTGATATATATACAATGGACAATGGACGCCGCGATTAAGGCAACCCTAGCGCACTCGCAAGCACTTAACAATTTCAATTTCAAATTATTTGCGTACAAATTAGTTGCGCATGGCAAATACTTGAGTCCACTCACAAAAAACAACAATAACAGCAATAAAAACACAAAAGTGTGAAATATGAAGCATGTTAATTATAGATGATTAAAACCCATGTCTTTCATGTATATGCATGCTTATAACACAGAAACAACAACAGCAAAGCAATTGCGCAACAGACACATTAAATTATAAATTACATTTAGTTAATGCACATACCAGGTGATATAATATACCGACATTTCGAAAATAAGGTGACAAATTAAAAAAGTAACAAACTAATTGTAGCTGACGACAAAAAATGATTACTTTCGTATGACACGCATTGTGTAAATCATGAATTTCATGGCATGAACGCATAAGTTGCATTCATTCACAAATAGTTGTTGGCAGCAGCAGCTGCATTACATAAACAACAACAACAAGGCTAGCTAGTGAGATCGAGCGAGGGCGAGAATTTTTTGCAACAATCGATAACTGTGGCGGGCGGTCAACCAATAAAAGGTGAGCAGGCAGGCCGATGACAGTGTTGCCTAAGGCACATATTGCTGCAGTTGGGCAACGCCGATGCAAATTGAAATCATTGAATTCGCATTAATTGATATGCACCTGCAGCTTACAAATTGTTTAAATTGTTTTCGAATCAAACGTTAACAAAATATGTTTTCTTCTTTTAATTGCCCACGTTAGACAACAAACCAAAACCGGATACCATTGAGATATTTTCTGTAAAAATACGCGAAAATGGCACCTACAAACTGATCAAAATGTCCTTGGCCGATATCTGGAACCATGGCTGGGAACTGCGCATCAATAACTTTGCCGACAAGGAGAAAATGCCACACAACGAAAAGGACATACGCAACCAGGTAAGCTCGATATCAGGATTTTGATATACATATGTACATACATACATGCATATTAATATGTATTATTTTTCTGCTTGTACAGGTGTCTCTGGCGCGCAAGGCCAAGCAGAGTCTATGGAACAACAACAAGCATTTTGTCTATTGGTGCCGCTACGGCAGTCGCCAGCAGGATGTGCGCAAGCGACAGGTAACGACGAGTGCAAATCACGTGCTGCTGCATTTAATCAACTGATAAGCAGGGACCTATTTATATCACCACCGCTCTAGTTGTTGTATATATGGGGATTACATAATGTAATATTCCAAAATGCCCGCCACTAAATTACCCTAACACACACACACACAAACACATTGTTGTAGTTGCAGCAGCAGTTAACACACACACGACACACACACACACACACACACACACACATGCACGCACAGCAACTCCTTTCTTGGCCAAAAATTGACTTAACAATTCCGCGCGCAGCGAAGATCAAGCAAAACAGATAATTCGTATTTCAACTGCAAATTTCCTATGCATTTCGTATCGAAACAACTGTACTACATATGTATGTATATCGCCTTCACCCACCACATTCTCTTCTATCCATTTGATTTACCCCCTACCAACTGAGCTTAAGAAAAGCAATTGCAAATCTTACAAGTAATCCTATCTTGCAGATGTCGGAGTGCGTGAAGTGGGGCAGCGTTGGCATGAATGCGGGCATGTTGCTGGTCCTCAATAATAGGCAAAAGCGCTACACACACTCAAAGTAACTAACACACACACACACACACACACACACACACACATTATATATATATATATATATATATATATATATATATATATATATATATATATAATAATAAAAAAAACATATATATATATATATATATATATATATGAAAATTCTTTCACTTTAATTCTTGTGATTTGTCGAGAACAAAAGAACAAAATCAAAATAAGTTCAAAGCAAATTGTGATAAGATAAGAATCAACGACAAAAGCGCGAAGTAAAGAAGAGGAAAAACAAATGCAAAATATACATATTTAACGCTACGATATAGCAATCAATATCGTAAACGAGAGCGAGAGAGAGAGAGAGAGAGCAGGCTCTTAACTTGTTACTTGACTACTCAAATTGACGATCTGCAGCCCCATCCAAAACTGGCCCAAAGCAGCATGCACTAAACACACACACACACACACACACACACACACACACACACACACACACCTCATATGCTGTTGCAACTTGAGCTACAATATATAGAGTACAACTTGTATTTATATTTGTATATTGACAGAGAGAGAGACACACTGTGAAATTCGAAAAGACTTATTAACAATTTGTTGTTTTTTTTTTATTATTATTATTACTACTACTACTACGATTATTGTGTATTATCATAATTATTATATGTATATGTATAATATATACCAAGTATATTAAATCATTATGTTGTAATAGAAATAAATATATGCAGCCAACGCGTTTTTTGTTTATTTTTTCACTTGCTATAAGCTCAGTCTAAATCTATATACAAAATATGCATACAAAAGAAACGTTACTATGTAAGTGATTGCAGCAAAAACAAAAAGAAAAGGAAAACCAAAAAAAAAAAAAAAGGGAAAAACGAAATCAAAATGGCGGCCCCCAAGGTGTCTGCAAACTTTGCAGCATACTTTTGTGCGCTGCACCTAAAAGTTTTGTACATACACACCACACAAAGAAAACTCACCACACCCACATAGCCCTTACGTAAGCGCGGTTTATGTGAAAAACGCAATTGTACGTAAGGCAAAAACAAATATTGCATACATAGTTGCATACACACACACACACACACACACACACACACATGTATTTTTGTTTTAGTTTTCTAAGCAATTTATAAAAAAAAAAACATATTTATATATATCATATGTCTATAAATGAATTCTACGATATACATTTGGCAATGTACAATTTCGATATGAGACGTTTGTAAAATGCTTTATATTTGAATATTATTAAATGTTTATAAACGGACAACAATAAAACTCCAACAACTGACTTTTAAATAACGTGTGGGGAGAACATAAAACACATACTCTAACGTAAACATATAGTACTTCTTAAGCTACTAGTGAAACTCACCTCACGCAACAATCCGAAGAGCACATCCGTGGAGAGCGAACGTTCGTGCGCCTCGTCCATTATAATAGCCGCATAACTGTCCAGATCGGGATCGCGCAGACTCTCTCGCAGCAAAATACCATCGGTCATATACTTGATGACAGTGCGCTCCGACGTGCAGTCCTCGAATCGAATGGCGTAGCCGACATCCTCGCCTGCAATGAAGGAAAACAAAAGGGTAAGATATATTGCAAATATAAAGCATGTTAAAAAAGAGAGGGTGAGTATGAGACAGATGGATCATTAAGACACTGTGCAGACACTGTGTCAAGGTTGAGTTAGGAATAAGTAATGAAAGCTGCAGTCGAACCTTCCCGGTAGTAAAATACCTTTTGCTCAATTTTGAAAAGCCATTACAAAAATATAAACAAATTCCAAAAACAAAGTTATCTGTCTCGCTCTCGCACGCAAAAATCAAAAATTATTTTGGTGCTTATAATCTGATCGAAATGTAATTTGGAGAATAGATTTAGTCATCTATTGTGCATACCAAAGCAGAAAGCTATAACTTTGATACCATTTTCAATAATCATAAATTGTACATTTTCGTGACCGGGCATGGCATATAAAAGTAAAAATATACTCGATCTGCGTATGGTACATATACAAAAACCTTCAAGTGAAATTTGGTGTCGCTAGCTTTTGAAATAGATGAGATTCCGACGTTCTAACAGGGGCAATCGATTCAGTTAGTGGTCCTGAACCGGAATATATATACATATACTATAGATTTTATAGTATATACTTTGAGAGTTCTGTCACGCCGCCTTATGCCTGGTGCATACATTTGCACAATGTTAGTATACCCCGTTTTGATCATTTTTAATAACCGAAGGGTATAAAACTGTAGCACGGCCTTTGGTACACTCACATACGACTGTATTAAGCTGCGTCTCTTTCTATTTCAAGCACAGACCGACGAGCGACAAAGTTTTACAAGATGCAGTAGCCACTGTGTGTGTGTGTGTGTGTACCCACCCAGTTGCGTGTCCATCTCATCGGAGACACGTTTCGCCACGGACATAGCGGCGACACGACGCGGCTGCGTGCATCCGATCATGCCGCGCTTGCTGTAGCCATCCTCGTGGAGATACTGCGTCAATTGAGTCGTCTTGCCGCTGCCCGTCTCACCGATAATAATGACCACCGAGTTCTCGCGAATGACGTTGAGCAGCTCCTGGCGCGAGGCAAAGACAGGCAAGAAGCGACGCTGCTCCCCGATGGTCTTCTTGCGCGAGAATTCGGATTTGCCGCCCGTCTTGGTGTCCTGCATGTCTCGCATGTGATCGGCAAATTTCTGATCTTTGCGATAGTCGGCAGTGTCGTTGTCCCTATCGAACTTGGCATCGTCCTCGTCCTGTGGACGCTGCACACCCATGATGTTGCCCAGCTTGGTGCCGCCCAGCTCCCAGTGCTTCTTTTGGGCCTTGCGACGCTCCTTTTGCTCGCGATAGTTGCGCACCAGAGCGCTACCCTTACGCGCCAGCAGGGCCATGTCTGAGGTGGGATCCTTGACGGGCACCACTGGTTCCGGCTGCTTAGTGAACACAATGCGACCATCGAGGAATGGCGGCACTATATGATGCACCAGCAGATGCACACGCTCCAGTGCCTCCTCGTCGAAGTCGTCTCTCACATTGATCGACGTGACAACGCCGGAGGTGAGCATGCGATTGCGTTCCCACAGCTCATTGTCGCGATTATTTTGACGCTGCTGGGCGCTGATGCGTTTTTTACGCTTCTGCTCGAGCTGCTCCTCGCGTCGGCGGAAGTACTCGGCATTGGTGCCGCCAAAGGGATTGTTCTCGTCGTCGTAGCCCTCGTCTATGTTGTACCACTCGCGGTCGAGACGACGCTGCTCCTCCTCCCACAGGTCACGCGACTCGCCGTCGCCAGACCAAGGTGTGGCACCGCTGCGTTTGCGATCATGTGCCCATTGATTATAACGATGCGCCGGCGTCGCACGCGCAGTGTCATCCGCATTGTTCGTCGACCGCCGGCTGTGACTGTGGACGCGACTCTGGCTGCGACTGCTGCTGCTTCGCTCGGACCATTCGCTGGAGCCGGTGCCATAGGCAGAGCCACTACTACGAGGCGTTGGGAAATCCCAGTCGGATTTGCGTGCAGTACTCTCGGCATCGTCATCATCCCAGGAACTGTTCGACACACCACCACCGGCACCGGGTGTGCCCGGCTCGCGGGGCGTATGTACGCTGCGTGCAGACATGGAACGATCACGATCATGGTCTCGATCTCGGCCGCGGTCTCTGTCCCGTTCTCTGTGTTTGCCGTCTCTGTGCAGATCTTGCTCGCGTGCTCGCTTGCGACGTTCATCGCCGCGTCGCTGCCTGTCACGTACACGCGCTCTGTCCCTTTCCTTCAAGCTGTTTCTGTCCAGGTCTTGCACGGCGCCCTTGAGGCGATCGCGGTCCCTTTGGATGTGTTCGCGTAGTCGTTCACGCGCCTTCTCCGAGACGCCACCCGTGTGTGATGGTGTCTCGTCTTTGTGCTCACGCAACTGCCGGCTTAATTTTTCAAAGCTTTTGGTGTCCGGTTTCTTGAAGGCAAACTCGCTGGCTGGGGTGTTCGTGGGCGTCCGTGAGGGTGTTCCACCGTCATCGTACTCATTATACTGGAAGGAAATTAGACGCTCGGTGCGCTCCTTCTCTGCCCGCCGCTTTGCGGCCAATTTGTCCAGTCCCAGAAGCGATCCTTGCGGAACTCTAAAACTTTCGCCGCTGCGACCTGTCCCTTTGTCATCCCTGGCCTTTTTGAGCACTAGACCACCACGCTGCTCTTGTCCAGTGGTGCCCTCCAAGCGATGCACGCCCGCATCATCTTCGGACATGCTATTACCGGAGAAATATTGAGTTTTCTTTTGTTACCGCAAACGTTTCATGCGCGTTTCACAATAGAGGTGGTAAAAACTATACAGCACTTTATAAAATACCATCGATGCACCTAATAAAATACCAAAACTGAATAATATTCGCAACTATCGATAATAAAATCTACAATCGATAAGGTATCAACATCCATTATTTTAAAAAATATCGTGTTGGCAGCTCTGCCCTGGCAACCAATACATCATTTTCCGACTGTTGATCTGGCAACGATGAATAACGGCAGTGATAGTAAAATAACTTTAATATCAACTTAATGAGTTAACCGATTATTTATAATTTGCTTTATTGTTACATAACAACTTAGTCTTTACTCTCGCCTTTCTCCGGAACTGTTTTCGTTATCCAATTGAGATATGGCAAATTTCCTGACTCTATTGGCAGCGATATTACCTCAGCCACACTATACGGATGATTCTCGCGTACAAACTTGCTTAGCTCATCGATGCGAGTGCTGCGGGTCTTGATCATCATAAGATACTCATTATCCTCGTTTATCTGGTTCTCCCACATGTAGATCGACTCAATTTGTGGTACAATATTCACACATGCAGCCAGCTTGCGTTCGATTATGCCATGAGCCAGCTTCTTTGCAGACTCCTTGTCTGGCGTAGTGACAAATGCTACCGAACTGGTACCAGCAGTGTAGGGTGCATCACAAGCTACCTTGTCGCACATTTTTCTACTTTCCTTGTTTAAGGATACTGAAGCTGGCTGAGGTGATAGTAATGGGCAAGGTGTGGTCGTCGCAAAGGTTGAGCGGCTAGTAGCGACGACAGTGGTGGCAACGACTAATAAATTGCGAGCGAATTGCCAGCGAAGGGGCACCGACCTGCTGTAGCTCAGATATTGCATTTAATGCACTTTGCTCGGCCAATGAAAACGATACGAAATGAAAACAAAACAATTGACGCAAGCTCAATAGCAGTGTTACCGTACCTGCACAAACTCAATTATGCCGGCAAGTTAAAAACGAGGAGCAATCGTTTTCAGTGTTGGTAACTTACCAAAGTTTTTAAGTTTTCGCTCGCACGCTGGATATAAAAACAAAACACAAGGATGCTTTAATTCTACAATTTGTTTGAAATATCTATTACTAATCGCACATACATATGTATATAAGTATACTCTATTTTAATTATAATCATAATAAGTGAGCTTTACGAAAAATAATTGAAATGAATTTGTATATAAAAAAAAATATAATAGTTTTGAGCTTAAACTAATCTTATTTTTTCCCGTTTTTGTTTTGCTTATTGTTTTTTGCTTTGTGTTGCTTATGACGACGATGCTTCTGAGGTTGGTTTGCTGTGCAGTAGAAGTAGGAGCTTTTTTACAACGCACACACGCGTGTCCAATCCGCGAAAGGTTACCTACTGGCAGCGGGGCGGGGCGTATTGGTCCGCTTAGTCCGTTTCATGTTTATCAGCCTCGTGCTTGGCCGCCCCATCACCGGTTGCCGGTGGCGGTTGTTGTGCAGCTGGTGCAGCGCCAACAGCGGGCGTCGGGGGTGGCACTGCTCCAGCCGCTGCTACTGCTGCTGGTGCTACTGCCGCTGTTACTCCTGGTTGTGCTGGGGGTGCTCCTGCGCTAGTTGGTGGTCCCGCCGTTGCCGCCGCTGCTGCAGCGACAGTTGTCTGCGGTTGTTGCTGTGGCAGTGCATGCGGGGGCTGCTGCTGGGTCTGTGGCTGCTGCGGTTGCTGTTGAAGTCCGCCGTAAACGACACCACCGGCTGCTGCAGCTTCGTGCATATGTCCTGGTCCTGTTGGCGGCTGCTGCTGCTGAGGCTGCGGTTGTTGTTGTTGTTGTTGTGGTGGCGGCTGTGGTTGCTGCTGTTGTTGAACTGCACCTGGAGGCGCTCCGGCTCCACCATGCTCCCGAGCAGCGTAATGCAGCTGCGCATAGGGTTGATATGGAGCCAGATGCGGATAATAGGGCTGGGGCCGCGAGTGGGGTCCGTACTGGGGCTGATAGTAGTGCGTATGGGAGTGTGTGCCTGGACCAGGTCCGCCGTAGTTGGCATAGCCCATGTGTGGCAACGGTGGCGGTGGCAGCCCGGGCATGGCACCTGGCGGCGGTTGCTGTTGTACCTGTTGCTGCGCCGGCGGCATGTGTGGCGGCATGTGCGGATGCGCTCCTGGTGGTGTTGGAGGCGGCACATGGGCATGTGGATGCATTTGTGGTGCTGATGCGGACGCTAATGGCTGCGGTTGCGCCTGTTGTGGTGGCTGTTGCTGTTGTTGTTGTTGCTGAGGCGACGGTTGTTGTTGCTGCTGCTGTGCTTGCTGTAGGGGCGGCGTAGGAGTTGTGGCTGGAGGCTCACTGTTTGTGGGTGCCGGCGGTGGCGTCGCCGATGGTGTTGCAGTGGGAGTAATCGCTTTGGCAGGCACCGTAGTCACCGATGTCACCAGCACGGCCGGAGAGGTCTTTATCGGTTCCTTAGCCGGCTCTGCAGCATTGCTAGCCAGAACTGGCGGCAAATCCAGTTTGTCGTGCAGTTGCTTTACTGGCGGCGGCGGCGGTGGAACCGATGGCTTTGGAGGCGGCTCAATATCCATTGGCTCCGGGTCTGTTTTGCTCGCCAGCTCATGCACGGGAGCAGGTGCCGGTGGAACTGGGGGCTTAGCTGGCGCTGGCTTGGCTGCGACTACGGCAATCGCGTTCGCAGTTGAATTTATCTCCGCTGCAACAGCTGGCGGTGGCTGCGACGTTGGCGTCGGTGTTGGCTGCGCCTGTGCCTGCTGTGGTTGTGGCTGTGACGACGGCGGCTGCTCCTCCTTGCGATTGGGTGTTTCCTCGATGCGTTGACGATCCCGCTTTATGTCCTCGTACATGCGATGAACCATTTTCTGGAATGTATCCTCATCGACAGCAGGCTTACAGTGACGTTTTAGCTCCTCTTGGAAGGCTTCGCTTGACTCGAGCATTCGTTGTTTTTTCGCCTCGAATTTCTCCTCCATTTGCTGCAGTTCAGCCTCCAGTTTAGTTTGGTGCATCGTCAGCGAACTTACCTGACGCTTGAGGACCTGCATACGCTGCGTGGTAACAACGGACCGAACATCGGGCACAACTGCCTCCGAGAAGATCTCGTTGATTAGGCGATGATTGCGCAAATAGCGCGCATAGGCCATATGCTTCGCCGTATAGCCCTCGTCAACATCGTCCTCATCCTCGGCAGGCTGGATGTCGATGCGTCGTTCGTGTTGGCTCTTGCTGCCACCGCCGCGCGAGGGTGTTTCGTGCACATCGGATACCTCCGATTTGACCTTAGACTTGGCCGAAATGTATGCCTGATAGGCGGGCGTCTGATGATATGCCTTCAATGCCTTCTCGTACTCCAGCTTCTCGGCCTCGTACTCGTCAATATATTCGGTTTTATCCTCCTCGCTCAGCTGCTTCCACATGGCTCCAATCTTTTTGCCCAGCTCCCAGAGTTTCAGCTCCGGATTCTGTGCCTTCACACTGTCCCACACGCGCTTCGAGTAGCGCATATATGGCAATATGGGTTTCTCTGGAGGCTTAGGTGGTTTTGGCAGTCGGGATTCGTTTTGGGTTTTGCTACTCGATGATTTGGTCACTTTCTGTGGCGTAAACGCTGGATTGCCATAGTTACTGTGCGTAAATATTGGCGTTTGGTCCTTATTACGATCGCCGCCAGCACCGCCGCCAGATGAACGAGACCGGCTGCTGCCGCCGCCACCGCCAGCACCCCCGCCACTGGCTAACGGAGTTACTGGCCCCGTTAACGCTCCGACGGCGATTTGCTTATAATTGCTTGGCAGCGCCATGTTCATTAACATATATGTGAGTATTTATATCTTTTTCTTTAGTACGAACACAATTTAAATATAAATTTGAGATAAAACAACAAAAAAAACGAAGTTTATTCACGCGGACGCCATTGATGGGTTTTTCTCTATACCGAAAATTATGGATGGCAGGCGACGCGTCACAACAATCGCCATGCGATATATGCAGCGTTTTCTAACACTGTACGCAATGCAAGCCAAGGAAGAAAATGTGAAACTCAACTTAAAACTCTTAATACATATATGTATAAGTTAAGTGACATAAAGATGAAATATTTTCGTAGCTATCACTCACGAAGTTTCTTTCTTTTACAAGCTGGCAACTCTACATTTCTCTTAGCTGGCAACGCCAAGCAGGGACCGTAAAAAAGAAAAACCAAATGTTTTGGCTCAAATAGAAAACAATGAACACGGTTCGTACGTTTTTACGCGTGGAACGCATCTTGCGCATCAACCAACACAGCTACAAACGTATTGCAGCGGCAGCGATTAATTTTCATACATATGCGATTGCAAACGGTAGGACTTGCAACGCATTGACACAACAACAGCACACAATATGCAGCAGACTTTACAGCAACCAAACGGAAACCGATTCCTGCCTGGATAGTGCCACCTACGACCGTGTGTGCTCCGAAACATTGGACGGACTATCCGACTACTTCGATGAGCTGATCGAAAATGCAACAGATTTCACCGGCACCGATGTGGCCTATGGCGTACGTACAACAAATTTCAATCGTTTGTTACATCATGTGTGATGATAATCTCATATGTTCTTGCAGGACGGTGTATTAACGGTGAATTTGGGCCAGGCTCTTGGCACCTATGTGATCAACCGACAGTCGCCAAACAAGCAAATCTGGCTCAGCTCGCCGACAAGTGGGCCCAAGCGATTTGACTTCGTCTCCTCTGCTGCTGCACCCGGCAGCGGAGCAGGCGGCAAATGGATTTACAAGCACAGCGGAGAGTCTCTGCACGAGCTGCTGCAACTGGAAATAGGGAAAATCTTTAAGAAACAGCCAGTTAACTTTCTACAATTGCCCTACTGCAGCTGAATATAGTCGTTGGCAGCCTACATGATAATTGTGTGTTCGACTTCCTATTTTCATTGTTTCTACGAAATGAAAAACTGCGACGATTTTCATTCGTTTTCTTTTTCTCCACAATTTATTGTTATGCATCTTAATTCAATTTATGTACATTAGGCAAAAAAAAAAAAAAAAACCTAAAAAATTCAGAAGGCTCCTAGAATTAAAAAAATAAGGCGTAGAGAGAAAATAAGCTTTTCAATTGGGATTCCAAAACAAACTTGGAACCAACAGCGCGACTTACAATAGTTTCCTTTTATTTGTTTATTTATTCAATAGATATTTAAATTTATGGTTTAAATATAACCTTGGCAATGATATGAATGCTGCCGTTGTATCAGAGAAAGAGAGTCCTGGCATTCCTATTGGTGTCCTCCATACATGTTGCCATAGTGCACCGCCGACTGTGTCTGTTGGGGCAGCGGTGGCTGCTGCTGCTGTTGGGGCTGCTGCTGCTGTTGGGGCTGCATATAACTTTGGGTCGGCATATTGTTGTATGTCTGCTGAGGCGGTCCGCTGACCCAAGGATTGATCTGTCCGCCATAGCCATGACCCATAGGCGGACCACCGAAGGTATTGTAGTTGCCCATGCTGTAAGGACCCGGCACGGACTGCTGCTGCTGCTGCAGTTGCGGCTGCAATTGCTGTGGTTGCTGCTGCGGTTGCAGTGGCGGCTGCAGTTGCTGTGGTTGCTGCTGCTGCTGAGGCATAACTGGATAGGCAGCCGAATTACCGCCAGACATCTGATCGTAGTTATAGAAGCTGTTCACTCCGCAGCCTGGACCATTCGGCCCGTATGGTTGCTTCTGCGAAGTGCGCAACGGCTGAGGCTGCTGTGGTTGCTGCTGCATGCGATTGGGTGGATTGCGTGCTCCCGCCTGCTGCTGCTGCTGTTGTGATTTGTTAGCCACATTCGATGCCTGCTGATTGCTGCTGCTGGTCAATGTGCCCATAAGATTGGCAATGATATTCTCGGTGTCCTTTAGCGATATCTTTGGCGCCGCTGGCTTAAAAGTCAAGGCATTCGGTGAGGATTGCATCGGCACAATGGGCGCATTGTTGCCACCGCCGCCATTGCCTAGCGTTGAGGAGGATGTGGCGACCTTGCGGCCATTGGTGTCGTTGGCCTTGGTGACCAGATCATCGAAGTTATAATCATCATCATCGTCGTCGTCCAGCATAAATGTGGGCGAAGCACGTTGGGGCGGTAAATTGCTGCGTCGCTGCAGCTTGGAGGACAACGAGTTGTCACGCTCAAAACTCTTGCGACGCACCGCAGCCGCTGAGGCCGAAAGGCGAGTGGTGCCGGTGGTGCCTCCAGCTGAACCACCGCCACCGGATCCAGCTACCACACGCTCTGCATGCACACCCGAACGTGTGCTAGCCACAACGCGCGATAGATAATCGCTGCACGATTCGCCGTCGCTGCTTAGCTCGGCAATGTTTACGTATTTACGCAAGCGTTCCACACGCGCCGGTTCGAGCACCTCCAGTTTGCGCAAATGTCCAATGAGATGCACTTGCTCCTCGTTGGACAAAAACTTAAAGTTCTGCAGTAGCGTTTGCAGATCCGAATCCGTCAGGGATTCCATGCCGCTGCTCGACTCACTGATATTATTGGGCTCGTTGCTGTTGCCCGCCTCCTTGGCCAGATGATTCTCCACCTCTTTCATTAGTTCGCTAATATCAATGTCCAGATCGTTACCACTAACTCTGGCTGAGGTGGTGGGATCTTCGCTATCTCCGAGCGACGAGGTCAGACCCAAACGAATCGGCACTTCGGCAAAGCTGAGACCGTGGCTGCGAACCTGATTTGTCTTGACGAGCAGCGTGAAGAAGTGCACGAGACGATTCATGTCGTCAGTGGACAGATCATCCATGCCATTCATGATCAGGGCACTGGCCAGTTTTGAGGTGACAAGTTGCCGGTCAAAGGGCAACTGGTATTCCTTCTTCTTGACGGCATCGCTTGGAGTTGTCTCCTTGGCACCTGGCGGAGGACGAGGAGGAGGACGTCGATGCATCGGTGTGTGTAAGTGTGTGCGAGTGTGTATGTGTGCGTGTGTGTGTGTGTGCGTGTGTGTGTGTAGGAGGAGGAAAGGGGAAAAGGAGCAACACAAAAACGAAATTAATTCAATTTATTTGTATTTATCGTAGAATGAGAATATAAAGCTAAAAAATCAATGGAACTTAAAAAGATAATACTACAGAATATTACATACATATAATTCATACTTAGATATGGCGAGCAGATGCGGATGCGGAGCTTTGCACTTAAGAGGACACTTGAAACTGTTCTGAGTTTGAAGAGAATCTACGGGTTTTGTTTTTTGTTTTTTTTTTTTTGTGTTCTTTCTTTTTTCATTCGTTTTTCACTTTTTGCACTTAACAACTGAACTAACCTAAAGAGGAACATTAACCCGAAGTCGAACCCGAACCATGCACAACATATCGAGCCGAACCGGTACACAAAGCAACTAACCGTTTGAGGCTTGCAAACCGATGCAGCTCTAACGAAATGCAGCATTAATTAAAGTGGCGCGGAAATCGAAAAACACTTAATTTTCCATATGTAGAAATTACTTTCTAAATAATTGTGATTGTTAGAAAAATTACGTTTATGTTAATATATATTTAGTATATATTGGGTTGCCTAAAAAGTAATTGCGGATTTTTCATATAGTCGGCGTTGACAAATTTTTTCAACGGCTTGTGACTCTGTAATTGCATTCTTTCTTCTGTCAGTTATCAACTGTTACTTTTAGCTTGCTTAAGAAAAAAAGTGCGCGAAATTTTGTTTACATTTGTTTGTTTGGCGTCAATTTTAATATGGAGCCCTTCTTTTGGTGGATATCAGCCTTTGAAGTGGTTTGAGCTGGTTCACCATGCTTGGACCATGATCGTTTTCGACTAACGTTGTTGTAAACAATCCATTTTTCATCTCCAGTAATGATTCGTTTTAAAAACGGATCGAATTTATTGCGTTTAAGGTGCATATCACAAGCATTGATTCGGTGTGTTAAATGAATTTCTTTCAATACATGTGGTACCCAAATATCAAGCTTTTTCATCAGTCCAAGACTTTTTATGTGATAATGAACGGTTGATTTTGGTATATTTAACTTCTCTCCTATCTCACGCTCAGTTACATGACGATCCAATTCGATTAATGCTTTGATTTGGTCATCATCAACTTCATTTGACCGACCTGAACGTGGCTCATCTTTATGTGAAAAATCTCCAGAACGGAATTTGCGAAACCAATTTTGACACTGTCTTCCTTTTAAGGCTTCATCACCATACACATCTCGTAACTTTCTAGCAACCTGCTCCGCGTTTTTTCCTTTACGGAAATAATAAAGTTAAATATGACGAAAATGCTCCTTTGTGGGCTCCATATTAAAATTGACGCCGAACAAACAAATGTAAACAAAATTTCGCACACTTTTTTTCTTAAGCAAGCTAAAAGTAACAGCTGATAACTGACAGAAGAAAGAATGCAATTACAGAGTCACAAGCCGTTGAAAAAATTTGTCAACGCCGACTATATGAAAAATCCGCAATTACTTTTTAGGCAACCCAATACAAAGAGTATGATTATGGAATAAATGTACTTTGTTCGTAATATACAATTTTATTTATCAATATCGAAATATGTTGGTCTCTGAGTCACCGAATCAGATTGCAAGTTAAGAACTATTCCTAAGAAAAAATGAGCTTTGTCACACCCAGATCAACAGAAAACCGAACCGAGTTTAATCCAGAACCGGAAAACTTTACCCTTAACGAAAGATCGATCAAATACCTTACCAAATACTTACCCTAGCACACATACGTGTGTGTAGCACCCGTATTTTGGGAATCTGGGAATCTGAAAAATCGAAAGCTGCGATTTTGAAACGAAATTGTTTTGAACTTACCTTTCGAGGTGATCTGAAAAATGATCGTGGCTATATTGCTGATTAACTTTTTCACAACGCGCACTTTTTGCGGATCGTCGAGCACTTCGGCAATAAGGATACCCTTCAGTTTCTCCTTGACGGTCTCCATGAAGACGCAATTGTCCTCGTTAAGTAGCAGATCATCGGCAGCATTCGGTTTGACCTTCTCCATGGACAACGCTTTGCTTAGCAAATTAAGAGCCTTGGGTCCCAGACTGCCCAGATGATCCTCCAGGGCAGAGAGCATGCGCAGCACAGTGACCACGGTCAACGGACCCTCGGGCTCTGGTTCCAGCACAGGTTCGGTCTCCTTGGTAGCTGAAGAAAGAACTGTGCCTGCCGGCGATGCGGAACGTTGACCGGGTTGACTATATTCCGGATAGACACGTGAGTCCAGCACACGAAATGTCTCCACGATGGCTTCGTAGCTACGCGTCGGGCGAGTATAACTTTCGCCCTGCTCGCGATCTCTAAAGTACTCGCTGCCACTTCGTTCGCGTTCTCGATCACGATCACGTTCGCGATCACGATCCCGTCCACGCTCCCGATCCCTATCGCGCTCGCCATAATCGTCGCGGCTGCGCGAATTGTGTGATCTGTCGCGACCGGAGCGAGTGAAGGGCGAGCGCGAAGAGCGTCGGTGCGGTGAACGTGATCGTGAACGTGACCGACCTGGGCGACGTCTTTGTGGCAACGGCGAGCGACTCATCGAGCGACGTCCCAGACGCGATGCCTGCGGCCGTGCGCGCTTCGGGGGCGACACGGAACGCGACATTGAGCGACCGTAGGGTGGACGGCGATTTAGGCGATGGACTGATGGGGCAGCCGGTGGTTGACTCTCATCGTCGCTTATATTGATAACGGCATCGCTGATGACAGAACCATTACCAGTGCGACTGTTCGGACCACGATAATTGGCCTTGTGCCGGCGTACAGTGCTGCTACCGGAGTGCGAATTACCCGGAGTCGTATCCTTGGGACTATTGACGCGTATTTTATAGCGTTCCATTAGCTCCTTGGTATTCTCTTCGTCCTCGTCGCCAAGTTTGAACTTATCCTTGAGCTCCTTTTTGATCTTGTTGACGGCAATGTTAAAGAGCTCGACACGTCTATCCTTCCAGTAGCTTATCCATTCGGGCTTATAGTCATAGCTATTGGGATCGCATTTCTTTTCCTCCTGCAGCTGCTTGTAGCGTCGGTTCCAGAACTGTTTCCACTCCTCCGAGTAGTCAGGATGCTTCTCGGGATTCGCTTCATACTGTTCGGTCTCGTCGCGTAGTTGCTTCAGCTGCAGCTCCAGCAGGCAGCGAAACTTCTCCCACTTGTAGCGCTCTTGGGCAATGTGGGATGCCTGCATCGATAGTTCCTTGGGTGTAGGAAGCTGTTTGACAACGGCCGGCGATGAGGCCTTGGCCGACATCTCGTGCACGGGTGGCGAACGATTGGCGGCACGGAACGCCGGTTGTTGTTCCTCCGTCTTTTTACGCGCCTTCTTCGCTCCAGTGGCCAGTGGCGGTTGCTGCTTATGTTGAGGTGGGATCACCGCTGGCGCAAAATTCCCTTCATCATCATCGTCACTTGAAATCGCGTCCAGTGTAATAATTGTCGTCGAGTCTAGCTGGCGTTCGTTTGGTTGATTTGACACTTTGTTCGAGGACACCGAGGACTTTGAGTTGGCAATAAATTTACGCACTTCATCCAAGAAATCAGGACCGGCACATTCATCAAAATGAAATTTATCGCGAACCTTCGAACAGATTATTGGACAAAAACGACGAAAATAATCGGCGGCAACGGCCAAAATTTGCACACTGCGTCCGAAATGCTGTTCGATTTGTTGCGCCAATTTGTTTGTTGCACTGAGGATGACCTCATTGGAATTGCCTGTAGAGCGGCGCAATTGTTGCAACAGCTCGAAGGCCTTCTGGAAATGTGTCTTTAGGTAATTGGTGCGATGTTGCACGGAGGTCCAATGGCCAAATATTAAACCGTAATCGCTGCAAGTGTTGCACAACACGCAGAAATATTCGGGACGCACTTTCCCATCCTCATGCAATTCCACCGCATATTCAGTACCAATAAGTGGGCCACCTTTAAATTCCTTAATTTGCTTCTGTATAATAGCAGTGCGAGCCATTTCGTCTTCAAAACCAGGCGGCACTGGCTCGCCTGCTAGGTAACTCATTTTGCTAGAGTTAGATCTGGAAAAAAAAACAAACTTATTGGTTTCGACAATTACTTGGCTAAAGATAGGCAATTGTCGTGACACGAGCTAGCCAAAAAAGCGGCAACAAGGACTAAAAAACTTACAACCATTAGCGAAGTAATAAAACTCATTTTAAATTCGCTACTGTTTACTTTTTTATCGATAACAATCGAACGACAAATATATCGTGCTGTGTCATTAGTTAACGTAAACTCGACATGCGCCCATCTTTACTGAAAATTATAAAGTTGCCTTTTGGCAATTACCTGATATCCGTTTCGTTAGTTTCTCTTCTTCTTCTTGGTCGAACTATGTTCCTTGACAAAATGAATGCACTGAATTGACACCGACAAAAAACAAAGGAAAAGGCGCAACGCCATCACACATACGCACACAAACAAATGCCCACACACATACACACATTCACTGAGAGGAACAAATTCACGGCAGCAGCGCGATGCCATTTGCTTTTTTGTAACTCTTTTTTTTTGTTTGGTTGTCGCAGCAAACCGTCGACGTTGCTGCGACCGCCGCTCCCGCGACTAGCGCGTTGCTTAATATCTCTTACTTACAGTGCTAATGGATAGGTAGCTCACTTACAAGAGGCATAATGTTAAATTAAGAAACACACAAGCTTTTTTTTTTGTCGCACTTGTCCTTAAATAATGTTTGCATGCACAAAAGCACAGAAATAAGAAATAAAGAAAAATTATAGGGGTGTTGATAATATATCAAAATATCAATATATCGATATTTTTCTGAAAATGATATATATATATATCGTGATATTGTTTTTGCCCAAATATAGCAATATCGCTAATTTTTTTTGATATTCTTTTGATATTTTCCCTTCGGTCACTCTGATTTCCAAAGCGATACCGAGTAAAAGTGTACGTGCTAAAATTAACATGAAATCCAATTTTACTGATATAAAAAACGGGGTTGCAAAGTGCAAACTCTGCGACCGAATAATTAAAACAAGTGGAAACTCTTCAAACTTGTCTTCACACCTGAAAAATAAGAAACTTGGATGATGAAAACAAGGAGAGCAAGGAGCTTAAATTATATTTTAGCTTGCCCCAAGCTGCATGGGAAAGTAAACCCCTTAAAGTATGGAAAGGCCACAAGTTACCAATGCCGGGGCTTTACCGCATGGCCTTAAGGTACCTGATCACTCCGGGTAGCTCAGTGCCTTCAGAGCAATTGGCGTCCGCTATAAAATGTGCACGAAGCCGAATGACTGACACACATATAACACGAGTCTTCCTAAAATCACTTAGCCTGAAGTACTGGAAATAAGTAGCATTAATATATGAAATTTATATAAACACAATCTGTATTATAAATACAGCATTATTTAAATTCTATATTAGATATTGAATATCTATGAAGTTAAATAAGAAAAATTAAGCTAATAAAAATATTATGTTTTTATTGTGGGGAAAAAATAGAATTGTATATGAAAAATATCGATATATCGATATTGTTGTGATATTTTAAATATTTTGTTTTGATAAAAAAAAATATCGTCGATACGATATTTTTTAATATTACATCCCTAAAAAATTATGGTTGTGCCACACATGGCAAATTACACAGTGTTGGCTAGCGGTGGTCGATGAATATCGCAAAGTCATAAATTGGTCAGTGTTAGAAAGAAAGGCAGACCCCATAAGCCAAGCCGTTTATCTGTCTGCCTGTCTGTTTGCACACAGGGGTCTCAGCTATTATAGAAGTTAACAAATAACGAAAACTACAGTCGAGCGCGTCTGACAGTAAGATACCATTCGCCCAATTTTAAAGTACCAGACATGTTAATAGATGGCGCCACTACAAAGGCGCAAAAACTAAAGGGTAAATTATCACCTGCGTATGAGATTCAGGAATCATCGGACATTGCTCGGCTCGATTCGACTAGTGATCCTGAGCAAGAATATATATACTTTGTGGGGTCTGGCACGCTTCCTTCTGCCTGTTACATACATTTGCGCAAAGTTGACATCATAAATGGTCGAATATTATAAAATCTCCAAATTCATGAAAGTCCCTGTAAAAGATGATATTTTCATTATTTTTAGCAATTCAAAACTGTTGAGATTTTTACCAGTTTTTTATAATTTACAACTCAATATTGGTAAACTTAGTACATTTCTACTATCATTGCTGACTTTACTCAACTTTCAAAATTTTGCGTTTGTCTTTTAATTAATTAAATAAATTGAAAACAAACTTTATCTTGGTATCGTATGCAGGAACTTTTGCCCCAAATCTGGTGTCAACAGATCTTATGGTTTCTATTGTAGACGCTTTCAAAGAGACAGACAGGACTGAAAAGCACAATAAAGTTGAAGCTAAGACGACGCATCGTAAATGTCTTCAACAGCCTGTTAGTCGTTAAGCTGGGGGCAATGTTACATTTGTTTCAAACTGTTCTGCAGATGAGTTCAAGGCAAAATGTACGAAATGTACAATTCATTAAATCAAAGCTGCATCTGTCAAGTTCGTGAAACTTTTCAGCTCTGAATGTAACAAATTGACATAAATATTTAATCTGATACCGGCTAATCCGATGACTGTTTACCACACTTCCTAGGCATGTGTCGGTGTTTCGACTGTCTGTGTTGTTCCTCGCTAAATTCATGTAATTTCACCCTAGAGCTGGATACCGTCATTCCCCAGTGGGCGGTTTTACTGTTCATGTTCTTGTCCAATCTAATTGATATGCCAGCGACACTTTTAATGAAGTCGCTGCACTTGAGCGATGCATTAATACCTTCGAGCAGACAGACTTACCATGCACCCTCGGCAAACACACTCAGACAGACACACACGCATACAGGAAGATATACATATATAGATAGATGTGTGAGCATGTTAGGTGTATGCGGAAACCCTTGTCCGTCATCGGGTGTGACCCCTTCTTGCTGCCACGTCCCAAAACAATTTCGCGCTCTCTCTCTACCCCGAAAGGTTCTCAGATGTTGAAACGTGCGCTGTGATAGATGGATGTAACACGTACGGAACAGCGCAAGGCAGGGGGATGGGATGGCGTGGCATGGGATGGGACGGGGTGGGGTGGTATGGGGTATTAATCGCAACATGATGATGATAATGGCAATATAAGCGACTGCACAATGAGCTGAACATATGCGCACATTGACAATTAAATGTGAAGCGGAAGAGGCAGTCGAAGCAGTTCGTTAGGGACAGGGGGCGGGGGAGGCGCGGACACGACTCAGAGCCGGGTGGGCAGCAGCAGCAGTCGGTTCACATTTAATGAACACAACGGTGACATGAATTATGGGCCATTTTTTGACAACGAAAAATTGCGAATCAGCACAGCTGTTGGACGAGATCTTTGGTCGCAATGACCAGGAGGGGAGATGGAAGGGGCGGGTGAACTATAGCAATGTCATACCGACATCGCTATGAAAGCAAATGCTATTTTACATTAACATTACAAATGAGTAGCAGCAGCAGCAGCAGCAGCCCGAAGCAGATGCAGATGAGAAAACTGGGAGTCCTTAGGGGAGCAGAAGCCAGGCAGGGAGAAGAAGGCACAGGGAGTCACAAGGCGTCACAGGGGAAGCTGAGCAGACAGATGAACACATTCCGATTACGAGGCTGCATGCAGACAGCGGGACACAGACACGGTGTAACGACACCCCTTTAAATCTGGAATCGGCATCGGCATCGCCATCGACTACGGATCTGCCGCGATATGTCGCCTTAATGTGTTTTAGACTAAGTGGCAGACAGCAACATCGTGTGCTACGCAGGCGATGAGCCTATTGACTTTCTTATCGACTTGGGCATCAGATTAGGCGATTTCCAGCTCTGTTTAATTCATAACACATTCTCTTATTTTTACTTTGTATTGCAATGTTAAAGTGTTCCTTACATTTCAAGATATTGCAATGAAGTTAGGGAAACATGCAGGTTAAAAAGAGCCGGACCGGATTACGAGAATTAAATTTGTATACCCTTCGACTATTGAAAATGGGCAAAAAGGGCTTCATTTACACTGTGCAAATGAATGTAACAGGCGTAAGACCCAATTTATTTATTCTCGCCCAGTCGATTGAGCTATGTCCGTCTGTCCGTTTGAACGTCTAACGAATCTATGCTATTACAAAAGCTAGAGACACATAATTTCACTTAAAGGTTTCTGTATACTATACGCAAAACGAGTTGTTTTACAATTTTCTTTGCCCTGCCCACCGCCCAAGGCAATTGATAATTTACGATTATTAGGGAAAGTATTGAAGTAGCACCTTTCTGCTTTGGTATCAATAAAATATAAAATATAATAATAAATAAAAATATTAATTTATCCTCGACAACCTGCAGCATCGCAGTTTAACGTCGCGAGAGAGCAATATGTGGCTAATGACTTTCTTCTTGAGAGTTATTAATATGTTTGTAACAGCTTTTCAAAACTGGGAGAAGGGTATCTAATTGTTGACTGTTGCTATCGTTAATTGTTAATTTCATTTAATTTTTATATTTTCTTATCTTTAGTTAAACAATATACAATTTGAATAACACTCTTTGAATCGACTGTTCTTAGTGCTTATCAATAAATAAATAAGAAGTTTACATAAACCCCAATAAGAGCTATGCATATCGTCTACCACAAGCGCTTTGAAAGTTTTATCAAAACAAAAATAACTAAACTTTTTGGATATAAAATAAAATACACATTATTTTATCTTTGAAAGTTTTTATTTATTCAAAATAGGTTCCATTTGACTCAACACAACATTTGGAACGATCAACCAGCGCATGCATAGATTTTTTATGTGATTTATAGAAATGTTCTTCAGTACCTCGGCTACGGCTGCATGAATGGCTGGGATATCATCATAAAATGCTCCCTTCATCTTGGTTTTCAGTTTTGGAAATAAAAAATAGTCACATGGTGATAGATCAGGCGAATACGGAGGATGGTCGATGAGAGAAATCCCTTTTTTCATTAAAAAATTCGATCACTTTCTTGGTGTTGTAAGGTGGTGCATTATCGTGCAATAAAAACAGCTGTTTTCCTGCTGGATATTCTGGTCTAAGACGACTGATTCTTTTCCGCAAACGACGTAAAACGCCTAAATAGTATTCTCCATTAACAATTTGACCTTCTGGAACAAATTCCTTGTGGACAATACCTTTCGAATCATAAAAAGTAATCAACATTGTCTTGATTCGAGACTTCTGAAAACGCAATTTTTTGGTTTTGGCTCGCCTTTGGACTTCCATTCAGGAGATTGACGCTTAGTTTCAGGGTCATATTTAAAGCACCATGTCTCATCACCAGCTATGATCGAATCAAGGAAGTCTGGATCGCTTTCAGCAGCTTCAATAATGTCTTTGCAATGCTCCACGCGAGCGATTTTTTGGTCGTCATTTAATTCATGTGGAACAAATCGCGCACAGACCTTTCTTTTCTCCAAATCTTCAGTTAAAATTCTCCAAATAGTGTTTTTACTCGTATTCAATTCCTCAGCCAACATTCTCGTAGTGAAATTTGCATCAATACCAATGATTTTACGGACTTTATCCAGTTCAGCTCGATTACTAGTTTCTGGACGTCCTGTTCTAAATCCTCACCATTTTGAAATCGTGTAAACCACGTATAAACTTGCGCACGACTCATACAATCATCACAATAAACTTTTTTCATTAATTCGTATGTCTCAGCAAATTTTTTTTCAAGTTTGACACAAAATTTTATATTTCCTCTTTGTTCCATTTTATTTTTGAACCATTAGAACACTTTTGCTTTTATTGAAATGGCTGTCACTTTTACATCTGCCATCCGACTTACATGAAGTTAGGTGCGTTTGAAAGAGGATGAATGTATCTATTTAGTGTTGCAAATTTTCAATAGATGGCGCTATATGTAGTATGATTTAAATATAAAGTTCGGTTATTTCGGTTCGGACACACCGTGTATAAACTACATACATACATATAATAATGGCATAGGAACAATCATTGAAGACTTATGTATACCAAAAAAACCGCAAAGATATTGAAGCTTTGGGATGCCAATCATAATAATTAATTTTTGTTTTGTATTTTATTCTAAAATTATGTTTTTGCATTGCTAAAATATGTTTGATAATTAGAATATTTTATTTTATTATTATTAAGCTTATAAGTGCTAAGAGGTTTCCAATTTATTCATCTTGATAGTTGAAATTCTAATTTAAAATAAAATATAATTTCTTGATTTTTTGTTTTCAAATATTTTATCTATGTTTTTTTGTAGTTATTTCATAATTTTTACAACTAATTAGTAATTTTAATTTTTTACTGAGATATTTTGGAAACCGACTGCTTTTAGTTAAAATTTCTTGTAGATTTTATTTCGACAGATTACAGATTATTATATTTCTAGCAATATATTATATTGAATCTATTCCACGTCTCATCACATTATGCAAAGAACATTCATGCTTCGTTTTACTCAAAATCGCCCTTTGCTTTGTTGCACTTTTCGCTGTGCGTTCTTTTCACTTCTCTCATTTTCCTTGCCCCTTGCCTTTGCAACTTCCCCCCTGGCAAAGAAGAAATTTCTTGGCAAGCTGTGCGCAATTCATTAAGCGAAATCTCCCCGAATGCGAATAATGCAAATTGCTCTATTTCGGGCTAAATTCAAACTGCGAACGACGACAAATTTATTTGCGAGCCCCCATGTGGCAAGTGCCGCACGGACGCATCTCTGTCTCCCTGCTTCCCCCAGGAGCCCACAGTTGTCCATCTACATCGCCATTGCCATTCTCATTCTCATCTTCATCTGCCCAGGCCATCCCCCATTACCGCCCTCATTTGCCGTTCATCCATTACGGACTCCATCAATGAAATGAATGGAATGCCGTGTTTCGTCGTCTCCCTTGCCTCCCTCCTGCCTCCACTCGTCATTGGCTTTTTTCTCCTAGCAGACTTTCGGCATTTGCACCAAAAGTTAAAAAATTCCATTAATTATTGTGTAAAGTTTTCGGCTTTTCTTTTTATACCATTCGACCATTGAAAATGGTCAAAAATGGTATACTAAGTTTGTGTAAATATATGTAACAGGCAGAAGGAGGCGTGGCGGACCCCACAAAGTATATGTATTCTGACTTAGAATCACTAGCTGAGTCGATTGAGCCATGTCCGTCTGTCTGTCTCTCCGTCTGTCCGTTTGAACATCTTGATCTCAGATATTACAAAAGCTAGACACCATATTTCACATGAAGGTTCCTGTATACCATAGGTAGATCGAATTTATTTTTAATTTTTTATGCCACGCCCACCGCCCACGCAAATCAATAATTTTTGAATATTAAGGAAAGTATTTAGGTTACAGATTTCTGCTTTAGAACAGTAAAAATGCTGATAATATGCACCCAATCCCAAAATTATAATCAGTTCGGACAATTCCGTTCCGTTGCCCGCACCATTGCAGCATATCATCATATCATCGTTTTAGCCTTTGTGTGTGTGTCTGTATGTGTGTGTGAGAGCGAGTTAGTGCTAGTTAGTGCAACTGCGAAGTTGGTCGAATGGTATCTTACGGTCGGGCGCTTTGGACTGTAGCTTTCCTTACTTGTTAGACCATGGACCTTACTTGTTAGATACATGGTATATTGTGTTTATCGAAATGTGCGTAACAGGCAGAAGAAGGCATCTGCGACCCCATAAAGTATATATATTCTTGCTCAGGTTCACTAGCCGAGTCGATTAAGCCACGTCTGTCTGTCTGTCTGACCGTCTGTCCGTCTGTATGAACGCCTATACCTCAGAAACTAAAAAAGCTAGAACCACCAAATTTGGTGACATCACTTTTGTGAATCATACGCTGTAAAATTTTTATTAAAAATTTGGGCCACGCCTACTTCCGCCCCCGCAAATCGATAAACCGTATAGCAAGCGCAATAATAAAGCTAGAGTATTCAGTTTTGGTGTATATGATAACTATCACCACCTAAACGATCGCTGAAAATTTGGTTCCGGTCAGATAATGAACATAAAAGTTATTCAACGTTTCATATAGATTTGCACTGCGCCCACTGCAAGCAAGCAAGCAGTGTTTTTTCCAAGCAGTGTTTTTTTCTAACTGCTTGGCGTCTAACTGAAAATTATATGTGTTGTTTATTATTTTTCTTTGAAAAGCACGTTTACCAATAACGGTTTTTTAAATCTGATTTTTTTCATAACCTTGAAAAATCCATGGTCTTATACAGTCAACACTTGACTGTAGCCGTTTTTACTTGTTTTTGTTTTGAGGATTCGAAATTTCTTAATGGGCCGTGCTTCAATTGTTTTGCTTAGCTCGTGACTCGACTTTTTCGTGTAGTAACCCTATAGACTCTATGCATACCGTATGCGACTGACTCAGCCCTCCTGCCCCGTACCCTCTACTTTCTTCCTTCCTTTCCCCGGCTGCCTTGCGCCGGATGTGCTCATTGTGCGTCGTTTCTACTTATCACTGGAGGGAGAATTTGCGTGGCACGCCGGAAGCGCTCAATGGAGCACCTAAGCTGCAGCTGATTTCAGCTTCGGCCGCGACTTGCCGCAACCCTTTGCGTGTTGCGTAAATCTTACTAAAAACAAACGGCAAAAACGGCTTAGCATGAATTAGTATTAGTGTAAAACGGCTTTTAATAAGTCCGACAGCCCGCAGCTTCCCCCTCCTTTTTGCAGCGAGAGAGAGAGAGAGAGAGTGAGAGAGGAATGAAGGAGGGATGAGGGAGCGGGCTGGTTGAGTGGTTGCTGTGGGTACTGGTGCTCTTCCACAACGACAAAGTCAATTGCGCAAAATGGAATTTTGCTTGAAAAACTTTCGCGCACTGGCAAAATGGCTCGCCATGGGCGCATTAATTTTAAAGCTGCTTCTTGACTTTTCAAACAAAAAAAAAGGTAGGAAGGCTACAGTCGAGTGTGCTCGACTGTTATTCACCCGCTACCCAGCTGCTCGGCTACAATCATATTTCGACTGTAAAAGGCCATGGCCAATGTCATTATCTAAAATAAAACAAGAAAGGAAGGCTACCTTCGACACGCCGAAGGTTTATACCATTGCAGTTACACCACATATTAAAACGGCCGATAGGTTCTATGGCAGCTTAACGATATCAGTCCGATTTTAAAAAAAATTGCATAGCATTTAATGGAAATAATCAGACATATATCAGCGATATATTAAAAAATAACAAAATTCGACCGATAAGTTCTATGGCAGCTACACGATATATCGGTCCGATCCGTCTCGTTCCGACTTATTTACAGCGTGCAGCAATAAGAAACAAGTATACCAAGTTTCATTAAGATAGCTCTAAAACTGAGGGACTAGTTTGTGTTGCAACAGATGGACGGACAAACCTATTGATGCTAATTAAGAATATGTATACTTTATAGGGTCGGAGATGTCTCCTAAGGAGCGTTGCAAACTGCTGGCCAAAATTAATATACATTTCGCAACTGTATAATAAGAAAAAAAAATTTTGGCACACATTTAATTTTTGACGCGGGAGGGACTTGAACCGTTAATGCATAATAGTACTACTTGTTTTGCAGTCCCCCACTTAACCCATTTGACCACCGTGCACGTACACACTATTCGGCACAATGCTGCAAGCAGCGCTGCTTACAGCTATGGAAAACGTTAAGCTGAATAACTTCTGTGTTTTTTATCCGATTGTTACCAAATTTTCAGAGATCATCTGGCTAGCTATAGTTATCATGTAAACCGAAAATGAACAATATGGCATCAAAATTGCGCTTGTAATCAATGTTTTTTCGATTTACGGGGGCGGAAGAGGGCGTGGCCAAAATCCAAAATAAACTTGATCAGCGTGCAATAATAACACATATTGTCACCAAATTTGGTAGTTCTAGCTCTTATAATAGCTGAGATCTAGATTTTCACACGGACAGACAGACGGACAGACAGACAGACGGACAGACGGACATGGCTATATCGACTCGGCTGTTGATCCTGAGCCAGAATATATATACTTTATGGGGTCGGAGGTGTCTCCTTCTGCCTGTTACATACATTTTCGGTTTGAACAAAGTTATAATACCCTTCTACTCTATATGTAGCGGGTATAAAAAGTTATGGGCAGAGCAGTATACGCCTTTTATTATAGAGTATTACACAAATCATATACATACATACATAATGTTAGCCAACACTGGCGTCGCTTTTCGGTAGTCCCCCTTGGGCTGCGTATCTATATTAATGCGTAGATCCCTGCCATTGTAGGAGCTAGAGTTATGAAAGCAACAAGCAGCGCGAGCTTGTTTCATATTCCAGTTGCTACGCCCACTACAAAGGAAAAACGAAAAATCAATTTTAAATTGCGATTATAAGAGTGTGGCTCATTTTTTCATTTACTTTTAGCCGGGGTATAGCTTGCTGTGTCCATGAACTACGCTGTTGCCAAATTTCACGACAATAGAAACATACGTAAGCACGTAACGTAGGGCATACAGTCAGCTGTAGCCAACCTCAATTGTTGCGTATAGTGTTTTTATACCATTCGACCATTGAAAATGGTCAAAAATGGTATACTAAGTTTGTGCAAATGTATGTAACAGGCAGAAGGAGGCGTGGCAGACCCAACAAAGTGTATATATTCTGACTCAGGATCACTAGCTGAGTCGATTGAGCCATGTCCGCCTGTCTGTCCGTCTGTCCGTTTGAACGTCTAGATCTCAGCTATTACAAAAGCTAAAGACACCATATTTCACATGAAGGTTCCTGTATACCATAGGTAGATCGAGTTTATTTTCAATTTTTTATGCCACGCCCATTTGCGTGGGCAATCGATCATTTTCGATTATCAGGAGAAGTATTGAAGTTACAGCTTTCTGCTATGATTTGGTAAATAATTGCAATATAAATCTATTCCCCAAATTACAATCCAATCGGACTATAAACACAGAAGTTATCCATGTTTCCGTTTTCCGTACTTCCACTGCTTGCGCCTGTGCTGCGCGTCGTGACGTCATCGTCACGATGCTTCGTTTCAGCCGTAACGTATGTAAAGCTGATTGCTATGATGTTTTCACATGTAGATGGCGCTATTCAAAAATAGATCTGTTTTAAACAATAGGTGGCGGATAAACTTGTGCAGAGTTTTTTGATGGAATTAAATGTGTGATAATTTTTTTCGAAATTGGGCGAATGGTATCTTACTGTCGGGCGCGCTCGACTGTAGCTTTCTTTACTTGTTTTCTTTCATTCCCTAACTTTTGCCGGACCATGCGGCGGCATATGTAGTATGTGAAAGTCGGAGGGGGGTGGGGGGAGCATGTGCTAAATGCGACTAATTTGAAATTTATACATTATGTTTGTGTCATTTGAAGTGGTTCGCAAGTGGTTCGAGTGCATCCAGCGGGTGGAGCAGCCCCGAGTGGATTTTGGGGCCAACAAGAAAAAAATTTGCGACTCTCAAGTTGCAATTTCGTATATGGAGCAACCAATGCAGCCTTGTCGAAGGCGGAGTGGGTGGACGATGGTATGGCTAGGTTGGAGGGGGGCGTGGCAAAAGTTTTGCTGTGGCGCACAGTGCGGGATTAATTTTGATATATGCCGCGTGTAGCACAGCGCAATCATAATTACAGTTATTTAGCACACACACAGCAGCAACAACAAAAACCACAACGTCACACGAAGCAGCAGCAGAAGCAGAAGAAAACAAGGCAAAGAAGCAGAAAAACAACTAAGGAAAGTTACAGTCGAGCTCACCCGACAGTAAGATACCATTCGTCCAGTTTCAAAACAAATTATCACACTTTTATTTCCCCTGCACAAGGTCATCTGCAACCTATTCTTTAAATTAGATCTATCTTTGAATAGCGTCATTTACATATGAAGACGTCATAGCAGTCAGCTTTACACACGCTACGGGCTAATCTACATACGCTACCGCTGAATTAAAGCTTCGCGACAATGACGTCACGGTATACTGCAAAGGCACAAGCGTTCCGTTGCGGAAATCGATTAATTGAATACCTTTTGTGTTTATAATCTGATCTGCTTGAAATATACATATATGTGTGCGCTAAAGCAAAAAGTATAAATTTAAATACTTTCGTCACAGAGCAAACTCAAAAATTGGTTAATCAATTTTCAGAGGCGTTGGGCGTGGCACCTAAAATTTAAATAAGCTCCAGGAGCTTATTATTTGTACATACCTTCATACCAAATTTGCTTTTAAAATAGCTGAGTTTTGTGTGTTGGGACGAACAGACAGACGGACATGGCTCAATCAACTCGGCTAGTGATCCTAAACAAGAATATATAAACTTGTGTGGGGTCTGCCACGCCTTCTTTTGCCTGTTACATACACTTGCACAAACTTAGTATACCATTGTTGCCAATGCCGAATGGTATAAAAAGTTGAAAACAAATTGCATTATTATGAATTATTTCATGCCGCAGGGCAGGGTGGCATCGAGTTGGGGGCAGAGGCGGCGGCACGTTTTGGGTAACGGTATTCCATGCCTAGATAACTGATCTATGTATGTGTTTTGTTGTTCCCTTTTGCCGTCGTCGTCGTCGTCGTCGTTGTTGTTGTTGTTCTTTTTGTTTTGCTGCTGTTTCGCTGATTTTGCAAACATGCAACATGTTGCAATAGAGTTATAAACCAGCCTCAAAATTTCAAACTTTGCAGACGACTTATGTATAAGAGTGGGCAAGGGGTGGGGGGAAAGGGCAGCTTACCAAATGGTAAAAACTTTTCTGCCTTAATTTTTGGCGTTCGCTTTTTTTTTTATGCTGCTCCTCTTTTTCTGCTTCGCTGAGCTCGGCCGCTTTATTAACGTTGCCTTGTTTTAGGTAAGGGTGACCCTGCTGCTAGGGGCTGTTAGTATGCAAGGGGGGAGGAGGGGTGGGAAAGGGTGTGCAGGAGGCTGTTTGTTTGCTGGCAGCAGCGCAGCAAGTAATATTTTTGCCGCATAAAAGTCAAAATATGCAAATAAAGCAGGCGAGCGCTGCTTCTTCTTGCTGCTGTTGCTGTTATTGTTGCGGGCAGTGGGAGGGGGCGGAGGGGCTAATACACCAGCAGACAGACACAAACGAACGCTAGAACAATGCGCAATATAGCCTGAGATAGAGCTAAGAGCGGGAGCGCGGCAAAGCGAATGAGAGAAAGAATAGGAGGAGAGCAGTAAAGTGTAAGAGAGCGGGAGGTAGGGAAAGTGGGGCAGGCTGAGCGTGGCTTAAATAATAAATGTAGTACACGCTTTGAAAGAATTTACTATGCTTTGGCAAATGGAAGTTATAAAAACCAAACAAACACACACACACACACACATGTATGCATACTCATGCATACACACAGACACGCACACAGTCATTCACATGTGCAGGGCAGCTATAAATAAACAATGCCCCTATATAACCCGAGGCAGCACGAGCAAGCGAGCGGTAGATAGACAAGATGGGTAGAGGGAGGAGGTCAGGGGGGAGGTAGCGGCATTTCCATATTGTTGCTATAATCAGCGGCTGTTTTGATTCATCTGCATGCGAGCAAACAAGCGCAAGGGGCCACCACCCGAGTCAAAGCCTTGGCCAAAGCCAAATCCATAGCCAAAGCCTTAGAGCATTCAGTTTGCCACCCCATCGCAGTTGCTGTGGCCGTCGACGTTGGGCATCAAAGTCAAGCAGCAGCGGAGGCAGCAGCAACAACCCGAAAGCTGAGCAAAGCAACCACCGAAGCAGCGGACGACACCGGTAGCGACTCACACAGACTCCGCGACACCGACACCGCCGCTAGCAACTTCTACTTCCAACTCCAACAGTTTTGCCCGTTCAGGCAATTTGGTGATGGCAACGGCGGGCAATCGAAAGCGACACGATACGTAAAGACTTATCGATATTGCGGGGCAAGTTCACACTACTCATTAAGATTGTCATTTTGTTAGGTATTTATTTCAGTAATTTATTTTTTATTTTAATTAGTTGCGATTTTTGTGATAATTGTCGATTATTTTGTCAAGCTCTTCGCTCGTGCTGCAACGAAACGATGACACGCACTCATCACGAATGCAATTTGAATGCCAACATCGAACATGCTCTCGCTCGAGGTTGGAACTCGTGCTCGAACAACAACCACCGACTGACGCCCCTTTTAAGTGTATGCGGACAGTGTTGCAAAGTGTGCCGTAGCCTTGTCGAGCATTTTGACGGTAAAAGGCTAAAAAGTTAATATATTTTAGATAATAAAAAAAAAAAATTTTAAATGTTATGCAAGCAAGTATAAAAAACCTTTATTGTATAATCAATAGCATAAAAAAACGAGAAGAGACCTTTTAAATACATATTGTAGCTGTAGCTTTATTGATTTATACTATTATATATATATAAAATTAATATTTAGCATTAAATTTGGTATTATTTTGGATAAGCAAGAGTAAAATAGACATATTTTTAAATTACTAGGCATAAACAATCATAAAATATAATTTCTTTGAGCTTTCCCGCTTTAGTTTCACTCTAAAAAAATATTTAGCTAGTTTCTGGCCACAGCAGACGTGTGTTTAGCTACAAAAACATCAGCCCTTTGCTTTGCGCTGCTGCTCTTGCTCTCCCGCGTCACGTTCGTTTCAATGGCCGAGTGTTTGCGTCCGTGCTCTGTTTGTGTCCGTGTTTGAGTGTGTGTGTGTGCGTGTCTGTGCAAGCGTCTGTGTACTTGTGTGTTATCTCGCGCTGCCTGCCTGCCTGATTCTGGTTCAGTTTTCGTTTTCCGTTAGTGCAGCATTTATCCTCGACGACGTTGGTTCGTTTTCGTTTTCGCCTTCGCTCTCTGTCATTGTCACTGTCGTGTCGTCGCCGCGCTGCATCGCAGTCTCTGAGAATTCGTTTGTCGCCTAGTGTTGTTTTTCTTTGCTGCCGATTCTGCCGTTGCCGACGCTGCTCTTGTTGTGTGTGCACGTTTTATTTATTGTTGTCGTGCGTATTTTGTGTTTTTTTTATGGTGTCAGTGGCAGTGGTGGCAGTGCCATAGCCAGTGCCAGAGCCAGTGCCAAGTTACCTGAGCATACAGCTTAAATAAAAAACTCAAACAAGGTGGTGCGCAGAAGACACGCCGGAGTCAGGGCCGTGTCGTTGTCGCCAACGTCAACGCCATCGCCATCGCCATCGCCATTGCCAGCATGTTGTTGCTGCTGCCGCCCGACGCCCCCAACACTGCCGCCTCAACTTGCAAACAAAGTGCCAGCCCGGGACTAACCAATAAGTAAAGCCAAAGAAGAGCGAGACACAAACTGAAACTGAAGCTCAAGTGTTGCCCGGTGTTACCGTTAACCATTACACTTGCCCCGGCCACAGTTAGTTTTGCAGCATTCCGTTACACTGTGCGCACAGCATGTGCGACAGCAACAACAACAACACGCCGCGCCGCGTCGTTTTTCTTTGTTATTGTTGTCGCCGTTAAGCGCAGCCAAAACAGTAATAAGAAATTAGCAACAACAACAACAACTGCAGCAGCAAACAACACAAAGAGAGAGAGAGAGAGAGAGAGAGAGAGGGAGAGAGAAAGAAAGAGTGCCAACAAATAGAACGCTTAATACGCTGCCAGCCGCGCTGCTTACACTAAATGCAGTCGCGTCGCTGTCATCAACGCAGTCAACGCGCATTAAGGGCCTATGTAAACAGCAGGTCCAACAACAACAACAACAACAACGACAGCAACAACTAGCACGTTATTTGATACAAAAATAAACAAACAGAATCAATCAATTAATCAATCTGTAAACGCCCCGAGTGTGCACGCCCACGCCCCTAAGCAGAACAACGAGCAAAACAAGTAGAAGGAGCAAAAGTAGGCGAAGAGGAAGCATGTTCCAGCCACTTGCAACGCTGCTGTCGCTCTCGCTGCTGCTGCTTGTGTCGTCGACAACGGCGACTGCAACTACGAATGCGAATGCGGACGCGGATGCTGCCGCACAGCTGCAGGTGGAGACGGGATCGGCAGCGACGCCCTTTGGCAACAAGCAGCTAACAAGATGCCGCCAAAGTTGTTATCAGCAGGTAAGCCTCTACCCAATTCAACAGCCAATCCACTTCAGCCTACCCTGCCCCCTATTCCTTGCTAGGCGAGGTCAGATAAGAAACAAACACTTGACGGACACTTCTATGCGCTCGACTGACCCGCAAGCGTCGCGCGCCTTCTAAGTCGAGCAAGTTCCAAAAAACCAACAACCACAACAACAACAACAACGAGAATAACACAAAACCGAATCCCGTGCAATGACAATGGTCTAAGCGGAGGGACAGATACACAGTGGGCAGGAGAAAATTCAGGAGGGTAGGGGGCAGCGTTTTACTTGGTATTCTTTGTCTGATTCTTCTTCTTCTTCTTGGCTTGTTTTCGTATTTTCTGTTTTTTATCTGCACGGTGACATCGCTAGCGCTGCTGCTGCTCAGGTAGCCGCTGCAGCAAGGTTGACAATGCCAACCGGGTGGTCCATGTCACTCTTCCCAAAGAGGGCTGCTAATAGAGATTAGGCAAACTGACAGAGGAGAGGGTAGGGCAGGGGATCGGGTGTGTCCTCGTCGTCATCTGTGCGTCTCCAGGGAAGCAGCGACGGCATCAGCGAACTAGTATTCTAATTTGTCGAAAACGAGTTCGACTTGATATCGCGCGCCAGCTGCCGCTGCTGCTGCTGCGAAGCCCGCGAGGAAGCCATTCCCAGGAACTGGGGCATCCCTAGAGTGAATACCGACAGATCACATGTTTATCGCAGCAAGGTTATTAATTAGTTTCAAATGGGCTCTCTCGCTCTCTTTCGTTTATAGTTTTCGGGGCTGGGACAAAGTTGCTGATAACAAAATTGAATTAGATTCTTGAAACTGGAAACCCAACCCCAGCCACATATGTATACGTACGTAACTGAGGAAGGTCATCTTCGACTATCTGTACAAAAAGATTAGTTGACATTATGTAGCTGAACATGGTGATAAAATTTGCGCTAGAAACTAAATCACAAGGGAATCTAGAACCTAGGGATGTCTATGTAATAAACAAGTCGAAAAATTACAGCCTGCGTCCGACAATAAGATACCCTTTACTCAGTTGCGAACATTGCGAACCGTTACAAACATTTTAGCAAAGCAGCATAGATTTAAAGCTTATTCATCTATGTATTATGCATATCAAAGCAAAAAGCTGTAAATTTAAAACGTTTCTTAATATTTGTAAATTTGCTAAGTTTAAGATTAACCTGGGTGGTGGGCGTGGCATATTTAATTTAAAATAAACTCCATCTACGAATGGTATACAGGTACCTTAACGTGAGATTTAGTGTCTCTAGCTTTTGTAATAGCTAAGATCTAGATGTTAAAACGGACAGACGGACAGACGGACATGATTTAATCGACTCGGCTAGTTAGCCGGATTAAAAGTGTAGTATATATTTTATCTGTGCTGTCAGTCTCTTTATTTTACATGTATTTGCACACAGTTAGTATTCCCCTTAGTCATTTTCAATGTTGGTAGGGTATAGAATAGAAAGAAAATAAAATAAAATATAGACTGAGAGAGAAGCTCAGATAAGAAAACTCAAACGAAATCGAAAATTGGCATTCCTCCAGTTATATTAAAATACTTTTCGAAATCAATGCATACTCAAATTTTGATTTCCCGAATTTATTTTATTATTCTGATTCAATCTGTTGGAAATACAGATGTGTTAACTGCCTAAAAGGTCTGCGGCAAAAGTTCAATAAAAATAGTTCCGCAGAGTTGCCCCTCCCGTCTCTACCCGTTTCCGATGCCCGTTTGAACTTTAATCTGAAATGTTGCTTTTTAATTTGTTGCATATCAATATGGGGAGGAGCAGTTAAAAAAACAACCCTGATGCACGGGTCGCATTCTTCGAGGGGCAACTAAATTGAGTTAATTAACATTTTTTTCTTTTTTATTCTCTGCAACTCAGAAGATTTAACTGCCTACCTCCCCCTTTTCCCTTTTTCGTTTACTCTATCCCTTTTACTCTTTTCAATTGAAGAAATATGCGCTTTTCTTTTCAACTCTGCGAGATCAAAGGACACACAAACTGGTATAAGTGGTTATTGGAGAAAAAAACTCTTTATGTATCGTTGATTCGTTCAGATTTACTCTTCAGTTTAGATGGAATGTTTTTATATCCTTGCAAAGGGTATATTATTTTTGGCCAGAAATTTGCAAAGCATCTTAGAAGATATCTCTGACCCTGTAAAGTGTATAGGTTCTTAATCAGCATCGATAGGGGAGTCGAACTAGCCATGTCCGTCTATCCGTCTGTCCGTCTGTCCATCTGTCTGTTGCAACGCAAACTAGTCTCAGTTTTAGAGCTATCTTGATGGAAACTTGGTATACATACGTGTTTATTATTGCACGCTATTATATTATATGCACGCTGTAAAAAAGTCGAAACGAGCCGGATCGGACCGATTTTTGTCATTTTTCAAGATATTGTCATGAAACTTTCCCGACATAGTGTATGTCTTAGTATGTTCTTTAAAGGCTGTACAATTGCATCGAAATTGGACAGATAAATCGTATAGCTGCCATAAAACTTATCGGCCGATTAAATATTTGGAGTAATTGCAAGGGTATGGAACCTTTGACGTGCCGAAGGTAGCCTTTCTTACTTGGTTTTTTTTTCTTGCCTCGGAAGTTATGGAATACTTGCGAGAATCGTAGCTGCGAAATGAGGTTAGGTTTTGAGAAGGGTTTTCTATAGTTTAGTATGATATCATAAAAATTGATAGCATGCAAGTCGATAGTAATGCTATAATAAAGCGTTGCACATATCGATTTCCAGTTTGGGGGAATCGTGACTTTTTGATTTCCCTTAATACCTTCGGCACAGTGATCCATCTGGCGTTACGAATGCAATTCGTTGACCTTTAAGGGTTGCCGCCTGCTGCATGTGTGTGTGCATTGTGTGTGTGTGTGTGTGTGTGTGTGTGTGTGTGTGTGTGTGTGTTGCTTGCACTGGGGCTAATTTTACGCCTGTCCGGACCTAATCCTCGGCACAGGCCACAGCATTGCAACCCACGGTCGTCGCTCAATCAGCGCCAAATTAACACCATAAAACATGGCAGCATCTGAACAAGATGAGGCACTAACAGAAGTAGAAGCCGACTTCGTTCCTTAATTTTTGGCCAAGTGTTGTTACCGGAGAGGGTAGCGGGCAGTGGGTAGTGGTACGGCAGAAGGTTGCAAGGGTGTCGCAGAAACCGTCGTTGCCCTCCTTTTCTATTTTTGCTATCTGTCTGGCTCAGTACAAAATTCGAAATGCTGGGCACGTAGTCAACGCTAGAGCGCGGGCAGGGTAAGGAGAGGCGGTGGAGTAGAAGCTGCTGGCTGGCTGGTAGTCGGTGGTGGAATCTGTTCCGACAGCGCTTCAATAATTAACAAGCACAGCAATTGGCGACTGCGTGCCGCACCGTGGGCAACTGGGTAACTCGACAATTGAGCAACTTGTGGAGACTACATAGTGCGTTGTGAAGGGGGGGGGGTTGGTTGGTTTTGGTTTGCTACTGGTCAGCTCTTAACACTGCTCAAAATTGACGTGGATGGATAATTTATGTGGTTCGGGTGCGAAGCGACGTCCAATTCCGTGGGCAATTGCATGTAACAGTTGTCCGCTGCCTGCTTTTAATTTATATGGGCCAACAACTATGCCAGGTAGCCCGCAAGACGTGCCACAGGCCGACGCACAGTTGCAAAGAGGGGACGGAGAGGGTGGAGTAAGAGCAGGGCTAGGTGACTGCTGCCTGCCTGCCTGCTCAGCGTTTTCATTGAGCGTGGGGTGCTTGCTGCGTTTTGTTTCCGTTGCCAACTGGAGATGGCAGCGTGATGCGATGAATTGACATGACTCACGAGTCGGTAGAGGGCGAAGTTTGAGGTAGATAGGAGAGTTGAAAGTGGAGAGTGTTACGCAGAGCGTACTAAAGAGGGGAAAGTGTTACAGCGTGGAGAGTGTTAAGTGTAGTGAGTAGTTGGGAAAGTTTTGATTTGGGAGAGTAACAGTTGAAGAGTTGAAGACAGGCACTGCCTGTGTGTACAGGGGAAGGTGGGAGTTGGAGTTTGGAAAATGGTGAGCCTAATTATTATATTTAAGGGAGTATTCTTCTTGTGAAGAAAAGATGGGCTAACATGAGCGCACAAGTAACAACAAGTAAGAGTGGAGCAGAACGTTGAGAAGGCTAGCAGAGCAACTGGAGAATAGAGGAATATATCGTACTTGTAAAGCAAAGTTATGTAGAGAACAGTAGACTAGTTTGCATGAGAGAAGACATGAGCAGATTACAGTAGCGTATAGGGTAGAGTGGAAAAGAGAAGACATGAGTACCACAGTAACATAGTGCGTAGAAGAGTAGCGTAAAGTAAACAAGTGAGAACGGCTACAGTCAAGTGTTGACTGTATAAGACCATGAATTTTTTAAGATTATAAAAAAATTCAGATTGAGAAGACTGTTATTAAACGTGTTTTTCAAAAAAAAAATAATAAACAACACATATAATTTTCAATTAGACGCCAAGCAGTCCAAGCTGTTGAAAAAAAAGACACTGCTTGGAAAAAACACTGCTTGCTTGCTTGCAGTGGGCGCAGTGCAAATCTATATGAAACGTTGAATAACTTTTTGTTCATTATCCGATCGGAACCAAATTCGACGATCGTTTAGGTGGTGATAGTTATCATATACACCAAAACTGAATACTCTAGCTTTATTATTGCGCTTACTATTCGGTTTATCGATTTGCGGGGGCGGAAGTAGGCGTGGCCCAAATTTTAATAAAAATTTTACAGCGTATGACGCACATGAGTGTTGTCACCAAATGGTGGCTCTAGCTATTTTAGTTTCTGAGATATAGGCGTACTTACAGACGGACAGACATGGGTTAATCGACTCAGCTACTGATCCTGAGCAAGAATATATATACTTTATGGGGTCGCAGATGCTTCCTTCTGCCTCTTACGCACATTTCGACAAACACAATAGACCATGTATTTTTTTAAAATCCATGGTCTAAAAAGTGAACAGTAGGGTAGTATAGAATAGAGGAGATTAGAACGAGTTGTAAAACCTACAGTAGAGAAAAGAAAACTATCTTAGATTACAGTACAGAGCAATTATTAAAGAGGACGAGAAGAGTACAAGTTGAATAGCTAAGAAGTAACGATATTAAGTTTAGGAAGAAAAGGTAAAGAAATTTAATTTAAGAGTCTTTGGTAAATACAGGAAACATTGTAGAGTTGAAAGTAAAAAATACAAAATAAAACATGAGGGTTATGAAATTTCCGAAGATTTCATAATCTACAGCAGTAACACCTCAATATTAAGACATACACAAATTGGAGATTACAAGTTGGAGACTTTTAGATCAGAGTACAGATGCTTGAGAAATGGCGATAGGGCGGTGGAAAATTGAGAATAGAGAACGAAATTGCAAGGTTACCTGGCAAATTGCAATAAATTTTAAAATTGCGGAGAAAAAATTTGGAAACGGCAAGTGGAGAATTGCGATCCCAGAGCAAAATTACAAATATGTGCAATCTTTTTGTCCGTTCATTGCATTTCTTAGAACCGACCCGTATACGGTGCAAATATATACCGTACAAACCGTACAAATGAAATACCCCGCCTGCTGGTCATGCAGGTACTCACAAAAATTTGCACATCGGGTGTACGAAACCCTGCTTCCTGATTAGACCAAAATTACTGAAGATCCGCAATTAAAAGTTTAACAAGGAAATTGAAAAAGGCAAATTGCCGGTTCGGGCTTAGGCGATAGTTGTGTCGTCTCACACCAAGGTCGTGCCGTACTGAACCATCACTAATTGGCACTGTTTGGGCCATTCATTTGAACATTCATTCATTCGGTCGCTCGCTAGCTAGGTCGCTCAGTCCGTCTGTCCGTCCGCCTGTCTGTTCGTCCGGCATTCGTTGGCTCATTCATTTGCCGCCTTATTGTTGTTACTTATCGCCCAAGTTGTTTCGCAAAGGCCAAAAATTCAATTGAGCGGAAAATATGTTGTCTTTGCGATTTTCCTTTTGGCATGCTCGTTTATCTGGCCGCCTTATTGTGTAATGATGACAAACTGCTCCTGCAGGCCAGGGTGAGCCATCCGGGTAGCCAGGCAGTCAGGGTGCGGGCATGCTTGATGTCCGCCATCGTTCACTCTCGCAGAAGTTGAGATTCGAAGAGTGTGCCTTTTGCTCGACTCATTTCTCACTCTGCTCGCTGTGTGTGCTGCCTCTGCTCCTGCTGCTCCTGCTGCTTCTTCTGCTCACGCTCGGTACGCTCGGTGATTCTTCGCATTGCTTTCTTCTGTCTGCCTGCAGTCTACTTTTTCTAAACTGCCATCTCTTTCGCATCAGCACATTCATTCATTTGTCTGCGTGCTCATTCATAAACTAAACGGACAGGCGATGAGCCCGCCGGACACAGAGAGAGAGAGAGAGAGAGAGAGAGAGACTCCTTTGCCCGTCGCCTCTGCGTGTAGTCCCTCGTTCGCGTCCAGCTGTCGTCGCAGCGTAGCTAAAGCGACAGTTGACAAAGGCTAAGCAGGCGAGTCCAGTTAGTCCGCAGTTTCATCTCTCATTCCCTTTGCTACCCCTGCTCCTTCTCATACCGTATTCCTTTCTCTGGCTTCTTTGCGGTCATTTATACGCACACATAGCCAGAGATATGCTGCCAGTCTCCAACTGCCTCCCTCCTGGCTCTCCTGCTCGCTCTGCCTTTTTTTGTAGTCCTGCCTTTTATATTACAGTTACAAATTTGCGTCTATTGTTGGTAATGGCGTTGTCCTCAGCTACGCAGGCAGCAGAAGCAGGAGCCGAGCTGGAGCGGGACGGTCGAGGGAGGGTCCTGCAGGGACCGCGAGCCTGCGGGCGCTGTGCCTGATTACTTTTTCTAGCTAACTTAAAATTCGATTAGGCCACGCCCACTAACTAACTTTTTCTTTCATTTCGTCTCTTTCCTCTTTCCTCTCTCTTTCTCTTTATCCTTCCCTCTATCTCTTTTCTGCTTTACTTATCTCTCATCTCTTCACTCTCTTCTCGTTCTTTGCAGTTCGCGAGGGATTGGCATTATTGCACGGATTTCGTTGATTGCAGAAATGTAAGTACACAGTAGCCACGCCTCCCCAACCGCCACACACACACACACACACACACACACACACACACCCAGTCGCACACAATGACTGCTGTAAGCTGAGCAGCGACAACGTGCTGTACGCCCGAGGTTGCCGAGGTTCGAGTTTCGGTCGGGCCTCTCTAAACCGCCAGCAACAGTTAATAATTGTTTTTGGTCTTTAACCCATTAACGACCCCCATTGTGGAAACGAGCCATAAGCAGCATAAGCATAAAATATGAATCAGTGCTGCAGTTGTTGTTGTAGCTCGAAAATGTTTCTACGTTAACTATACAATGTACTTAGTACTATAAGTGCTCTGATTTAAAACAATTCGCAAATAATGGATGGGTTAACTTAAGGAAACTTTCATTGGAATTTCTTTTTTGGAGCCTTTGCTAAGTTACTCTGTTTCTGAGAGATTCAAATTTAGTCCTAAAATATACAATTAATGTATAAATTTGAGATTTTTTTCATTTGAGATTTATTATTAGTATTACTTTTTATCTAGTCTGTTTAAAAGTTGCAGAACGTGCGTTTCATATAGCGATTATATAGATATTTAGTCAATGAACTTACAGCTTAAGGGTTAATGTGAGAAAATTTCGATTAGGATTGCATTTGAAAAATATCTTCTTTTATTTGTTTTGCTTTATTTGAATAAATCATCTAAGATATCCATAGTATAATAGCATAAGTATACAAAATTAATATAATGTTTAACCCTTAATAATTAAAAGATTGAAAAACCTAAGTTTGTTTGTTGAAATTGTACATTTATTTTTAAATATTATCGGATAATGCTATAAATTGTTTGAAACGAGGAACATTCTTAGAACCATATTGATATTTCAATTATTGTCGCCGGCTAAGGGTGGTTATTCGACTATTCCTAGTTATTTATTACCTATCTAAAAAGCAGTAAATCAAACCAATTTGATTTACAATTCCCACTCCAAAAAATTAGATGTTCTTTTTTCAAAAAGATTTCGTTATTGTTCTGCTTTAATTGCCTGAAAAAAACTAC